>JALGPY010000006.1:53884840-54484840 GCA_023055425.1 Linanthus parryae | reverse complement strand
TGATTTGCCCAGGGACATCCCCATGCCCGTGTGAGGACGTCCCCGCGCACCTTCATATGCCATAGCATTTCTTCCCGTTGGCGTAGAAGCTCTCTATCTCCTTACCCTCGGGGTCATGCTTTGCAATCCTCTTCAGAGTGTACACATTCTTCCGATGATATGCGATACGCGGCGCCTCTTCGTGCGTAGGCGGCTTTTCCTTGGCATCTCCCCTTGTTACCATCACGCCTGCAGGTGACTGGTCCTTGATGTCCTCCCAGAGAGGTAAAGGAGTAGGGTTGAATGGTCCGGGTGTTTGCTCGTCCGCCATCTCGGTGAACCACACCGCCTCGCTGAGATGTGCTTCGTCCAAGTTGAACGGGTTAGTTGAGGCCGGTATTTCGACAATCCTGTCGTTCCAGATAGCTTTCATCACCTGGTGAGCCGTCGAAGGGATTGCGTCGAAGCGATGAATCCAGGCTCGACCGATGATCATGTGATATGTGGTGTTCGCGTCTATGACATAGAACTTCGCCGAGCACTTGATTTTACCAATTTGAACGCCTAGGCGGATCCATCCGATCGTCATTCTAGAATCGCTTCCGAATCCCACCAGCGGGGATGGACGCTTGACCACCTTGTGCTCGGGGATCCCTGCTAGTTTCAGTGTGTGGAGTGGAACAACATTGACCGCTGCTCCTCCATCGACGAATGCTCGCTTGAATTCGACGCCGTTGATGATGGCGGTCACGTACAGGGGCCTCTGGTGGCTCGCATCTGTCTTCTTGTCGCTGGCAGAAAAGGTCATAATCTTTTCTGTGGAACGGGACGCCCTGACGACTTTCCCGTTGGAGACCACGAGGTCCTCCTCGTAGTCCTCCGCTATCCTTAAGATTGCTTTTGTCATATCCGTTCGGCATTTTTCGGAGAAGTTCATCTCGTTGAAGAATTTGTCGAAGCCATGCGACCCTTTCATGCGGTCGGCATGCTCGTCTTCCGTGTCCATGCTGTAGTCTTCGTCTTCATGGACTTCAGCAATGATGGGTAGACCATCCTCTGCGACTTCTTCCAGGTCCACTATCGAGATCATGGCGACCTCTTTGCCCTTTGAGCCCGAATCTGTATGGGCAGGCAGCGGGTTGTTGCGCACATCCTTCCGGTGGTCGCTGACGATGAGTTCGCCGTTCTTCACCTTCTGATCGAATGCGAATCTGAGCTTCTTGCACTCAGCTGTGGGGTGCATGACCTTGTCGTGGTATTCACACCACTTAGGGTCCCTCGTCATTTCCTTGGAGGGTGCTTTCTCGAGCGGTGGCAGGACGCCGTCCTTGCGCCACTGTCTGCAGAGATCGCTAGCTTCCTCCACCGAGCATGGCAGAGGCGGTGCGTCGAAGTTTGTAACTTTTGCTTGCTTCTGGGGTGAAACTGTATTTACCTCAGCTTCGCGTCCCCGCTTGTAGCCAAATCTGCCGATCTTGTAGGTGGTGCCGCTCGCAGGTCGTTCTGGAGCGCTCTTCTTTCTCTGTCTCTCGACAATAGGCTCGATGTTCATTGTGCATTCGATGAGCTTTGAAAACGTAGGTGTTTGCAAATTGATCAGCATGCTTTTGTATTCATCTCGCATGCACTGCAGGCATATCTCTACGAGCCGGCTTTCGAGCATGGGGTCCTTGCACTCCAAGGATTTCGCTCTGAATTTCTTGATGAAAGTGATTCCATCTTCCTCGCGTTTCTGGTACATCCGCGAGAGATGGATCATCGTCACCTTTTCTTCCATCTGGAAGAACTTGGTATAGAACTTCTGGACCATGTCGTCCCAAGTCTTCACAGATCCGGCCTCCAATGTTCGGTACCATTTGTATGCTACATTCCCAAGAGTCTTTGGGAATTCTCGCATCAGCAGCTTGGGATCAGCTCCGTATGGACCCATGACATCAATGAAACGCATGACATGCTCATGAGCGTTTCCATTGATGTCCTCGAACTTATCCCATTTGGGAGCCTTGTACCCCGCCGGGTTAGGCATGAGATAGATCTCTCGTGGCATGGGTGGATCGTTGTCTAGCTTCGGGATGATGGTATCCGCGAGCGACTGATGAGCCCGGATGGAGTCCACGCGCTTCTGCAAAGACGTCATGCATTCTGGAATGCTTCCCTCGGTAGTTGGCGGAGGGGTTGCCGTAGGCGGTGGCGACACATATGCCGCCGGAGGATTGGGAGTGTATTGACTGCCCGCGTTTCCCCAGATCGTCGCTGGTGGAGGCAGAGTGTACTGCAGAGTTGGGTTGGACGCCAAAGCCGGGGGCTGAGAGGCGTGAACAGCAGGGGGCAGCATTTGAGCCGTTGACCCTTGGACCGAAGGCAGCTGCGTTGCTGACGGTGGAGTTTGCAGATGAGGGTTGGGAGGCGTGGCTGACACTCCCAATCCTGGAGCGGTAGGGGTTCCTCCTCCCTGAGGGATAGCGGTAGCTGGTGGAGGATTTGGCGCAAGGGTGCCCAGAACGGCCAAGATCCGTTCTAACTGCGCAGATTGAGACTTGAGAGCTTTTGCCTGACTTTGGACAGTGGCGTCCAAAGACTCTAAAGTTGGCGCCTCGCCGGGAGTCGTCGGAGTACGGCGGACTTCGTCTCCCGAGGGAGTTTCGGTGGAAGGCGATCGGTTGCTGACATCGTCCTCCTGAGACATGGTTGCTTTTGCTGGTAAGATTCACGTCGGGTTCACCAAAATGTGCACAAGAGATTCCGGCAGGGAGACCTCCGTGTACACCGTGCGTAGTGGATCAGGGATCGCACAGGAAGAATAGGGGTGTGTGTAGGGAGAGAGTAAGTCAGTAGCAATGTCTGAGAGAGAGACAGAGGTTTGGCAGAGCTTCCGCGTATGGCAGTGTGTCTTTTTTTCTGTATGGAAAGGTTAACGATGTATATATACTGGAGAACATGACCGTTGTAGTGTGGTTAATGCGCCCATTAATGGCGGCTTAATTAGCTTAACCATAACGGCACGTTCGTCCGAGTATATAGGAACCGTTAGAGCACGTGGTGCGCGAGTACCGGAACCGTTACGAGGTTGAACGGGTTTGACCGGATTGACCGGGTCTAGGGAGCTCGTGCCATAGATCTCTCAAAACAGTTACTAAAGGTCGCGCGCGGGCTTGGCTCGCACGCGACAGGGCTTACTCTAGCCTCCAAACCACAAAGTCCCTACAAGTCCCGTGCAGTGGTATGCGAGGGCTCTGTCTCGCAGCCCCCACATGGATCAGCTCGGCTGGTGATCCTGTGTGTGTGGAGCACAATATGGTGTGCTGGATGGTTGCCACGTGGCTAAGATCTGCCATGTCAGAAAGCAGTATCTACAACTATGATGAAACCTTTTCACCAGTCGCTATGACCAAATCCATCCGAATCCTACTTGCGATTGCAGCATACCATGACTATGAGATTTGGCAGATGGATGTCAAAACAGCATTCCTTTATGGGAATCTCCTCTAGGACGTGTATATGATACAGTCGGAGGGTTTTGAGGATCCAAAGAAAGCCAACAAAGTCTGTAAGATGCAATGATCCATTTATGGATTGAAGCAAGCTTTTAGGAGTTGAAATCGACGTTTTGAGGAAGTAGTCAAAGAGTTTGGCTTCATCAGAAACGAGGATGAGTCTTGTGTCTACAAGAAGGTTAGTGGGAGCTCTGTAGCTTTTCTGGTCTTCTATGTGGATGACATACTACTCATTGGAGACGAAGTTACCATGCTGCAATCTGTTAAAGATTGGCTAGAGAAGTGTTTCTCAATGAAGGAATTAGGGGAAGCAGCCTATATACTGGGTATAAAGATCTATAGAGATAGATATAAGAGACTGCTAGGCCTAAGTCAAAGTACATATATTGAAAAGGTGTTGAAACGGTTCAACATGTAAGATTCCAAGAAGGGATTCTTGCCCATGTCACATGGAATCACTCTTTCGAAGAGTGGTTGTCCTTCCAATGAGATTGAGAAGGAACACATGAGTAGAATTCCCTATGCCTCGGCCATAGGATCTATCATGTACGCCATGTTATGTACTAGACCAGATGTGTCATATGCCTTGAGTATGACAAGCAGATACCAATCCAATCCGGGTGAGAGTCACTGGATTGCAGTCAAGAACATCCTAAAGTACTTGATAAGAACTAAGGATGCTTTCTTGATATTTGGCGGTGAGGAAGAGTTGCGTGTAAGGGGTTACACTGATGCAAGCTTCCATACTGACAGAGATGACTTTAAATCATAGTCGGGATATGTGTTTTGCCTGAATGGAGCAGCGGTGAGCTGGAAAAGTTCCAAGCAAGAGACGGTGGCTGATTCTACAACAGAGGCTGAGTACATTGCTGCAAATGGCGCAGCAAAAGAAGCTGTTTGGATCAGAAAGTTTGTTTCTGAACTTGGGATGGTTCCTAGCATTGCGGATCCAGTAGAGTTGTACTGTGACAACACTGGGGCGATCGCGCAATCAAAGGAGCCCAGGTCACACCAGAAATCCAAACACGTGCTCAGGAAGTTCCATCTGATTCGAGATATTATCGATAGAGAAGACGTTCGGATATGCAAGATTCCTACAGATGAGAATCTGTCAGACCCGCTGACAAAGCCGCTTGCGCAGTGGAAGCATGAAGGGCACACTAGGAGTATGGGCATACGAGATGCGTCAGATTGGCTCTAGTGCAAGTGGGAGACTGTTGGAATAGATGCCCTAGAGGCAATCTATTTTGGTATGAATTTATTTGTGGCTAGAAAATTCATTTTTATTATTTATTGGATATTTAATATAATTAAGTCCTTAGATTTACAATTGTGTTGTTTATCTTAAATATCCCTAGTCCAGTATAATGATTAATGGGACAATCATCTATAGACTAGTATGGGGTTGGATTGATATGGAGATATCATGATCCAACACATAGGTTTTCATTAAAGGTAATGGCGCACTGGATTGACCCATCTCCGAGAAGGCTACATACACGTTATGTTAAGTCACATGCGCTTCTCCAGTGCAATGGTATTGTCATCCTTAGACTTGAAGTCACTAGATATTCTAGTTGTGGATTATAGTGATTTTGGTAGCGTTAAACGCTACACCGTAACTGGGTATTATAAAGGCGTGTACCGGATACAATAAGAAGCAAGCTTAGAGATCGTAGTGGACGTAGATAGAATTTGCCATCCCACATAACGGGAGAAAATATCCTAGGCCACTCGAGGGATAGTGCTTATAGAATGTCTGGCCAGACTCAAATAAATCAATATGAGATATTGATGTTATTTGCACGAATTGGGCTATTCCCATGGATCGAGAAACTGTGGATTGGCTATACGAGTGTGACTTGTATGTCTCGTGTCCAATCCGGATATAGAGACAAAGGGATGAGACAATTACTTGTACAAGGTTTGTCAAGATGACTATTCTATAAGTTGGCTAGAATGGATGTTTTGCTAGAAACCGCTCCATATTAGCAAATTGTTGCTACCAACTAGATAGAACCTATGGGGTCACACGCTATATAGAGTTTAACTAGATTTGGGAATTAATTAATAGGATTAATTAATTAGAAGGATCACTTTGCAACATCTTGCAAACTTAGTAGGACTAATTTGCAAGGAAGGGACTAAACCGAATTCTAATAGGACTAGAATAGGTCCTTTAGGTAGTTGGCAAGGATTTGTTGGACTATATAAAGGACACTCCTTCCTTCCTTCCCACTCTTCTGACCTTATTGATCATAACTTGAGTGGGAGAGAACAAAAAGGAGAGAGCAAGCAAGCAAAGAGGCGCCGCCGCCCCCCTTTGCCGCCGCCCGTCCCCGTCGGCCCACAAGGAGGCCGAGACCTCCTTGGTTGGTCTCGTTTTGCGTGATTATTCTTCCTCTTCCTCATTCCCGGCTAGCACCAAGGATTGGAAGATCTAGAATTCAACTCTAGGCGTGGATCAACTATAGAGAACGTGATACAATTCGCGTTTGAAGTCATCAAAGGAGAAACCCTAAGGTGTGTTATTGATTTCTTCCCTTACCATCGTTATGTCTCTTGACTTGTGATACTTAGAGGGTATTGCATGGATTATGTTTGTTTGTGTTTCCGTTGCGCATCCATGAATCAAAACCCTACATTTATGGTGCATTAACCCCCTACAACGGTCACTTCCCCACTATATATAGGAACGTTAGCTCTCCATTGCAGCTCTCTTATCTCTCTCGGCTCTTTTGCTAGCCTACTGTCTCACTCTCAAGAGCAGTTGCCATTGCTTACTCTCTACCTACTCACACCCTGCACTTCTCTGTGTTATATCCCCTACTTGAGGTGTACACTTGGATCTCTCCCAAGGATTTTCTTGTACACAATTTGGTGAACTCGACGTGAAATCATCCACCTTCAAAGTTTCGATCAATTAACCTAACAGCCATGTCTCTTGAGGCCAATTGTCGTGAGGGTGATCAATCTCCCATAAGAGACGAAACTCAAGGAGAGGAGACCCCCAACACCAACACCAACATCCAAACGGTTGCCGGGAGCGCGCCCTCTTTGGAGACGTTGCATGATACAATTCAGAGCCAGGACAAGGCCATGCAGGCTCAGTCCGCCCAGATCGCCCAGATCATGGCGCTTTTGGGAGGACTCGTTCGGGGACTTCAGCCCCACCACTAGTAACTCAGTTGCCTCCACCGGGGGTAACCACCGTCTCTACAGCGCGTACGCCTGTCCCACCAAACACACATTCTCTTCCTAATGGCCCCACACCTCAGGCGCTAGGACTCCAATCAGGCCCGTCCCTGACGTCTACGCCATCGCTTCACCCCACAATTCCTACACACGCGAGTGGAGCCCCCGGGGAGTTATGAACTCCCACCTCCACCTCCCTATGATCCAAATGTGCCCTACATTCCGGGTTTTGTTGCGGCATCATTGTCAACTCCCGGGGGCAGTACGCCAGCCAGTGTCGCGGCTCTGGAACAGCGAATAGACAACATCATCGCAAACCAGAGCTTCGCGGATACTATCATCCCGAAAGTTGACAGCGCACCTCCCATTCCATGGGACATATACTTGATGCCCAATCTCGCCGGATACAAGGCGCCCAAGTGGGAGAAGTTCGATGAAGTCAGCGGGAACGCACAGGGGCACGTGATGAGGTTCGTTGATCTGATGGGCCCACACGGAGTCAATACCAGGCTACTTATGCGCGAATTCCCTAAATCTCTGGGAACTGTGGCGTATAAATGTTACAGAACCCTCGAGGCAGGATCCATCAAGACCTGGGAGGACATGGTGAAGAAGTTCTATACCAAATTCTTCCGAGTTGAAGATAAGGTTACTATCATCCATCTCTCTCGCATGTACCAAAAACACGACGAAAAAGGGATCGTCTTCATCAAGATGTTCAGGGCCAGATCCTTGGAATGCATTGATGAGGTCTCATAGGGCCGCCTGGTGGAAATATGCCTTTATGTCATGCGCGACGAATATAAATGTATGTTAATCAGTTTGAATATGCCTACGTTTTCAAAGTTGATTGACTTCACAAGGAATATTGAGCCACTGGTGGAGTAGATGAGGAAGAAGAATACCCATGATCGCGCACCATGCAGTTACGGCTTCAAGATTGGGAGGTTCAATTACAAACGCGGTTGGGACGTTAAAGTAAACGCAATGTCATCTCCCCACAAGCAACAGCGCCCCGCACCAAGGGAGGCACCACCCTTGCCGTGCTCAATTGACGACGCGATAACTCTTTGTAAGAGGTGGCGGAAAGATGGAATTCTGCCGGCACTAGAACACAGACCTTCTGGGGAACAATTGCGAGATCCCAGATGGTGCGAGTGCCATGGGCAGTTCATGCACCCGACAAGGGAATGCAAGAAGCTCAGGTGGCTGGTGGACAGGAAAATCAAGGAGGGACAGCTGGTCATTGATGAGCCATCTAAAGATGTACGTGACAACCCTTGCGCAGAAGGAGCCTAAGGGAAAAGAGATCGCCATGATTTCAATTTTGGACATTGAAGAGGTCGCGAACGCGGAAAACCCAGTGGTCGGTGAATTTTGCGAAAAGGAAGATTACAGCGTGGAAACAGAGGATTCACGCTCCGAACGCATGAAGAACTCCAACAAGTTTGAGAAGTTCTTTGATGATATGAATTTCTCAAGCAGGTGCAGACACGAAATGATAAATTCCATCTTAAGGGTGACAAAGGACTATGGAGAGGAGCTGGTCACCTCGAATGGTAAAGTTGTCAGAGCCGTGCGGTCAAACGACCTGGTCATGACATTCGACGAGTCGGACAAGAGGGCAGACGCGAGTCACCAGAGGTCGCTGTATGCGACGGCTGTGATCAGTGATGTTGAGTTCAAGAGGGCTTTCGTTTATGGTGGAGCCGCAGTAAATGTGATCCCGCTCAGTACTCTGGAGTTGGCTGGAATTCCCCAAAACAAGATTGTTAAAAAGCCATCACCATTAATGGGCTTCAGAAGCGATTCCAGAATGACCGTGAGATGGATTAGCCTGGGAATCCAGATTGGACAAATCAAGTGCTCAGCCAAATTCCATGTTATTGACGCCAACACCAGTTGTCATATGATCATCGGTCGAGCATGGATACAATGCTTCGACGCTGTGGGTTCGACGGCTCATCAAGTGATGAAAGCCATTTGGAGAGACAAGGTGGTTGCCATACCCACCTCGGTGAATCCTTTCAACCTGGAAGAAGCACACTTATCTGAAGCAGTGTGGTTTACAGAGATGGCAGACGAGGCCACTCCGGTTTCGTTTAGACCAACTCCCTTGCCTAAATGGGAGGACATCAAAGATCAGTCACCAGCTGGGGTGATGGTGATGCGCGAAGAGCCGAAGGAGAAGCAGCCCGTGCAGAAGGAAGCTCCCAAGTAAGTTACAGCAAGAAGAACGTCTTATCAAGCATGACGACCAGGGCAAGCAGGTGGGCAGCTTCTATTCCAACGAAAAGAAGTGTTACCGCATCTGAAGGTGTGTGGGGTCATCTTCGACACGTCCCATCGAAGGTGTCCTTGAGCAAATCTGCGAGCTGACAGAAGCTCTAGACGAAGACAATGGAAAGACATTGCTGGAAGAACTGAAGGAGGCTCCTGAATGCACGGAAGACCGCCCAAAACCCCAGAAGCAAGAACTGAAGGAGGTATTCCTGTGCCCGACGGAGGAAAAGAAGAGGCCTGTCTTCTTGAGCGCGGATCTTAGAAGCGAGGAGGAGCAAGAATTGCTCAATCTGTTGAAGGAGTACCGAGATGTCTTCGAGCGGGTCTATGAAGAATTTCCAGGGCTAGACCAGGCTATTACAATGCACAGGCTTGACGTTATTCCTGGATTGAAACCCGTCAAGCAGAGTGCGAGGAGTTTCCGTCCTGAAATAAACGTCAAGATAAAGGAGGAGATTGTCAAGTTGCTAACGGCAAAGTTCATCGAGCCCAATCATCATCCCACCTGGCTCACCAACATAGTGATTGTCCTGAAAAAGAATGGGAGCCTTTGTGCATGCGTCGACTTCAAAGATCTGAACAAGTTCTGCCCAAAGGAAGATTTCCCTTCACCAAATATAGACCTCCTGATATACTCCACAGCAGGAAACGAGATGTTTAGCTTCATGGATGGATTCAGCGGCTACAACCAGATCAAGATGGACCTAGAAGACGCGAAGAAAACGACGTTCATCACGCCAGTGAGAGTCTTCAATTACACAGTTATGCCGTTTGGACTAAAGAATGCAGGCGCTACTTATCAGCGCGCAATGATGGCATTGTTCCATGAATGATGCATCAGGAGGTTGAGTTCTATGTGGATGACTTGGTGGTTAAGTCAAGGCAGAAGGAAGACCATTGGAAATATTTGAGGAACGTCTCCGAGAAATGCCGAGCTTATCAGCTAAAGATGAACCCCTGATCCCGCGAAGATCTCATCCATCACCAGTTTACCCACACCAGAGTCTCAGAGTACCTTGAAGACATTTGTGGGGAAGCTTTCGTACCTAAGAAGATTCATACCAGCCATTGCAGAACTGACCTTTTGCTTTGGCAATTTGCTCAAAAAGAACGCAACGTTCTTGTAGACGGAGGAGCATCAGGCTGCGTTCGAGAAGTTGAAGAAATTATTAGCATCTCCAAGAGTTATGATTGCACCTCAACTGGGATCGCCCCTGCTACTGTACCTAACCTAAACAAAGAGATCCATTGGAGCGTTGCTAGCTCAGGAGTTCGAAGGACAAGAAAGGCAAGTGTACTACATCTCGCGTAGGATCCAGTCTGCAGAAGCCAGGTACACAGATATTGAACGCCACTGCCTTGCTTTATTTTTCAAAGTTGAGCAGTTAAATCACTATTTTGATTCCCACAAAGTGGTTATCATCACAAAGAACGACCCTATCCGTTATCTGTGTGGACACTCGCCCCTGCTACTGTACCTAACCTAAACAAAGAGATCCATTGGAGCGTTATCATGATTAGGACAAGTTTGCAAAAGGGACTAATCTATTTGTTGGCTAGATCCATTCTAACCTAAACATGATTAGGACAAGTTTGCAAAAGGGACTAATCCTTATTTGAGTAGGATTTGGAGAGGGGTTCTTTATGTTTTAGGACAAGGAGTTGTTGGACTATATAAAGAACACTCATAGATTATTTTTCTCTACACATCCACTTATTTGGAGTATGAGAGAATAAAGTAAGGAGAGAGAGCAAATCCAAAGGAGGGCCGAACCCCCTTTGGGACCGCCCCGTACCCGTCGGCCTCACAAGGAGGTGTCGCCCTCCTTGTTGCTCCGTGTTGTGTGATTTCTTCTTCCTCTTCCTCCGATCCAAGCTAGCACAAAGGATTTGGAAGATCTAGATCTCACCTCTAGGAGTGGATCAACCGTAGAGACGTGACACAGTTCACGTGACAAGTCATCACAGGAGACCTCTAAGGTGTGTTACTTGTTTCTTCCCTTACCATCGTTATGATTCTCTTCCTATGATCCTTGGAGGGTCTTGAATGGATAATTCTTTCTTCCACTGCGTATCCATGATCAAAACCCTACAGTGGTATCAGTGCCACATGTCGTAGAGCATAACGTGGTTTATGTGTTCCGATTTATGTAGTTTTACACATTAAATTATTGTTTATCGCGTAAAACGGACAAATCAAGCCTATTGATGCAATTTGGCAATAATTAAATCAAACAATAACTAATTTTACATGGGATGTAGGAATTAGTGAGTTTGAGAAATTTTATGATCTAGATCTAGGGTTCTTGGGCATCCAATTGGAAAAGGAGTCTTTTTCAATTAGGAAACAACCAAACTTGGGCAACAAGGCAAGGATTTGTTTTGGAAACAACTCCTAAAGGAGGTTCGCCCCCCCTAGGGGACCGCCCTCCTTCCTTTCCGCCCAAGCAAGGCTCGGCCAAGGGGCCGGGGCAGCGCTAGCGCACGACCTAGCTATGTGGGCTAGTGGTCGGCCGGCCCAAGGCCATTGAGCGGTGCTTTTAGGGTTCGGCCAAGCGTTGGTAGGCCCTCTTGGACCGTTTTGACCATATTGATCCTAAAATCAAATAAAATTGACTGAGCGTGTTAAAAATTGGTTTTAACTGTTTATGTGCAATTTGCATGGTGAGTGGATATGGCATTAGATGTGGTTTGGTGTGATTGTTTTATTTTGTATTTTGGTTTACGGCATGCGAGCTGATCAATTAATGTAAAAGTTAATTAGGGTTTACGGCCTGGGAACTGATTTTTTCTCAACTTGCGAGATTTATTTTATTCAGTATAGTTTTTAGCTAGTACTAGATAGAATAGATTGTTAGTCAAGATTGAAGAAAAGAAGCCCAAAGAATTAAAGGAGCCACAACATGGAGCATGGAGCATTCCACAAGCCTATGAAGGATGGACCAAGAGATGGAGGCACATGGAGATGCGTTTTCATTCTAGGGTTCATAGATATTCTCATTGGCTTGGAAATATCTTAGTCTAGGAGGCCATATCCATATCCCGTTAATTTTCTTTTAAGGATGTTTACTTTATTGTCTTATTATTGTTGTTGGTGTATGGATGATGCATGCAATTTGATAATAAGATAACTGAAAGTGTGAGTATGCAGATGTATATGTTGCTAAGATACTCTAGAAGGGGGGGGGGGGTTGAATAGGGTATGCCAACTTTTTGCAAAACTTTCTAGGAAGATAAAAACTTGTGCAAACAATGAAGTTCAAGGCCTTGAAAACTAGTTCAAGCCCTTGGAGAAGATGCAGACAGTATAAAGCAAGTATGACTTTTTCAAGGCCTTGAAAACAAGTTCAAACCCTTGAAAAATAGACAATTTTGTGTGCCGCAAAAACTATGAAAAGGAATGAACTGAAAATGCAGAAGACAGATGATTTATGGAGTTCAGCCAACTTGGACCTACGTCTCTACCTTAGGATTAGATACCTGCAATATTTTTCAACTCAATTATTATTAATCAAAAGCTAAGACCTAGAACTCAAGCCTAGAGAGTTCCCTTACTCTGTTACAGCTTGTGGTTTTCCCGTTGAGTGTCTAGTACCTGCTCTAGCTAACTGATTAACTAAGAATTCTCTATTGCTCACTTTGAACAATCCTTGAGAATAGATGCAGAGATAATACAAAAATTATCTACCAATACAGCTCAATACAGAAGTACACTTAGAGTAGAAAACTGCAGTGAAAATGCAGTGAACTTCTGTGGAATGGATTGAGAGTTTGATGTTCTTATTTGGTGCTTTGTCAATCCAGAAACTTGTCTCTTGTTTTTTCCCGTTGAGTGTCATATGTTGTTGCTTCAAGGTGAGCTCTGCAAATCTTCACAGATTTTCAGCAACAACTTCCTATTTTGTAGGCAACAACTTTGACTCTCTTTAACAGCTTTCTCCAACGGATAGTTGATCACAATCTCCAGAGATATTGTTGTGATCTTGTCCATAAGCAATCTTAGAAGCTGTCATAAGTCTCTGATTGATCACAGGATCAAAATATTCATCTATTTCCAAAATTGCACATCTTCAGTTTAGGAAACAATCCTGCAAATATTGGAAACAAAATTTCCCGCATTATCATGGTCAAACAGATGATATCTTATGATCAAAACATGTTAGAACAATTTGTCTTTCATCATCTAATTAACAGTGAATCAAACATATGAAAGAAAGAGAGGGAATCAACTCAGAGAGTTTGCAGAAAACTCCCCCTGAGAGTGTGCATACAGGTTAAGCAGTTTCAAGGCTTCGAATCCAGTTTCAAGGCCTGAGACTGATTCAAGGCTTTGAAATCTGATTCAGGGCCTTGAAATAGCTAAGCTATTCCAAGTCTTGCTCAACCTGATCTTTCAGTCTCCCCCTTGATGAAAGATAAAACCAAATTCTGTTTGATCCTTAGTCTCTGCAAAATAAACTGATTAGTTCACAATATATAACGCAGTACTTCTAAAAAGATCCAACTTATTCATAATACCAACAAATACTTAAACAGTTCAGCAAATAAACCTAAGAAACTAAAAACAAAAACCTAGAATTTCTCCCCCTTTTTGACTTTCATCAAAAAGATAGAAGATGTTTGATCAAGTGTATGGAAAATTTTGAAAACTTTGAAGAAAAAATTTGAATAATAGAAATTGGGGAAGAAAGAGTAGGCAAGATTAGGGTGTTGGATCTTCATATTCATCCTGATCTCCTTCCTCTTTCTCATTGTCTTCTTCATCAGTCTTGTCCTGCTCTTTCCCACCAGCAACAGTTGTTTCTTCAGTCTTGTCCTTTGCAGCAGCCTTTGGAGATTTCTTTTTCTTCTTCAAGGTAATCAGCAGTTCATCTGAGTCAGGGCTATTGGCTTCAAAATTCAACACAGAATGTGTTAACTGTTTGGCTGAGGTTGAGATGTTTGGAATAAAGACCTCTTCTTTGGCTAGCTTCAGGGTTTCTGAATTTGGTAGATGGTTTCTAGTATCATACATCTTTGGACACCCTAGCACATTGGCAAACTCAGAATGATCCAGTTCAATTACTATTCCAGCAACTTTAGATTTGATCACCAAATGTGCAGATCTCTTAACTTAGGTCAAGTTCAGGTGGAAGAGTCTGGTGAGTCTAGGGTAGGCTAATTCTTTAGGATTCAGCATACACCATAAAGAACTCTTCTTTAACATAGAGATGCACTTAAGTTTCATGTGTTCCACCACATGCTTATTGAACATACTACAGAAACCAATAGAACTTGAAGCAAAACCATCTAACCACTAACCTTTAGAGATGTTTGAGACAAACCAAGTCTCATCTGGTGTTGTGTTCTTTGTTGAGGCTTGTGAGTAGATCTGAAGTGCCTTTTCCAATTGAACTTCTAGTTGAGCTTCTGTCACCTTTCCTTTCCCCTTTTCTGCCTGAGTTGCTTTCTTCTTTACCTTCTTTGAACTGGTAGGCTCTGTTTCTTGAACTGGTAGGCTCTGTTTCTGGTTGCTTTTCTGTAACAACTTTCTGCTTCTTTTGTTTTTATGAAGAGGAGGTTGTAACCTTCTTGACCTTATTCTTTGGTGGAGGAAGATCTTGAACTGCCTCTGCACTTGGAGTTATGGAGCTAGAGTCTCCACTGACTTCTTGAACCTCATCCACTGCTGCTTTTCTTTTCTTCTATGAGACAGGTTTCGAACCTCCAACCATCTTAATTCTATCTGAGGCTCTTCTTGTGCTCATTAGGGTTTGGGAGAATAATAGAGAGAGGTGGAGTGATACGGGATGAAGGAGAAGAGAAGAAGATAAATACTGAAAGAGTTTGAGTTTCAAAAGAAAACTAGTATCTTTCTGATCTCAAAAGATTAGCAATGATCAGAGAGATTTCAAATCTTTTATGCCGTTGGAAAATAGAATATACTAATGCCATTTTTAGCTAAAACAAATTTTAGAAAAGGTAGGGGCTATATTTAGCAAATATCTACAGAGATATCACCCAGCACAGAATGATCCAGGATTATCTACTATCAGTGTAGCAGACTTATTTTCAAGGCTTTGAAAAGGTTTTCAAGGTCTTGAAAAACTGTAACACTGCAACAAGTAAAATCCAAAGCTTTGAACTGATTTTCAAGGCTTTGAAACTCAGTTCAAATATTTGTAAACATATAAAGCATACCTTTCTTACCTGATGCTCCCCCTAAACCAATGCATCTTTATTTAGCATTCCCAATTCCAATCTTAGAGACGAGAATATTTCATCTGCTAATGGTTTAGTGAAGATATCTGCAATTTGCATGTTAGTAGCAACAAATTCAAGAACAACGTCATCTTTGTCAGCATGATCTCTGATGAAATGGTGTCTGACATCAATGTGCTTGGTTCTTAAGTGTTGCACTGAATTCTTTGTAATTGAAATTGCACTAGTGTTATCACACTTAATAGGTATGCCCCTGAAATCAAATCCAAGGTCTCTTAGCGGTTGAGCAATCCATAACACTTGTGAGTAGCATGCTCCTAGAGCTATATATTCAGCTTCAGCTGTTGATAGAGCAACTGAATTCTGTTTCTTGGAATGCCAACTAATCAAGGATGATCCAATGAATTGGCAAGTTCCTGAAGTACTTTTCCGATCAACCTTGTAACCTGCAAAGTGAGCATCTGAAAAGCCATGTAAAGAGAAGTTATAATGTCTTGGATACCAAATCCCTAAGTGAAACAACCCGGGATCTCGGTTCAGGGTTAAAGAGACAATCGATAACCAAAAGTAGAAATATAGTTACGAATATTACATTTTATTTAATAAATGCAGCAATCTTGAGAAGATAAGATTACAAATATAATTTGTTTGAAATAATCTATGTGATCTACTCTAACTTAATCTAAACGTCTTTGTCTCGTTCCGCGTTCCCATCCCCCACCTTGAGTGATGACCTGCGGTTTTAAAATGGCAAAAGCCGACGCAGTTTTGAAGAAATGATCAGTAAAAACTGAGTAAATACTCACTACAACATGTAAAGCAACGAGTGGCACGGAAGCATGAGTTGAAGCAAATAAAGAGATTTGAAAATCAATGATCAAAAGAGTTGGAACAATTCGGAACATTTATGAGTAACCGCGTAGCGAGAACCATCATCTTTAAAACATTTATAAACCACAAGTAGTCAACATATTCTTAAAGAATTAGAATATCAACAGTAAACAAGTCCATTTGACCTGATAATGATATTAAATCACAAGTAGCCAAAGCTTTTCAAATCATTTGATTAGATTAGGCAATCAAGAGTCACAAACAACATCAATAGAGTAATCAAACTTTATTTCAATTCCAATTTAACCATTAAGTTTAGCTGAGGCATGTCTAGAGCCACCAGCAGGATCAATGTAGACAGAGGGATCACGAAATAATCACTAAGGGTTCCTTCTAGGGTCTATCAAACCCTATTTCACCCGAGCGTTAAGGGAGCCCATTCGTCAACCCCGCTCATAACATTAGCTAAAAGGCCTTAAGTGTCGACACCCCTATACCGTAGTGACCCGTACAAGTATAAGTAGCACTCTATAGCTCTATAAACCCCTTGGCCTCAATATCTTGATATCTTTTGGCTCATCGGGGGCGGATTTGTGAACATTAACGTACTATCCAATAATAAGAAGCATTGCTTCAATGGTCTTAGCCATAAGAAAATGGAGGATCGCTTGACGCCTCTCATTAACAACAGTACTCTGTACATCGTCCTAAGTCTATTAGAGGTATTTTATTTCTTCTCTTTCAAATAACCAGAAACAGAATATCAACATTTCACAAGTAATTTCCGAGAGTTCTCAAAGGAGATGAATAGAACAGTTTAACAACATTCGAGTGGAAAACATGCATTCTCATACTTTTTCATATAACAAGCATCCATTTGAAACATCGAACGCATACACACATTTTGATATGAAAAGGTCATAAATATGTACTTACCACTGAGATGAAGCACAATTAAAAGCAAGAAACTAAGCCTAGCACTCCGACGACAACCGCGCTCTCCTACGAGGTCGATGTCTACAATCACACGTATGACGTACTCGTTATAACCAATTTGCACATGCATAATAACAATGAAAACCTACATGTCACATAGTACTATATGTCACTAATGAACATATAAAGATGTTTAATTATCAAAATAAGTCCAACAAAACACATAGAAGTTCAAAAATTCAAGTTTTCTAAAAAATGTGAAACTACAATTCTGGACAGAATTGTAGCTCTGACTTTGGAGCCATATTTACCATATCAAATCATCTCCTAAAATCTTGAAATTAATGTATGATGAACCTATATGTGTCTACTTTCAGAAACATCAAGAAAATCATGCATAGATATTATAAAACTCAAGTTACAAAAATAACAAACACTGCTATGCAGAGACACGTTTGGAAGAAAGTTTCAACTTTGAAGACCAATTACTACTCTTTGGAGAATAGGAAAAATGCCTATATACTCTAGAATGAATCCCTTATGTGTCTAGTTTCATCACAAGAAATATTGGGTGCCATAAGTTTCTGGAAACGATATTTTTAACAAAAATGGTAAAAGTTGTCCAAAAACAGAGTTTCAGAAAACATGCAACTTAGAATGAGCATATCTCCCTAACCAAAAAGGCTATGAAGTTGAATTTTCTTTCAAAATGACCCTATCTTAGTCTATTTTCAGAATATGAAAGAGTTAAAAATTCTAAAGAGACAAAATTTAGAGATAATATACGTTTTTCACAAACTGGTCAGATTGTAAAGACATGCAATTTTCACCAAGAACACTCAAAACATGATCAATCCACTTCCATCATACATGCAACTTGAGAAATATGTTTTTATACTCAAATACAAAAAATTAGACATATAAAAATAGATCAAACAAGAAATTTGGGGAATCATGTTAAGAATTTGAAATAAAAAACAAGTTTAAAGTCTCCAATTCATGTTCTAGACACACATGCAAGCAAAGATCGAGAAGTTTTCTATCATTATGATGAAAGTAACATCAAAATGCACAATTTAAAGAGGAATGAAAGCTTACAAATGAGCCTTAAGAGAGATATTTGGGAAAATGATGGTGCTTGGAGAAGCTTGGAGTCCATGAGAGCTTGAAAACCCCTTCAATGGAGGGCATTTTGATGTAAGAGGAATGTGATGATGAAGAAGATGATGATGAAACTAACATCACACAAATGAAAATAGAAAAGAGATGCTTACAAGACCTTGAGGAGCTTAAAATCATAAAGAAGATGAATAAAATATCTCCCCTCGTGCATAGTATGACCTTGGACTTGAGTTTTTCATGAATTTGAAGGTGAAAATGATGTTTTGGAGGTGTTTTTGTGAGGTCAACACTCCAATCCGGGAATGGAGTTTTTTGGAGAGAGAATGGAGCTATTGAATGTTCTTCAATGTATAAAATGAGTGGAGGAGAAGATGATGATGATGCATATGGTGTGAGAGTTAGTGTGGGAGTGTGTATGTGTGTGTGTATGCATAAGAGTAGTCATGAGGACATTATTTTATTGATGTTGACTAGGGGTGTTCGCGGTACGGTTTGGTCCGGTTTGGGCTCATACCATAAATCAAACTAAATATACCGGTTTGGTGATTCACCAGATCAAACCAAACGGTATGATATAAAAAACCAAACCAAATCATCAAATATTTTATCTGTTTAATCGGTTTGGTTCGACCGGTTTTTCAAACGTCGAAAACAACAAAAGAATTTAACTAAAACTGGTAATAAATTAATTAAAATATAAAATACCATGCAGATTATTATGTATAAAAAAGAAGCTGAATGATTATTGTTGTTGTGGAAATCAAAATTTTAGTTAAATGCAACTAAATTGAACAATGATACATCTTTACAGACACAGTGATAGAACTTTTTTTATTTTTAGGAAGCTTACTGCTAGAGAAAGTAAACTTACATTTATAGTACAAGTGAACCATGGAACCTGGCAAGCATATCACACACTTCACCACCATGGTTCATTGTACCAGCCAGGCAGCCACCAAGGGAATTGAAGGAGTGTCAAGAGTTCATTCAAATCTTCAAATAGGAGAGTCAAGAGTTCATTCAAATCTTCAAATTGATTATTCAAAAGTCAAAAGTAGAACATTATATGTATATTATATAATACTATAATTAATTAATTATATATAACCTATTATATAATGTGCGGTCGGTCGGTTAACCACGGTTTTGCAGCCGCACAAACCGAGAACTGAACCGTTTCAAGCGGTTTTCCCAATATTAAACCGTATGTATACCAAACCAGGTAGGAAACCGACCAACCCCACTAAATTCGGTCCGGTTTGGCCTGTTGGTCCGGTTCGACCGGTTAGTTGTACACCCCTAATGTTGACCAAAAGGATGATAAGAGAACTTGGGGTAAAAATATCATTTACATGAATTGATGGATGGAGTTGAAATAATAAAACCAATAGTAAATGGGGTAAAAATATAATTTTAAATTATTAACTATCACATACAAGTTAATTTTATAAATTATGACATTTCAAACAAGCTACTATGTGTATAAATATCAAATTCTACATTTACAAAACTACAAAATAATCCAAAAATAAAAAATATATATCATCATAGATGTCAAATGACACCCTTATACTTTAAAACTAAAAAGAATTCAGGAAAAAGTTTGAAATATAAGTTTCTCAAAATTTTCAATTTTTTTCCGAAATGACCAAATAACCCCCAACTTAAATACGGGGTGTTACACTAAGTCTTTGGTACCATTGAGATATCTGAATGTTCTCTTCACAGCAGTCAAGTGTGATTCTTTTACATCAGCTTGAAATCTAACACACATACACACACTAAACATAATATATGGTCTGCTTGCAGTCAGATAGAGTAATGATCCAATCATGCCTCTATACTCTTTTACATTGACACTCTTAACAGATTCATCTTTGTCTAAGGATAATGCAGAACTCATAGGAGTCTTGGCTTCCTTACATTGAGCCATGATATATTTGTTTAGTAAGTATCTTGTGTACTTGCTTTGATGCAGAAACATGCCCTTCTTCAATTGATGTACTTGAAGTCCTAGGAAGAAGTTCAGCTCTCGCATCATGCTCATTTCAAATTCCCTGCTCATAAGAGTTGAGAATTCTCTGCACAATTGATCATTAGTAGCTCGAAACAATATATCATCAACATATATCTGAACTACAAGTAAATCTTTCTCATGAGTCTTTATGAAAAGAGTCTTGTCTACTAAACCTCTTTTCATTTTCAAGTAAAAACTTTGACAACCTTTCATACCAAGCTCTTGGAGCTTGTTTCAAACCATAAAGAGCTTTTTCAAGTTTGCAAACATGATCTGGAAATTTTTCATTTTCAAAACCAGGTGTTTGTGCAACATAAACTTCTTCTTGTAAATATCCATTCAAGAAAGCACACTTCACATCCATTTGAAACAGTTTCATGTTCGTGTAAGATGCAAAAGCAAGCAAAATTCTAATTGCTTCTAACCTGGCAACTGGAGAAAAAGTTTCCTCATAATCAATACCTTCTTCTTGATTGTAACCTTGAGCAACTAACTTTGCTTTGTGATCACATTGACACTTTCATCCAACTTATTTCTAAGTACCCATCTGGTACCAATGATAGACTGGTTTGTGGGTGCAGGAACCAGGTTCCAAACCTTATTCCTTTCAAACTCATTGAGCTCACTTTGCATAGAAATGATCCAGTCTGCTTCTTGTAAAGCTTCTCTCACAGTTTTTGGTTCTACAAGAGAAATAAAGGCATTAAAAGCATAAAAGTTCTTCAACTGTGATCTAGTTTGTGTACCAGTAGTTGGATCTGATATGTTATTATCAGCTGGATGGGATGAGATATATTTGAATCTCTTTCTTGGAGACCATGGTTCAGTCTCTCCATAGATCTTCTCTGGTCTTGAAGTAGTGGCTTTGTTTCTTGAATCCTTCTGATCATCTTTTTCATGGCTTTGAGGTATACTTTCAAGGCCTTGAGCACCATTTTCAAGGTCTTGAAAATGTCTTCTATTTTCTTTTGAGCCTTTCTTGAATCCTAATGGATTCTCAGTCTCTTCCTCTTATTCCTGTTTGTTCAAATTCAAGTCTGCAAAACTTTCACTCAAAGAACCATCATAGCTTTCATCAAAAATAACATGAATGCTCTCTTCAACCAGTTTGGTTGTTTTATTGTAAACTCTATAAGCTTTGATATGAGAGTAACCAAGAAATATACCATCACTTCTTGCATCAAACTTACCAAGATTGCCTTTTCCATTGTTGTGGATAAAACAAGTACATCCAAAGGGTCTGAAGTATGAAATGTTTGGCTTTCTCCCTTTGAATAGTTCATAGGGGGTTAGGTCTAATCAAACACCTGTTCAAAATATAGTTTGCTGTATTCACAGCTTCTGCCCAATAATGTTTTGGCAGCTTGTTCTCAAGAAGCATTGTTCTTGACATATCTTCAAGAGTCATGTTCTTTCTTTCAACAACACCATTCTGTTGAGGTGTTCTTGGAGCAGAAAAGTTGTGAGTAATACCATGTTTATCACAAAATAAATCAAACTCTAACTGATCAAATTCTCTACCATGATCACTTCTGATTGAAGCTACAGGTAGGTTTTCAAGTTTTGAAGTTCTCTGCAAAATTTTGAAAATTCAGAGAGTGCTTCAGATTTTTCTTTGAGAAACATAACCCAAGTATATCTAGAAAAATCATCTACAACAACTAGCATATACCTTTTACCTTTTGGAATAGGAGTCATCATAGGACAACAGAGATCCATATGAAGCAATTCAATAGGTCTAGTTGTACTTAAAAACTTCGTTGGCTTGAAGGAACTTCTGGTCTGCTTGCCTTGAGCACAGGATTTGCACATTTCATCTTCTTTGAACTTGATGGATGGCAATCCTCTTACCAAGTCATTGGAAATCAACTTGTTCAAAGTATGCAAACTGATATGACCAAGTTTCATGTGCTAAAGCTTTGAATCCTCTTTCAAGGCCTTGAGACACTTCAAACTTTCACCTGCAACTTTGTTAGTCTGAAAAGTATAAACATTGTTTGATCTAGAGGCTGTGAGAATGCGATCTCCTGATTTCTCATTTTGTACCACAAACTTCTCTTTATCAAAGATAACTTTGTTGACATTATCACAAAGTTGAGATACACTAAGCAAATTAAATTTCAAACCTTCAACTAGATACACATCAGAAATAGAGTTTTCATAATTTGTACCAACTTTTCCAATACCAAGAATATTGCATTCTCCTTTGTCACCAAGTGTTATTGAACCTTCTGATTTCTCCTTTAATTCTGAGAATAGAGATCTCTTTCCACTCATATGTCTTGAGCAACCACTGTCCATGAACCACTTCTGTTCTTTGATATTGGTGACAATCTGCAAACACCAATCACTGCCTTACCCAGCTGTTAGACCAAGTGTGGAATTTGGATTCATATTCAGGATCAACAATGTTAGGTGGCCTAACCCCTTTAGGAACCCAAATCTTCTTAACTTTTCCTTTGAGTTGAAAAGGAAAAAGTGTTCCTCATTATGTGAGGGTCTCTTCTTCTAAAAGGACAAGTCATCTTAACATGACCAGTTTTGCAGCAATAATGACAACTAGGAGAAGTTTGAAATATAAGTTTCTCAAAATTTTCAAATATTTTTTCCGAAATGACCAAATAACTCCTAACTTAAATACCGGGTGTTACACTAAGTCTTTGGTACCATTGAGATATCTGAATATTCTCTTCACAGCAGTCAAGTGTGATTCTTTTGGATCAGCTTGAAATCTAACACACATACCACACTAAACATAATATCTGGTCTGCTTGCAGTCAAATAGAGTAATGATCCAATCATGCCTCTATACTCTTTTACATTGACACTCTTAACAGATTCATCTTTGTCTAAGGATAATGCAGAACTCATAGGAGTCTTGGCTTCCTTACATTGAGCCATGATATATTTGTTTAGTAAGTCTCTTGTGTACTTGCTTTGTTGCAGAAAGATGCCCTTCTTCAATTGATGTACTTGAAGTCCTAGGAAGAAGTTCAGCTCTCCCATCATGCTCATTTCAAATTCCCTGCTCATAAGAGTTGAGAATTCTCTGCACAATTAATCATTAGTAGCTCAAAACAATATATCATCAACATATATCTGAACTACAAGTAAATCTTTTTCATGAGTCTTTATGAAAAGAGTCTTGTCTACTAAACCTCTTTTCATTTTCAAGTAAAACTTTGACAATCTTTCATACCAAGCTCTTGGAGCTTGTTTCAAACCATAAAGAGCTTTTTCAAGTTTGCAAACATGATCTGGAAATTTTTCATTTTCAAAACCAGGTGTTTGTGCAACATAAACTTCTTCTTGTAAATAGCCATTCAAGAAAGCTCACTTCACATCCATTTGAAACAGTTTCATGTTCTTGTGAGATGCAAAAGCAAGCAACATTCTAATTGCTTCTAAACTGGCAACTGGAGAAAAAGTTTCCTCATAATCAATACCTTCTTCTTGATTGTAACCTTGAGCAACTAACTTTGCTTTGTGATCACATTGACACTTTCATCCAACTTATTTCTAAGTACCCATCTGGTACCAATGATAGACTGGTTTGTGGGTGCAGGAACCAGGTTCCAAACCTTATTCCTTTCAAACTCATTGAGTTCACTTTGCATAGCAATGATCCAGTCTGCTTCTTGTAAAGCTTCTCTCACAGTTTTTGGTTCTACAAGAAAAATAAAGGCATTAAAAGCATAAAAGTTCTTCAAATGTGATCTAGTTTGTGTACCAGTAGTTGGATCTGATATGTTATTATCAGCTGGATGGGATGAGATATATTTGAATCTCTTTCTTGGAGACCATGGTTCAGTCTCTCCATAGATCTTCTCTGGTCTTGAAGTAGTGGCTTTGTTTCTTGAATCCTTCTGATCATCTTTTTCATGGCTTTGAGGTATACTTTCAAGCCCTTGAGCACCATTTTCAAGGTCTTGAAAATGTCTTCTATTTTCTTTTGAGCCTTTCTTGAATCCTAATGGATTCTCAGTCTCTTCCTCTTATTCATGTTTGTTCAAATTCAAGTCTGCAAAACTTTCACTCAAAGAACCATCATAGCTTTCATCAAAAATAACATGAATGCTCTCTTCAACCAGTTTGGTTGTTTTATTGTAAACTCTATAAGCTTTGATATGAGAGTAACCAAGAAATATACCATCACTTCTTGCATCAAACTTACCAAGATTGCCTTTTCCATTGTTGTGGATAAAACAAGTACATCCAAAGGGTCTGAAGTATGAAATGTTTGGCTTTCTCCCTTTGAATAGTTCATAGGGGGTTAGGTCTAATCAAGCACCTGCTCAAAATATAGTTTGCTGTATTCACAGCTTCTGCCCAATAATGTTTTGGCAGCTTGTTCTCAAGAAGCATTGTTCTTGACATATATTCAAGAGTCATGTTCTTTCTTTCAACAACACCATTCTGTTGAGGAGTTCTTGGAGCAGAAAAGTTGTGAGTAATACCATGTTTATCACAAAATAAATCAAACTCTAACTGATCAAATTCTCTACCATGATCACTTCTGATTGAAGCTACAGGTAGGTTTTCAAGTTTTGAAGTTCTCTGCAAAGTTTTGAAAATTCAGAGAGTGCTTCAGATTTTTCTTTGAGAAACATAACCCAAGTATATCTAGAAAAATCATCTACAACAACTAGCATATACCTTTTACCTTTTGGAATAGGAGTCCTCATAGGACAACAGAGATCCATATGAAGCAATTCAATAGGTCTAGTTGTACTTAAAAACTTCGTTGGCTTGAAGGAACTTCTGGTCTGCTTGCCTTGAGCACAGGCTTTGCACATTTCATCTTCTTTGAACTTGATGGATGGCAATCCTCTTACCAAGTCATTGGAAATCAACTTGTTCAAAGTATGCAAACTGATATGACCAAGTTTCATGTTCTAAAGCTTTGAATCCTCTTTCAAGGCCTTGAGACACTTCAAACTTTCACCTGCAACTTTGTTAGTCTGAAAAGTATAAACATTGTTTGATCTAGAGGCTGTGAGAACGCAATCTCCTGATTTCTCATTTTGTACCACACACTTCTCTTTATCAAAGATAACTTTGTTGCCATTATCACAAAGTTGAGATACACTAAGCAAATTAAATTTCAAACCTTCAACTAGATACACATCAGAAATAGAGTTTTCATAATTTGTACCAACTTTTCCAATACCAAGAATATTGCATTCTCCTTTGTCACCAAGTGTTATTGAACCTTCTGATTTCTCCTTTAATTCTGAGAATAGAGATCTCTTTCCACTCATATGTCTTGAGCAACCACTGTCCATGAACCACTTCTGTTCTTTGATATTGGTGACAATCTGCAAACACCAATCACTGCCTTACCCAGCTGTTAGACCAAGTGTGGAATTTGGATTCATATTCAGTATCAACAATGTTAGGTGGCCTAACCCCTTTAGGAACCCAAATCTGCTTAACTTTTCCTTTGAGTTGAAAAGGAAAAAGTGTTCCTCATTATGTGAGGGTCTCTTCTTCTAAAAGGACAAGTCATCTTAACATGACCAGTTTTGCAGCAATAATGACAACTAGGAGAAGTTTGAAATATAAGTTTCTCAAAATTTTCAAATATTTTTTCCGAAATGACCAAATAACCCCCAACTTAAATACCGGGTGTTACACTAAGTCTTTGGTACCATTGAGATATCTGAATATTCTCTTCACAGCAGTCAAGTGTGATTCTTTTGGATCAGCTTGAAATCTAACACTCATACACACACTAAACATAATATCTGGTCTGCTTGCAGTCAGATAGAGTAATGATCCAATCATGCCTCTATACTCTTTTACATTGACACTCTTAACATATTCATCTTTGTCTAAGGATAATGCAGAACTCATAGGAGTCTTGGCTTCCTTACATTGAGCCATGATATATTTGTTTAGTAAGTCTCTTGTGTACTTGCCTTGATGCAGAAAGATGCCCTTCTTCAATTGATGTACTTGAAGTCCTAGGAAGAAGTTCAGCTCTCCCATCATGCTCATTTCAAATTCCCTGCTCATAATTGTTGAGAATTCTCTGCACAATTGATCATTAGTAGCTCGAAACAATATATCATCAACATATATCTGAACTACAAGTAAATCTTTCTCATGAGTCTTTATGAAAAGAGTCTTGTCTACTAAACCTCTTTTCATTTTCAAGTAAAAACTTTGACAACCTTTCATACCAAGCTCTTGGAGCTTGTTTCAAACCATAAAGAGCTTTTTCAAGTTTGCAAACATGATCTGGAAATTTTTCATTTTCAAAACCAGGTGTTTGTGCAACATAAACTTCTTCTTGTAAATATCCATTCAAGAAAGCACACTTCACATCCATTTGAAACAGTTTCATGTTCGTGTAAGATGCAAAAGCAAGCAAAATTCTAATTGCTTCTAACCTGGCAACTGGAGAAAAAGTTTTCTCATAATCAATACCTTCTTCTTGATTGTAACCTTGAGCAACTAACTTTGCTTTGTGATCACATTGACACTTTCATCCAACTTATTTCTAAGTACCCATCTGGTACCAATGATAGACTGGTTTGTGGGTGCAGGAACCAGGTTCCAAACCTTATTCCTTTCAAACTCATTGAGCTCACTTTGCATAGCAATGATCCAGTCTGCTTCTTGTAAAGCTTCTCTCACAGTTTTTGGTTCTACAAGAGAAATAAAGACATTAAAAGCATAAAAGTTCTTCAACTGTGATCTAGTTTGTGTACCAGTAGTTGGATCTGATATGTTATTATCAGCTGGATGGGATGAGATATATTTGAATCTCTTTCTTGGAGACCATGGTTCAGTCTCTCCATAGATCTTCTCTGGTCTTGAAGTAGTGGCTTTGTTTCTTGAATCCTTCTGATCATCTTTTTCATGGCTTTGAGGTATACTTTCAAGCCCTTGAGCACCATTTTCAAGGTCTTGAAAATGTCTTCTATTTTCTTTTGAGCCTTTCTTGAATCCTAATGGATTCTCAGTCTCTTCCTCTTATTCATGTTTGTTCAAATTCAAGTCTGCAAAACTTTCACTCAAAGAACCATCATAGCTTTCATCAAAAATAACATGAATGCTCTCTTCAACCAGTTTGGTTGTTTTATTGTAAACTCTATAAGTTTTGATATGAGAGTAACCAAGAAATATACCATCACTTCTTGCATCAAACTTACCAAGATTGCCTTTTCCATTGTTGTGGATAAAACAAGTACATCCAAAGGGTCTGAAGTATGAAATGTTTGGCTTTCTCCCTTTGAATAGTTCATAGGGGGTCTTCTTCAGAATAGGTCTAATCAAGCACCTGTTCAAAATATAGTTTGCTGTATTCACAGCTTCTGCCCAATAATGTTTTGGCAGCTTGTTCTCAAGAAGCATTGTTCTTGACATATCTTCAAGAGTCATGTTCTTTCTTTCAACAACACCATTCTGTTGAGGAGTTCTTGGAGCAGAAAAGTTGTGAGTAATACCATGTTTATCACAAAATAAATCAAACTCTAACTGATCAAATTCTCTACCATGATCACTTCTGATTGAAGCTACAGGTAGGTTTTCAAGTTTTGAAGTTCTCTGCAAAGTTTTGAAAATTCAGAGAGTGCTTCAGATTTTTCTTTGAGAAACATAACCCAAGTATATCTAGAAAAATCATCTACAACAACTAGCATATACCTTTTACCTTTTGGAATAGGAGTCCTCATAGGACAACAGAGATCCATATGAAGCAATTCAATAGGTCTAGTTGTACTTAAAAAACTTCGTTGGCTTGAAGGAACTTCTGGTCTGCTTGCCTTGAGCACAGGCTTTGCACATTTCATCTTCTTTGAACTTGATGGATGGCAATCCTCTTACCAAGTCATTGGAAATCAACTTGTTCAAAGTATGCAAACTGATATGACCAAGTTTCATGTTCTAAAGCTTTGAATCCTCTTTCAAGGCCTTGAGACACTTCAAACTTTCACCTGCAACTTTGTTAGTCTGAAAAGTATAAACATTGTTTGATCTAGAGGCTGTGAGAATGCAATCTCCTGATTTCTCATTTTGTACCACACACTTCTCTTTATCAAAGATAACTTTGTTGCCATTATCACAAAGTTGAGATACACTAACCAAATTAAATTTCAAACCTTCAACTAGATACACATCAGAAATAGAGTTTTCATAATTTGTACCAACTTTTCCAATACCAAGAATATTGCATTCTCCTTTGTCACCAAGTGTTATTGAACCTTCTGATTTCTCCTTTAATTCTGAGAATAGAGATCTCTTTCCACTCATATGTCTTGAGCAACCACTGTCCATGAACCACTTTTGTTCTTTGATATTGGTGACAATCTGCAAACACCAATCACTGCCTTACCCAGCTGTTAGATCAAGTGTGGAATTTGGATACATATTCAGGATCAACAATGTTAGGTGGCCTAACCCCTTTAGGAACCCAAATCTGCTTAACGTTTCCTTTGAGTTGAAAAGGAAAAGTGTTCCTCATTATGTGAGGGTCTCTTCTTCTAAAAGGACAAGTCATCTTAACATGACCAGTTTTGCAGCAATAATGACAAGTAGGAGAAGTTTATTTTCCAGCTTTCAAAAATCTGTTATTGTTCATTCTTGGAAAGTTTGGATTGAATCCAATGCCAGCTTTGTGAACAGACTGTGATCTTCCTCCAAGAATCAAGTTCAACTTGTGTTCTGATCCAGTAAGCTTGACTTTGACCAATTCAGATTCTTGAAGTTTCTCAGTAAGAGTAGTCTTTTGTTTCTCTAATTCATCAACCTGATGTCTTAGATTAACAAGGCTGTCACTCATTGAAGAGTTCTCAGTGACTACTTCTTTGACTTGTGTTTTCAGGGATTTGAAACTGATTTTCAAGGTCTTGAAATCACTATCAGTTTTCTTCTGAGAGATTTCAATATTCTGATTTAGGCAAACAAGTTTTAAGTTTTCTTTTGCTTGCTCATGAATTTTTTCTTTCAAAAGTCTGATCTCTTTCAGACAATCTTCCTCATTCAAAAGCATTGTTTTGAGATATTTCTGAAAGAGCTTCTTTTGGTTTTGAAATCAAAAAATTTACCATTAACTCAATGTTCTTCTCAGAACTTTCATCATGCTTGGTCATGAAGCATAGGTTGGTGTAGATAGTGCTTTCTAGACAGGCAGATCTTAGCCACGTGGCGATCATCCAGCACACCTAGCTGTGCTCCACACACACTGGATCGCCACCCGCGCTGATCCATGTGGGGGCTGCGAGACAGGGCCATCGCATACCACCACACGGGACTTGTAGGGACTTAGTGGTTTGGAGGCTAGAGTAAGTCCTGTCGCGCGCAAGCGACAACCAAGCCCGCGCGCGACCTTAGTAACTGCTTTGAGAGATTTATGGCACGAGCTCCATAAAATCGGTCAACCTCATAACGGTTCCGGTATACGCGGACGAACGTGCCGTAACGGTTCCTATATACGCGGACGAACGTGCCGTTGTGGTTAAGCTAATTAAGTTGCCATTAATGGGCGCATTAACCCACTACAACGGTCACATTCTCCGTTATATATAGGATCGTTGACCCTTCCATACAAGGGCGAATCACCTGAGATACGCGGAAGCTCTGCCAAAATCCTGTCTCTCTCTCATACAGTACTATTGTCTTACTCTCTCCCTACACACAACCCTGCTCTTCCTGTGTTATTTCTATCCCCTACTCTTGGTGTATATTGAATTCTCTCTGCAGGATTCTCTCGTACACAACTGGCAAGTTCTTCCTCAGATTCAGATTCACTATAGATATCTAAATCACTCCATGAAGCTATCATGGCTTTCTTTCTTCTGTCATGATATTTCTTTTAAAATCTCTTGCTTTTCTTGTGTGGACAATCTCTTATCAAGTGTCCTGCATCACCACATTCAAAGCAGTTCATAACTTTTGATTTGTTTTGTGAAGAGGACTTACCTTTGTAGTCCTTGCTGCTGGATGATCTATGCCTTTCTCTGTTGAAATCTTTATTTCCAAAGTTTTTCTTCATTTTGAGAATCCTTGTCAAGGCTTTGGAAATTAAGGCAATTGGATCTTCATCATCACCATCCTCAGTTTCAAGGCTTTGTGTTCTCTCATTTTATTTGGCTTTGAGAGCTAAGTTCTTGACACCATGGGAGTTCGCCATAAACTTCATTCATAGATATCTCATGTGTCAGGAGCTTCCCTTGTAGGTCATCAAGTTGTAAAGCTGAGAGATTCTGAGCATCTTCAATAGTTGTGGTCTTTGGTTCCCATTTTGTCTTTGGAAGACTTCTGAGAATCTTCCTTACCTTTTCTTCATTGGAAAAGTGTTTTCCCAGTGACTCAAGGTTGCTGACAATATAAGTGAACCTCTTGAACATGTCTCTGATGGACTCATCTGCATTCATCTTAAACAGATCATATTGCCTGAGATAAATGTTGATCTTGGTTTGCTTGACTTGACTGGTTCCCTCAAAGGTAACCACAAGCTTATCCCAGATTTCCTTTGCAGTTGTGCACCCAGAGATCCTGTTGAATTCATCTGTACTCAAAGCACAATACAAAATGTTAATAGCTTTGTAGTTCTTAGAAAATTGATCTAATTCAAAAGAGGAGAGTGAGTCTTCTGTTTTGGGAGTTATGATCCCATCTTTATCTGTGTAGAAAGTATGAGGTTCATTTTGGATAATGGTCCAAAGCTCTAGATCTTGGTCACTAATGAATATTTTCATGAGAGCTTTCCAGTGAGCAAAATTTTCTCCACAGAATAGAGGAGGTCTGTTAGCAGCTCTTCCCTGTGAGAAACCACCATCATCTGCAGTACTCATGATAACCAGATGGTTAAATCTTATACAGTGATACAAGCTCTGATACCAATTGAAAGTGTGAGTATGCAGATGTATATGTAGCTAAGATACTCTAGAAGGGGGGGGGGTTGAATAGAGTATGCCAACTTTTTGCAAAACTTGATAGGAAGATAAAAACTTGTGCAAACAATGAAGTTCAAGGCCTTGAAAACTAGTTCAAGCCCTTGGAGAAGATGCAGACAGTATAAAGCAAGTATGACTTATTCAAGGCCTTGAAAACAAGTTCAAACCCTTGAAAAATAGACAGTTTTATGTGCTGCAAAAACTATGAAAATGAATGAAATGAAAATGCATAAGACAAGTGATTTATAGAGTTCAGTCTACTTGGAACTACGTCTATACCTCAGGGATTAGATCCCTGTAGGATTTTCAACTCAATTCTTATTAATCAAAAGCTAAGCCCTAGAACTCAAGGCCCGAGAGTTCCCTTACTCTGTTAAAACTTGTGGTTTTCCCTAACCTGTCTAGTGCCTGCTCTAGCTAACTGATTAACTAAGAATTATCTATTGCCCACTTTGAACAATCCTTGAGAATATATGTAGAGATAATACATAAATGATCTACCGATACAACTCAATATAGAAGTACACTTAGAGTGGAAAATTGCAGTAAAAATGCAGTGACCTTCTGTGGAATGGATTGAGAGTTTGATGTTCTTCTTTGGTGCTTTGTCAATCCAGAAACTTGTCTCTTGTTTTTTCCCGTTGAGTGTCGTATGTTGTTGCTTCAAGGTGTGCTCTGCAAATCTTCCCAGATTTTCAGCAACAACTTCCTATTTTGTAGGCAACAACTTTGACTCTCTTTAACAGCTTTCTCCAACGGATAGTTGATCACAATCTCCAGAGATATTGTTGTGATCTTGTCCATAAGTAATTTGAGAAGCTGTCATAAGTCTCTGATTGATCACATGATCAAAATATTCATCTATTTCCAAAACTGCACATCTTCAGTTGAGGAAACAATCCTGCAAATATTGGAAACAAAATTTCATGCATTATCATGGTCAAACAGATGATATCTTATGATGAAAACAAGTTAGAACAATTTTTCTGTCATCATCTAATTAACAGTGAATCAAACATATGAAAGAAAGAGAGGGAATCAACTCAGAGAGTTTGCAGAAAACTCCCCCTGAGAGTGTGCATACAGGTTAAGCAGTTTCAAGGATTTGAATCCAGTTTCAAGGCCTTGAAAATAGATAAACTATTTTCAAGCCTCTGAGACTGATTCAAGGCTTTGAAAGCTGATTCAAGGCCTTGAAATAGCTAAGCTATTCCAAGTCTTGCACAACCTGATCTTTCAATAACTAAACAACCCGGATCTTTTATTTGGAGTTTTGCCCAAACTCAAATAAGTAGATCAGTTGATATGGATCAACAAAAAAATTTAAAATTGAAAATAAAATCCCTAAATTCAAATATTGTGTTTTTCCTTCTCGTTATCTAGGCACTCTTCATGATCATTATTATCAAGCACGTGAGTGCCATAGCAGGGCGACTTGATTTGTCATGATTGTGTTGCGATGGCACAAGCAAGTAATGTTCAACTGTCTAGGTAAGAGGTTGGACGCAACTAGGTGATTTTAATAAGATTAAAAGCCTAGAGGCAAACAATTGGGATTATTAATGGGATGGATAAATAAGTAGTTATTTGCCCAATTGAACCAAGAATTGCATAAGGATGCATTTTGAATTGTCCCTACCTAAATAACTAATTTTGGGTGACTTGCCAAAGCAAGCTCAAAAGAAGTGAAATATGGATCTTGGCCCACTAGAAAATATAATGATATTTTGCGCATTAATATGGAGGGTTTTTAATCCGAGAAAAATAGTAGGAGCTATGTTTGACAACTTAAATCCTTGTTAAATATAGTTAACGTCACAAACTTTGCATAATCTTATTGTGTTTAATGCCCATGGCATTAAACAAAACAAAAACGCAACTTTATCTGTTTTCTAGACTGGTATAAAATCAAGAATTGTTCTCAAATAAAAGAAAATTATTGTAAATAGTAGAAAATAAAGTTCTCTTCCACCAACTACCAAAACACACTAAAACCAAATGGAAGGAACATCAAAGAATGGTTCTTTGGGTGTGACTTGCCTCATGTTAGCTGCCATGAACTCTGAGCTTTAGAAGCAAGATGAGAACATGAAGTCGTATGATATGATCATACATTAAAAGAAGCTCTTTCATAGAGCGAGCTAGACATGAAAGGTTTAAAGTGTTGCTCCACTTTGCGTTATGCAACTAAGCTAATTCAAAATGATTGAAACATTAGTGAATGGGTGTAATCTATGAGATAGATAAAGAATAAAAGTTATTCACCCAAGTGGATCAAGAATTGCATTGGATGCAATTATAGTTTTGTTCAAAGGATTTTTCTCAATATGATTGAGAATCACTAAACAAAACACTCATAAAAGGCATAGGCAAAGCTGTTAATGTTTAACAGCATGGGTAAGGGTAAATGGTTTGCGCCGACCCCATGGGTATAAATCAAGCTTGTTGCTAAAACCAAGTTGCCTTAAAGTCCCTTAGGTAGTGTAAAGTAAGAGAGACTACCCAAAGTACCTGGAAGTAAGTAATAAAGGAGTTATGAATTCCAATTTAGGTATTTTTTTTATAGAAGTCAATGTGTCTATCTCATCATCATGAGTATATGATACTAAATGAGGATCTCACATTTATAGAAGTGTGGAGAATCTCAAGAGATGAAGACAATTAAATAAGGAAGAAATAAACCTACACGTAGGGCAATGAAGCAAGGAGTTGCTGAATTGGCCGAAGGGAATTGTTTCTACATTTATGAAATTGTTCATGAATTAGACAAAGGTGATTATGTCCCTGCTATGAGTAGGATCATTATCATAGTTTCTTGTTTGGACAAGAAAGCTCTCTATCATAGTTTCATTATCATAGTTTCTTGTTTATTCTGATATGCATTATTGTAATGCAATTTTGTCTAATGGATTGTATATCCTTGATCATGATAATTTCATCTATAACATTAATACCAAGAGGTTTGCATATATTGATATGAACCTCACTTATCTTTGGCATTATCGTTTAGGCCACATGAATAAGAGATACATATCTAGAACTCCATATGGATGGATTTCTGGAACTCATTTGATTATTGAATCATATGAGACTTGTAATACTTATAATTAAGGCAAATATACGATCTTTTGGAAATCATACATATTGATGTACGAAGGCCGCTAAGCACGAATGCTAAAGATGGTTTTCAGTACTTCGACATATTTACTGATGGGATCTGAGAAATATGGATTTGTGTATCTTACGAAGAAACAAATTAAAATCCTTTGAATTGTTCAAAGAATTCAAGAATGAAGTAGAGAACCAGCTTGGAAAAAGTATTAGGGCTGTACGATTGGATTGTAGAAGAGAGTACTTGAGCCAAGAGTTTGACAAACATCTATGGGAGTGTTGGATATGATCCAAACTCGCTCCACCTAGCACTCCATATGGGGTTTGGCGTGTCTAAGAGGAGAGTTCGGACCTTGTTGGACACGGTTCGGTCCATGATGTGACAAACAAAACTTCCAGTTTGCTTTTAGGGGCCATGTTCTAATTACAGCAAATTTCTCCCTTAACCTTGTTCCATCTAAAATCAATTATGAAAACACCATATGATATATGGACTAGGAAGTGTCCTAGTATGTCATTCATAAAGTATTTGGGGTTATGAAGTTTATGTAAAGGCGTTTGCAGATAAACTTGGACCCAAGTTGGATAATTTTTTTGTGGGATATCCTGAAACGGATATTATTCTACAATCCAATCGAGAACAAATTTGTTTGTTGCTCGAACCACAGTGTTTCTAGATAGAAATTGTCTCTAAAAGAAACAGTGGGATGATAGTAGAACTTGAAGGAGTTCAAGAACCACAACAGAACATTGATCCTTTTGATGGAAGATGAGCATGATCACAAGGTGTTGTGGAGCAACCTACTCAGAAAACACAAGAACCTCGTAGGTCAGGTAGGATATGTCAAGGGACTAGATAAATAAGGATTTCTCATAACCCGTGATATATTGCTCATAGAGATGAGCCTACAACCTATGAGATGGACACGTGTGGGCCATACTCTCATAAATGGCTTTGAGCCATGAGATACGATATGGAATCCATGTATACCAACAAAGCATAGACTTTGGTGGAACCATCTGAAAGGGTAAGACCCATAGGGTGCAAGTGGGTTATGAGAAAACCAACATGGATGGTAATTTGATTAATTTTACGGGACTATTGGTTGGAAAAAGGATTTCATGTGAGTTCATAGTATAGACTATGACGAAATCTCTCCCCAGTTTTGATGCTTAAATCCATTCGTATCTTGCTTGTAGCAATCTGTCTATAGATTGAATCAAGCTTCTTGGAGTTGGATTCTTCGAATTGATGATGCAATCAAAGGAGTTTGGTTCCATCAGAAATTGAAGATGAGAAACTTGTGTTTACAAGAACGTTAGTGGGAGCACAGTTATGTTTCTGATCTTGTATGTGGAGACATACTATTCAATGGGAATAATGTACCTACTTAGAAATCTTACGTAGATTGACTAGGGAATTAATTTTCGAATGATAGACTTAGGCGAATCAAACCTATGAAGATCTATGGAGATAGATCAAGATGGTTGTGATATTGACAAAGGTGTTGAAATGGTTCACCATGTATAGAATATGGATTCGACCTATGTCACATGGAATTAGCCTTTGGAAGACTAATTGTCTTTCCAATTAGATTGAGAAAGGGACCGTGTGAATAAGATTCACGAGATACGCCATGTTATGTACTAGGCCAGATATGTCATATCGTATGACACAAAGATACCAGTCAAATCCGAGTGATAATCACTCGATAATTATCAAAATTATCCTTAAGTACTTGAGAAGAACTAAATGATGAATTCTTGATAAATGGAGGATAGGAAGAAATTACTGTAAGGGGTTACAGTGATGCTAACTTCAAATCTAACAAAGAAGATTTCAGATTATAAGTCAAGTTTTATGTTTTGCACTAGTGGGAGCGACTGTGAGCTGGAAAGGTTCCAGGCAAGATTCAATCACTGGTTCTAACATAGAGGACTGAGTAAATTACTGCATGAGATGCACTTACTCAGAATATTCAATCTCAATCAAAATTTTGATAGAAGAGATGTGAATATTTGCAAAGTACCAGCGGATGTCTCGCCTACCATGCCCCTGCGCAGCGTAAGCATGGAGGGCCAGGCTACGTCAATGGGCATATGATGCAGGAGATTGACTCTAGTGCAAGTGCGAGACTGTTGGAATTGTGCCCTAGAGGCAATCAGTTAATTGTGACAAATATGTGGATTTACGATTCATTATGTTATCGATATGGAGTTATGTTAACATGAATGAAGTCCTTAGAATACAAGTGTTATATTCTTAAATATCCCTAGTCGATTATATTGATTAAGAGGACAATCAACCATAGACTAGTATGGGGTTGGATTGATATGAAGATATCACGATCCAACACATGGGTATGCATTAGGAGTACTGGCATACTGGATTGAACCATCTCCGAGAAGGCTAAATACAAGTTATGTAAATTCACAAGCACTTCTCATGGTGACAACGGTATTGTCATCCTTAGACTTGAAGTCACTAGATCATCTAGTTGTGGAATATTGTGTTTTGGTAGCGTCAAACGCTACACCGTGACTGGGTATCCATAAAGGAGTGTACCGGATACAATAAGAAGCAAGCTTAGAGATCGTAGTAGACGTAGATAGAATTTGTCCCTCCCACATAACGGGAACAAATATCCTAGGCCACTCGAGGGATAGTGCTTATAAAATGTCTGTGCAGACTCAAATAAATCAATATGGGATATTGATGTTATTTGCACGAATAAGACTATTCCCATGATCGAGAAACTATGGATTGGATATACGAGTGTGACTTGTATGTCTCGTGTCCAATCCGGATATTGAGACAAAGGATGAGACAATTACTTGCACAAGATTTTTCATGATGACTATTCTATTTGTTGCCTAGAATGGATGTCTTGCTAGAGGCCGCTCCATATTAGTAAATTGTTACTACCAACTAAATAGAACCTATGGGGTCACACACAATATAGGGGTGACCTAGATGTAGTACCCCGTCTTTTTAGTATATAATTGACGACCTGTTTTTTCAAAGAGTCTAAATGTTTATTTCCAAAATATAGGGCCAGTGAGGAGGTAGAAGTAGTTTTAAAGAATAGATATTAGTGAAGTTGGGCGGTAAACTATGACGACCTGTCTTTATCCTCCTCTCTCTCCCCGTACGTCTCTCTCCCCCCTCTATTTCTTCTCCTTCTTCTTCTTCGGAAAACACACCACCAACACCCCCAAGGCCATTTCCATACCCAACACCACAGCTCTCACTCTCTCCCCTATCTCTCTCTCCCTCCCTGTCACAACAATGACATCAGCAACAGAAGGCAGCGGCCACCACCACCGCCGCTGCCACCACCGGATAAACCCGACGGAAACACACACGACACCACCACCACCAGCACAATTTAGAGGAAGACCTAGCACACCCGTCTGATAATCATGGTCAAATAGATTATGTTGCAAGAGGCTTAACAGTAGAACTGTCAACTAGGCTGGATGACCACTGAACCGGACGGGGGTGGTCTTGAACCGAACCTAGCCCCTGTAAGGAGCGGTCCGGGCTAGTTTTGGATTCTGCAGACCGCCAAACCGTCCCGTCAAAGAAGTATCCAGAAAAGTAGACTATCTGAAAAGTCTCCTCGTAGAGTAAAATCTTAACTTGCACACTTGTAACCACCAATCTTACAGTATTAAAATAATCATAAACGGACCAGGCTGACTGGTCCAAATTGTTTAATATCCTGAACTTTCAGTTAGTTCTTCTTTTTGGTTCTTAGTTGAAGGCAAAGTATGATTTGTATTTGAAAATGTCAATGAAACCCAGAACACTTGGTAGTGGCACATTCGCCCTGCAATCCAGAGTTTCATTGACATCTTTCATCTTTCAAAGAAACACCTTGTCAAGGATCCGATGTGATTTGTGACTAGCGGATCTTTGGATTGGATTGGATATGGATCTAGTGGTTTAGATCCGACCCGGATCGATCTAAATTCGGTGAATTTCCGATTGGATTTGAATCGGATATAGATCTTCCCTTCTTATTCGGATGTCGAAGTGGATCTAGGTGGATCCAATCCGAATCCGACATCTTGCCAACAATAGCAATACAGTGTGTGTGTGGAGAAAAATGCTTAAAAATAAGTATCAACATGTAGAGCTTTGAGACAGAATTAAGAGACTCTCGCTTTATATGCAATGACATTAGAGGAGATTCAAATTCAGCATAACCAACAAACCCGACGATGAAGACGTGGTGTGAACAATTTAGTGGAAGATCTAGCACACCCGTGAGATAATCATGGTCAAATAGATTATGTTGCAAGAGGCTTAACAGTAGAACTGTCAACTAGGATGGAGGACCGCTGAACCGGACGGGGGTGGTCTTGAACCGAACCTAGCCCCTTTAAGGAGCAGTCAGGGCTGGTTTTGGATTCTGCGGACCGCCAAACCGGCCCGGTAACGAAGTATCCAGAAAAGTAGACTATCTGAAAAGTCTCCTCGTAGAGTAAAATCTTAACTTTTACACTTGTAACCACCAATCTTACAGTATTACAATAATCATAAACGGACCCGGCTGACTGGTAGAAATTGTTTGATATCCTGAACTTTAAGTTAGTTCTTCTTTTGGGTTCTTAGTTGAAGGCAAAGTATGATTTGTATTTGAAAATTTCAATGAAACCCAGAGCACTTGGTAGAGGCACGATCGCCCTGCAATCCAGAGTTTCATTGACATCTTTCATCTTTCAAAGAAACACCTTGTCAAGGATCCGATGTTATTTGTGACTAGCGGATCTTTGGATTGGATTGGATATGGATCTAGTGGTTTAGATCCGACCCGGATCGATCTAAATTCGGTGAATTTCCGATTGGATTTGAATCGGATATAGATCTTCCCTTCTTATTCGGATGTCGAAGTGGATCTAGGTGGATCCAATCCGAATCCGACATCTTGCCAACAATAGCAATACAGTGTGTGTGTGGAGAAAAATGTTTAAAAATAAGTATCAACATGTAGAGCTTTGAGACAGAATTAAGAGACTCTCGCTTTAAATGCAATGACATTAGAGGAGGTTCAAATTCAGCATAACCAACAAACCCGACGATGAAGACGTGGTGTGAAATAACAGCACAATTTAGTGGAAGATCTAGCACACCCGTGAGATAATCATGGTCAAATAGATTATGTTGCAAGAGGCTTAACTGTAGAACTGTCAACTAGGATGGAGGACCGCTGAACCAGACGGGGGTGGTCTTGAACCGAACCTAGCCCCTTTAAGGAGCAGTCAGGGCTGGTTTTGGATTCTGCGGACCGCCAAACCGGCCCGGTAACGAAGTATCCAGAAAAGTAGACTATCTGAAAAGTCTCCTCGTAGAGTAAAATCTTAACTTTTACACTTGTAACCACCAATCTTACAGTATTACAATAATCATAAACGGACCCGGCTGACTGGTAGAAATTGTTTGATATCCTGAACTTTAAGTTAGTTCTTCTTTTGGGTTCTTAGTTGAAGGCAAAGTATGATTTGTATTTGAAAATGTCAATGAAACCCAGAGCACTTGGTTGAGGCACGATCGCCCTGCAATCCAGAGTTTCATTGACATCTTTCATCTTTCAAAGAAACACCTTGTCAAGGATCCGATGTGATTTGTGACTAGGGGATCTTTGGATTGGATTGGATATGGATCTAGTGGTTTAGATCCGACCCGGATCGATCTAAATTCGGTGAATTTCCGATTGGATTTGAATCGTATATAGATCTTCCCTTCTTATTCGGATGTCGAAGTGGATCTAGGTGTATCCAATCCGAATCCGACATCTTGCCAATAATAGCAATAAAGTGTGTGTGTGGAGAAAAATGTTTAAATATAAGTATCAACATGTAGAGCTTTGAGACAGAATTAAGAGACTCTCGCTTTAAATATAATGACATTAGAGGAGGTTCAAATTCAGCATAACCAACAAACTCGACGATGAAGACGTGTTGTGAAATAACAACACAATTTTGGGGAAGATCTAGCACACCCGTGAGATAATCATGGTCAAATAGATTATGTTGCAAGAGGCTTAACAGTAGAACTGTCAACTAGGATGGAGGACCGCTGAACCGGACGAGGGTGGTCTTGAACTGAACCTAGCCCCTTTAAGGAGCAGTCAGGGCTGGTTTTGGATTCTGCGGACCGCCAAACCGGCCCGGTAACGAAGTATCCAGAAAAGTAGACTATCTGAAAAGTCTCCTCGTAGAGTAAAATCTTAACTTGCACACTTGTAACCACCAATCTTACAGTATTACAATAATCATAAACGGACCAGGCTGACTGGTGGAAATTGTTTGATATCCTGAACTTTAAGTTAGTTCTTCTTTTGGGTTCTTAGTTGTAGGTAAAGTATGATTTGTATTTGAAAATGTCAATGAAACCCAGAGCACTTGGTAGAGGCACAATCACCCTGCAATCCAGAGTTTCATTGACATCTTTCATCTTTCAAAGAAATACCTTGTCAAGGATCCGATGTGATTTGTGACTAGCGGATCTTTGGATTGGATTTGATATGGATCTAGTGGTTTAGAACCGACCCGTATCGATCTAAATTCGGCGAATTTCCGATTGCATTTTGATCGGATATAGATCTTCCCTTCTTATTCGGATGTCGAAGTGGATCATGGTGGATCCGATCTGAATCGACATCTTGCCAACAATAGCAATACAATGTGTGGAGAAAAATGCTTAAAAATAAGTATCAACATGTAGAGCTTCGAGACAGACTTAAGTGACTCTCGCCTTAAATGCAATGACATTAGAGGAGGTTCAAATTCAGCATAACCAACAAACCCGACGATGAAGACGTGGTGTGAAATAACAACACAACTTAGGGGAAGATCTAGCACACCCGTGAGATAATCAAATAAATTATGTTGCAAGAGGCTTAATAGTAGAACTGTCAACTAGGCTGGAGGACCGCTGAACCGGACGGGGGTGGTCTTGAACCGAACCTAGCCCCTGTAAGGAGCGGTCCGGGCTGGTTTTGGATTCTGCGGACCGCCAAACCGACCCGGTAACGAAGTATCCAGAAAAGTAGACTATCTGAAAAGTCTCCTCGTAGAGTAAAATCTTAACTTGCACACTTGTAACCACCAATCTTACAGTATTACAATAATCATAAACGGACCAGGTTGACTGGTGCAAATTGTGTTGGGTTCTTAGTTGAAAGCAAAGTATGATTTGTATTTGAAAATGTCAATGAAACCCAGAACACTTGGTAGAGGCACAGTCGCCCTGCAATCCAGAGTTTCATTGACATCTTTCATCTTTCATAGAAACACCTTGTCAAGGAAAAAATCCGAAGCAGACAATCTGCAAATTTTCACAAGACATTCCCCAGAATATGAACCGAGAACTGTATAGTCGACATAAAATGAAGCATTAGTACCACTCTTTTAAGAGTCTTGACCTACTACAACGATGACAATCTCTAGCACACTATCACAGACAAATACTGAAGTTTAAGAGACCTCAAATACCAATTCAAACGTTTGCGAATCAAAACACTTTACATGAAACATACGAGACCGACAAACAGCCTGAAGACAAGAAACTAGCTCGTTCCGACACATGCTGCTTATAGTACCCAATTCTGAACCACCACCACCCCCAACAAAACCCAATAACTCAAGCAGACACGACAATTCTACTTCAAACTCTCAAGTCACCTTTGCTCGCTGTTTATTCTCTCTCCATGAAACAACCATTCCCAATCTCAAACCTTCTCTCTCGGAGCAACTTGCCGTAACAGCTATACCCAACACCTCTGATATCTGAACACACTTGGGGGCACCACACGACAAGCAAGACTTCTATAGAGGTCACTTGCAAGTTCTCAATAAGTAGGCTCGTCATGGCTTGGACTATCGGCATGCATGTCCATGGAGGAATCATTGGGATCCCTATTTTGAGGCTGAGCAAAGTTGGGTTCAACGTTCCTGAATCCATTGGCAAGGGGCGGGGGCCCAGGGCAATAGTAGCCTTCCGGTGCAATATGATAGTTCTGGAGGCTACGACGAACTGGGCTCGACAGAGCATTCGAGAAAACATAATTCTTAGACTGCTGATCACTCTGGTCTGTCTGGAAACCTTGGCTAGCATTTACTGCACCAGCTGAGTCTGGAGAGGCCAGGAAGCCTGGATTCGGAAAATGTATTGTGGGCTGTGACTGCTGCTGATTCTGAGGCGGCGCTCTCGGGGAAGCTGGTCCCTCCTCCCCACTGTAATCCAGTTCAGTCTGCATGAAGGGCACAACATTAGAACTTTCTATGATCGACTTCAAGCAAATCCAGATTCGGAAAAGTGCAATGAAAAGGAAACTCGTGAAAAGAAATGAACTTATCTAAGCAGAAAGACCATTGATCATGAACCATAAAAGATACAATGCAGAATGTCCGTCCTTAAAGTTTGGGTTGCTCAGAACTTTTACTTCCGGCAGCATTTAATGTTTGTAACCGCGCTTTCCTATGAGGATTATCGTGTGAATCTTAAGCCTCTATCAACTTTAAAAGTATTTCGATGCAATATGCTAATGTATTCTGTTTGCCGAGAATATGTAAGTCTACCCAATTCTTAAAAATTTCAAGAAATAGTCCTAATTCGAACTTCAATTTCAAAGGGAATTGCAGTTTCTTTTTTAGGTAAACCTATACAAACATTCCGCCTTTCTTCGTATCTTATTGCTGTCCGCTCCATTCACAGTGGACTCCAAAACACAAGAAGATGTTGAAGGAATCAATTTTTTGACAAAAGAATCGCACATCAGAGATCCGCTGCTGCTGCAGCACCACTATTTTGTTAAGACACTCAAGTTTATCTTTTTAAGAAGTATCAATGATCCAAAAGAAAGAAGAGCTTTGAGACTAGGCTTGATTCCTCAAGGTTGTTCTCTGCTTAATCTTTGGCTCCTTCACCAACTGAGCATAGTTGAAGGCTACGAGGACTTTTGTGATAATGATGGACATGGTGTTCAAGATTCTAGCTCTGGGTTTTACAGGGTTGACCGTGATGGCATGTGGCACTTATCTGTTGATTGTGCAAGAGACAATCATGGTGCATCAGGGTTGTCAATAATCAGTGGAGGTGACAGTAATAAGGTGGAGTAATGTGACATTGAGGATGGCGTTGCGGGTGGACTGTATGGGTCGTAAGTGGTTGATGATGGTAACAGTGGCGGTAAGTGAAATAGTTCTACTGGTGGTGGTTGTTTGATTTCAGGAATCAGGCTGGTGAGCCGATAGCGAGCAAGTAGAACAGATACAAGTATGCACAGAAGGGAAGAAATGAGATTTAATACGTGTTGAACATCTACCACATGTACCATCTTCGAACAACAGGAATGGAACATCAATTGACGATAGAAGTAAACAAATCAAAATAAATTGACAGAACAACCAAATTGACAGCTACCCAAAATTTAAAGCTATAGGATTGCTCAAGACACCATATGATGATTTGGACGAATAGCTGGATACCATTTAGTAGGGGATATTTGCTAAAAGAAGGTAGCCAGAGCCGAAAATCCAGGATCAAGGAGATAAGAAAGTAAAGTTGCTCAGCCATATGGAACTGCAAATGTGAAGTTTTACTTTTATAATCTCGCTAACTCATGACGGCCAGGATGTTGTAGAACAAAATTGCACTTGCTCTTGTAAAATATCTGCAAGGAAGAAACCGGATTCTAGACCAGTTGAATATACCTAGGCATGGGCTACATTTGCAGGAATTCGAAGTAGTTTCCATGTTAACAATTTTCTGGTGAAATACATGGGGTTGCCTTTCTCTCTTATTTTAACAGCTTTTGTTGATCACAACTCTCTTATTTTGACATTGTTCAAACGAGGCTCTCCACGATATTACTACTCAAAGGGGAGGAAGCTCACTCTGATGTAAAGTGAATTGTCAAGCATGCCTATTTAGTTTACAATGTTGGCTTCAGTGGCAAAGAGGTTAGAATATTTTTAAAGCAACTTTTCAACCGAGGATTTGGGTCGAGGAATTCCCTACATCATGGTGTATTTCTTCTCAAAGTGAAGGGCTAAGATACAAAAAATCAGCATCTTCTAAGTGCCTCTCTCAGGGCAAGTTTCTTCAAAGCTTTGTTCCTGAACAAACTATTTCATAAAGCGTACTTTGACGTGCTAATTTGGGCTTCCCGACAGTGGTTGAATATCCAAAAGGAGGCAGATCCATATAGAATAGGCATGAAAGTTTATCACGTATAGAAATTCCTGAGTAACCTATTACAATGTCGGCTGGGTGACGAGCAATCCTAGGTCCAAGAGATGCACATTGTGGTGAATGGCTATTAGCTATGATTACAGATTATATGCCGTAAAGGGCGGCTTGTTGATTATCTGGAGACTCTGAAGTGGAGTTACTATGGACGCCTGAGTCCATTTGCAACTACAGTTGCGAGGCTATTCTGGGCAACGGCTTCCCCAGCCCCAATAATAAGATTGGGGACAATAACATGATACTCAATAAGCCAAAAGACCAAGTGACGTACAGAGGAAACTAGTACCAACAACACAACCAGCAATGACTTTTGGAATCCATCCAAGAGCATATGCATGGATAAGCACAAGCAAAAGCACGCTCATGAACATATATACATACATACATACATATATATATATATGTATATATATATAAAGAAGCTAGATTTTATGTATTTAACACCACACCAGATTGCAGTTCCCAAGGATTATTACTGTGAGGTTGCAAAGAAGGGCCAGAGCGAAACCAACTAACATCTTGACAAAACCAAGACCCCTGATCATGTTAATATACGTGATTAGGCATGCTGCTATTAGTAAACATACATGTTACAAACAATACAAGGAGAGCAAAGAGGAATGTGGGTGTCATGATTTAGGAAGATAACCATTACACGTAAAATAAAGACAAAGGGGATAGCAGATTTGAACCTGCAGGTAGTTCAGTATGTCAACACAATTTACTCTTGATCCTCCCTCTTGTTGTCTCAAAATCCACTGATAAAGCTTTTCCTGCAAAAGGAGCGGCCAACTTAAGGCTCAGTAGTTCACTTCACTATTTAAACTCGAAAGTTTACAGTTTTACATATCGACAATAAACAAAACATGAAGACAAATGCATAAAAGGGGGCAAATATGATGCCGAATTTTCACATTCTCGGCAACTGAACGTAAGAAGACAATTACTGCTTAAAGACGGACGCCATGGGAAGATACACCCTCCTTCCTAGTCTATGTGACTTATTTGACTTTTGACTTTTCACAAAGTTAAAGGCGATTACTGGTTTGGTAAAGTTATAATACTACTACCCTTTGTCTTATCTGGGTACATTTTTGGTTATTGGAGTTGTATTAAAAGGTTGCATTTGAAAAGAGGTGAAAAGGGAAGTTTAAATGAGGGATATCGATTTCTCGATGCAGAACACAAGTAGACAACTGGCAGACATTTCAGTTCTAAGGGGGAACAGATGAACCCATGTAGTGGACAGACCAGACCTATCAAAATTGTTTGAATAGCATTATTAGGCATTGAAACCTCATATAGCAAACAAGTCAAGAGAGCTCCCTTCCAACACGACACAAGGATATTTTTGTACACAGATGAAATCTCTCAGCAGTTCCAAACTCGACAAGTCTGCAGAGGTAGAGGATGGTGGCAATGGGAAACCAATAACTCTGAGTGAGGCAAACTAACTGACAAAAACTCTGTATATCACTCTGGGTTCTGCAAAAATAACCTTTTTTCTCCATGTAATAACACAAGTTGCCTGAAGGCCATGAAAGTCTTAAATATAGTTCTTAAGAGAACTAGTGAAGTAATCCAATGCTTGAAAAAAGCATTACTGGTGTTCTCCTGATGGAAGTTATTGGATGTTGTTCCCTAACAGAGAACTGAACTTGCAAGATTGGCCTTCGTTATGGACGAGAAATATTCTTGCAGGAGCATGACAGAGAATGGTGAAGATATTCAAGATAGGATTATAATTATATTTGATGTGGTTAAATTTATTTGTTAGGATTTCATTATCTCTTTACTAGCCTATATAAAGGCCCTTATTGTAATTCACTCGCTCTTATCTTATAATTAGAACATATATATCTGGATGAGAAATATGAGCTTTTCTCAAGCTGTTGGACAAGAGGCAGAAATTGCTTAACTTCAGACTTTGATAGGTTGGTATCAGCGTTAGAAAAAACTTCCAGACGTGAAGGTCGAATATAGATGAGTGAAAAATCTACCTGTTGGATGTGGGCCCAAGTTAGAGAAGGGGGATTTGGCTAAGATATCAATCATTCCTGAGGGAAGGATTAATGTCCATCATGGTTAGCATCAAGCAAATGGTCCTGAGAAGTTCTTGGGGGAGGCCTCAATCACGGTAAACTAAATCGAATGACTACTCAGGCAAGCCAGAAGGAACGCCTCTGCAAGTCTTGTCTGATGGAATGCCAAACTCTACAGTTCAGTAGGGCATACCTCTTAGCTCCATTAAGATTCTCTTTAATACCTCTTTTTTCGCTGTGGTAGTGAAAGGTGTTAGGTTTCCTGGAGATGGGACAGATCTCCAGAACCATTCACTTTAAACGCACGCCAATTTTGCATGGAGCCATGTCTGAGGAATAGTGTATCCCAGCCAAAGATCATTGTGCTACTTTACGACAATCCAGTTATAATTTTTGAATTTTGAACTAAAGTCATGCTGCTGCATTATCTAGCGAATAAAAAAAATCGACCTTTCTGCATTTCTTTTCTAAGTAAAAACAACAATTTCTGCATTACCTAATTTACCAAATAAAACCTAAACTACACATTCTGCACAAACCATTCATCATAGCTCCATGGATGTGTAAAGAAGATAAATAGCTTGTTTTTCCATGCTTAGGGAAAACTTGGCAAATATTATCAACAGCAATATCCGAGCAGCACGCAGCCAGGCAAAACATACCAATATAATTCTTTGCACTTCAAATTAAATATAATAATAACAGCTTTTCATATAAAAAATAAAAGGTCGTCCGAAGATCAGAGTCCCCAAAAGATTTGGAAGATTCATCGTCTGCGTCTCTTCTATTAGTAAACAACAATCTGAACCAACCAACAATATAATGTTACTAAACTATGTGAGTTGCACTACTCTTTTACCAATTTGCAACAAATACAAATAGAAGGTCATATTCGGAGATCTCCGCTCTAATATTAACCTTAATTTTCAAGATTTATTCAAGCTGGCTAAAGCCTAATTGATTATATGGATACGGATGCCAATATGCCCACTGAACTGCATTCAGGTCCTATATTATACAAACACTAAGCCCAATTTCTTTAAGGTAATATGTGAATTATACGAGTTACCTGGCATAGATTTGCTTACCATGTTGCCTAGTGATACTCCCCCTACTCCCCACCCACCGACACCACACACGCACACCCAGTCCTTCAAAAGTGGAGCGGAATTGGAGCATTTCGAAGCAATTTTATCATATGCTTTATTGAGATCCTGTTATGCGAGTGGATATCTGGTACCACGGTCATACGTTAATGTGGTATAGCCTAATGGACTTCATTGGTTGATGAATAATATTGGTGGTTGATTACCATAACCATACTATGTTTATCATATCACTGAATGGAAATATAGTTAATCAGTGGCATATTATCACCAAATGGCAATAATCTTAAAATTATTCATCCTTATCTATTATTGATAAAGCGATCATTTAAATATTAACTTTCTTATTAAGTTTAAGAACGCGTGGAAATTATAACTCTTATAACAAAATCCAAGTCAAACTTGATTTTCCCCTTAAAGTTATGTGATTCCTCTCGGATCCTCCTCCCTGTATCAATAAAAAGTAGTTATCCTATTATGACAATACATATTTGACTAGATTAGGGATGAACTCGTCGTTGTTCAGGCTTCCTTTTCTTTACACGCATGATTCTTCCTTTTATGACTACATCATGGTTTCGGAGCTTAAATAACCATGCTTAATTCCCATTGATTACACTTTAACAGTGATCAGCACAAGTTGTCACTAATAACCAGAACTGGGGTGTATCTGTTGCTTACTAGTTTCCAACAAATACATCACAAGTTTTTTCAAGTTGTTTTCAGTCTTCTTCTTCTCAATAAGAAAAGTAACATTGTGCGGTAATATTCCACCACAAATTCTCCCTTAGCTTAGCCAATTTATCATACACTACCCCTTGAAGGCTTGAAATTTCTCACGCTTTGCCATTTTGTACTTCCAAGTGTTGAGCCACATGCAAACTCCATGTGGGTAGCGATATGTCTTAGTTCCTGATCTTGCACCCTTGTCTTGAGTCTTGACCTCTTTGGTTCACTTGGACTTTCCTCAATTACCAAATTATCTGGTCTTCTTTCAATCATTCATTTCCTCTGATCTTAATACCATTCAACCGTGTTGTCGTTTAGTTCCATTGTCCTATTTTGAGGTGAAATTTATATGATTCTGTATGTTCTCCAGCCTATCCAACTTGACTTCATTAATCCAGTTGTTGACTCGTTGTCTCACAGTATTAGTCGTTGCAGTATGTCGACTTTAGGGTTTCAACTCATTTAATGTCTTACGATTAAATTACACCTCAAAATAATTCCATCTGGAAACTGGGAGGGACAATTCTCCTCCACCTGAATTTAAGAAGGTTGTAAGGGAACAAGTGATTCTTCCCTTACAATAATAAGTGTGTGGAAGAAAACAATGGATTTGATCCGTACGGTCATGCATTATTTACCAGTCCATTTATTGTCAATGTCGTTAGGCGACTATACATAGGATCATCTAGGTATTTAGTACTTGAAACAATAATATACAGTTCTCTTATTTAGTTTTTCAGCTCTAAAACCTGAAGGGAATCGATTGGGAATCATGATCCAATTCATCAGGACCCCCGGGCAACCCATTCAAATACACAAGTCTTTCCTCCCATTCGGAGACATATATTTTCAATTTGGTAGATACCATAGATTAACAGCGGAGTGCTGTGACATCAGAAAGCAGTCAATTTTCAGACTCTTCAACATCAACTCGACAAAATTCTCAATCTAACAAAAAACAAGGAATCCATTCACACAAAGTAAAAGCCCTGAGGTATTCTTCACATGAAAAACACATTTATACAGTAAACCACATTCTTAAAGGTGCAAAAATGGACTGAGCCTGTCTAAATGCAAGGTAAAATATATGATTAAGTGACTTATCAAAAAAAAAATATATATATGATTAAGTGGAACCAAAGAATTTTCCTCAAACACAAATGTCTGCCGAAACCAAATTATCAACAAAACCACTGAAAATATACTGAATTAAGTCACTAACTCCAGTAAGCACCACTCAACAGCCAAAATAAATGGGAGATCATGCTGAAGACATGAACCAACTCATTTTTTGAAGAAAAAAACATGTATCAGCTAGAAAAAAAAATGCTGAATTCATGATAATTACCAACCAAAATTGCAAGGTGCCAGGGCAAAGAGTAGTTTTAACCAAAAAAAATTGAGAACCTAAGTGCATGCTCATTTAGTCATTTACATAGTTGAAATCGCAGGGATTTTCCAATTAATCGAAGATTAAAGAAGAAGTACCAGTCCGTTGCGTTCACCAGCTTGAAAAGTGAGTTTCTGTTGGTTCATGGTCTGTGTGTAGAGCTGAGAGAGCGAGTTCGCGGCGCTGCAGAAGGTCGAGTACATGGTCCGATCGACCTCATCGAGGCTTGTGGCTACAGACTTCCTCTTCTTCCCCATCTAGAGAAAAAAAACAACAAAAACCCTCAAAAGTCTTCCAATTTCTATCTCTTATCTCTATCTCTCCGATTCGATCTCCGTCGTCGATTCGGAAGAGAGCGAATTGGGTTGAGCAATTTGCTCCGGCAATCGGTGGTTACCAGATTCGGCGTGAACGGTGCCGACGGTTTAATGGCTTTCTCTCTCTCTCTCTCTATCTAGAGAGAACCAGATTTGTGCATTTGTTGGGAAAGCGTTTGGAGGATGGTTTGGGGGTTTTATAGCAATGTAGCAATGACAAGTTTTACAGAGAGAGTAGGGTGCATGCTACTCTCTCTGAACATGCACCTTGCCTAGCAAAATCCCCCTCTCAACCAAATAAATAAGGGTAAAAGACAATAAACTCCCCCTACAATATGGAGACAATACACTTTGGTCCCCTGACGTTTGAATAATTTCACTTTGCAGCCTCGAAACTGACAGAGCTTGGTGGTTGTGTTAAAAGACAATTTTACCCCTCAAACATGTAGCTTACCCCATTATATATTACTCTAATCCATATTTCCCGCTCTTCCTTCACAACCGACTTCTTCCTTATCCCACATCCCCGCCTTCGTTCAACCCACAATCGCATGTAACCTTAGCTTTCTACATCAGCATCCATCTCCATCCTCAGAGCATACGCCCCTCCCTTTCTCTCCAATTAACCCCTAAATCTTCTTCTTCTTCTCAAACACTAACAATTCGAAATGACCCACACCATATCAAGCAAAGGAGTACACGTAAAGCCAACAGACACACGAGTCCCAAAGATCTAATTCACGGTTTTGCGAGATTCTTCGCGGTCGATCTTGGCCTCATGACCTTCGCGATCACCATCACATCGTTCACCTAGATGTTATATGTTCTGATGTTCTTCGACTTCTTCATATCACACTCCGACTCCTTCAACGCCTAATTGACCAGAGCGGCGGGGATTTTGGTACTGTAAGATATGTTGTTGGGGCTATGAGATCTTGTGGTGGCTCCGCAAGTACCGAAGATCCGAGAATCCGTGGAAGAGAACTGTTAGAACTTCTCCGGTCTCGGCGAATTGCAAGTCAATACCAGTGTTCTATATTCTCCATATCGATTTCGAAATTAGTTAGTACTTTAGACCAGGATTCTTAACAGCCCCAAAAATCATACTTCAATTCTTTCAACCAGATTCGACAATCCCATATCCCCAAAAATATACTTTTAACTTTTTTTATTTGAATTCGAATATTTCATTCTCAATTTTTTGCTCTTGGTGGTCGTGGTGGATATGAACGTCGTTAGGGTCAAGATTTGGCTTTGTATTGTTGGAGAGTACTCTCTCTCTCTATTGACATATCTTTTGATTGTTGTGGATGATGGGTAGATGTTGTGGGGTTTGATTTGTGCTCAATTTATGGTGGTAGTGATTTTGTCCTCAAATTTAGAAGTTGTATACAAGTGAATGAGGTGATGTTTTCTATGTTTGTTCACCTTCACAAACTTAGAAAAATGAGGACAATATGGTCCCATAAAAAATCTATCATCCACTTTTCTAACAGGACATGACAAAATGGTGCTAAGTGCTCTAACAGTTTCCTGCTTCAGGAGTGCAAAGTGGAATTATTCAAACGTCATTGGACTAAAATGTATTTTATCAATATTGTAAGGGTGGTTATTATCTTTTACCCAATAAATTAATAAATAATTTGCCAACTTTTCAACCATTTTATAAAAACAAACATCTTGTTTAAACAAAAGATTAGTTCCGTCTAAAAGTGTATTTTTTCTCAAATGCTTACCACTTTTCTAAAAGTAATCAATCTCTTTCACCTAATTCTTGTGTGACATTATGAACATTTTTATGATAAGTAAAGTATACTAATAACCAATATATATATATATATATAATTTTACAATGAGTTTTTATGATTTCTCTTAAAAGAGTGCCACGTGACACTGTATATATTAATTAAGTTTTGTAATTGTACATTAAAAATAGTAAACTCATAAATAATCATCAATATTAATATGATATAATATTTTAAACTGGTTCTTTAGGATTTTTCTTAGAGAATGCCATGTGGCATTGTATATTAATTAATATTATATCATAATTAAAAAAGGTAAACATCTGTCATTGATTCATACTTTTCAAAATCTTAATGTGTTTACATCTAATGCAAAAAGCAATCAAAAAAGAAAAATATATAATGAATTTAATGAGAACTTCTTAATTAAACGAGACTAAATAATTTTAAACTTTAATGATCATTACTACATCAGTATTTACTAACATTAAAATGTGTAGCATTAAAATATAGAGTCATGTTCTCAAGAACTCGTGTTCATTGATACTATCTTGAGAACATGACGTGTCATCTTCACCTCCATAAATTTATTTTCATTAATAAAGGAGAAATCACACGCGTATACTTTTTAAGATTCAGATTCCTAATAAATGTGTATCTCTTTCATTAATATAAATATAGTTGTGGTTGTGATGATGTCACATCACGTCACGTCACGTTCTCTAAAATATTATATGATATTGTCTTTTCTTTAATCTTGCTTTTTTGAGAAAAAAAAATCTTTTTTCTAGAACCTAATCAATATATGTGTGTGTGTGCGCATGCGCGCGCGCACTATCTGACAACGGATTTTTAAGGCTTTGAAAATTGTGCTCTTAGACAACGTCATGTGAAATTACTACAAATTAGTTGATATTGTAATTCAAAAAACTCATTTATGTGAATTACAGAATGTAAAGGTTTAATTAGACTATTTAATTTTTTATTTTTTTTGTAGTTAATGCAATACATAACACAATACATCTATATTATAAATCAACATGGTTGACTTTGAAATGACTTTTCGGCCATTAGATTAAATCAATCACAGCCCTTAGATCTCACTCACTTATAGAAGTGAATTTTGAACAAAATTATGGAGGAAACAAAACAAGTAAGTTACAATTCTAAAAATTTGGGAGGCGGAGCAAATATTATCTTTTCAAACATTTACAATTCATCATATCAATTCATCATATACTACTATTTTAGAAGGAATTGTAGGGGTTTTGGTTTGGGCGCTTACAAATTGCCACGTGGAATTATAGTATTAAATTCAAATTTATGAATTCTAGTCTTGGATAAATTAATTCATTTTTTTAGGCTTACCTCTTTGTCGTCAACCGGGTTTGAACTCATGACCTCATGCAGGGGTTTCTTGATTTATAACATAAATTTATAATATATCTATATTATAAATCATGAAATATCAGTAGAAAAAAAAATATCATGGGTACCAGGAAATTGCCTGTGCCCGAAGGCACTCCCCAAAATACTAATGTGCGAGAATATTACGGCTCCTGTATTTCTAGTGAAACTAACTAAATGTTAATGATCAATAGGATCTCATTTGGTTCTTCAATTTCTTTATCGGAGATTTTTTGCAACCTCCAAGCGCAAATATACAATCTCCCCTCTCAACTGTTAAATAAATCGGTATATTATTGGAAGTTAACGTACGTTGAATACTTGAATGTGTTCGCTATGCCGATATGGTGTAACCCACAAAGGCTATCTTATCTTTTCACGTCTCGTAATTTTGATTCATGTTTGAACGTTTAAGAAAAGAGAATCTTTAATTTGCTCCAGTCATATTAGGATATAGATTGCACGCTTTTTCCACGGTTGAAGATGATTTAAATCAACAATGTATACCTCATAAATTAATATAAATTATGATATTAGACAATAACTCAAAGACAATCGAACAAATATCACACATAACCCTCAAATATTTTCAAGTAGTAAAAAAATATTTGAGAGCACCTACACAAACCACCTTATCCGAATATGACATGTATATTTTGTGTGGTCCCGTTTCCTTGATACAAAGCGGGTTTGTGTCAACCCAAACCTACTAGTTCGTGTCAAGTTTGAGGCATGTTGTTGCGTCATGTTGAATATCGGCCTAATGAACTGCCGGTGTTGAAGTTTTGTGGATGCAATTGAGGGTGGCCAATATTCACTGCAAGAGTAGAGATAAACTATCATACATTACTCCTTGAGTTCTGGTCAAGAAAACATAGCAAAGATCACCAAATTGAGTGAAATAAAGTAAGAAAAATAAAGAGCATTGATATGTGATTTTGTGGGTTTGTAAATAGTATATAGTTTTTCTTGGTTGTGTGTCCACTAATGTCGATTTCAAGTTAATTTTCTGATGGTGATGTTGATTCGCGGTTGTCAATTCCTCAAATTTGTCTCCTCTCAAAGCAAGTGAATGATATTCTCGTAAACTTCAATGATTACTTCTTTAAATACTCATATGGTAATTATTTATCTAACAACTTATCGACAATCACTTTTTCAACAAACTCTACACTTTGGTAACTTACATTGTAGTTTAATTTTTTCTCGATTCTATAATTTCAATCCAAAACTCAATAAATGAGAAGCATAATAATCAAGAGAATCTGAGATGATTCTCCAATTTCCCCATCGGAGATTTCCACAACCTCCAGCTCGAATACCCAAACCCCCTAATTCGTGTCAAGTTTGAGTTGTGCTGACTATTGCCATGCCTAATGAACCGACAATTTTGAAAGTCGCAGAGGCAATTAAGGGCGACCAATATTCACTGTAGGAGTAGATGTAAACTATCACACTTTACTCCTTGAGTTCATGGTCAAGACAAAATAGCTGAGATCACCTAATCGAGTGATATAAAAGTAAGAAAAAATTAAAGATAATTGATATGTTTTTTTGTGGGTTTGTAAATTCTTGATTGACTTTCATAACTATATGTCCGCTAATGTCGATCGCAAGTTAATTTTCTGATGTTGATGTGATTCTCGGCTGTCAATTCGTCAAGTTCATCTCCTATCATAGTGAGAAGTCCTAGTCTATTCTCAAAAGCAAGCAAATGATATTTTTTCCAAACTTCAATGATCACTTCTTTAACCGATCATATGGTAATTATTTATACGACAACTTACCAATAATCACTTTTTCAACAAACTCTACACTCTGGTAATTTGCATTGTATTTTCTAATTCTATAATTTCAATACAAAATTCAATAAATGAGTAACATAATAATCAAGAGAATCTAAAATGATTCTCTAATTTCTCCACTGCAGATTTTCACAACCTCCATGCGCGAACACTCAAACCCACTAATTCGTGTCAAGTTTGAGTCGTGTTGTTGTGTCGTGTTTAATTTTGATTGGCCCAATGAACTGACGATGTTGAAGGTCGTAGATGAAATTGATGGCGACAACTATTCACCGTAAGAGTAGAGATAAACTATCAGACTTTACTCCTTGAGTTCATGGTCAAGCTAAAATAGCTGAGATCACATAATTGAGTGAACCAAAGTAAGAATAAATAAATAAAATTGATATGTGATTTTGTGGGTTTGTAAATTATAGATTGACTTTCTTGATTTTTTTGTCCATTAATGTCGATTACAACTTAATTTTTTGATGGTGGTATTGATTATCGACTGTAAATTTCTCAAATTTGTATCCTCTCACAGTGAAAAGTAATATTTGCTTACTCTTGAAAATAAGCAAATGACATTCTTCGTAAAACTTTAATTTCACTTATTTAAATCAATCCAAATTTAGTTATTTATCTGACAACTTATCAAAAATTACTTTTGCAACAAACTCTACACTCCTGTAACTTGAATTGTAATTAATTTGTTTGCGATTATATACTTTCAATTCAAATTTTGATAAATGAGCCGCATAATAATCAAGAGAATCTGGGATGATTCTCCAAATTCTCCAATGGAGATTTCCACAACCTCAAAGGGCGAATACCCAAACACACTAATTCGTGTCAAGTTTGAGTCATGTTGTTCTGTCGTGTTGTATATTGCTAGGCCTTATGAACCGACAGTGTTGAAGGTCGTGGAGGCACTTGAGGGCGATAATATTCACCGTAAGAGTTGAGATAAACTAGAATACTTTACTCCTTGAGTTCATGGTCAAGACAAAATAGTTGAGATAACCTAATTAAGTGAAATAAATAAAATTATATGTGATTTCGTGGGATTGTAATTGTAGATTGACTTTCATGATTCTGTCCAATAATGTCGATTGCAAGTTGATTTTTTTATTGTGATGTTGATTATTGGCTGCCAACTCCTTAAATTTGTCTCCTCTCATAGCGATAAATCATATTTGTCTATTCTCGAAAGAAATGAAATGTTATTTTTTGCAAAACTTCAATGATAATTTTTTTTGACCACTGTAGTTATTTATCCGACAACTTATTGACAATCATTTTTCCAACAAACTCTACACTCCGATAACTTGCACTGTAATTAAATTTATTTTCGATTCTATAATTTCAATCCAAAATCCAATAAATGGGTAGCATACTAATCAAGAGAATCTGGGATTACTCTCCAATTTCTCCACTGAAGATTTTCACAACCTCAAAGGTCGAATACCCAAACACACTGATTCGTGCTAAGTTTGAGTCGTGTTGTATATTGCTAGGCCTTATGAACTAACATTATTGAAGGTCGTGGAGGCACTTGAGGACGACAATATTCACCGTAAGAGTTGAGATAAACTAGAAGACTTTACTCCTTGAGTTCATGGTTAAGACCACATAACTAAGATAACCTAATTGAGTGAACTAAAGTAAGAAAAAATAAATAAAATAAGAGATAACTATAATTAAGACAGCAAATTAGAAATATATTTACTACAAAGGCATACAAGGAAGACTATTTATTAAAATAAGAAGTTTTTGATGAATATTAGTTAAGAATACGAAAACTTGTAATTTTGTACTAAAAATGACTTATGTACCCGTCATTTAGTTTTTTCATTAAAATTACATTTTTGCGGTTAAATCACAAATTCATTGCAACGAGTAAAAGAATTCAATTTAACCCTGACCACTAATACAGTAAATGGAGTATCAAATGTTAAGCAAAAAAGAATCATTTTTCATCATGTTTTAAAATTGAATTCTCACAAAAATTAGATTCACAATAAGTTTTCCATCTTTTTATGTTCTCATAGTAACTCGAACATTAATGTTTCAAGTCGCAACTTTCATCATTTCTTTTACGCGAACGTTGAAGCAAACAAACTCGAAAATAGTTAAGGAATCTAAAATACACAATTAAAATTCCTCACGAAAACCTACATAGGCTACTTGTAAGTAAAAAACGACAAGCTATTGTTTCAGATTCAAGTTTCACTTTTGGAGCCCTAGGTGTAGATGAATTAATAGGGGATGAACTAAATTGTTACCGTAAAGGTAACGGGGGTTGACGATTTTGTGAAAATGGACAAAACTAACCACATAGCTTATAGCCTACGGCGCTATTCTAACAACTACTGATGATCGAACAAAGATTTCATTCATTAATCAATTCATTCGATGAAAATAATCAAACACTACAACTTGTTTAAATAGTCAAAAAGAAACCTAACCCTAGACTCTAACGGGCTTGACAAGGCCCGATCATTATTTAAATAAATAATTAACGTAAATAACTAATTAACTCTAAATAAACAATTAAGTAAACAATACTAATAATGATAATAATAATGTTGACTTCTATGATACGCTTGACCCGTATCAACTCCCCCGCGGTTGAAAATTGCCTTATCCTCAAGGCGGTTCGCGGAGATTAACCGACGACGGTAAGTGTCACGCGTCCTGGAAATTGACGGGTCAGGAGACCGAAAGCGAGCTTCTTCGTACTGACTGGGTCCTCGTCGTAGTAGTAGCTGTTGTAGCTTGTCTTGCGTCTTGGTGCCCCAAAATAATCTGGATTGGGATAGCATTTGGATTTGGACTTGGGGTAATAATCTGGTATGTAATTGGACTCAAAACTGTAGTTGGGTTGAAGTGGAGAAGTAGAACCATGAGTTGAGTAATGTGGCAGGCCTGTTGAGGATGAAATAGGCCCAAAGTCATCAAGTGGCCCAAATTGAGTTGGAGCCCTAGATTGTTGCTGCTGAGGCTGGTACGGGTCTGGAGGCTCGTCCTCGCCGTGGAGGTGGCGGGTGGAGTTGCTGTGGAAGGCGGTGGTGGCTGGGGATCGTCGAGCCAGGGGCGATTGCGCCGGAGATGGAGTGACCGGTGGGGGGTTCAAATGGTCGCGAGGGATGTCTGGGGGTTCGCGCGGCGGATCTGGGTGTGATGGCTGCTGGAGCGCCGTCACTGGGTTCAGATGGCGGTCCGGTGGTAGCGAGACCACTGGGTGGTAGTCGGTGAGGTCTGGTGGCTTGGGTAGCTTCATGGCGGAGTTCGCGCCATGGGAAGGATTCTGAGCCTCCCAATTTGCGACAGCGGCTTGAAGGCGAATCTGGCAGGTCTCCACGGACACAAGCCGTGTTTCGACAATGGCCAAGGCGCCATCCTGCTGCTGTTGTTGGTCCTGCGAAGGAGGCGGCAATCGACCTTCAAGAGCAGCGACGGAGACTTGAATCGCCGCCTGGGTTTTCTCAATTGTGGTAATCCGGCGTTCAATCTCTTCGAGGGCATGTGGTGTCCCAGTTGGAGCTTCAATGGCGGCGACGGGGCTGGTCTCCAAAGCCGCCAGTCGTGCTTCGATAGAGGTTAGGTCCGTCTGCTGGTGACGGGCTTCTAGGGCGGCGATCCGATCGCCCAAACTGGTTTGCAGGTTGCGGATTGCGGCCAGCAATTTTGCGCCAGGATCTTCCGAAATATATGAGTTCGTCAAGGCGACAACACCAACTGAATGATGTCGATCTCCAAGTGAGACTCTGACTCGTGGTTTGGAAATAGCTACGTGGTTGTTTTGATTCAAAGCGAGAAATAAAGGATTAAAGGGTTTGTTTTTGGTGGATTCAGAGGTGGCTTCGTGGGTTTGATGTACTGGAGGTGTACGGAGGTAAAAGGTGTCAAAAAAAACAAGCTGCTTGGTTGCGGCTATGGTGTTGATGGTTTTTGTTTTGGTTTTGTGTGTGGGTAGCGAACGGCTCAGGGCTGAGGTCCTGTCCGCCGAGATCAATGAAAGCACCAATTTGTTACCGTAAAGGTAACGGGGGTTGACGATTTTGTGAAAATCACTGACCACGTAGCTTATAGCCTACGGCGCTATTCTAACAACTACTGATGATCGAACAAAGATTTCATTCATTAATCAATTCATTCGATGAAAATAATCAAACACTACAACTTGTTTAAATAGGCAAAAAGAAACCTAACCCTAGACTCTAACGGGCTTGACAAGGCCCGATCATTATTTAAATAAATAATTAACGTAAATAACTAATTAACTCTAAATAAACAATTAAGTAAACAATACTAATAATGATAACAATAATGTCTACTTCTACGATACGCTTGACCCGTATCATAAATTATCTGAAGACAATAGTCATCTGGAGAGGGGGGGGGGGGGGGAGGGTAACAAAGCTTGAACTAATTAATGTTAGTCTTGAGTAGAAATTAAAAAAATCTCTGGAGCGGACTTGCTTAGGGTTTCATGAGTTTGCGAACAAACATGAAGAATACTGAATGTTGACCCAGAAATAATATTTTAAGATCGTATTGTTTCAACGTTGAACAAAAATGGTATAATTATCATGCCATGTACTAAATTATAACTTATTACCTAGTTGGTAAATAATTTTCCTAAGTCTTCTCTCTTAATAATTATTTTTTTCTTTTCCGACTTTCAGTAAATGGTTGTCAGTTCTCTGCCTTATTTATAATAATCTCATAAAATTGTATGTGATTCCGTGGGTTTGTAATTGTAGATTGACTTCATTGTGTGTCCAATAATGTCGATTGCAAGTTAATTTTTCGATTGTGATGTTGATTATCGGATTCTTACTCCTCAAATTTGTCTCATCTCATAGCGGTATATCATATTTGTCTATTCTCGAAAGCAAGCAAATGACATTTTTTGCAAAACTTCAATGATCAATTTTTTAACCACTCATATTGTAGTTTATTCGACAACTTATTGACAATCACTTTTCCAACAAACTCTACGTCCAATAAGTTGCAGTGTATTAAATTTATTTTCGATTCTATAATTTCAATCCAAAATCCAATAAATGAGTAGCATAATAATTAATAGAATATGAGATTACTCTCCAATTTCTCCACTGGAGATTTCCACAACCTCAAAGGGCGAATACCCAAACACACTATTTCGTGTCAAGTTTGACTCTTTATGTTCTGTCGTGTTGTATATCGCCATGCCTAATGAACGGACGGTGTTGAAGGTCGTGGATGCAACTAAGGGCGAAAATATTCATCGTAAGAGTAGAGATAAACTATCAGACTTTCTCCTTGAGCTCATGGTCAAGGCAACATAACTGAGATCACCTAATTGAGTGAACTAAAGTAAAAAATAAAAATAAAATAAAAAATGTAATGGACACTAAACCTACATGCAAAATGCATTTTAGGACACAAAACCCCCATGCACTTTCAATTTCCCATTACAACACTCTGCAATATACATATGTGGGACACCTAACCCCTTGCATTTTCAAGTTTCCACTAAACTTGTCAAATTGTAACAAAGGTCAGCTTTTTAATGAAAAAAATATGTTAACATCTTCTTTTAACATATGTGGACGAATCATTTGCTAACATCTTCTGTTGGCATGCGTTTAAAGAAGATGGCATTTTTCAAATACTAATTCACGCCGAATGCATTTTTCTAACTCGAATTCACTGGGGGTATAAATCCAATTCCCCCGGGAAAATAGAGATAAAATCATTTAAATTATCTATAGAATCAACCTCCATCATACAATCTCTATGTCAGAATTAAGATCTGGAAATAACAGCAAAAAAGACTTGGTGATGATGAAGCTTATGTTCATCAATAATCATAGGTTCCAAAGGAAAAAATAATTGTCAGAGCATGAATTCAGAAGGAAAAAAACATGAATCTAAACAACCGAGGAGGCGAAAATGATGATAACAGGAAAAAAGTCATGAATTTGAGCTCAGAATCAAACAGAGGCGAACGAAGAGTGTGAGAGAACCTTGCTCCTCCTGTGGCTAGTGACGCTCCTAGTGTATGCTTTAAAAACAAATTTGTGTTTGATTAGTGTATGAATCACATTTTTGTGGAAGAGAATTTAAAAGCATACGCAAATATAATTTCGCCATTGGTCTCCCCAGGTTTGAGGCAGTTCGACTGAAATGACAGCCCCGCCACGTGACCACATATTCTTTTGAGGGTGATGACACGCGTTGTAGGGATGTGGAGCCGGGTGTAGATAGTGCTTTCCAGACAGGAGGATCACCGCCACGTGGCAGCCATCCAGCACACCTAGCTGTGCTCCAGCCACACCGGATCACCATCCGTGCTGATCCACGTGGGGGCTACGAGACAGAGCCCCCGCGCACCATAACACGGGACTTGTAGGGACTTAGTGGTTTGGAGGCTAGAGTAAGGTCCGTTGCGCGCGTGCGACAACCAAGCACGTGCGCGACCTCTGGTAACTGACTGAGAGATCCTAGGCTTACGTGTCCCATTAATGCAGCTGATCTCATAACGATCTCTGATACTTGCGGACAGATGCGTAACGGTTTCGATATACACGGTTGAACGTGCCGTTGGGGGTTCTACCATTAAGCCGCCATTTATGGTGCACTAAACCCCCCCCCCCCCAACGGTCACTTCCCCACTATATATAGGATCGTTATGCTCCCCGTTGCGACACGACGATAAGACAACAAGACACACATAGCCTACTGTCTCTCTCTCATACACAATTATCAGTGCTAACTCTCTCCCTACACACACCTACAACTCTTCGTGTTCTTCTTCTCTACTTGAGGTGTACACTTAGATATCTCTCAAGGATTCCTTTGTACACATTTTGGTGAACCCGACGTGAAACATCCACCTTCAAACCTCCAAAATCTGCAACCATGTCTTCAGACCAAGTCATCCTCCATGGAGATCGGTCTCCATCCCACGAGGAGACCTCAGAAGAGGACGAACGACTTAATACCACTCCCAACACTCGGGTTCCAATGGTCACTGAGGGAGAACCCTCTTTAGAATCTCTTCAAACCATGATACGGACTCAAGCTCGAGCCATGGAAGCTCAATCCGAGCAGATCGCTCAGATCATGGCAATCCTGGGAAAGATGGCCCAAAACGCGGTCCCATGCGCTTCTGCTTCATCACTGACGACTCCGCTGTCCCCACCCGGGGTGGTGTCCACCTCAATGGGCACCTCAATAGTGCATGTCTCTTCTGCCCAGGCTCCTCTTTCGGGCGGCCCGGCGAGCCAGATTCCACCATTCTCATCAGGCTCGTCCCTCATGACGTCGGGGAATCCTGCCGCATATCCTACGACGTCTCTATACGCGAGTGGAGCCCTAGGAAGCCACGGGCCTCCACCTCTGCCTCCTTACAACCCCAGTATGCCCTAAATTCCGGGTTTCGGGCCAACAACTCCTTACGGAGGAACACTTGCTAGCATGGCGACTCTCAAGCAAAGGATTGACAGCATCATCGCCAATCAGGGTGCCATGGACACTGTCATTCCAAAGGTAGATAGCGCGCCTCCCATTCCGCGGGATGTCTATCTGATGCCAAACCCCGCTGGGTACAAAGCGCCCAAGTGGGAGAAATTTGATGAAATCAGTGGGAACGCCCACGAGCACGTGATGAGGTTCATGGATATGATGGGCCCGTATGCAATTGATACTCGGCTACTTATGCGCGAGTTTCCTAAATCCTTAGGAACCGTCGCATACAAGTGGTACAGAGCCCTTTAAGCGGGATCTGTAAAGACGTGGGATGACATGGTGAAGAAATTCTACACGAAGTTCTTCCAAATGGACGAGCGGGTAACCACCATTCACCTCTCCTGCATGTACCAAAAGTCTGACGAGGAAGGCGTGGCCTTCATCAAGAAGTTCAGAGCCAGGTCCTTGGAATGCAGTGATGAGGTCTTGGAAAGCCGTCAACATGAGATATGCCTGCAAGGCATGCGCGACGAGTATAAAGGTATGTTGGTTAATTTAAACATGCCTACTTTTTCAAAGTTAATCGACTGCACCAGGAACATTGAGCCGTTGGTAGAAAGGATGCGGAAAAGACGCGCTAGCGAGCATACACCAACGAATCCTAGATCTAAGAACGGAAGGTTCGGTTATAAAAGGCCGCGAGATACCAATGTCCATGCAATGTCCCCATCCAGTAAACAACAAGGACCCGAACCACAGGAGGCGCCTCCATTGCCCTGCTCGGTCGATGATGCAATTGATCTCTGCAAAAGATGGCGGAAAGACGGGATTTTGGCACCTTTTGAGCGCAAACCTACAGGAGAGCAATTCAGAAACCCCAGGTGGTGAGAGTGCCATGGTCAAGTGTCGCACCCAACACAGGAGTGCAGGAAGCTTAGATGGATGGCTGATAGGAAAATAAAAGAGGGCCAGCTGTTCATAGACGAGCCGGCCAAGGATGTACGTAGCAACCCCCTACCATCCCATGCGAGGCAGGAGCCCAAGGGAAAAGAGATCGCTATGATCTCAATTACCGACTTGGAGGAGGTTGTAGACACAGAAGCCCCGGTAGTTGCGGAGATCCACGAAAAGGAGGATTATGGAATTGACACGGAGGATTCGCGAGCCGAGCGAATGAAGAATTCTGCCAAAATTTGTCAAGTTCTTCGACGAAGTGGGCTTCTCACCAGACTACAGGCACGAAATGACCAAGGCTATCCTCAGAGCAGCAGAGGACTATGGGGAAGAGCTGATAACCTCATAAGGTAGGGTCGTTATGGATTTTCGACCGGAGGGACCCATCATGACATTTGATGAGTCTGACAAGAGAACCAAGGCGAGCCATCAGAGGCTATAATACGTAACAAATACTATCAACTGCGTGGACTTCAAAAGGGCATTCGTTGATGGCGGAACTGCAGTGAACGTCATTCCTTTAAGCACCCTGGAAGACAGCGGGGATCCCTCAGCACAAGATAGTCAGGAATTCGTCGCCCCTCACGGGTTTCGGTAGTGATTCCAGGATGACCTTGGGGTGGATTTGTTTGGGGATTCAAATCGTACAAATTAGCTGTTCGGCCAAATTCCATGTTATCGACGCCAATACGACTTACCATATGATCATTGGGCGAGCATGGATCCACCGCTTCGATGTCGTACCTTCGACAGCTCAACAAGTAATGAAGGCTATCTGGAAGGGAAGGGTGGTTACAGTACCTGCTTCTGTGAACCCTTTTAATTTGGAGGAATCGCACTTTTCTGAGGCAGTATGGTTCACAGAAATTAAGGAGGGGCCATTCCCATCCCAGCCAATTCCACTGCCCAGGTGGAAAGACGTCCAGGGCTAGTCACCCGCTGGGGTACTGGTGACACGGGAAGAAACGAAGGAGGCACAACCGACGCGGACAGAGGCTTCCAGGAGGGTCAAAAACATCTATACTTTGAAAAGGGTTATTAAGCATGATGAAGACGGCAGGAAAGTGGGAAGTTTCTACTCCAACGGGAGAAAATGTTATCGTATCTAAGGATACGTTCAATGTGCGTTTTTATTATTGCCTAATAAGTACGGTTGTTTATCAATTGCTCTTGTCTGCTTACCGCAACCAGCAATAAGCCTATCTCATATGATAGCAGCAGAATGCAATCAAAGTCTATCTGATAAGATAGCACAAAGCCTATCTCATATGATAGCAGCTGAGCGCGAACAAAGCCTATCTGCTAAGATAGCACAAAGCCTATCTCACATGATAGCAGCTGAGCGCAAACAACGCATATCTGTTAAGATAGCACAAGCCTACCTCATATGGTAGCAGCAAAGCCTATCTGCTAAGATAGCACAAAGCCTATCTCACATGATAGCAGCCGAATGCGAACAACGCCTATATGTTGAGATAGCACAAGCCTACCTCATATGGTAGCAGCAAAGCCTATCCGCCTAGATAGCAACAATATTAAATTATGATCTCAAGTGATCTGAAAGCCTATCTGCCTAGATAACAGCAACACCTCGTGCGATACAGAGCCTATATGCTTTAGATGGAAAATTATTCAAACATTATTTGGATGTAAATACGATGGAAACACATAGCTTGTTTTCGACATATAGCAAGCATGCACGCGAAATTATGATTTGTTGTATCAAACAAAGCAGTGAATGACAAAGCATATTTCATTAATAGTCAAAACGACTTACAATTTATCTGTCTAGATGGCAATTTACAAGCAAAGGCTTACACTCCTAATCTAAAACTTGAACCCACGAGTTCTAAAACTACAGGACGGGACGTTATCGCCGACGTCCTAGATCAAAACAGAGCTCTCATTTGATCTCCCGCCACGGTGAGATGCCAGATGAACCTCATGCCCTGACGGCTCCAGACGTGAAGAATAAATGAGAGAGAAGCTCATGGGGCAGGAAGCTGATTGTGCAAAAAGACGAGCACAATCACTCGTCACGCCTTGTTCAAAACAATGGTGGCCAATAGTTCTCCTCCGGAGAGCCGGCAGAGATGCACACCATTCATTACAAATCAGTAGTGAAACCAGTATAGGATTGTGCTTCACCGGGAAGTCACCGGAGATACGACCTGCAAACATAATAGACTAAGAAGAATATTTGCAACGGGGAGAAACCTTACGCGATTGTTCTTCAAAAAGATCAGGAGGATCAAAGGACTTTCCGAAAAATTTCTTGGGAGCTATTTCTATAGCACAAGGCACAAACTCATGTTACAAAGCGTGGAATTGACATGAACCAACAAAGGTCAAGGACCGATGACGGCAGTCGTAAGGACTCATGAGAAGCCATATTTTTGATGAAAAACCAAATATCAAGAAGCAAGGTTTATATAAACTTGAGAAGGGACTCTTCGGTTCCCTGGCTGAGTCAGCAACGCTTTGGAAACGGGTAAGAATCAATTACCTACGTCTCAAAAAATGGGTAAAAATCAATTACCCTACTAAAGGCTACGACGATACAGTAGCACGCCCTATTTAATGACGGAAGGTCATGATAAGGATGGGGCCCACTATAAGGAAATCGTACTTATCTAATAAATTAAAAGCGCGATAATCAAGGTAATTACGACGTCATAATTGATATACATAAAAGTACGAATGCAAAATCCTCAAGGGAACAAAAACTGACATGAAATTCCAAGTATTTGACAAAGAGGGGGGGGGGAGAAACACTAGCATTACAATATGCGCGACTCTTCTCTTAAAATAAATCCTTGATTAGAGGATCTTCCGGTGAAAACAGGAGCGAAGTTTCTTTTGCTTGGTTAACTTCTTGCTTTAACTTTTCATACTTGGCCTTCATCGCATGGAAGAGATTGGCAACTTCTTCAGCCTTCTTCTTTTGCTCCTCCAATTTTCTCTTTTCAAATGCGAGGTTGCGATAGCCATACTTCAGCATTGCAGATGTGAGGATTCGGGTAACCCTGTTGACAAGGAATCCGAAATCCAACATGCCTTGAGCCTTGGCTTGAAGACTCTTGCATGCATTATAAAGCGACCGTGCCCTATCGGTGGAGATAGTAGCGGGGGTAGCTGCAGACAGTTGCTCTAAAATCCAGATGGCTTCAGTCAAGAAAAATCTTCTGTCAAAGGGCTCCAGCTCCAGAGCTCTCGCAAATGCACGGGTATGAAAGGCGCATCCTTATGAGCCACTCTACATCGGGTTGCTTCATTCCTAGGGAAATGATAAGATTAGGAGTGCAAATTGCTAACAAATATAGAATGCGACATATGGTAACACGATAGCATACCCGTTCCTTCAAGGAGCTCACGCAAAAAAGGAATGCGCATCACGGGGAAAGCTGAAACATGTCCTTGCTGCATCGCCCGCCTGTCAGCTTCAATTTCGCGCTCGGTATAGTTGGCACGAATAACATAAGCAGCGGCAGGTGTGATGGCAGCTCCAACTTGTGAACCCCAAAAACTCCATGCGGGGGGAACTTGGAAAAGTTCCATCTCAATGGAAGGAATAGCAGGACTTTGTTGGGGCTCAGGGACATTCTCAGGAATGGCAGCACTTGAGGAAGCATGTGAAAGAACTTCAGCGACAACTGTGGTTTATTCTTGTCTAAGGAATTCTTCATCCGGGAGAGGTTCTTGTTGCTCAGGAGAATTTATGGGAACATCAACACTCTCATGCGATGCTATGTCTTCCATGACCTGTTATTTTCACGAACTCTAGCTCCAGCGTCCTCCGCTTCCATCTCTTCACATTCAGAACCCTCTCTCATCCCAGTGTCGACTTCGACATCATCAGATACCTCAATAATGTCTTCTAGAGGTTCCCCTACATCCTCAGTAACCGCGATAGGTTTCTCAATATGCAAGCTTCGCTACGGAACATAGGATGAAAGAAGTTGATTTCTCTGCTCCAGCATGTTCTCATCAGAGTTGCCAACACCTGCCGCATTGATTACTTCTCTCGCAGTTGGTACACTATCAGCAGAACCCTGTGCGACAGCAATATTACCCGCAGGAGGAGTAAGGTTAACGTTAGCATGATCATTTGGGGCAGTACCACCTGCGAGACATAATTAAATAAAACATGTTGAGGTAACTCGCGTTATAAAATGATGTCTTGTTTTATTCTGATAGATTAAAAGCAAGCACCTCCACGCTTGGTGGGATTGCAACTCCAACATCATATGTTATGGATGCGACACCATATCCTATAGAGGTATCTTCACTCATCATATCTTTAAGTTAAGCATGACCTGGTGGTGCGAAGAAGCTCGTTACAATAGGGATTTTTTTACCAAGATTGGTTTACAGACATTGTTCGAATGGTTACCTGAGGGTTCGCCACATTTGTTTACTAACCATCGACGAATATCATCTTTTAATAAGCCGTGCTTTAACGCACCAATAATCACTTCCTGATAAGTCACAGCAAGGTTAAAAATCTCACCTTCCTTGCCGCCTGCGATCTCCTCAAAGTCCTCCTGAGCATGTTCCAAAGCGGCCGCACTTGTACTGGCAGCATGCTGTTCTTCCAGGATTCTCCTCTTCATGAACTCAATGGCATCTTCCTCGCGCTTTCTCCTTTTCTCTTCTGCCTCTGTAGCCATTCTTTTAGACTCGGCGATGATAGCTTCGTCTATGGACTCACTGGAGGCGTCGGAGCGAGAACCTTTTGAATTTTTCTTCTGTTTGGCCAAAAGGCCACTGATGGTCTTCGTGTCATCATCTGCGAAAGGAAATTAGTTAACAATATTGCAAGAGACAAGTTCAAAGAAGATAAATTAATTTAAGGTACCTTTTTGGAACTTTCTTCTCCGATTTCTTCTCTTTCTTCTTCTTCTCTTTCGTCTTCCTCCCTCTTCATTTTCTTCTTCTCTTTCTTCGTCCTCCTCTTCTTCCTTTTCCTGGCCAAAAGGGATGAATGTCTCAACCGCGATATCTTTCTGGGTCTTGCCCGGCATGCGACTTTTTCATTTTCCCTTGGAAGCAAGAGGCTTCGCAGGCGACGAAGTTGGAGCGTCTCTACGAGGCGAAGAAATCACAATTCCCTTCTTTTGCTTTTTGGCCTTTGGGGAAACCTCTGCACCTACCTCGGTAGCATTGTTGATCAGGGAACGAGCGAATACATCCATCTCCTCGCGTATCCGAGCCTCCACCTGGGGAGCCATTTCCATTTCCACAGGAATCTCCTTCTTTTGCCTTTTTGTTGTAACAATGGAATTGACCAAGGACGCGGAGCGCTCTCCGGATGCGAACCTCCTCAAGTAGCACTGAAAAAGAAAATTTTTGGTGTAAACTTCAACGTGTTAAAGAGAGAGGTCCTTCAAGTTAAGTAAAAGAGAATTGTTTACCTTGGCAAGTCTTCACTATACTGGATTACGCGTGCGACTCCACCCCTAACAGCAGTCATTTTCTCCTCAAGAATAGTGACTGGGCACAAGTGATTGTCAGTATCAAGCAAGGAATAAAAACCATACTTGGAATCATCCAAACTGCAATTCTGACGCAATGGAAAAGCATTCCTTTTAATCGCAGGAGATTTGCTGGGCCGAGAGTTGAAGTTACATCAAATCTGGCCTGTTGAGCATTCCAGTAAGCGATCCAATTCTTTGTAAGGCGGCCTACACGACTCCCCGAAGGTTGGATGAAAGGCAAGTTGCTAAGGAGGATCGATTTACACTTATTTATCAGCAGTCGTTTGTAGCAATTTCTTTTGATCGACTTAGGCCAAATGGAAGGAGCCACTGCATCAAAGTCAAACTGAGGTGAGACGCGAGTTGGGTCAACGTCTACTGTGATCTGCTCGTATCTGGGAGTTATCTCAGAAATATTTTCGGCAAGGGCAGGAAGTGAACCTCTCAAGCACCAGCAGAAGAATTCACGGTAGCGATCATGTCCTTTGAGAAGGGTGTCTTCTGAATAAGAGCCATATCTACTAGGGTACATCTTTGGGAAGAATCGCACATTATCAATGCGAGTAGTGTAAGGCCTGGCTGAAAATTTTCTCTGATCGTCGCACACCAGACTCCACGAACACTTGGGAAGATTGGTCCTGTACCACCGGGCAGCTCTCCCACTGGGAAGTGCATCCTGCGCACCTGGAACATTCCACATGCTGGGCCTAGAAGGAACAGGAGCTTAAGAAGGCCATCTTTCAAAGACCCACATGGAAAGAAATGAAATGTTGACAAAGGTCAACACATCAAGACGCCCACGCGATTCCTCAATTGCGAGCACCAGCTGGTCTAACCGATGATACAAGGTGCCTAGCACTAGAGGCCCAAGCGCGACTTTCTGGCCAAGGGTCAACTTAACAGAAAGGGGCAGAACATGATAAAAGACCCCGTCATGAGGATGACCGTCGATCAAATACCGTGACAACCAGGCACAGAGAAAGCCGCACAAGGTCAGATGATACCCTTTCCCTCTATATAATTCTTCGCTTCTGGATCATTCTCCAGTATTTCTTTGGTGATTTTACTATTCGCATAGTCGCGAAAGAAGTATTGCACCCATTTTCCCCTAGTGTTCTTCGCGGAGGTTTCAACCAGCTGCCATTCGGGAAGTACTTCTGCAGATGTCCAACGGGTAGAGATCTTCTTTACCTCGGTCAAGCACTCTTCCATATGCGCATAGAGAGAGAGCTCTGGACCAGGTTTCAAAGCAGTCAAAGGATCGACTTTGCCCATGGGTGAAAGTTCATACAGAATTTGAACATCTTCTAAGGTGGGGGGCGACTTCAAATTCAGCAAAGTGAAAAGTGTGAGTCGCAAGTGAGTAGCGAGAAAGGAGGTTTAGAAGCATGGTTTGATCCAGCTTCACGGCAGCACCCTTCGTGGCCCTAACAGCAAAATAGATCCCATCCTTGTCTAGCGTGATAGCATGGTGAGTTAGCACATGGTCAATCCACTCATCCATTAAATCCATCTTTTGCACGAAGGCCTGGGTAGAAATTTTAGTATGGGGGAAGAACCCCTTTTCGACACCTAATCTTACCACGTCCTTGGAGTCAATTAATTCCAACATGGCTGGAGTAGTAAGAGGGTTCAACAGTAGCAGATCTTCAGTGGCAGGAGCCGGTAGATTCTTCACTTTAACCCTAGCATGATAAAATTCTTTCCCACCTAGATAGGGAGCTTTCTTCCACAGGGTCTTGGGAAGATCAGGAATTTCTTCAGGTTCTTTCACGAATTTGGAGGCTTTTGTCTTGGCCATTTCTACAGAAAAGCAAGAAAAAGGGGGGGGGGGGGAAGAAGTATATCTAACTTTAGTAAGAAGCAGTTTTGGGTTTTGAAATTATCAAAAGGGAAAGATGAACTGTTCTGGTTTGATTATAGATTCAGAATTTTCAAGATTGCAAGCAGATCTTCGTTTTTAGTGGTTTCGATCTTTATGGTCTCAAATAACCCCTTCCAAAAGTATTTCAAATGATTTTGGGTTTCTCGAATTCAAAACAGTTCAAAAGATATGGAGTGCATTAATGAAAATTGAGCAAAAGTCAACCTTGTGATGCTGAAGCAAGTTGAAGATGACGATTGGCAAGAAAAAACTGATGATTGATTATCTGTATTTGCTCTCGTAGGCTCTCAGGAAACATCCACTTGAGATAGAGAAGCAATACTCTGCAACAATGGAGGGCATGAAGTATTTATTCAAAAATACTGAAGAGTCGAGTCCTTTCAGTGGTCAAATCGCAACCGTCACCGCCGAATCGCGCAATCACGGGTAGATGATGACGACATGCCTAAAACCCTAATAGAACAGAAGGCACGACTCTAGGGATACTAGGTCATAATGGCACGCATAGGGGCTGATTCTGCGAGTAATTGAATTGGTGCGTGGCAACGACGCATGCACTGGTTTTTGCGCATTGAAGAAATATTCGGCTAGGTGTCTTCACGCGCAAAAAGGGGGCTAATGTAGATAGTGCTTTCCAGACAGGAGGATCATCGCCACGTTGCAGCCATCCAGTACACCTAGCTGTGCTCCATCCACACCGGATCACCACCCGTGCTGATCCACGTGGGGGCTACTAGACAGAGCCCCCGCGCACCATAACACAGGACTTGTAGGGACTTAGTGGTTTGGAGGCTAGAGTAAGATCCGTCACGCGCATGCGACAACCAAGCTCGTGCGCGACCTCTGGTAACTGACTGAGAGATCCTAGGCTTACGTGTCCCATTAATGCGGCTGATCTCATAACGGTCTCTGATACTTGCGGAAAGATGCGTAACTGTTCCTATATACACGGTCGAACGTGCCGTTGGGGGTTCTACCATTAAGCCGCCATTTATGGTGCACTAAACCCCCCCCCCCCCCTCCAACGGTCACTTCCCCACTATATATAGGATTTTTATGCTCCCCGTTGCGACACGCCGATAAGACAACAAGACACACATAGCCTACTGTCTCTCTCTCATACACAGTTATCAGTGCTTACTCTCTCCCTACACACACCTACAACTCTTTGTGTTCTTCTTCTCTACTTGAGGTGTACACTTAGGTATCTCTCAAGGATTCCTTTGTACAAACCAGGTATTTTTTTAAATAAAAATTGGTACCACTCTGTCGCTGTTCTTTCTTCCCAATTTGACTTTTACCACAATTTAGGTCCCAAATTGTAACAAAGGTCAAATTTTTAACAAAAATTCATCACATGATACTCACGTGCTAGCTCTATGGATGAATAAAAAACAACTTCAAAGACCATGACATGATTAGCATGTGGTTAATTTCAGTTAAAAATTTAACCTCTATTATTAATTTGGGGTTAAGTGTCCCACCGATGTATATTGCAGGGAGTTTAGTAGAAAATTGAAAACGCATGGGGTTATGTGTCTCATGGATGTATATTGCAGGGGTTGTAGTGAAAAATTGAAAGTGCATGGGGTTTTTGTGTCCCAAAATGCATTTTGCATGTAGGTCTAGTGTAAATTACCCTAAATAAAATTGATATGTGATTTTGTGGTTTCGTAAATTATAGATTGACTTTTCTTTCTTGATTGTGTGTCCGTTAACGTCTCATCGCAAGTTAGTTTTTTTATGGTAATGTTGATTCTCAAGTGTAAATTACTCAATTTTGTCTCCTCTCATAGCGACAAGTCCTATTTGTCTATTCTCGAAAGCAAAAAAATGACATTTTCTTGCAAAACTTCAATGATCACTTCTTTAACCACTCCTATTGTAATTATTTATGCGACAACTTATTGACAATCACTTTTTCAGCAAACGCTACATTCCGATAAGTTGTATTGTAATTAAATTTGTTCTAGATCTGTAACTTCAATCCAAAATTTAATCCACAAGTAGCATAATAATCAAGAGAATCTAGGATGATCCTCTGATTTCTCCCCCGGATATTTCCACAACCAAAAGCACGAATACATAGTCTTCTGACACGATCTCCGCAAGTGTACGATTGTCGCGTGTAGTAATACTCCTGAAATCCGGGTTGTCAAACCCAAGGGACCTTGTTAAATCAGTTATTATGTCTAACCTTATGTGGGCAAGTCGAGAAGTTGTTTGTTGTTCTAATCATACTAAATTAAAAGTAACAAGATTCTCAATTAATCGAGTGGAATGGTTCACGATTAACAAAGAGTGATTTATGACTTTACTAATAAGAGGAAATTACCGGGAATTCTCTTCAGGACCACTAGGAATGATATGAGTGATGATCTGATTCATGAAACACCATTATGTCTTATATTATTAATCTAGCACTACACAACTCAACGAGTTACCAAGCTAGTTGTCTATGTCTAAATTCAATTTAAACCGAGTTACCAAGCCTAAATCAATTTTAAGCATGCATTACGTGTATTAGTCTACTTACGATCCTAACTAACACTACCGAGTTACCAAGTAATGATATAAGCTAGGTGAATAGTTTGATTGTTTCTTTGAGTTCCTTGCTTCTGAAGCTTGTTTCCATCTCCCGCATGATCCTCCAAGCCCTATTTTCCTACAAATCACAACACGAAAACACAACCCGTGATCATATCACAATAAAAGCTCAAAATATCCATAGAAACGCCCGGATTCAACATGTAAAGCTCATGAACTCATATTATCATAATCTAGCATAATTTACTCAAAAGACGACAAATTCTCCATGTTGAGCACGCAAAACGTAGAAATATAAGGCATAAAATAACTCCAAAAACGGAGTTATCATCATCCCTATTGTCGATGTAGTTCATCGAACATTAACATCAGTACTTGAACATATTACCTATGTAGAGTGCATTAATGTCGATTGCAAGTTAATCTTTCGTTGGTGATGTTGATTCTCGGCTGCCGATTCCTCAAATATGTCTCCTCTCATAGCGATAAACCTTGTTTTTCTATTCTCAAAAGCAAGCAAATGATATTTTTTTGTAAAACTTCAATGATCATTTTTTAACCGCTCGTATTCCGACAACTTATTGACAATCACTTTTCCAACAAACTCTACACTTCGGTAACTTACATTGTGATTAAAGTTAGGCATAATAACTTAGTGCATACCTCCATACATAAACTAACACAAGGCAACCCCCCCTTTTAGAATAGGCTTATTGCATCCCCCATTTGCAATAAACCCTACTTATTGAAACTGGTAAAATAATCGTTCCAAACACCATCCCTAAATGGAGGGTATCTTTGTCAATAAAAAATAATTCATTTATATTAAGAAATAAAATGAAAAAGAAATTTTAGGAAGATAAGGTTGAAGAAGATGAGAGAATGAGAAAAAAAGAGAGAGAACAAGAACAATACGCGGGAACTTCTTCCTCAATATGATCAACATAGAACATTTTGAAGCAGAGGAAGAAACTAATTGGATTCCAATGGCATTTCTTCGCCCCTCTCTCTTCCTCCGCCTTCTCTATCTCATTTTATCATAAACACAGACTATCGTCTATCCCCGAACTCCACAACCTACTAGCTCTCTCCCAACAACCCTTCCCATGTTCAATCCACCTTTGGAACCCAGAAATCGCACCCGAAGACGAAGTAGATGAAGCCTTGAAGACCCGAGTACTTGCCCAGAACATCCCTTTGTAGAGCACTGCAAATGACATCCGTCCCGTATTCGAGAAATTGGGTACCGCGGATTGTTGTTTCGACTGGTTATTCTCAATGATGCTCCTTGAAGAATTTGAAGCTACTGCTCTGCTTTCAGGAGATTTGGATTTGGGGTTTGATGTTTTTTTGGAGGATGAGATTTCTAGTTTCATGGATTGATGAAGATGTGTGATTTGACGGTTTCGTGTGAAGTGCTATGTCTTGATGAGCTATGTATATTTGAAAATTGGGGCTTTCTTCTCTTTGCAAATTGGTTCAAGGTCTAAGATTTGGGGCGGCGCTGCTGGGTTCGAGGGAAGAAGTAGATGAACACCATGGCGGTTTTTGGCTATGAACAGAGCAACACTGGGATTTTTGGTTCAATCCATGGGCATTGGGATCTATTTGAGTGAATCTGGGTTTGATTTTGGTCCTCGGTGATGTGGAGGTGGAGATGGTCTCGCCGGAATCTGGGCTGTTCATAATGGTGGTCATTTTTTTAGCGAGTGAACTATTTTACCCTCAATAAAAAAAGACTTTTGTGTCAACTAACCGAGTACTCCATTAAGTATCGGACGGAGACTTTTACCAGTTTCATTAAGTAGAATTTATTGCAAATGGGGGATGCAATAAGGCTATTTTAGAAATGGGGTTTGCAATGTGTTAGTTTCGATATAGTGGGGGATATGCATTAAGTAATTAAGCCTTAAACTTATTTTCGATTCCATCATTTCAATCAAAATTCAATAAATAAGTAGCATAATAATCAAGAGAATATGATATGATTCTCCAATTTATCCACTGGAGATTTTCACAAACTCAAAGGGCAAATTCCCAAACACACTAATTTGTGTCAAGTTTGAGTCGCGTTGTTCTATCATGTTGTATATTGCCAGGCCTAATGAACTGCTGGTGTTGAAGATCGTGGAGGCAACTGAGGGCGACTATATTCACCGTAAGAGTAGAGAAAAACTATCAGACTTTACTCCTTGAGTTCTTGGGTTTGTAAGTTATAGATTGACTTTATTTCTTGATTGTGTGTCCATTAACTTCTGATTGCAAGTTAACTTTTTGATGGTGATGTTGATTCTCGACCGTCAATTACTCAAATTCGTCTCTTTTTATAGCGACAAGTCCTATTTGTCTATTCTCGAAAGAAGACAAATGACATTGTTTTGCAAAACTTCAATGATCACTTCTTTACTCATATTGTAATTATTTATCCGACAACTTATCGACAATCACTTTTCCAGCAAACTCTACATTTCAGTAAGTTCTATTGTAATTAAATTTATTTCCGGTTCTATAATTTCAATCCATAATTCAGTCACTGAGCAAACACTCTAATCAAGAGAATAGGGGATGGTTCTCTGATTTCTCCCCTGGATATTTTAACAACCACAAAAGCACGAATACATAATCTTCCCTATAGTCTGTAGTTTATCGAAAGTTAACATCGATTGAATACTTGAACGTGCTTACTATGCAGACAGAGTGTAACCCACAAAACTATCTTTCCATTTGTCGTAATTTTGATTCTCGTTTGAATCATTGAGATTAGACCACAGACTGCACGCTTTCCATAATTAAAAATGATCAAAATCAACTATTAACACCTCATAATTGAAAATAAATTCCAATACTAGATAATAATTTAAAGCCAATCAACAAAGAAGAACAAACTAATATCATCCATAAACCCTAAAATATCTCCAAATAGTCAAATGAAAAGTCTTTGAGAATTGAGAGCACCTACACAAACCAGATCTGAATCAAATTATGATCACCCAAATTATTAGAGAGTGCTATAAATCCGAATCGAATTATTACTACTACTAATCCGAAGTGTTTAGTGTTTAGTTTAAGCTACTCAAGCCATGTGGTCACAGCTCACATGACCATGACCTGGTAGTTATTTTCCCCTCAAGAGCTTGCTTCATTCTTTCCTCTCTCTCTCTCTCTACTCCAAACCCTGTGAAGAGCAAACACTGTGGGAACGTAGTTGACGACGACGCCATCTACACCTGCATTACTCTGCTATCTTCAACACTCGACGATTATTGCGACATTCCGACCAGCAACGACGCCGACAACGAGTAAGTCGCCTTCTCCGTCTTCGTTATCTCCATCTCCGGTGAAAAAGACACTATTCAATTGCATCTTTTAGCTGTTGTACGTTCATATGTAGAGCTCGATATGGAGTTTCCGCTTGATAGATCTGCTCCTGCACGCGAGATTCGCCATCTCAGTGGTGATCTCGTCTGATGATCTAGATCTGGTTCCTGATTGTGTAATTGAGATTGGATTTTTCGAGTTTCAGCGAGTTTCAGTTCGATGGATCTGCGGAATTGTGCAGATCTGTTGTAATCGAATCGGAGTTTTGGATTTCAGAACTGTGATTTGTTTGTTTTTGTGTTGGTTCTGTGTGGTAATCGAGTCGATCAGATACGTAGGGACTGTAAGTTATGGGGTCCACTAGTTGAACTGGTTAGTAGTTAAGTCATGATTCATCTGTGAACAAATTTCCTATTGCTGCAGACCTGCAGTTGATGGATGGCTTGTTGGTGAGAGCCAATTAAGAAACTAGGAGCCACAAATTTTTGCTTTATGCTGCTACTTTCTGCAGTTTTCTGAGATTTATTACTATTTACTCTAGTTCTTCACATGTAGTTGTAGGTTCTTATTTCATTAGATCTCATTTGGGATGCCAGAAGGTTTAGCGTAATCATCGTTGTAGCCTTAATTGATAATGTCCTCAATTATAATGGCTTTATTATGGTGAAACATCAACTGATTTCTTTCTGTTTTCAGATACATTGGGTGCTGAAGAAAATACAAAAGCCTCAGTATTTGGGACAAAGTACGCAGATTCTCTTATGGAGGCAGGGAGATAAGGACGTGGTGCACTCGATTGAAGCAATTCTATGAAGATGGCTGGGGGTAGCAAGGCTGATAAGAAGGCGCTCGATATAGCGGCATGGATGTTCAACGTCGTTACTTCTGTTGGGATTATCATTGTCAATAAATCCCTAATGGCAACATATGGGTTCAGTTTCGGTAAAGTTCTTTATTAATAAGCTGTTATGTTTTCATTGATTAGTTGCGTCATGCATCTATTGCGCTTTCTTGTTCCTTCCTTATCCTGACCTGCACGTTTTAATATTTGTATTACTCAAGTGTGGTGTGTCCTGCCTAGCAAAAACAACGATATGTTCTATGCTTTCCATGTTTTCCCCAGTTCCATTTGTATTTCGGAGGTTTTCATGAATGTGTACATTCAATTCAAGATTTTTATCATCTGACAAATAATTAAGCTAGCTATACAAACCATCGAAACATACTTTGGCCGTAGAACTTAGTTGGTAGCTTCTAGATGCTGTGTACAATGAGACCAGTGTTCATATCAAGATATCTTTTGTACTGTCCACAAGACATGGCAATAGATGTCAAAATGGTAGCCAGTGATTGACAGACCATTGAAAAACATGTTGCTGTTTGACAAAAAAAATATTCATTACCACCGTGGTATGGGTGACGTGTACGACAAGACAATGTGATTGATTGATCATGAAATTCTTTCCATACATTGATATAATAAATATGGTAGAATTAGTAATAACTAACATGATCAACCGATCACATTGTGTTGTAGTACCACGTCACCGATACCACTGATGGTAATGAATTTTTTCTCCTGTTTGACCCAGTGAACTCATTTGAATGATCAGGTCAGGTTGTTAGAGATGTTGTAGAAGCCATGATCACATAGACAGGCGAAGTGAAGATATGAAATCATAAAGAAAGAATTCACCATATAATATGCTTGAAGAGGAGAATAGACAATGAAGTTGTTGAATGGAAACAGAAAAATCACGGCTTTCTAGATAATGAAATTTTCCTATTTTTGATTGACAAAGTTCTCTTTTGTGAAGTAACAATGTACATAATCTTATAGAATGTAGAAAGTTCTAAAGTTTTGGTTTTTCTCCTCCCGCGTCGTACGGTCGTCTGTTTCTTTTCAGCTATTGACGGTTATTGTTCATGCAGCCACAACATTAACTGGCTTGCACTTTGCAACCACAACATTGATGACGCTTGTTCTTAGATGGCGAGGTTACATTCAGCCTTCTCATTTGCCTATTGCGGAGCTTGTGAAATTTGTTATATTTGCAAACTGCTCCATTGTCGGTATGAATGTTAGCCTAATGTGGAATTCTGTTGGATTCTATCAGGTACGTTACTCCCTGTTAGTATACTTTTCGGCGGTCATTAGTCATCACACTGGAATATTTCTGAAGTTGGTTGTATGATTAATTTTTCAGATTGCAAAGCTTAGCATGATCCCTGTATCCTGCTTATTGGAGGTTGTTCTTGATAAGTACCGTTATTCAAGAGACACAAAGCTAAGCATTGGAGTGGTTCTCCTAGGTGTTGCTGTCTGCACTGTTACCGATGTCAGTGTTAATGCCAAGGGTTTCATTGCTGCATTTATTGCAGTTTGGAGTACTGCTCTACAACAATATGTAAGTTCTTTATTGCTCTTGGTGGTCTGATCTTTCTCTTCGCACATGGGGTTTGTAATGTATCACCATCTCACCTGTCTGTTTATATATACCCATGCAAAGACTTGTTGTGCTCCCAATTACACTGAGAAATTAACTCATTTGGTTCGTCTGGCCAGAGTGATTCTAAGTTGTTCAAACAGTGACTTGGCTGTCTTATTAGCCTATTTCTTTCCAAATTGTAACCCAATTTATATCCTATTAACATTCATTACATATTTTGATTTCTGGTAGGGGAAAACTTATTTGGTGAAAGCTCCTAATTAGACGTCTCTTACATATGTTGAAAATGCTTCCTTACCTTATTAGACATTCCTAGCCAACATTACTACTTTTCTACTAATGTCTAGAGCCCACAAGCAAGAGTTGCTAGGGTACTGAATTTTTACAAGATTGCCAAAGAATCTTAATCAGGCAAAGCACTTTTTGATTTACTTTATCACTTATAATAATGACTGCACCCAACTAGGCCATTATAGTAAAAAACCAAAAGCACACTAGAAGAGTGAAAAGCACATGATTATTAACTGTGCTATATCTTTTGAGGAGCTAAAATATTGTAGAAGATGTAGTTCTCACATAATTTATCTTCATTCTTCAAATGGTATGCTTAATTGCTCTTTCTGCTTTTGCAGTATGTAAATCATCTTCAAAGGAAGTACTCGCTTGGTTCTTTCAATCTCCTGGGGCATACTGCACCTGTTCAGGCTGCATCTCTGCTGCTGACCGGCCCCTTCCTTGATTATTGGTTGACACACAAGAGAGTGGATGCCTTTGAATTCAACGCTGCCTCTTTGGTAAGTATTACTATTCAAATCTTGATTCTCAGATTCATTAGTTCATTAACTCTCACTTCCACGCAATGATCAAATTTGTCAAGCTCCTGATTAAATGACAAACATGACGTCATTTGGACACTTGCACTGGTTAAAGCTTTTGTAGTTTTATGCTTCATACTTCTTGCCCTCTATACTTCTTGCATCATTTTGGTTGTGTGAAGCTCTGTAGCTTTCGGAGTTATTGAGGATTTTAGTTGATTCTGACCATTTACTTAGTCAAAGTCTCACTGTACCACACTACATTCGAAAGTTAGAGGATAGTAAACGAACCTTGTTTGTCAGCTCATATGTGGAAGAGGAAATAGAGATAACGGCAATGTGCTACTGGATCATAAGGAAATTAGTTAATATTAGGTGGGTCTTACCTCCTACTTGTGATCGGAGGAATAGTGTTTTAGTTGTGAGGGTATGGCTCTTGCACTTGCATGCATGCTACTGAGTTTTTTTTTTTTTTAGCTTGTCTTGATACTCTACTCTTCTGCATTGCACTTACTGGCTGACTTAAAGGGAGGCAAAGGGGGGCCGCGCCCCCGCAATGTTTTCAAAAATTCCTATCATAGTTGTCAAAATCTTACGATTCACGATTCGTATCCTACGATTCGATTCGATTCACCCATGAAACGATGCGAATCCCTTAGTGAATCTTCAATGGCCCAAAAATTATCTGAACCCGATTCAAGAGTCCGAATCTTACGATTCAGTTGCGATTCAGACCGATTCTACGATTCACCTTCGATTCATCTGAAGGTCTAATTGAGTTGCAGCATCAGTCTAAGAAATAATAATTCCTACATTACTTCCTACATTTATGTCTATTTTGCAACATGCATTTGTTTGAAATTACAAGAGCATTTTTCTCAAGATAGTTTTCTATTATTTTCTAACTCCTTGGCATCTTGTAGTTCCTTCCTCCACATGCCTATCTATATCTAGACACTCTTCATCTTTTAGATGTGTGAAACTCATAATCACTAATTATGGATGCGAGTTTCCAATAATTTGAGCTTTCCTTTTGTAAATATGTATGTTTTGTTCAATAATGTTATAGCTTTATGAAATATTTTAATATATCTACATGAAATTATTGCAAGCTGAATCTTTACGATTCACGACTCGATTTACGATTCATTGAGGGTGTATTTCGATTCACTATCTGAATCCCGATTTGACAACTACGATTCCTATATCTACCCTATAATTTTAAACTATTTTTACAAGTTTCTAGCATTTGGGCCCCTCCAAAATCAATTAATGTCACTTTTAACTGTTAGGCCTTTTCATGTGACAAATTTTAAGTGCTGACCCATATAGTTAGTTTACCTATTTTGATGTCTCTTCTTAGTAATTTAAAAAGAAAAATCTTAAACTTTCTTATTAATCGATGATCACCATTGACACGACGACATATATAGAAATAAATTTGCACAATTGTTCACTCATCCTATTTTAGTGACAAAAAAGTTACACTTTTACTCTATGAAAACAGTTTATAGTGGTATTTCGGCCCCCTCTTTATTGAGATCTTGCGTCCGCCACTGATTGCACTTGCGTTTTAGTTGCATGCATGCACTTGCGTTTTAGCTTATCTCTAGCTTATCTTGATACTCTACTCTTCTGCATTGTAAGGGAAAAGGGAAGAGGGAAGAAAGTTAATCTATCTATCTGTTTGAACTTCCAGGATATAAAATTCTCTCCTGTTTGTTTTTTATCCTATTTGGTAAGATACCCCTATGTGTTCAGAGTTGGTTAGGTTGGTTACAATTTTCTGAGTTTGTAGCATGCATATTGTTGCTTTAAGACAAGTTTGTCTGCTTATGCTCCAGCCTCCAGCTTCAGAAATTCGTATTAATTACACAAATAAAGACAATGTAATGAGAAGATGATTTGCTTAGCACATCGCTGCTTTACTGATGTGCAGGCTGGGTACAAGTTTGGTAGTTATTATCAGGCTTAGCCGCTTACGTGCCCTAGTAATGAGTCTAGCTGAATTGGGAAATCTCAGATGCTTGATTGGTGGTACTTGGAAGATTGATTGCTTAACGTGCCTGTTAGGTTGTTAGGTTGTGATTGGGTCCGCTAAGGAGTGGTGGAAGCAATACAGGGAAACGAAGTAGAACATTCTAGAGCAGCGATTAGATACTCATCAAACTAAAGGAATATATCAAATTGAAAGAAGTAACTGCAAAATATTGATCCCTGTAGTTCATTGCCCCCAGAATTCTGAAAAAGACTTCCTGAGCAGAGTTAGTTATTTGAATGCTGTGTACAAGATTGGAGTGAAAATAAGAACATAATCTATATTCAAAAGCAAAATTGATACCTACTAATGTAAGGGACATAAGGTTGGTTCCCTACCAGTCATTCGCTTGCCTAAGAACACTAAAACCCTCCAACGTCTTCTTCCTGAGTAGTATATGTAGCTTTTTTTTCTAACATATAAACTCCATAGAAAGTTTGGTATCCACTTATTACCTTTCCCAATTTACCTTAAAAGTAAATGATGGTGGTAAATGGCAAACAAACTTTTCCTATTTTAAAACATATTGTGGGTGTTTTTAGCAAGGTAAGGCTTGAGTTGGCTCCTACATTCTATATATAGTGCTACCTAAATATGCCGATAGAATGAGTTTTGTATATGGTTACCCATTAGCACACGCAGATATGAACTTGTCTTTGATATAAAATTCACAAGGTGAAAAGCAATTGACTTCAAAAGCCCCTCATCTCTGAAATCCAAAGCATGTTAACATATGTTCGAAATCCAAATCATGCTAGCATAGGTTCTTGAAAGTGGTTATCTTCTCCGTTCACTCGTATAATTGTTTGTTCAATTGAAACTCAATTCCTTCCAACAACTGTTTTATGCAGATATTCTTGATTCTTTCGTGCTCCATCGCAATCGGGACCAACCTCAGCCAGTTCATTTGCATCGGCAGATTCTCGGCCGTGACTTTCCAAGTACTCGGCCACATGAAGACCATACTGGTGTTGATCCTGGGATTTTTATTCTTTGGAAAGGAAGGCCTAAACTTGCAAGTCGTGGTAGGAATGTTCATAGCTGTGATTGGGATGGTGTGGTATGGTAACGCTTCATCCAGACCAGGAGGCAAAGAGCGAAGAAGCACCATAAGTATTAGACAGCAGAAACTCGGCAACGCTTCGGAATCTGCAGATGACGAAATGGTCTAAGTAAGTATATTAACCCCCGGTTGACGGAGGGGTATAACTTATACAGGAATTCTTTCTTTTTTAATCATCCGACAGCTAGATACCCAGCTTAGGAGAGGAGAGAAAAAAAAAATTATCAGCTTCTTCCCAGTTTTGTTATTCTCGTCATATTTATCTTGTTATCTCTTTTGTTCCTTGATTGGATGATGATGATTCCCCCTTGAAGAAATATGGATTATTTTAGGGGAAACAATTTAGAAACCCCCAACAGTTATAAATTTTATAGAGTGATTGATGATTTTTCTAGTCTTGCCAACTTTTATCCGCTCTAGTATTTAGTTATGTCCTGGCCAAACAGGACTTTAATTGCAGTAGTTAGTTAGTTATTCCATGCAACACATGACACACGCAAGTGAGAGAATGGATTTCCAACGTCTGTCGTGTCACGTGTGTTGTTGAATGGAATGCCACAAGTTCAGGTCATTTTCTTCCAGAGCACATTAGGGTGTACTTGCCACAAAAATTGAATGCATGAACTGTTAAAAGTTCTATCTGGTTTACTATTGTTGTTTTGAGATCTTACTATATGATCTCTGAGTGATTTTAGAACTTGCACATATCTCTTTCAATGGGAAAGGGGGTTCTGTATTCAGTAGAAATGAAATTCGTATCAGAACATCAAGGCTGCATGATTCAAACCCTGTGTCTGACGTACATGCTAATGTAGAAGTTTATGACCGGACTATGAAGCGAGAAATGCTTCAAGTTGGAGACCACCTATATCAAGTTAGACAAGCTGGTGAATCGCTAAAAGGTGGAAACACATTTATTAAAGGGGAACAAATATTGAAGAACCCTGCCAGGCTGCCACTACCATACTTTGAATGAAAACAAGTAATCATTTTCGAAACCGTTATGATATTTATTTTGGTTAAAGCCATAATATTAAACCCTAACAAGATATCTAAAATCTAAAAGCTCGGCTTTAACTTCAGCAGAGGAAACCAATGGGCTTATGATTTTATACTCCCTTATTCTTTGGTAAACGTGACTCCATCAGAACGTGGCTGCAAATAGAGAATAAAATCGTCCATCTAGCCAAGTCTCTCTCAGCCATCAACAATTGTCTCGCCTCCACATTCACTTGCAACATGAAAGTTAACAACCCTTCGCCAGAAACCCCCCACCGAAATCAAAACCCCCCAAAATAATCACCTAGCAACCCACCTCCACCCAGAAACGCAATGCACAACCAACCACTCACAAATATTCAGGTAGATGCAACTTAGAAAGATGACGCCTATTACAGCATAACAATTTGGTCCACCAGCACAAACACTCTGATGTCGGGACACACAAAACTTGGCGCGTTAATGTTCTCCAGGCTCAAACAAAAGGATGTTGCAATGTCAATCATTCTCATGGATTCAAAAGAACTCGCCCTCACTACTGTACCAAATCTATATCTAGTTCTCTGAAAGTGTAGGGGATTCCTTAGTTTTCTAAATTACTCTCAGCAATACATGATAATGGAATTGATTACTATCCTATGTACATAGACTAAGAGTAAACAAGTGATAAATAGTATAATCTGTATCGATATTCAAATATGCACATCAATGATTCCCTTCTCTATCAGTTTGTGCTCTTATTTTGATTGAATGTAGCACATGGAAACGTGCATGCTTACTACATGTGAATTCAACTACGTGACAGAGTAGAGTCAATGGTGATTTGAAGTAGTGTTTTGATGTTGTTCAGCCAAGTATGATTCGAACGTAATGATTTTTAGTGGTTATTTAGGCTCCGTTTGGTTGGTGGTAAACAATTTTCCATTGTTTGGTGTTTTGGTGTTTGGTTGGAAGTAAGATATTTTCCTGTAAAATGTTTTACCTCAAATCATGTAAAATGATTTACACATTTTAAATCCGTAAGCCATTTTCCGGAGAGTGAAGGAGCACAACAACTCATACTAACACCCCCACCACCATTACCACCCTACCTCCACCACGACCCATCACCACCACCCACTATCACCGCCACCCATCACTGCCAATTCCGTCATGGTCCACTGTTTTGGCAAGAGTCAACCAAACACGAGAAAATAATTACAGGGAAAGTTTTTCCACACAAAACATTTTACGCGTAAAATATTTTCCCTTGTAAACATTTTACTGCGAACCAAACAGAGCCTAAATGTAATAACGTGATTCAGCAGTACTCAGAGTTATACAGTAGAGGTCTGGGTGATTTGCAAGTTTTGGAGGGCCGAAAACTAGCATTCACATGTTTGGCAAGTTGTATTTTGTTATTATAGTAGTTTTGTCCTTCACAACTCCATCGTCAGATCGTTGAAGTTAATTAATCATAAACGTAAAGACGTATAAACTGAATTAGTACAATATTATCCAAAGATCCATCTCATTTATAAGTAAAATGGCACTAGATTGCAATGTTACAACTTTTCTCTCAATATATATCTCATTCTATTCAACATTATAACAAAAAAAACTAATTAACATGCTTCGATACTGGGACTCTGCGCGCTAATCAAAACTTGCGCATATGACCGGCGCTTCAGAAACTTTGTTGATGCAGTAACCTTTCCATCCACTTCGAACATCCCTCTCTCGGATATCCATGGTATAGGCTCAATAGGGGCGATACTAGAATCTGCAGCAGGGGAGAGATCTTTGGCATTGAGCGCAAAAGGGTGCTCCAACAACTGTTTAGCTGTGGGTCTCTTCTTGTAATCTCTCTGAAAACACAACGTTAGAAAATCTTTGGCCGCTTCGGATATGTCTTCTGGTATAGCTGGTAACTCCGTACTAAATCCAATCTCGTACAACAGCTCTTTCTTGTACCTCAACCTCCACGGAACTTTTCCTGTAAACATCTCTAATACGGTGCAGCCTAATCCCCAGATGTCCAAAGGTGATTCGTTCATGCCATAAGCGACAGCCTCCGGCGACAAGTACTGTGGAGTGCCCCGGTACCTATCCATCTTCTCTTCTAATTGATAAACAACATCATCGCCGTCTTTGGGCTTTGCCATGCCAAAATCGCTTATCTTCACCTTGTTACTTTGACCGTCGTCCGAGGGGAACACAAGAATATTTTTGGGTTTAATATCGCAGTGGACGAAGTTACGTTCGTGGATGCAAGCCAACCCTGTCAAAATCATGCACGTATACTTACTCGCTTCATTCTCCGGCAGTCTACCACCGGCTCTGTCGATGAGATCCTGTAGGCTTCCTCCTGGCGCCAACTCGAGCAGTAAATTATAGGTTCTCTTCCCCTTCTCCATGCTTATGTCTTGACCGAAGCATGTAACTATTTCTGAGGAATCCCTAAATAGAGAAAGATACTCTGCTTCTAGTTGAAGCTCTTCGGCGTCCCAGATTCCGGCCGATTTGATGGCGAGTGGTGCATACCCATGGCGGGTTGCTAGGAACACATCACCTTGGCCGCCATCACCAATGGGTTTGCTTTTAACCCAAGCCATGATGATAAACTGATCACGAAAAGCTGTTTTGAAAAAAATAATGTAATCGGGGAACGGGGTTGTGGGTGATTTTGTATGAGGAATACATCCCCTTGAGGTGGTGTACGCTGTATGTATAGACTCTATAAGGGCGGTTTAATTTGTTTCCTAATCTGTATTTGATTAGGATTCGTTGTTTCCAAGCCTATTTTATTTTTGTTTCCTAATCGGCTTATTGTTCAGATTCGCGAGGGTGGGAAAGGTAACTTCGTTTTTCATTAGGAAATCGCACACAAATCGCTTTTGACATGTGTTTATTAATATGAAAGTGACAAAAACCACCCGTAAGATATGAGTATGACCAATTACCTGCCGATACCCTACAGTTTGGGTAATAGGTCAAACTACCCATCCGTTAATATAATATGCAATATCTGTTGGATTCCGTTAGCTTACCTTATATTAAAAAATTTGTCAGACGAACACAGTAAGAGCATCTTCAACCATTGATATCAAATTTTACACCAAATTTTATATTTGGTGGAGAAAAATGATTTGGGACTAGTTTGGTAATGCTGTGGCGTTTTAGAAAGCTGTTGTGTAGAAAGTACTATGAAAAAGCTGATGTGGAAATTTACCCGAAAATTATTTGGTAAATTTCGTATTTAAGCTGCTGCGGGAAAACATTTTTGACATTTTATTTTTGGTAATTAGTGTTTTAGAGTTGTCGTTGCTGTCGAAATGACAATATCAGACATGAAATGATAAATACTGTTACTACAATAAATAATTATTGATATTTATTAACGGGTTGTCAAATAATACAATTATCGAAAAGCAGGTCCTGGAAAGCAACCACTCCCCTGCTTTTCAAAAGCTGTTGTGGCGAAGCAATTGCTTTCCAGAAAATAAGAAAAAATATATTTACCAAACACATTAAACCTGCTTTTAGATTCAAAAAGCAGCGTTCTAAAAAGCCGAAGCATTATCAAACGGGCTCTTGGTCTCCCAGAGTTGACCCTCAAAAGCATCTTTTCAGCATTTTTGGTTGAAAAATAGTATTTTTGGTCTTCCACAGATTTCACAAATTTTTACATCAGATAGTTATCTCACAATTTCATCAAATTTGGAGAATGGTGTTTTTGGCCTCCCACAACAAATCATCAAATTCACGAATTTCATAACTATCATAATAAAAAAATTATTTTATTACCGAAATAATATTACACGGTATTACAAAATGATTTTTTTTGAGTAAAAGTTCAACTTCTATTCATGTAAAAAACCGGGGTTATCAGTCCCACTTACATCATTTTGTAGAAGTTGACGGACCCAAATTGGGTTACTACCTAGCCACACATACTTATTTGGTAAAGAGAGTCCAAACGTAGCAAACTTGTGAACTACTTTGTTTGTTGTGCGATGGCTAAAAGTAAATGAAATCTTCTCGAATCTCTGCGCAAGGCCTTGAATCTGTCGAAGAATGTCTCCAGCTTCCGACCTATTCCTACGGACTCCACCAGCGTCTTCAATTGCGTTGGTAACCCTCCTTGCATCAGACTCAACCACGATCTTGTTCTTACCACTGTCTATAGCTAGGAGAAGTCCATCGCGAATTGCATATATCTCAGCTTCAAAAGCTGATGTAGCACAGGGGAGAGGAGAAGAAACAACTGCAACGAGTGTCCCTTGGTGATCACACAGAACTGCTGCACATGCAGCTTTGCTCGTTGCCGAATTCCAAGCCCCGTCCGTGTTAAGCTTGTGCACACCCAGTTCCGGCGGCCGCCAACAAGTGGACGGAGTGATCGACGAAAAGCTTCTGGGTTGAGGCTTCGGGAAACCTTCCAACTGCTGCTGAATGACGTCTGTGATACTCCCAGAAAGCTCGTTCTTCGATTGAAATTCATTGTTGAAAACCCTAACATTTCTGTAGCTCCAAATCCTCCACACAATAGTGCAAAGAAACACCCTCTCTTTCGGCGAAAGAGTAGGGAAAATGGTCGGAATCCACGTAGAAATATCCCCGAACCTTTTCTCTATGAAAACTTGTCCAAACTTCTTCCAAATATCCGTAGATATCTCACAGTACATGAAGAGATGAGTAGATGATTCGGGGTGTTTGCCACAGAGAGGACAAGAAACTTGAGTCTCCTTCTTGAATTTTGCAATCTTCATTTTTGTTGCTAGTGAGTCCTGAAAAGCTCTCCAAACAGTATATATGATTTTGGTTGAACCCTAGTGGACCACAACTGAAACGACCCGGGATCTCGGTTCAGGGTTAAAGAGACAATCGATAACCAAAAGTAGAAATATATTATTAAGATTACATTTCGTTTAATGTACATAACAAAATTTCAATAATAAGTACAATTTAAAATAAAACGTTTGTGATCTACTAAGTGATTTAAGTTAAGCTATACTTCTTCGTCTCGTTCCAGCGTTCCCATCCCCCACTTTGATTGACGACCTGCGGTTTTAAAATGGCAACAGCCGACACAGTTTTGAAGAAAATGATCAGTAAAAACTGAGTAAGTACACACTACGACATGTGAAGCAACGAGTGGCACGGAAGCATGAGTTGAAACAAATCAGAAGATTTAAACATTAAAACTATCATATTGGAGAATTTGGATCAAATTGAAGTAACCGAGTAACAAAAACCTCTCAATTTAATAACATTGAGAAACCACGAGTAGTTGGTAAAATATCCAGAATAAACAAGTTCATTTGAACTGATAACGATAGTAGTTCATGAGTAGCCAAGATTTACAATTCATTTCAATCGATTAGGGCATATCAAGAGCCACAAACTACATTAATAAGTAGTCAATTTTTAATTTTGACTTCAATCAACAGTTTAATTTAGCTGAGGCGTGTCAAGAGCCACCAGAAGGATCGATGTAAACAGAGGGATCACGAAATAATCACTAAGGGTTCCTTCTAGGGTCTATCAAACCCTATTTCACCCGAGCGTTAAGGGAGCCCATTCGTCAACCCCGCTCACAACATTAGCTAAAAGGCCTTAAGTGTCGACACCCCTATACCGTAGTGACCCTTACAAGTATAAGTAGCACTCTATAGCTCTATAAACCCCTTGGCCTCAATATCTTGATACATTTTGGCTCATCGGGGGAGGATTTTTGAACATTGACGTTCTATCCAATAATAAGAAGCATTGCTTCAATGGTCTTAGCCATAAGAAAATGGAGGATCGCTTGACGCCTCCCATTAATAACAGTACTCTGTACATCGTTCTAAGTCTATTAGATGTATTTTATTTCTTCTCTTGCACATAAACATAATCAGAATATCAAAATTTTACAAGTAATTTTCGAGAGTTCTCAAAGGAGATGAATAAAATAGTTTAACAACTTTCGGGTGGAAAACATGCATTCTCATACTATTTCATATAACAAACATTCATTTGAAACATCAAACACATACGCAAATTTTGATATGGAAAGGCCGTACATATGTACTTACCACTGAGATGAAGCACAATTAAAATCAAGAACTTAAGCCTAGCACTCCGACGACAACCGCTCTCTCCTACGAGGTCGATGTCTACAATCACACGTATAACGTACTCGTTACAACCAATCACACATGCATAATAAAAATGCAAACCTACATGTACATAGTCATAAATTTCACTAATGCACATATAATGATGTTTAACTATCAAAAAAAGTCCAACAAAACACTTAGAAGTTCAAAAATTCAAGTTTTCAAAAAAAAATGTGAAACTACAATTCTGGACAGAATTGTAGCTCTGACTTTGGAGACATATTTACCATATCAAATCATCTCCTAAAATTTTGAAATTAATGTATGATGAACCTGCATGTGTCCACTTTCAGAAACACCAAGAAAATCATGCATAGATATTATAAAACTCAAGTTACAAAAATAACAAACACTGCTATGCAGAGACAAGTTTGGAAGAAAGTTTAAACTTTGAAGAACAATTACTACTACTTGAAGAATAGTAAAAATGCTCATATTCTCCAGAATGAATCCCTTATGTGTCTAGTTTCATCACAAGAAATATTTGGTGCCATAGGTTTCTGGAAATGAGATTTTTAACAAAAATGGTAAAACTTGTCCAAAAACAGAATTTCAGAAAACTTGCAACTTAGAATGAGCATATCTCCCTAACCAAAAAAGCTATGAAGTTGATTTTTTCTTCCAAATGACCCTCTTTGAGTCTAGTTTCAGAATATATAAGATTTAAAAATTCCACAGAGACAAAATTTAGAGATAATGTACGTTTTGCACAAACTGGTCAGATTGTAAAAATATGCAATTTTTCCAAAAATCAACAAGTTTGGTTCAAAAGATACATGCAACTTATGGAGACTTGATTTTCACACAAATAACATCATTTTAGGCATGAAGTAAGATTTTTCACATGATCTTGACACAAATGATCAAAATTTTCTTGACATGCAAGTGAAACTACCAAGAAATTTACAAAGTGCATATGAGTTTTAGTGTGGGTTTCATGAAATAGTCAAAATTTTGGAGTCAATCACATGATCTAACCATGTAAATGAAGAATCAAGCATGGAGATGAAGAAAACTAAGATGAAATTTCATCAATCAAAGCAAAAGATGGACATGCATGAATGAATTAAAGACTAGAAGAAAGTTTACCCAAAGATTCAAGAAATTGTGAAGGAAAAGAGTGAAATTGACCTTCAATCCTTGAGAAGAATGATGAAATAACTCCCCTCCATGATCATACTATGCTTGGGCTAAAGTTTTTCATGTTTTGGAGGCTTGAAAATGAAGATTTGATGGTGTTTTGTGAAGGTGTTCCTCCAAAACCGGGAATGGAGTTTTTGGGAGAGAGATGGGAGAGTATTTGAGTGGTCTTGAAGAGAAAAATGATAATGAATGAGAATGGAAGCAATGAAGATGATGGTGGAGGTTGGTGGTGAAGAATCCACATGATAATGTACATACATGTGGGTAGGTAGTAGTTAGAGTTGATGGAGTTGATGGAGATGGGGGTGATGTGCTTGATGCATTAGTAGAGAAAATTGAAAGATGCTTGTAAAAAGAAAATCTCCATATTTTAGTATAGTTGACCAAAGATAGTGGGTGGGGGAGTTGGATGAAAATAAACAAGAGATGATTTGCTAGTTGGGGTAGAATGTGAAATCTAAAAGTTTAGGGGTGAAAATATAATTTCCAATTAATAGGTAAAACTAGAAAGATAACTTTCATAAATTGTAAAATCTCCAAATAATTTCTAATGAAACACTTTGTATAATTCACTTTTACAAAACTACAAGTACCTCCCAAGTATAAAAATAAGTTTCGTATAACATTTTTTTCAAGTTTTAAAAACTACAAAATAACCCCAAAATAAAAGTATATATCATCATAGATATGAAATGACTCACTTATACGTTAAAACTAAGAAATGTCATTAATAAGTTTGAAATTAAATTTCTTGAAATTTTCAAATGTTTTCTTAAAATGACCAAATAACCCCTAACTTAAATACGGGGTATTACAACAACAGCTTCAGCCACGCCTCAGACCTAGAAGAGCTGGAGGCTAGATTCGCAGATTAGCTCTTGTGACTTCGAATCAAATCATAACCCGTCGAAGCACTATACTCGCCATCTTTAGTGTAGTGCCATACCAATGTGTCTGGGACCGGTAGTGTGGGAATATGCACCTTTGTGATCTATTCTAAATCAGCGGTGAAACCAGCTGCTTCAAGTTTGGACAAATCCCATGTGCGATCGGTCAAAACAAATTTCGAAACCTTCAAATTGTTTGCTGCCCTTGGCTGGGAGACAGTACGGAAGGGCGGAGGATGCTTCAGCCAAGCATCTTCCGAGATTCGGATGCTTTGTCCATCACCAAGCTTCCATCTTGAGCCCTTTTTAACCACGTTCCCTGCACTATGAATCGAGCGCCAAGCATAAGAACTGTTTTTCTGCAGAGGAGTCGAAAAAAGATCAGAACTCGGAAAATATTTATGTTTGAAAACTCTACTGACTAGAGTATCAGTTGTGAGGATTCGCCAATATTGCTTCGCGAGTAGAGCCATGTTGAAGTCTTCTAAGTATTTGAATCCAATACCCCCTTCTTCTTTCTTCCTTTTCAGTTTTTCCCAAGAAATCCAGTGACCTCCTCTCTGATATGGTTGCTTACCCCGATAGAATTGACAAGTTGTCATTTCTAGTCTTTGACACAGCGTGGACGGCAATCTAAAACAAGTCATTGTGTAGACTGGCATGGACTGACTGACAGCTTTAATAAGCACCTCTCTTCCTGCATAAGAGAGATTTGCTTCCATCTCTTCAATTTATTTACGGCTTTCTCATTAAGGTTTCTGAAACTGGAGATCCTTTTCTTCCCAATAGAAGTTGGGAGTCCCAGATACTTCTCACGACTGTCTGATTCCTTCATCCCCAACAAAGAGCATAAGGACGCCCTGTCTTGAGCAAGAACATTAGAGGTGAACACTACTGACGATTTTTCCAGATTGACCTTTTGGCCCGACGCCATCTCATAATCATGTAGAATAGAACGAAAGCAATGAATTTCCTCAAGAATAGCCTTCAAAAACGCCATATTGTCATCGGCAAAAAACAAGTGAGATATAAGAGGACCCCCTCGGGATGCTGAGATACCTGATAAGCGCCCTTCATTGACTGCTGCAGTAAGGGCCTTAGAGAACGATTCACACACAAAGTAAGGGGAGAGAGGGCAGCCTTGTCGCAGACCCCTTTCTGGCGTAACCTTTCCTTTCGTTTCACCATTAAGGGCAAAAGAGAACGATGAGGTAGATATACACTCGTGAATCAGAGAAATAAGCTTTTGGTTGATACCCATTCATAACAATGACTCCTAAAGGAAGCTCCATTCCACACAATCATAAGCTTTCGCCATATCTAATTTTACCGCCATATAACCCACTTTACCCTTCTTGCGTGTACGCATAGAGTGAAGAATTTCAAAATCTACAAGAATGTTATCCGTGATTAATCTGCATGGGACAAAAGCACTCTGAAATTCTGAAATACAGCTGTCAAGCACTTCCTTCAAACGATTAGCCATAGTCTTAGTTATCAGTTTATAGACAGTAGAACATAAACTAATCGGTCTAAGATCACTAGGATATCGAACCTGCTTCACCTTTGGGATAAGAGCTATGATTGTGTCATTGAGCCCGGATAGACAACCACTGTTGTTCAGGACCTGAAGACATGTGTGTACAACCTCCTCCCCCACAAGATTCCAGTTTTCCTGAAAGAACAAAGCTGGGAACCCGTCCGGACCAGGGGACTTCGTAGGGGCCATATGACTAAGAGAAAATTCCACATCTTCACGACTGAAAGGCTGGTCAAGTGCAACCGACTGTGAGTCGGTGATAACTGGGTCAATATACCTCGACAGAGAGCATTGTGGCAGTGCTGGAGAGCCACAATGCTCTCTGTCGAGGTACACCAGCCCCCATTCTGGTCAACAAGTCGTGCGAGGTGATTTATGGCCTTTCAGATAGACGCTTTCCGGTGAAAAAAACTTGTATTCCGGTCTCCACTTTTCAGCCAAAGGATACGTGATCGTTGAAGCCACATCAATTCTTCATTTAAAAGTAGAGCATTTAGTTCAGCCTTTCGTTGAGAAATTTCAGCAAAGACCTCGTCAATATCATTCGATTCTTGCAGTTGTTGAATAATTTGCAAAAGATTGTTTATACAATCTTAAAAAACACTTCATAACTAATATAACAAAGGGTTTATTATAATTAAGGCAGCCAATTGAAATATAATTACTAAAAAGGCCATAAAAGTAAAATAATTAATCACAAAGGCATTTTAGTAGAGAAGTATTTAATACCACTCCGTTTCTTCTCTTTCTCTCCCTCTCTATTTTGGTACGTTTCCTTTCTTTCTCCCCCTTTCCTCTTTTGGTATGTTTAATGATGGTCATTGATAATTTTGCCCTTCCAATTACCCCACCTCTCATTTCCGTATACCCACCCACCCATTTTCTTCTCTAACAAAAAGAAACTCAGTACAATTATTGACCTCCCATTTCAGATAGGATATAGAGAGAAGAGAGAAAGAGTCACCGGAGAGAGAGAGAGAGAGGAGATGAAGGGGACGACAGAGAGAGAAAGAATAAGGGGAGGAGAAGAAGGGGACGACAGATGAAGGGGTCGAAGAAGGCGACTGATGAGGGTTTCTTCCTCGACGCGATCTCCACGGCGGCGCTGCTGGTGGATCTCCACGGCGGGCGGTCCACTGCAGTTAGGGATGGAAATATGGTTCGAGCCGATCTGAGATCCGAGCGATCCGAGCCGAAAGGATCAGATCCGAATCCGATCCAATCGAAAATGGATTGGATCTGGATCCGGAAAGCCATAACCGAACGAATCTGGATATGGATTTAGATCTGAGGGCAGATCCACCGGGTTCCGACCCGATCCGATCCGACGTATATGCATGCTTTAAAAATATACCCCCATTACCTCCCAACTTACCCCTTACAAGAAAAATACTATAGTAACTCCAACCTACAAAGCTATTTCTTTTGTTTTTTTAGGCTTCATAACTTATGAACATGGCTTAGCATATAAAATAGCGTTTACTTTCTTATGTTAGTTTTTCTATTTTATTGCAGTCTCGAGCTGGATCCAATCTGAATCTGACCCGACTACGTACTATATGGATATGTTGATCGGATTTGGATCAGCTGAATGAGACCCGATCCGATCTGATCTGAACGGATCTGGATTGCATTTCTCCTTGTCGGATCTGGATCGGGAAGGGGCTGATCCGATCCGGATCCGACCCGTTGCCATCCCTAACTGCAGCAGCGGCGACGACCCAGGTAGCTTCGGATCTCTCTCTCTCTCTCTTCTTCATTTTGGCATTTCCTTTTCTCTGTCTCTTGTTTTGATTTCTATGTAGATATGCTAATGGAGTGGAGAAAGATGGAGGAACAGATCCACATCAATGCCCTGGTTCTTCTTCTTCTTCTTCTTCTTCTTCTTCTTCTTCTTCTTCTTCTTCTTCTTCTTCTTCTTCTTCTTCTTCTTCTTCTTCTTCTTCTTCTTCTTCTTCTTCTTCTTCTTCTTCTTCTTCTTCTTCTTCTTCTTCTTCTTCTTCTTCTTCTTCTTCTTCTTCTTCTTCTTCTTCTTCTTCTTCTTCTTCTTTATTTTATATGAAATTATACTCCTGGTTCTGTAATTTTGTTGTTGGATCTGGTAGTATGATGTTGATAGTGGTTGTTGACTGTTGGATCTGGTTTATGATGTTGAGAGTGGTTGTTGACTGGTGGTGGTAGAGGTCTGATGGTGGTGGAGGCGGTGGTGGTTGTTGTGGTTGTGTTATCAACGAGAGAGAGAGAAGGAGAGAGACAGGAGAGAGGGGACAGAGAGGACAGAGCATGGTAACAGGGTCATTTGGCCATTTTTCTTAATTATGCGCTTTCTCCAGGGGGAGAAAGAGAAGAAACGGAGTGGTAACAAGGTAAAATCTTAAAACTAACACTTAAAATGACAAGTGTACCCCTACTTAGTTAGAAATTGATGTATTCTTCAAATGACTACACTTTGTTCTTGGTCTGATGAACGGTGCCCTTCACAAACAAATCAAATTGGAGGATTTGAAAATTATTCCATCATTAATTGTATTAATTATTTTTCTTTTCAAACTCAATTAAAAAAGTAATAAAAAATGTTTCCAATAATCTGAATCAGTACATAATTCTCGGCCATGACTTAATGCAGAGATAATAAACCGCCGGAGCAAAGCTATGATTTTATACTTTATAGTTCATCTATGGAGAGATGATGTTTTGTTTCTATATCGCTAATAATCTGACGATTTCGGAGGAGAAATTCAAATCCATTAAAAAATGACAAGATAATGCCATGCGATTGTCTAGGTCTAATTCATTGTCCTACTTGCAGGCTTCGAGAATCAAGGCTCTTAGGGTTGTGGGTTTTCTTTTGGAGACTTAACTTAAGATGGAAGATGCACACAAAAAAATTATAAAATCTGCCCCTATGTGAAAGGGTACAAAAGTCATTTAAAGAGCTTAGTTTAAATTTTTTGCCTTGTTACTAAAAACTTTTATATGGGTTAGTTTGGATAGTTGGTTTTTTGGTTTTTTGGTTTTTGTTTTTGTGAATGAATGGTTGGGGTGAGGAGAGATAAGATACTTTACACTCTCTCTCCTCACCACAACCACTCATTCATAAAAACCAAAAACTAAAAAACCAAAAAACCAACTATCCAAACTAACCCTATGTCGGTCATTTTGAATAATTACTTTACAATTTCTTCCTTTGAAGAAATTCCTTTTAAGTTATTTGTCTTAATTATAATCTATACTAAATGCTATTTGAAAATTAGTTTTCAGAGTTTGGATGAGAGAGTGACATGTGGCATTATCGAAATTAACGTAAATTAGAAGTTAGCATTGAAATTAAAATTTAAATCAAAATTAGTGTGACTGAAAATTATAAGTAAGTCAAAAGAAAAATAATTGGTAAATCAATAAAAATGGCATTGATTGGTGTTGAATATGAAAAATTGTGTAGTGTAACTGAAAATTTTAAGTCAAAAGAAAATCAATCGGTAAATCAATATAAATGGTATTGACTGGTGTTGAAAATGGAAAAATGTTTAAAAAATCAACATGATTGAATAAAGAAAATCAATTCGTCTGTCTATATATGTAATGAAATGAATTAGGATTGCCTCTAAATGGAAGTGGTTAAAGCAAGAAAATAAACCAAGAGTTTGAACTGTAATCATACAAGAAAGATAAACAGTAATTCTATCCAAAATGTTCACCATTACGCCGATGTTTTCTCTTTTAATTTCGGTCAAGTAATTATATAGAAGATATTATATAATTTCGGTCAAGTAATAAATCAATACTATATACATATAAATAGCAGTATTATATTACTTAAATGGTAAAAAAATAAATCATGCCCTATGTTTTTACCTCACATAAAATAATTTTTCTCCTTTAACTACACTTGGTTTTTCACTCATTGGTTATGCTATAAACTCAGTAAATCATACTTCTCTCTACATATGAATCCAATCATAGGGAAAAACAATTTCATTTTTTCTTCATTGAAGAAAATACCGATCTCTCATGCATGTTACTTTTTTTGTTTGTTTAGCTTTTTTGTGTTCTCTTATTTTCATTTATCCTCACTTGATCTGCAAAGTGTGAAGAAAACACATGCAATTGTTGAATCAATTTGCGTTGAATGTGCTACACCAGCTCTCTTTAGTCACCAATACAAATATGCAATAATAAATTGACATGTATAGGGTTCATGTTTTCCGTGCATCACACGGGTATAAAGCTAGTAATCCCTATAACAAAATAGTACGTAAATTTATTGCAATAAAAAACACTTAAATAGCACTTCAAAAAATTTAATTATAATTATATTAGTAACTTAAATTTACCTTTAACACTAATTATTTGCAAAAAGGGACATTATGTCTCTAACTATATAAAAGTAAGCTAAAAACGTAGGAAAATACTTAATGAACTGAAAATGTAGACAGAAATCCAACAGAAAATTTAGGACCAATAGGATTTCAGCACGTCCGTTATATTTCAATCTTTCATGATCTTCATCGAGACGTTTCTCTCTCCCCCCTTTGGCAGAGGCTGGCGCGCTCCGCCCTGCCATCAACCATGAGGACATTATGTTGGAACGTTAGAGGATTGGGGAGGGCCTCAACGTTCCAAAATTTACACTCTCTGGTTAAGGATTGGCGTCCTGATATCACTTTTGTTATGGAAACGAAGATGCTAATACCAGGGGAAGATTCTATTCGTGCTAAACTTGGTTACCAGCATGCTTACCATGTACCCCGAGTTGGTTTAAGGGGTGGACTATCTCTATTCTGGTCCAATGATGTGGATGTGAAAATCTTGTCAAGGAATATATTTCATATTCATTGTTTTGTAAGACCCCCAGAAGTCGGGATAGAAGGTTATTACTTCACGGGGTTCTACGGTGACCCCGTGACTGGAAATCGCAGTTTGTCCTGGGATCTTTTAAGAAGACTTGATCCAGGGGAAAAGTCTCCCTGGTTAGTAGCGGGAGATTTTAATGAAGTTTTGTCCAATTCTGAAAAGAAGGGGTGGAATTATCGTAATATGACACAGATTCAGCTGTAACACCCCTTGATCCCCAAGCTTTCCGTTCCGGACCGGAGAGCCTAGGAGGGTGCTACTCATAATGAAATGGTGGAAACCGAGAACAACACTGCCATAGTTATATATTACATGTGCAAACAGTCTTACACATTATCTTAAAATATTATTACACAAAAGATGCAAACCGTCTAAGAGTCCGAGTTACTACAAGTACTGATAGTTACTAGGTGAGACCGCGTTCCCCCATCTAAGCCAAGCCGTGTTCGTCTAGACCTGCGGTGGGAATAAAACAGGAACCGCAGTTTTTCTAAAGTCAGCAATGAAATACTGAGTAAGTAATCACCCAAGCTTGTAAACAGATTATGAAGTATACTTTTCATTTGCATACAATCATAGAGGAGTGAACAGTAACCAAATACGAAATCTTGAAAAGAAATGGACACTGACGTTACATATGAAATTCCTTGCTTTTTACCTTGCATCTCAATCTTCTTCTTTATCTCAAACGGGGAATATTATTCCCAATTTATCTCTTCTTTTCTTTCTTTAAGAAAGCCATATTATCAACTTGTTGACACGGGGAAGAACTATCATTTCACTAGCCACCATGACCATAAGTGCCGGCACCCCCCTAAGACTGCTCGCGGCCAGAGAGGTAAGTACATGGAGACACCCGGCAGGTCGCGACCGGGTTTAAAATATACGGGCCGAGTGACTATAGTCAACATCGACAATAATAAAGTTCCCCGCACAACTCTTTCCACTTTACCTCATTAATGGATTATTATTCTTGTGTGACATTCGCAAAACATTCAACTCAAAGCATAATCAATCTCAAATACATCATGTAAGTCATAAAACACATTTTTGAGACAAATTATAAAATCACATTTCGACATGAAAGAAGCTAGGCACGCTAGACTTGGCATGATTACTCACCTCAATAACACGGCAAATAGCACGTAGGCTCTTACGGGTAGACGTAGCCCTCGTCTACAAATTCATCACCTACACATTTATAATTTCTAATTAATCGAGAGTCTTACTATCACGTAATATGCAAGTGAAGACTTTAGAAAGTCTAATTTTATTTAATACGACGTCTAAATCTTTCTTTGTTGTTATATTGGTCAAGAGGGTGCTAGTTTACAATCATCATATCCTCAAGTTATAACTATCTAATATTACTATTAAATTTTATAAATAATACACTTGTATTTTAAATAGTGATAAAATAAAATATTTACTTTTAGAATTTCCCTAAGTATAAACTCTTTCAATAGGAAAATATTAGCTTAGTCTTCATTGTAAAGAGCCACATTTTATTCTTAATATTCTAATAATTATATTTAACTCTTCTAGAATAAATTATTTATAAAAACGAAATTGTTAATTTAACAAAATTTATTTTTGGATGTAGACTCTTAATAAAAATACTATACACTAACTCATTTAGGAGACGATACATTAAAAAAATACATACATATATATATATATTGGGAAAATAAGTATTATTTAATATATATTTATAAGTATGATAAATAATTATTTTTAATTTAGAGAAAGGTAAAACATTAAGTCAAGAATCTATTCATAAACTTATTTTATTCTAAAGATAATATTTAGACAAGCAATTTATTTAGAATGCCAATTTACTATACTTTGAGATTAGCTAGTTAAACAAAACGATATTGATTATCGAATAAGTAGGCATAGTATATTAAACGTCCCAAGTTTACTTTGTAACAATTATTTATTGTAAAATTTTACTACTCAAGTTGTTGTTGTTGTTGTTGTTGTTGTTGTTGTTGTTGTTGTTGTTGTTGTTGTTGTTGTTGTTGTTGTTGTTGTTGTTGTTGTTGTTGTTGTTGTTGTTATACTTAAATAAAATTCAGAAATTAATTTAATTCCAAATAATCTTTATTAACTTCATATGTATATGTGTGTGTGTAAATACTTATATATTTATGTAAATATCTTTTTCTCAAAAGACAACAAAACCCCCCTCCTACTAACATAACAGTTTCAGATGTCATAATACATACCCTTAGCTTTTCTGAAAGTACAAAACAACCCCCTTCTCATAACTATAAACAGTTCTGGTGAATGACATATTATACCCCCGAGTTGTAAGAAAGACACTTTCACCCCCTATACGTAAACTATCAAATCGATCAATACAAGCATGGATTCAAGGCTCAAGTAACGATTCTTATTGCATAAAACGACTAATTAGAGGATTTAGAGTGTACCCGTACCAAAAATCGCTGAAAACGGTCAAGAATTGCATCGGTTCGAGGTCTCCGTCGAGGTCGACGGAGATGGTGGTCGACCGGGGATTTTCCGGTCACTTCTGGGTGCGGGTGAGTCCTCCTATGCACCGGTCGGAGCCTCTGGAGGTGAATAGATAGAGATATGGAGGTGGGTGGCCCTGTTTTGACCGAGCCAAGCTCGTCGCCGGAAAAAATGGCGGACGGCGGCGATGGTGGCTTTGTTACCCACTGCTGCTGCCTCCTTGCCGTTTCTGGAGCCTTTTTTGGGATCTCTAGAGAGTGGGGAGGGAGAAGAGAGGCTGGGAGAGAGATATAGCAGGTGGTGGAGGCGCGGTGTTTCCGTCGCCCTTTTCCGGCGGCGATGGCGGCGTGGCCCTCGGCCACAGCAGCTGCTGCTGGCTCTCTTTCTGTTCGACCGAGGGAGAGGGAGGCAGAGATGGGGTGAGGGAGAGAGTAAGAGAGAGATGGAGGGTGGGTTGGTGGAGGCGGCGTTGGTGCTGGTGGTGTTGGTCGGGAGAAGAGAAGGAGCAGAAGTTTAAGAAGAAGGGAAGAAGAAGAACAAGACAAAAATCTTGTAATTTACAAGTTCTCTTGTTATTTGGGACAGTTGGCGTGTGGGTGGGAGTAAAATTTCTCCGTTGTTCTTTTTTTATTATTTTATTATCTTTTACTAAATTACTCACTAGGTTGTAGGGCTTATTCAAATTACAATCACCGCTCCCTAATTAACTAGCAAATACTTCTTGGTAATTTCAACTACCTCCCCTCTTACTAAATAACTTAGAAAAGTAACTTATAACTTTACGAAAAGTTATTAATTACTCTTATACTATGTAAAACGGGGTATTACATCCTTCCCCCCTTAGACAGAGCTTCGTCCTCGAAGCTTGAACCAACGGAAAGCAAACATTCTATATATCTCGTAACAACCAACACACAAGATAATACAATAACTTTATTAATATCTAGTTCGATACATGTGGCGCGGAAGCGATACAAGGATTAGGGTCATGAAAACTAAAGGATTACAATCCTCTCCCCCTTAGAGGAGTGACGTCCTCGGAACTCAGTTTTCCTCGTCAAAGAGGTGTGGATACTTCTTTCTCATATCGTTTCCGCTTCCCAAGTAGCTTCTTCTGTCTGATGGTTTGTCCATAAGACTTTCACTAGCTTAACGCTCTTGGTACGCGTGTCTCTTGTCTTGGTATCTAGGATCTTGACAGGATGCTCTTCGTAAGTCAAAGACGGATCTAACTCGACTGGTTCGGGATCCAGCACGTGAGATGAATCAGGTACATACTTCTTTAGCTGCGATACGTGAAAGACATTGTGTACACGTCCCAAATTAGAAGGTAGGTCCAGACGGTATGCAACTTCTCCAATTCTCTCTAGAATTTCATATGGTCCGATAAACTTTGGGCTCAATTTTCCTTTCTGATTGAATCTTGTTACCCCCTTTGTAGGCGAAACCTTAAGAAACGCCTTTTCACCCACTTGAAACTCTAATGGTCTCCTTTTCAGATCCGCATAGGATTTTTGTCTGTCTTGTGCTGCCTTCATTCGTTGCTGGATGAGTCGCACTTGATTTGTCCTTTCTTCGATCATTTGTGGGCCTATTACCACTGTCTCGCTGATGTCACTCCAACATAGAGGCGTTCAGCACTTTCTCCCATACAATCCTTCATGGGGTGCCATGCCAATGCTGGCGTGGTAGCTGTTGTTGTATGAGAACTCTATCAGTGGCAATTTGTCGACCCATGACCCTTGGAAATCCATTACACAAGCCCTTAGCATGTCCTCTAATGTCTGAATGGTCCTTTCTGTTTGTCCATCCGTGGCTGGGTGGAATGTTGTACTGAATCTTAGTTGGGTTCCCAACGCTTCTTGAAGAGCCTTCCAGAAATGTGAGAGAAAGTTAGGGTCCCTGTCTGAGATTATTGAACTCGGAACCCCATGGTATCTCACTATGTTCTTGATATACGCATCAGCTCTTTGCTCCATGTTCCACGTGTCCTTCATTGGAATGAACCTTGCTGTCTTGGTCAATCTGGCAACCACTACCCATATCTGATTGAGTCCATTCTTAGATGTCGGCAAAGCATTTACGAAATCCATAGAGATGGAATCCCACTTCCCGACTGGGATGTCCAATGGCTGAACTAAGCGTCCCATTCTCTTGTGCTCGAACTTCACCTTCTGACATGTTAATAATCGTGCTACAAACTCAACTACTTCCTTCTTCATGTTGGGCCACCAAAAAGTCTTCTTCAAATCCTTGTAGAGTTTATCGCCTCCAGGATGAACAAAGTAAGGTGTTTTGTGGGCTTCGCGCATTAGCTTTTATTTGGTTTCGGAACACTTTTGCGGTACACACCACCTTCCTTTGTAGCGAATGCTCCCATCATCATGAATCCTGAAGTCTTTGGCTTCTCCTGCTGCAATCTTCTTCCTGATCCTTTCGAGCTTTACGTCTCCAGCTTGATTGCTTCTTATGTCCTCAAAGAAGTCTGGTACAACTGTCATGCTTCCAAGTAGGCCCTGCACTGTTCCTTGTTCTACCACTTCAATTTCGAGCTTCTCGAACTCGTGGCATAGCCAGCTTGGCAAGGCTAACATGGTATTCACCGCATGGCTCGACTTCCGACTTAACGCATCGGCGACCACATTTTCCTTTCCTTCGTGGTATTGAATATGCAAGTCATAATCCTTGATAATCTCTAGCCATCTTCGTTGTCTGTTGTTCAGCTCTTTCTGGGTGAAGATATACTTGATACTTCTATGGTCCGTGTAGAGCTTGCAAACAGCCCCGTACAGATGATGTCTCCATATCTTCAGCGCGAAAACTATTGCTGCTAACTCCAAGTCATGTGTGACATAGTTCTCCTCGTGGGGTTTCAATTGCCTTGAGGCATAGGAAATTACCCTTCTGTCTTGCATAAACACGCACCCTAGACCTTTCTTCTATGCATCGCTGTATACCTCAAACTCGCCAGAGTTGTTTGGTAGAGCCAGCACTGGTGCCGTAGTAAGCCTCTCCTTCAGGGTCTGGAATGCTTCTTCACAGCTGTCGTCCCACTGATACTTTACTGCTTTCTTTCTCAGCGTTGTCAGCGGTCTAGCAATTTTGGAGAAGTCCTTCACAAAGCGCCGGTAATAACCACCTAAGCCAAGGAAACTCCTTATTTCAGACACGTTCTTCGGCGTTGGCCAGTCCTTAACTGCTGAGATCTTTCCTGGGTCCACTACTATCCCCTCCTTTGAAATGATGTGACCCAAGAATGGAACACGATCCAACCAGAACTCGCATTTAGACAGCTTGGCATACAATTGTTCTTGCCTCAGAGTCTGCAACACTTCTCTAAGACGTTCTTCGTGGTCCTCATTGCTTTTCGAGTACACAAGGATGTCATCGATAAAGACCACTACGAATCGATTCAGAAATGGCCTCATCACCCGGTTCATCAGATCCATAAACACTACAGGTGCATTGGTCAGACCAAATGGCATCACTGTGAACTCATAATGGCCATATCTGGTCCTAAAGGCAGTCTTCGGAATATCCTTTTCGGCTACCCGAAGCTGATGATATCCTGACCTCAGATAAATCCTGGAGAAAACACTGCCCCCTTGTAGTTGATCAAACAGATCGTCAATCCGTGGTAGAGGATACTTATTCTTGATGGTTAGGCTGTTTAATTCTCGATAGTCGATGCATAGCCTCAGGCTCCCATCTTTCTTCTTCACGAATAGCACTGGTGCTCCCCAGGGTGACACACTTGGTCGTATGTACCCTTTTTGTAGGAGTTCTTGCAGTTGATCCTTGAGCTCTTTCAGTTCTGCTGGTGCCATCCGATACGGTGCCTTTGAGATAGGAGCGGTTCCAGGTGCTAAGTCTAGGGTAAACTCCACTTCTCGTTTGGGTGGTGTAGATACTGCTTTATGACATGGCAGATCCAGGCCACGTGGCGACCATCCAGCACACCATATTGTGCTCCACACACACAGGATCACCAGCCGAGCTGATCCATGTGGGGGCTGCGAGACAGAGCCCTCGCATACCACTGCACGGGACTTGTAGGGACTTGTGGTTTGGAGGCTAGGGTAAGCCCTGTCGCGTGCGAGCCAAGCCCGCACGCGACCTTTAGTAACTATTTTGAGAGATCTATGGCACGAGCTCCCTAGACCCGGTCAATCCGGTCAAACCCGGTCAACCTCATAACGGTTCCGGTACTCGCGCACCACGTGCTCTAACGGTTCCTATATACTCGGACGAACGTGCCGTTATGGTTAAGCTAATTAAGCCGCCATTAATGGGCGCATTAACCACACTACAACGGTCACGTTCTCCAGTATATATATATCGTTACTCTTTCCACACAAAGAGAACAACACTGCTATACGCGGAAGCTCTGCCAAACCTCTGTCTCTCTCTCAGACATTGCTACTGACTTACTCTCTCCCTACACACACCCCTATTCTTCCTGTGCGATCCCTGATCCACTACGTACGGTGTACACGGAGGTCTCCCTGCCGGAATCTCTTGTGCACATTTTGGTGAACCCGACGTGAATCGAACACGCAACCTTCTGAAATCAGGGATCAGGGATCTTAAGTGACTCAAGGGGTCCACCTCGCCCATGGGGGAAAGCTCATACAGCATTTGAACGTCCTCGAGCGTGGGGGCAGCCTCGAACTCAGCAAAGTGAAACGTGTGAGTCGCAGGCGAATAGCGGGACAGAAGGTCTAGAAGCATGGACTGATCCAACTTCACGGCAGCACCCTTCATAGCACGAACAGCGAAGAAAATGCCGGCTTCATCAAGAGTTTCGGCGTAATTACCCAACACGTGGTCAGTCCACTCATCCATATAGTCCAACTTCTGGACAAACGCCTGAGTAGAAATCGCAGTGTATGGGAAGTGCCCGTTCTCGATTCCCAATCGAACCACATCCTCGGAGCCAACTAACTCGAGCAAGGCTGAGTTAACTGGGCGAGTCAGTGTCAACAACCGCTCAACGGGAACAGGATCAGGCATCCTCTTCGCCTTCACCCTCGCGTGGTAAAAATCTTTCCCACCCAGAAAGGGGGCTTTTCGCCACAGAGACTGCGGAAGCTCCGGCATCTCTTCATCTTCCTTGACGGGTCTGGTTACCCTTGTTTTGGCCATTCCTGCGAAAGGGCAAAAAAGGGGGGGAGAAATACCACACCAGTCAGTTTGAATTTTGAATTCGAGACTTATGCAAAGGAATGCAAACAGTTCCGGTGCCGATTTCAGAAATTGGGTAATTGCAAGATCCAATATCGTCGAAAGAGTAAAGCGAAGCGGGTTTAAAGATCAAAGCCTCTTCACAGATTTCATGAGTTTACAGATTCAACGCAGTTCAAGACAAACGCCGGAATTTTAAAATCAAAAAAGTAAACGAGGCCAACCTTGTTTCCTTGAAGCCTGCTTGGATATGCACAATTGAAGAATACGATTTGCAGTCCTGAACTGGTGATTGATTATCTGGATCTGCTCTCGAAGATCTCCGGATACCATTCACTTTAAGAGAAAGAAGTGATGCTTTGCAATAATGGGATACAAGGTATTTATCCAAAAGAATGAAGGGTTGCGTCCCTTCAGTAGTCGAATCGCAACCGTCACCGTCGTATCGCGCAATCACAGGACGGGCTGACGTCACGCCTAAAACCCTAAAGGTCAGACGGCACGACTCTAGGGGTTTTAGGTCATAATGACACGCACGGGGGCTGAACTTACCCGTATTTGAATCGGTGCGTGGCAACGACGCGCATGTTGGTTTCCGCGCATGGAAGCCTATACAGCTACGAGCCTTCACGCGCAGAAAGGGGGCTAATGTAGATACTGCTTTATGACATGGCAGATCTGGGCCACGTGGCGATCATCCAGCACACCATATTGTGCTCCACACACACAGGATCACCAGCCGAGCTGATCCATGTGGGGGCTGCGAGACAGAGCCCTCGCATACCACTGCACGGGACTTGTAGGGACTTGTGGTTTGGAGGCTAGGGTAAGCCCTGTCGCGTGCGAGCCAAGCCCGCACGCGACCTTTAGTAACTGTTTTGAGAGATCTATGGCACGAGCTCCCTAGACCCGGTCAATCCGGTCAAACCCGGTCAACCTCATAACGGTTCCGGTACTCGCGCACCACGTGCTCTAACGGTTCCTATATACTCGGACGAACGTGCCGTTATGGTTAAGCTAATTAAGCCGCCATTAATGGGCGCATTAACCACACTACAACGGTCACGTTCTCCAGTATATATATATCGTTACTCTTTCCACACAAAGAGAACAACACTGCTATACGCGGAAGCTCTGCCAAACCTCTGTCTCTCTCTCAGACATTGCTACTGACTTACTCTCTCCCTACACACACCCCTATTCTTCCTGTGCGATCCCTGATCCACTACGTACGGTGTACACGGAGGTCTCCCTGCCGGAATCTCTTGTGCAGCCGCCATTAATGGGCGCATTAACCACACTACAACGGTCACGTTCTCCAGTATATATATATCGTTACTCTTTCCACACAAAGAGAACAACACTGCTATACGCGGAAGCTCTGCCAAACCTCTGTCTCTCTCTCAGACATTGCTACTGACTTACTCTCTCCCTACACACACCCCTATTCTTCCTGTGCGATCCCTGATCCACTACGTACGGTGTACACGGAGGTCTCCCTGCCGGAATCTCTTGTGCACATTTTGGTGAACCCGACGTGAAACTTACCAGCAAAAGCAACCATGTCTCAGGAGGATGATGTCAGCAACCGATCCCCTTCCGCCGAAACTCCCTCGGGAGAAGAAGTCCGCCGTACTCCGACGACTCCCGGCGAGGCACCAACTTTGGAGTCTTTGGACGCCACTGTCCAAAGTCAGGCAAAAGCTCTCAAGTCTCAATCTGCGCAGCTGGAGCGGATCTTGGCCGTCCTGGGCACCCTTGCGCCAAATCCTCCACCAGTTACCGCCATCCCTCAGGGAGGAGGAACCCCTACCGCTCCGGGATTGGGAGTATCGGCCACGCCTCCCAACCCTCATCTGCAGACTCCACCGTCAGCCACGCAGCTGCCTTCGGTCCAAGGGTCAACGGCGCAAATGCTACCCCCTGCTGTTCACGCCTCTCAGCCCACGGCTTTGGCGTCCAACCCAACTTTGCAGTACACTCTGCCTCCACCAGCGACGATTTGGGGAAACGCGGGCAGTCAATACACTCCCAATCCCCCGGCGGCATATGTGTCGCCACCGCCTACGGCAACCCCTCCGGCAGCTACCGAGGGAAGCCTCCCAGAATGCATGACATCCTTGCAGAAGCGCGTGGACTCCATCCTAGCTCATCAATCGCTCGCGGATACCATCATCCCGAAGCTAGACAACGATCCACCCATTCCACGAGAGATCTATCTCATGCCTAACCCGGCGGGGTACAAGGCTCCTAAATGGGATAAGTTCGAGGACGTCAACGGGAACGCTCATGAGCATGTCATGCGTTTCATTGACGTCATGGGTCCATACGGAGCTGATCCCAAACTGCTGATGCGAGAGTTCCCAAAGACTCTTGGGAATGTAGCATACAAATGGTACCGGACGTTGGAAGCCGGATCCGTGAAGACTTGGGACGACATGGTCCAGAAGTTCTATACCAAGTTCTTCCAGATGGAAGAGAAGGTGACGATGATCCACCTCTCGCGGATGTATCAGAAACGCGAGGAAGATGGAATCACTTTCATCAAGAAATTCAGAGCGAAATCCTTGGAATGCAAGGACCCCATGCTCGAAAGCCGGCTCGTAGAGATATGCCTGCAGTGCATGCGAGATGAATACAAGAGCATGCTGATCAATTTGCAAACGCCCACGTTTTCAAAGCTCATCGAGTGCACGATGAACATCGAGCCCATTGTCGAGAGACAGAGAAAGAAGAGCGCTCCAGAACGACCTGCGAGCGGCACCACCTACAAGATCGGCAGATTCGGCTACAAGCGAGGACGCGAAGCTGAAGTCAATGCAGTTTCGCCCCAGAAGCAAGCAAAGGTTACAAACTTCGACGCACCGCCTCTGCCATGCTCGGTGGAGGAAGCGAGCGATCTCTGCAGACAGTGGCGCAAGGACGGCGTCCTGCCACCGCTCGAGAAAACACCCTCCAAGGAGATGACGAGGGACCCTAAGTGGTGCGAATACCACGGCAAGATCATGCATCCTACAGCCGAGTGCAAGAAGCTCAGATTCGCGTTCGACCAGAAGATGAAAAACGGCGAACTCATCGTCAGCGACCACCGGAAGGACGTGCGCAGCAACCCGCTGCCTGCCCATACAGATTCGGGCTCAAAGGGCAAAGAGGTCGCCATGATCTCGATAGTAGACTTAGAAGAAGTCGCAGAGGATGGTCTACCGATCATCGCTGAAGTCCATGAAGAGGAAGACTACAGCATGGACACAGAGGATGAGCGTGCCGATCGCATGAAAGGGTCGCACGGCTTCAGCAAATTCTTTGATGAGATGAACTTCTCAGAAAGATGCCGAGCGGATATGACGAAAGCAATCTTAAGGATAGCGGAGGACTACGAAGAGGAGCTCGTGGTCTCCAACGGGAAAGTCATCAGGGCGTCCCGTCCCACAGAAAAGATTATGACCTTTTCTGCCAGCGACAAGAAGACAGATGCGAGCCACCAGAGGCCCCTGTACGTCACCGCCATCATCAACGGCGTCGAATTCAAGCGAGCGTTTGTCGATGGAGGAGCAGCGGTCAATGTTGTTCCCCTCCACACACTCAAGCTAGCAGGGATCCCCGAGCACAAAGTGGTCAAGCGTCCATCCCCGCTGGTGGGATTCGGAAGCGACTCTAGAATGACGATCGGATGGATCCGCCTAGGCGTTCAGATTGGTAAGATCAAGTGTTCGGCGAAGTTCTACGTCATAGATGCGAACACCACATATCACATGATCATCGGTCGAGCCTGGATTCATCGCTTCGACGCAATCCCTTCCACGGCTCACCAGATGATGAAAGCTATCTGGAACGACAGGATTGTCGAAATACCGGCCTCAACCAACCCATTCAACTTGGACGAAGCACATCTCAGCGAGGCGGTGTGGTTCACCGAGATGGCCGACGAGCAAACACCTGGACCATTCAACCCTACTCCTTTACCTCTTTGGGAGGACATCAAGGACCAGTCACCTGCAGGCGTGATGGTAACAAGGGGAGATGCAAACGAAAAGCCGCCTACATACGAAGAGGCGCCGCGCATCGCATATCATCGGAAAAATGTGTATACCCTGAAGAGGATTGCAAAGCATGACCCCGAGGGTAAGGAGATAGAGAGCTTCTACGCCAACGGGAAGAAATGCTATCGCATATGAAGGTGCGCGGGGACGTCCTCACACGGGCATGGGGGTGTCCCTGGGCAAATCAATCAAATCAAACAAGTTGCGCTGACAGAAGAGCCAACACAGATCGCTTCAGACGAGAAACTCAAAGAAGCGCCCGAATGCATGGAAGACAGGCCAAGACCACAAAAGCAAGAGCTAAAGGAAGTGTTCCTCAGCCCGAACGAGGAAAAGAGGAGGCCAGTCTTCCTGAGTGCGGACCTCACAAGCGAAGAGGAACAAGGGCTGCTGCAGCTCCTAACCGAGTACAAGGATGTATTCGCATGGGAATACGATGAAATGCCGGGTCTGGACACGAGCATCACCATGCACCGTTTAGACGTCATCCCAGGGTCTAAACCGGTCAAGCAAAGCACCAGAAGTTTCAGGCCAGAGCTCAACGTGAAGATCAAACAGGAGATTGTCAAGCTCCTGGACGCCAAGTTCATAGAGCCAAACCATCATCCTACATGGTTAGCCAACATCGTGCCGGTGGTGAAGAAGAACGGACAGCTCCGCATCTGCGTGGACTTCCGCGATCTCAACCGCTTCTGCCCTAAGGACGATTTCCCACTGCCTAACATCGACTTGCTCATCGATTCGACGGCAGGCCATCGCATGTTCAGTTTCATGGACGGCTTCAGTGGGTACAATCAAATCAAGATGGATCCCGAAGATGCACAGAAAACTGCATTCATCACTCCCGTGGGGGTATTCAACTACACGGTAATGCCATTCGGTCTCAAGAACGCAGGCGCGACCTATCAGCGAGCCATGATGGCTCTATTCCATGACATGATGCACAAAGAAGTGGAATTCTATGTGGATGACCTGGTAGTCAAATCCAGGCATGAAGCAGATCACCTCGCAGACCTGCGAAAAGTGTTCAACAGATGCAGGAGCTTTCAACTGAAAATGAACCCTATGAAATGCGCATTCGGCGTGACCTCGGGGAAGTTTTTGGGGTGCGTGGTCCATCGCCAAGGGATCGAGCCTGACCCTGCGAAAGTGTCAGCCATCACCAGCATGACGCCACCTCACAACCAAAGTGCCTTGAAAACATTCTTGGGAAAATTGTCATATCTGCGGAGATTCATCCCAGCAATCGCCGAAATCACATGCTGTTTCAGCACTCTTCTCAAGAAGGACGCCGCGTACCACTGGGCTCCTGACCACGAAGCCGCATTCGAAAACTAAAGGAGATACTTACATCCCCAAAGATTATGATCGCGCCTCAACTGGGATCACCGCTGCTGCTATATCTTACATCAACAAGGAGATCTATAGGAGCACTCTTGGCCCAGGTATATGAGGGTCAAGAGAGGCCTATCTATTACATCTCTCGCATTGTGCAGCCTGCTGAATCAAGGTAGCTACAAAACTTGCGGAGTACAATATCAGGCAGATATGCTCTACCCCCTATTATCCAAAGGGAAACGGGCAAGCCGAGGCGACTAACAAAACGCTGCTGAGAATTCTGAGCAAGATGGTCGCAGATGACCACAAGAAGTGGGCCGACTCTCTTAACATAGCTCTGTGGGCCTATAGAACTTCTCCAAGGACACCCACGGGGGCCTCGCCATTTCTACTATGTTATGGGGCCGAAGCTGTGGTACCTGCGGAGGTCAGAGTCAATTCGGCAAGGCTGGCCTTCCACGCACTCTACGAAAACCAACGCGATCATGATTTAATCTTGCTGGAAGAAAAGCGAGAACAAGCCAAAAGGACTAACAAGCGGTACCAAGAAAGAATCGCTCGCGCCTACAACAAGACAGTTCAGCGGCGGGATTTCGCAGTTGGCGACCTGGTCTTGCGCGCATCCGACCACTGCATGCGAGAAGCGACTCACCCGAAGTTCGCAGCTAATTGGGAAGGACCCTTCGAAGTCACAGAAGTCTTCGATAGTGGCTACTGCAGCATACGAAGGTTGCACGGCACAACCTCGACTCCGAGCTCAGTCAACATGCGCTGGATCAAGAAGTACTATCCTTGACTTCTCTTATTTTATACGTTCTATGATAACGTTGCTTAATATCTCATGTGGCTACGATCGATGCAATCTCCTCTCCCATATGAGAGGATTGTAATTCTGCCTCTCCCATATGAGAGCGATGTAATAAAAGAATTCTCCCAAATGAGAAGTTCATATTTCTAGCCGCTTATATTGCTCTATTTTATTTGATATCGCTGTTGACAATGATTTATTCGCTGCAAATAGCAGCAAACACAAATGCGATCTTTATTGATCATCAAAGCCTATCTCTACGATAGCAGCAAACACAAACGCGATCTTAACTGATCATCAAAGCCTATCTCTACGATAGCAGCAAACACAAATGCGATCTTTATTGATCATCAAAGCCTATCTTTACGATAGCAGCAAACACAAACGCGATCTTAACTGATCATCAAAGCCTATCTCTTACGATAGCAGCAAACACAAACGTGATCTTAATTGATCATCAAAGCCTATCTCTTACGATAGCAACAAACGCAAATGCGATCTTAATTGATCATCAAAGCCTATCTCTTACGATAGCAGCCAAACACAAATGCGATCTTAAGTGATCATCAAAGCCTATCTCTTACGATAGCAGCAAACACAAACGTGATCTTAATTGATCATCAAAGCCTATCTCTACGATAGCAGCAAATGCAAACACGATCTTAAGTGATCATCTAAAGCCCATCTCCTACGATGGCAGCCAATCCAAATGCGATCTTAATCGATCATCTAAAGCCTATCTCTTACGATAGCAAGCTGCACGCGAACGCGATCTTAAGTGATCATCTAAAGCCCATCTCCTACGATGGCAGTCAATACAAATGTGATCTTAATCGATCATCTAAAGCCTATCTCTTACGATAGCAAGCTACACGCGAACGCGATCTTAAGTGATCATCTAAAGCCCATCTCCTACGATGGCAGCCACTACAAATGTGATCTTAATCGATCATCTAAAGCCTATCTCTTATGATAGCAGTTACACGCAAAGGCGATCTTAAGTGATCATCTAAAGCCCATCTCTTACGATGGCAGCCAATACGAATGCGATCTTAAGTGATCATCTAAAGCCTATCTCCCATGATAGCAATCAAAAGCAAATGCGATCTTAAGTGATCATTAAAGCCTATCTCTTACGATAGCAGCCAAACGCAAATGCGATCTTAAGTGATTATCTAAAGCCTATCTCTCATGATAGCAGTTAAATGCAAATGCGATCTTAAGTGATCATTGAAGCCTATCTCTTGCGATAGCACCCAAACGAAAATACGATCTTACATGATCGTCCAAAGCTTATCTTTTGCGATAGCAGCTAAATACAAGAATGATCTCAATCGATCATCTAACGTCTATCTCTTGAGGTAGCGGGCTATACAGATGCGATCTTCTAGTGATCTTCTCAAGCCTATCTGTTACGATAGCAATTTCTATGCAAAGTAATTTTGATTAACCACCCAAGCCCGTCTGTTATGATGGCAACGCAAGTGCAGAATCATTTTATTAGATCTTCTAAAGATCTATCTGCTGTGATAGCAGTTTATGCGAGAAACGATCTCAAACAAAGCCTATCTTCTATGATAGCAATTTGCACAGCTCAACGATCTTAATTGATCTCTGGAAAGTTATCTGGAACGATAACAACGTTGTGAACGTGATTTCATACGATTTACAACGACCAACTACAAGCCCATACGAGATGGCACAGCTGCGAAATTACGATCTCAAATGATCTAGCGAAATGTCTGCGAATTGACATCACATATGAAAAATCATTACATGTCATCATGCAAGGCAAAACAAGCCGAAACGCATGCGAAATCGTATTCTGTTGCAAAGAACAAATGATACAAATACTATTTATCATTGAGTCAAATGACTTACAATTTATCTATCTAGATAGCAGCTTACAAGCGAAAAGCTCGCATCTAGCTACACAGCCAACATGGCTTGCGATACATTCGAAAAATGGCTGATCAGCCAGCAGAGACACGGTACGGAAACCCGGACTGCAAAGAATGAACCACCCTGGCTTCAAGCGCCGGCTACACGATGCCCAAATCTGTGGGTGACATCTGTAGCAAAGGGGATCTCGCTCTGAGAAGAGCCACATGAAACCATACGCTCGACGTTCCGCTATCCGACAAGACCGTTGTCAGATACGCTCCCCATAACATTTGCCCAAGGAACCACCGGTTCCAGCGATCAAGCTGCAAGCAGAAGCTCCAACGGGCAAGGGCTCCTTGTAGACGGGGATGAACACAGCGGTTTACAACCCTGAGTTCAGGAACGTGGGGGCAATGAGTTCTCCTCCAGGGATGCTGGAGGAGAATCACGCCGTTCATTACGAGACGGTAGCACGGTCACTACGGCGCTGCACCTCGCCACGAGGCGGCCGGAAACATGACCTGCACACATAATACACGAAGAAATTTCTTCGAACACACATGAGGTATTATCTGCATCCTCTTTATGATGGTTATAAACAGCAATAAGCCTCATAAAGTGGATCTTGGAAACCATTTCTATAGCACGAAGCGCAAACTCAGGATTCAAAACTTGAAGTTGCCATGAATCAACGAAAAACAAGCGTTGAGGCCAGCAGTCGTAAGGACTCACGGCAAAGCACATGTTTGGGATGAAGAACCTAAATGGCAAAGACGGGGTTTATATAGGCCCTGTGGAGACTCTTCGGTTGCTTGAGATGAGTCAGCAAATTCAAAAAAAGAGGGTAAGTTCAATCACTTACGCCTTGAAAAGCGGTAACAATCAATTACCCTACTAAAGGCTACGACGATTCGGTTGCGTATCCTAATAAATGACGGATAGTCATGATTCGGATGGACTTCCCAACGGAAGCGTGCTTATCCGCCGAGAAATTAGCGCGAAAATCAAGCAAAGAATCAATTGCTGATGTCATAATTGGATATGCACAGAAAATGTCCAATCAAATCCCGAAAAGGGCAAAACGGGCAAACTCATTGTTTGTTGTTAAAAAGAGGGGGGAGAAACCCTAGCAACATAACATTAATGTTTCAAAATATTACATTAATGTCTCAACCATTTTCCTGTTTTCTTTTCAAAATTCGAAAAGTCAAAACAAATTTTTGACTAAGGAGTCCTGGGGCTCGAACTGCTCGATCAGCCTCTCCACTTGTTGCACTTCTTGCTTTAGTTGCTCGCACTTGGCATTCATCTCTTGATACAGCCTCAAAGCTTCATCAACCTTTTGCTTCTGCTGCTCCACCTTCCGCATCTCAGCTGCGAGATTCTGGTGCCCGAGATTCAGAGTTACAGCTGCGCGAATCAGTGTAACTCTGTCCTTGAGGAATTTGAAACCAAGTCTGCCTTGGACTTTGAGCACGAGATTTTGGCACATGCCACACAGCAATTCAGCACTCTGGGCCGAAATGGTCGCAGGTGTAGCCGCACACAGCTGCTCTAGTATCCAGATGGCTTCAGTAAGGAATAGCCTCCTGTCAAAAGGACTGATCTCCAGACACCTCACAAATGATCGGGGGTATCTGAGGCGCATTCGAACCACCCAGTCTACATCGGTTTGCTTCAAACCTGAGACATCAAAAACAAGTCATGATGTCAAAACTCGCAAGCAAATAATGCGACGTGCGAATGGTAAATCTCTGCTTACCAGTGCCTTCCAGAATTTCATGAATAGAGGGAATGCGAGCCACCGGGTTGTTCGAAGACTGCCCTCGCTCCATGGCTCTCCTATCAGCTGCGAGCTCCAAACTCTCATAGTTAGGAGGAAGAGTGTAAGCTGCACCAGCTGCGATTACATTCCCAACCTGCGAGCCCCAAATGCTCCACGCAGGGATAGGTGCTCCTGGCTCAGTCATCGCCGGAGGCACAACCGAAGTTGCTGGACGGAAGACACTATCAGATGCGAAAATGTTGGCATCACTTGTCCTTTCCTCCTCACCACCGGTACGGACACCTTCGTCCATCGGCACGGCATCAGCTTCGACATCATCGGAGAGTTCAATGACATCCTCGAGATGCTCACTTGCGTGTCCAGCAGCTGCGACGGGCTTCTCAGTATGGGAGCTCGAAATTGGAACATGGGATGCAGAAGTCTGGCTTCTCTGCTCCAGCTCAGGTTCCTCAGCATGACCTGCGATACCGAATGCGATAAAATGAGGTAACTTGTGTTAAAAGTTATTTCGCTATCTTTACCAAAGCTAAGAATAAGCACCTCCACGCGAAGGTGGGATTGAGGTATCCTCATCATACACTAGGGACGTGGAACCGTGCCCTATCAGTGTATCCTCACTAAGCAAGCCTTTAAGAGAGGCGTGACCTGGGATGCGATTAAACCAGTCATGACTTTGTCTCAAATGGTCACAGCCTAGTACATGCATATCACTCAAAATGATTACCTGAGGGTTCTCCGCATTTGCTTACCAACCAACGGCGAATGTCAGGCTTTGACACACCGTGCTTCAACGCACCCACAATTACATCTCTATAAGTGACTGCGAGATTGAAGATCTCACCTTTATCGCCACCTGCGATCTCTGCGAAGTCCGCTTGGACTTGCTCTAGCTCTGCTGCATCCTCGCCGGGAACCTCGTCTTCTTCCTCCACATGAGGAGCCACTTCTCCGGGAAGCTCGTCTTCCTCGCCAACTGGACGCACTAGGTCGTCGACATGCTGCTCTTCGAGGCTCCGTTGCTTCACACGCTCGAGCTCCTCTTCCTCTCGCTGCCTTCTTCTTTCAGCAGCCTCCGCGGCTGTCCTCCGGGACTCAGCAAGAACATCCTCGCTTATGGGATCATCTGAAACGCCAGAGTAGGCATCTCTCTTTTGCCTCTTGACCACAAAGCTACCAACGGCTTCATCATCATCATCTGCGAATATACAATTGGTTCAAAGAAAAGAACTGCATAGAAGTCATGATAAAGGACAAGGAAATGCGACGGAAGTACCTCCTGACTCTTCCTCGCGCATCACAACTGTTCCTTCTTCTTCTTCTTCTTCATTACTTGCTTGGGGCTCCTGCCTCTCTTCCTCTTCCTCTTGGTTGAATGGAACGAAGGTTTCAACTGCGAGATCTTTTCGCACCTTGCCGGGCATACGACCCTTACCTTTGTCCTTGACAGAAAGGGACCTCACTGGGGGCGAAGCTGGAGCGCTCCTAGGGGAAGAAATCGTAATTCCCTTTTGCCTAGGTCTTTTCACTCTCGGCGCCGCAGTCGCTGGAGGGGACGGGTCATCCCTAGGAGGAGACGGAGCCTGAGGGTTGTCTATCAGCGAGTCAGCGAAAGTGTTCACGACTGCGCGAACCTTTGTTTCGACCTCGGCATCCATCCTCCATGCTAGCCGGTACGATTCTCCCCTCTTTCTGGTGGCGACAATAGTGTCCACCAGCGATTTGGAGCGGTCACCAGCTGCGAACCTCCGCACATGACACTGAACAATACAGGACGAAAAGCATCAGTGCAAGCAAACTAAAGAGCTTAAAAGTACACAAGGAAACTGCTTACCTCAGCAAACGCCTTGCTATATTTGAGGACCTGCGTGTCACCCTTCTTGATTGCATTGACCTGCTCCTTCAGAATGAAATCGGGGCACAAATGGTTCTCGCGGTCCAACAGCGAGTAGCAACCGTACTCAGACTCGCTCAAACTGCAATTGGGGCGAAACGGAAAAGAGTTTCTCTTGATCAAGGGGGCCCTTCCTGGCTGCGCTGCCGCCTCTGTTTCCATCCTCGTCTGCTGGGCAATCCAGTATTCGATCCAGTTCTGGGAATAACCACCCTTGCGAGTTCCCGCAGGCTGCTCGAAGGGAAGATTGCTCATGAGGACCGTCTTGCACTCCTTTGTCAGCAAGCGCTTGTAGCACCCCCTGACGATAGACTGGGGCCAGATTGATGGGGCCACCGCATCGAAACCAAACTGAGGAGAGACCCGAGTGGGGTCAACATCCACTGTAAGCCTTTCATATCGTGGCACGAGCTCACGAATATGCTCTGCAAGTGCAGGAAGAGAACCTCGTAGACACCAGCAAAAGAACTCACGATAGCGCTCGTGGAAATGCGGTCCCTTTTCAAAGAGAAGGTCTTCTGACAAGACCATACCTTCGGAGGGGTATAGCTTTGGAAACCACCGCACATTCTCAACGCGTGTGGCGTAAGGCCTGGCAGTGAACTCCCTTCGCTTGTCGCATATCAAGCTCCAAGTACACTTGGTGTTGCTTGCTCCAAACCATCTCGCAGCTCTTCCGCTGTTGAGCGCTTTCGTCTCGCCTGGGGGATACCACTTCTCAAGTGGGAGGGGAGTTGGTGCATAAGACGGCCAGCGTTCAAAAACCCACATTGTCAAAAAGCTGATATTGACAAAGGTCAGAACATCGAGACGGCCGCGCGATTCCCTCATCGCCAGAACCAGCTGGTCCAGCCTATAATACAGCGTACCCAAGACCAAGGGCCCAAGTGCGACTCTCTGGCCAAGAGCGAGCCTCACCGCAAGTGGCAGCACATGGTAGAAGACCCCGTCATGGGGGTGACCATCAATCAGATACCTCGACAGCCAAGCACAAAGAAAGGCGCAAAGGGTCAGATGATAACCCTTGCCCTCTACGTAATTCTCGGCCTTCGGGTTTCCGCTCAAAAGCTTCTTAGTAATGCTGCTGCTCGCGTAGTCTCGGAAGAAGTACTGCAACCACTTGTTCCAGGTATTCTTCGCAGACGTATCAACCAGCTGCCAGTTCGGAAGAGGTTTTGTACTGGTCCACCGAGTGGAGATTTTCTTTACCTCTGCTAGGCACTCCTCCATCTGCGCGTACAAGGCCAATTCCGCAGATGTCCGTAGGTGACTCAAGGGGTCCACCTCGCCCATTGGGGAAAGCTCATACAGCATCTGAACGTCCTCGAGCGTGGGGGCAGCCTCGAACTCAGCAAAATGAAACGTGTGAGTCGCAGGCGAATAGCGGGACAGAAGGTCTGGAAGCATGGACTGATCCAACTTCACGGCAGCACCCTTCATAGCACGGACAGCGAAGAAAATGCCGGCTTCATCGAGAGTTTCGGCGTAATTACCCAACACGTGGTCAGTCCACTCATCCATATAGTCCAACTTCTGGACAAACGCCTGAGTAGAAATTGCAGTATATGGGAAGTGCCCATTCTCGATTCCCAATCGAACCACATCATCGGAGCCAACTAACTCGAGCAAGGCTGAGTTAACCGGGCGAGTTAGTGTTAACAACTGCTCAACGGGAACAGGATCAGGCATCCTCTTCGCCTTCACCCTTGCGTGGTAAAAATCCTTCCCACCCAGAAAGGGGGCTTTCCGCCACAGAGCCTGCGGAAGCTCCGGCATCTCTTCATCTTCCTTGACGGGTCTGGTTACTCTTGTTTTGGCCATTCCTGCGAAAGGGCAAGAAAAAAAAAGGGGGGAGAAATACCACACTTCAGTTTGAATTTTGGAATTCGAGATCTATGCAAAGGAAAGCAAACAGTTCCGGTGCCGATTTCAGAAATTGGGGATTTGCAAGACCCAATATCGTTGAAAGATTAAAACGAAGCAAGTTTAAAGATCAAAGCCTCTTCACAGATTTGATGGGTTTACAGATTCAACGCAGTTCAAGGCAAACGCCGGTATTCTAAAATAAAAAAGTAAACGAGGCCAACCTTGTTTCCTTGAAGCCTGCTTGGATATGCACAGTTGAAGAATACGATTTGCAGTTCTGAACTGGTGGTTGATGATCTGGATCTGCTCTCGAAGATCTCCGGGTACCATTCACTTTAAGAGGAAGAAGTGATGCTTTGCAATAATGGGATACAAGGTATTTATCCAAAAGAATGAGGGGTTGCGTCCCTTCAGTAGTCGAATCGCAACCGTCACCGTCGTGTCGCGCAATCACAGGACGGGCTGACGTCACGCCTAAAACCCTAAAGGTCAGACGGCACGACTCTAGGGGTTTTAGGTCATAATGACACGTACGGGGGCTGAACTTACCCGTATTTGAATTGGTGCGTGGCGACGACGCGCATGTTGGTTTCCGCGCATAGAAGCCTATACAGCTACGAGCCTTCACGCGCAGAAAGGGGGCTAATGTAGATACTGCTTTATGACATGGCAGATCCAGGCCACGTGGCGACCATCCAGCACACCATATTGTGCTCCACACACACAGGATCACCAGCCGAGCTGATCCATGTGGGGGCTGCGAGACAGAGCCCTCGCATACCACTGCACGGGACTTGTAGGGACTTGTGGTTTGGAGGCTAGGGTAAGCCCTGTCGCGTGCGAGCCAAGCCCGCACGCGACCTTTAGTAACTGTTTTGAGAGATCTATGGCACGAGCTCCCTAGACCCGGTCAATCCGGTCAAACCCGGTCAACCTCATAACGGTTCCGGTACTCGCGCACCACGTGCTCTAACGGTTCCTATATACTCGGACGAACGTGCCGTTATGGTTAAGCTAATTAAGCCGCCATTAATGGGCGCATTAACCACACTACAACGGTCACGTTCTCCAGTATATATATATCGTTACTCTTTCCACACAAAGAGAACAACACTGCTATACGCGGAAGCTCTGCCAAACCTCTGTCTCTCTCTCAGACATTGCTACTGACTTACTCTCTCCCTACACACACCCCTATTCTTCCTGTGCGATCCCTGATCCACTACGTACGGTGTACACGGAGGTCTCCCTGCCGGAATCTCTTGGGGGCTAATGTAGATACTGCTTTATGACATGGCAGATCTGGGCCACGTGGCGATCATCCAGCACACCATATTGTGCTCCACACACACAGGATCACCAGCCGAGCTGATCCATGTGGGGGCTGCGAGACAGAGCCCTCGCATACCACTGCACGGGACTTGTAGGGACTTGTGGTTTGGAGGCTAGGGTAAGCCCTGTCGCGTGCGAGCCAAACACAAAGAGAAAACACCCTATGAGTTGTGGAAAGGCAGGAAGACTAGTCTTAATTATCTTCGTGTGTGGGGGTGCCTTGCTAAGGTACTTGTACCTGTACACAAGAGAAAGAAGCTAGGTCCTAAGACTATTGATTGTATCTTTCTGGGCTATCGAGAAACCACTACGGCTATGAGATTTTTAGTGTTAAAATCTGACATAGACGGTATAGTGGCTAACTCGATAGTTGAATTTCGTGATGCTACATTCTTTGAGGATGTATACCCCATGAAGACTGGTATACCTCAAGATGCTACTAATGATAATCCACCTCACACATCTAGTTCTATTCCTGATCATGTGGAAAAGATAACAAATGTGGGGGCGGAATCAAGTAGTAGATCTGTACCTGAGGAGGTAGAAGAACCTAGAAGGAGTAAGCGTGCTAAGGTTGTCAAGGATTTTGGAAGTGACTTTGTCACTTACAATGTCGAGGACGAACCTTTAACTTTCCGACAGGCTATGGATTCTTCGGAATCTAGGCATTGGAAGGGCGCTATAAAGAGTGAAATTGACTCTATTGTTTCTAATGGAACATGGGAGTTAGTTGACCTCCCTCCTGGGTGTTCTACTATCGGGTGCAGATGGATCTTTAAAAGGAAGTTGAACCCTGACGGTTCAATAGATAAGTACAAGGCTAGACTGGTGGCTAAAGGTTTTAGGCAAAGGAAAGGAATTGATTACTTTGATACATACTCTCCGGTTGCAAGGATGACAACAATCCGAATGCTTATAGCATTGGCTTCTGTCCATGGTCTTACCATCCATCAGATGGATGTTAAGACAGCTTTTCTTCATGGTGATCTTGAAGAAGAGATTTATATGGATCAGCCTGAGGGATTTGTTGCATCAGGCAATGAAAGGAAAGTATGTAAGTTAATCAAGTCTCTTTATGGCTTGAAACAAGCTCCCAGGGATTGGCATAAAAAGTTTGATGAAACTGTATTGCCATTCGGTTTTATAATAAATGATAGTGACAAGTGCGTCTACTCCAAAGTTAAAGGTAGTGAATGTGTGATCTTATGCCTATATGTGGATGATATTTTGTTGTTTGGAACCAATATTGAGATTATTAATGAGACGAAAGCTTTCTTGAAAAGGCATTTTGAGATGAAAGATATGGGTGAGGCTAGTGTGATTCTTGGACTGAAGTTGACTCAGTCAGCTGAGGGAATAACCTTATCTCAGTCTCATTATATAGAGAAATCTATACTTGAGAAGTATGGTTATTCGCAGTGTAGAATCGCTAGTACACCATATGATTCTAAAGTTGCCTTAGTCAAGAATTCTTCAGGTGTACCTGTGTCTCAATTAAGGTATTCTCAGATTATTGGGAGTTTGCAATATCTTGCTAACTGTACTAGACCAGATATTTCATATTCTGTGTCTAAGTTGGCTAGATATACGAGCTGTCCAAACAGGACTCATTGGGATGCTCTTGATAGAGTGCTTAGATATCTGAAAGGCACAATGTACCTAAGTTTACACTATAGGAGGTTTCCTGGTGTACTTGAGGGGTACAGTGATGCAAGTTGGATAGCTAAGAAGTCTGGTTCCAATGGAGTGACTGGATATGTGTTCACCTTGGCTGGTGGAGCAATATCCTGGAAGTCGACCAAACAGACGATAGTGACTCGGTCTACTTTTGAGGCTGAGTTGTGTGCGCTTGATGCCACGGGGACGGAGGCTGAATGGTTACACGGACTTATGTCCGCCTTACCTGTAGTAAGCAAGCCGCTTCCTGCTATTGCTATTCATTGTGATAGTCGGACGACTATCGACAAGATTAGCAGTAAAAAGTATAATGCTAAAACAAGGAGACACATCCAAGTTAGACTAAAGTCTATAAGGGGTTTGGTGTCTGATAGGACTATAGCTGTAGAGTTCATAGGAACTCAGAATAATATAGCTGATCCGTTGACTAAAGGACTGGAACCTGCAGTGGTCCTTAAGTCGAGGTTGGGGATGGGACTGACAACCCATCGTAGTTCATCAACAGTGGGAACCCAATACACATGAGAGGAGATCCCTCAAAAGTGTATTCAATGTGGTAATAACAAGCTGTGAGGATGAACTGGTAGTACCTTTGCTACATAGATGATACAATTGTATCGGAGTCTATCCCCTGTAAACCTAAAAAGGTACTGTTTCTGCCAGTGTAGCAAGAGTTATTCTAACTCTGAATGGGGTCAAGTCATTTTGACGAGATGATGGCAGTCATCTCTGGAGATGCCCAGCTAAGCGAATGTAATTGTGCGGTCGCAATTAGAGGAAAGGGTTATTCCTTGAAACATTCGACGAACAGGATCGAGACAGGACCATTAATGTCTCAAAGCCGTAGATTGGCACCATAGCCTTTGACTTGTCGTCGTCTATGGAGCATGATTACACCTTACGGATAAAGATTCAAGGTGAAATATTCCATCTTAATCCGGTAATCATCGAAGTAGAGGACTTAGGAGGGTTCAAACCCGGAAGGGTACCGACTCTGAATAACAAGTCATGATGAGAATTCTGAATGCATTTCTGCATGGATTTGTGGGGGATTGTTGGAAGTTGGATGTTAAATCCATAGAGAAATGGTGATGTTCTTGGTAGCTTGAAGAAGCTTGAAACCAAGAGCATTATTAGTCCCACATTGTTGCTCAAAGTGGTGGTAGGTGGGTATATTTGTTTTCACACACAAGGGTAGTGTATAACTACTAAGGTGTGTGGAGAGCCATGGGTGTTATTGTGTGCCTCGCGCACACACACACACGCGCGCGCCGCCGCCGCCTCGCCTCGCCACGCCTCGCCTCGACTCGGGTCGGGTCGGGCCGGACCGGATCGGGTCGAAGGGCGATTTGGGCGAAATGTCTCGGCGTCTCGCGTACGCGAGGCGACCTGCGAGAGGTTATGCTACAGCTAATTTTTATTACTCATCAGTTTTAATGGGTGAATAATTCAAATTAACTGTTTTGACCGTTTTATTGTGGGATTAATGACCATTAAAACGGATTGATTATCAATAAATTAGATTGATCAGTTTTACCATAAAACTGATGGATGAATCTCATTTATAAATTAATCGTTCGTTTTATTGAGGGTCGCACGTACGTTTTTCTCTGGTTCATCTCTCAACAGAAACAATTCTCACTTTCTCTGGCGAACTGAGGTGCGAGTCGAAGTTGATCTTCATCGCTGCTGTAACGAGGAGGATCAGAGCTGTTTTATCCTGGAAGGATTATCGCCGGATCCCAATACAGCGTAAGTGGGGGCGATTATTTCTTCAAGAATGTTGGTGAAAAACACTAAAATTAACGATTTTAGTAGGGAAAATTTGATTAACATAGCATGACCAAGAACATAGAGAAAGCAAATCAAGAAGGCAAATAATACAGAAATTAGATACTGTATGAAAGAAAAGTGGGAACAGTTCATACCTCTGTTCACAAAGGAACAGGTAAAACATGAACGCAGCTGAGCAGTCAGGCCTTCTTCGCAAGACCTGGCGACTCAGCTGCGTTCATGTTTTACCTGTTCCTTTGTGAACAGAGGTATGAACTGTTCCCACTTTTCTTTCATACAGTATCTAATTTCTGTATTATTTGCCTTCTTGATTTGCTTTCTCTATGTTCTTGGTCATGCTATGTTAATCAAATTTTCCCTACTAAAATCGTTAATTTTAGTGTTTTTCACCAACATTAACCCTGAGCTATTTTCCACATATCTGTCTAACGAATGGTTGATTGATACTGGAGCTAATGTGCATGTTTGTGCTGATATTAGTTTATTTGTATCTTATCAACAGAGTAGTGGCATGACAGTGACGATGGGGAACGCGAATGCTGCACAAGTGCTTGGATTAGGAAACGTGGACCTAAAGTTTCCTTCGGGTCGTATCCTGTCCCTGACAAGAGTGCATCATGTTCCTTCTGTTCGTAGAAATATAATAAGTGGAAGCCGTTTAGTAGCTAGCGGTTTTGAGATTTCTTTTAAATGTAATAAAGTAGTCCTTATTCATACTGGTACTTTCTTTGGCAAGGGCTATTTGTCCAATGGTTTATTTGTAATAAATGCTGAACCCGTTTTGGGAAATTTTGCTAATGGTATTGTTCCTTCTGTTAATAGTGTTGAATCATCAAATTTGTGGCATGCTAGACTTGGTCATTTAAATTTTGGTGCTCTAAAGAATATGATGAATTTAGAGTTGATACCAAAGCACACCATAGAAAAGAATTATAAATGTCAAGTATGTGTGTCTGCTAAACAAACAAGGAAACCTTTTCATAGTGTTGAAAGGGATTCAGACTTGTTAGATTTAGTGCACACGGACATTTGTGAGTTTGGTGGTGTGTTAACAAAGGACCAATGTAGATATTTCATTACTTTTATAGATGATTGTAGTAGATACTGTTATGTTTATTTGCTTAAACATAAAGATGAAGCACTTAGTAAGTTTATTGTTTATAAAACTGAAGTTGAAACACAAACTGGTAAGGTACTTAAGCGTTTAAGATCCGATAGAGGTGGTGAGTATACGAGTAACACTTTCGATGAATTTTGTGCAAACAATGGAATAGTTCATGAAGTTACTCCTCCATACACACCTGAGTCCAATGGGATTGCTGAACGAAAGAACAGAACCTTTTCTGATATGATTAATAGTATGCTTTTAAACTCTGGGTTGCCTAAATACATGTGGGGAGAGGCTTTGAATACGGCTTGCCATATTCTGAATAGAGTCCCTCTGAAACACAAAGAGAAAACACCCTATGAGTTGTGGAAAGGCAGGAAGACTAGTCTTAATTATCTTCGTGTGTGGGGGTGCCTTGCTAAGGTACTTGTACCTGTACACAAGAGAAAGAAGCTAGGTCCTAAGACTATTGATTGTATCTTTCTGGGCTATCGAGAAACCACTACGGCTATGAGATTTTTAGTGTTAAAATCTGACATAGACGGTATAGTGGCTAACTCGATAGTTGAATTTCGTGATGCTACATTCTTTGAGGATGTATACCCCATGAAGACTGGTATACCTCAAGATGCTACTAATGATAATCCACCTCACACATCTAGTTCTATTCCTGATCATGTGGAAAAGATAACAAATGTGGGGGCGGAATCAAGTAGTAGATCTGTACCTGAGGAGGTAGAAGAACCTAGAAGGAGTAAGCGTGCTAAGGTTGTCAAGGATTTTGGAAGTGACTTTGTCACTTACAATGTCGAGGACGAACCTTTAACTTTCCGACAGGCTATGGATTCTTCGGAATCTAGGCATTGGAAGGGCGCTATAAAGAGTGAAATTGACTCTATTGTTTCTAATGGAACATGGGAGTTAGTTGACCTCCCTCCTGGGTGTTCTACTATCGGGTGCAGATGGATCTTTAAAAGGAAGTTGAACCCTGACGGTTCAATAGATAAGTACAAGGCTAGACTGGTGGCTAAAGGTTTTAGGCAAAGGGAAGGAATTGATTACTTTGATACATACTCTCCGGTTGCAAGGATGACAACAATCCGAATGCTTATAGCATTGGCTTCTGTCCATGGTCTTACCATCCATCAGATGGATGTTAAGACAGCTTTTCTTCATGGTGATCTTGAAGAAGAGATTTATATGGATCAGCCTGAGGGATTTGTTGCATCAGGCAATGAAAGGAAAGTATGTAAGTTAATCAAGTCTCTTTATGGCTTGAAACAAGCTCCCAGGGATTGGCATAAAAAGTTTGATGAAACTGTATTGCCATTCGGTTTTATAATAAATGATAGTGACAAGTGCGTCTACTCCAAAGTTAAAGGTAGTGAATGTGTGATCTTATGCCTATATGTGGATGATATTTTGTTGTTTGGAACCAATATTGAGATTATTAATGAGACGAAAGCTTTCTTGAAAAGGCATTTTGAGATGAAAGATATGGGTGAGGCTAGTGTGATTCTTGGACTGAAGTTGACTCAGTCAGCTGAGGGAATAACCTTATCTCAGTCTCATTATATAGAGAAATCTATACTTGAGAAGTATGGTTATTCGCAGTGTAGAATCGCTAGTACACCATATGATTCTAAAGTTGCCTTAGTCAAGAATTCTTCAGGTGTACCTGTGTCTCAATTAAGGTATTCTCAGATTATTGGGAGTTTGCAATATCTTGCTAACTGTACTAGACCAGATATTTCATATTCTGTGTCTAAGTTGGCTAGATATACGAGCTGTCCAAACAGGACTCATTGGGATGCTCTTGATAGAGTGCTTAGATATCTGAAAGGCACAATGTACCTAAGTTTACACTATAGGAGGTTTCCTGGTGTACTTGAGGGGTACAGTGATGCAAGTTGGATAGCTAAGAAGTCTGGTTCCAATGGAGTGACTGGATATGTGTTCACCTTGGCTGGTGGAGCAATATCCTGGAAGTCGACCAAACAGACGATAGTGACTCGGTCTACTTTTGAGGCTGAGTTGTGTGCGCTTGATGCCACGGGGACGGAGGCTGAATGGTTACACGGACTTATGTCCGCCTTACCTGTAGTAAGCAAGCCGCTTCCTGCTATTGCTATTCATTGTGATAGTCGGACGACTATCGACAAGATTAGCAGTAAAAAGTATAATGCTAAAACAAGGAGACACATCCAAGTTAGACTAAAGTCTATAAGGGGTTTGGTGTCTGATAGGACTATAGCTGTAGAGTTCATAGGAACTCAGAATAATATAGCTGATCCGTTGACTAAAGGACTGGAACCTGCAGTGGTCCTTAAGTCGAGGTTGGGGATGGGACTGACAACCCATCGTAGTTCATCAACAGTGGGAACCCAATACACATGAGAGGAGATCCCTCAAAAGTGTATTCAATGTGGTAATAACAAGCTGTGAGGATGAACTGGTAGTACCTTTGCTACATAGATGATACAATTGTATCGGAGTCTATCCCCTGTAAACCTAAAAAGGTACTGTTTCTGCCAGTGTAGCAAGAGTTATTCTAACTCTGAATGGGGTCAAGTCATTTTGACGAGATGATGGCAGTCATCTCTGGAGATGCCCAGCTAAGCGAATGTAATTGTGCGGTCGCAATTAGAGGAAAGGGTTATTCCTTGAAACATTCGACGAACAGGATCGAGACAGGACCATTAATGTCTCAAAGCCGTAGATTGGCACCATAGCCTTTGACTTGTCGTCGTCTATGGAGCATGATTACACCTTACGGATAAAGATTCAAGGTGAAATATTCCATCTTAATCCGGTAATCATCGAAGTAGAGGACTTAGGAGGGTTCAAACCCGGAAGGGTACCGACTCTGAATAACAAGTCATGATGAGAATTCTGAATGCATTTCTGCATGGATTTGTGGGGGATTGTTGGAAGTTGGATGTTAAATCCATAGAGAAATGGTGATGTTCTTGGTAGCTTGAAGAAGCTTGAAACCAAGAGCATTATTAGTCCCACATTGTTGCTCAAAGTGGTGGTAGGTGGGTATATTTGTTTTCACACACAAGGGTAGTGTATAACTACTAAGGTGTGTGGAGAGCCATGGGTGTTATTGTGTGCCTCGCGCACACACACACACGCGCGCGCCGCCGCCGCCTCGCCTCGCCACGCCTCGCCTCGACTCGGGTCGGGTCGGGCCGGACCGGATCGGGTCGAAGGGCGATTTGGGCGAAATGTCTCGGCGTCTCGCGTACGCGAGGCGACCTGCGAGAGGTTATGCTACAGCTAATTTTTATTACTCATCAGTTTTAATGGGTGAATAATTCAAATTAACTGTTTTGACCGTTTTATTGTGGGATTAATGACCATTAAAACGGATTGATTATCAATAAATTAGATTGATCAGTTTTACCATAAAACTGATGGATGAATCTCATTTATAAATTAATCGTTCGTTTTATTGAGGGTCGCACGTACGTTTTTCTCTGGTTCATCTCTCAACAGAAACAATTCTCACTTTCTCTGGCGAACTGAGGTGCGAGTCGAAGTTGATCTTCATCGCTGCTGTAACGAGGAGGATCAGAGCTGTTTCATTCTTGAAGAAATAATCGCCCCCACTTACGCTGTATTGGGATCCGGCGATAATCCTTCCAGGATAAAACATGAACGCAGCTGAGTCGCCAGGCCTTCATCGCTGCTGTAACGAGGAGGATCAGAGCTGTTTTATCCTGGAAGGATTATCGCCGGATCCCAATACAGCGTAAGTGGGGGCGATTATTTCTTCAAGAATGTTGGTGAAAAACACTAAAATTAACGATTTTAGTAGGGAAAATTTGATTAACATAGCATGACCAAGAACATAGAGAAAGCAAATCAAGAAGGCAAATAATACAGAAATTAGATACTGTATGAAAGAAAAGTGAGAACAGTTCATACCTCTGTTCACAAAGGAACAGGTAAAACATGAACGCAGCTGAGTCGCCAGGTCTTGCGAAGAAGGCCTGACTGCTCTTGAAGAAATAATCGCCCCCACTTACGCTGTATTGGGATCCGGCGATAATCCTTCCAGGATAAAACAGCTCTGATCCTCCTCGTTACAGCAGCGATGAAGATCAACTTCGACTCGCACCTCAGTTCGCCAGAGAAAGTGAGAATTGTTTCTGTTGAGAGATGAACCAGAGAAAAACGTACGTGCGACCCTCAATAAAACGAACGATTAATTTATAAATGAGATTCATCCATCAGTTTTATGGTAAAACTGATCAATCTAATTTATTGATAATCAATCCGTTTTAATGGTCATTAATCCCACAATAAAACGGTCAAAACAGTTAATTTGAATTATTCACCCATTAAAACTGATGAGTAATAAAAATTAGCTGTAGCATAACCTCTCGCAGGTCGCCTCGCGTACGCGAGACGCCGAGACATTTCGCCCAAATCGCCCTTCGACCCGATCCGGTTATTTGATTAACATAGCATGACCAAGAACATAGAGAAAGCAAATCAAGAAGGCAAATAATACAGAAATTAGATACTGTATGAAAGAAAAGTGGGAACAGTTCATACCTCTGTTCACAAAGGAACAGGTAAAACATGAACGCAGCTGAGTCGCCAGGTCTTGCGAAGAAGGCCTGACTGCTCTTGAAGAAATAATCGCCCCCACTTACGCTGTATTGGGATCCGGCGATAATCCTTCCAGGATAAAACAGCTCTGATCCTCCTCGTTACAGCAGCGATGAAGATCAACTTCGACTCGCACCTCAGTTCGCCAGAGAAAGTGAGAATTGTTTCTGTTGAGAGATGAACCAGAGAAAAACGTACGTGCGACCCTCAATAAAACGAACGATTAATTTATAAATGAGATTCATCCATCAGTTTTATGGTAAAACTGATCAATCTAATTTATTGATAATCAATCCGTTTTAATGGTCATTAATCCCACAATAAAACGGTCAAAACAGTTAATTTGAATTATTCACCCATTAAAACTGATGAGTAATAAAAATTAGCTGTAGCATAACCTCTCGCAGGTCGCCTCGCGTACGCGAGACGCCGAGACATTTCGCCCAAATCGCCCTTCGACCCGATCCGGTCCGGCCCGACCCGACCCGAGTCGAGGCGAGGCGTGGCGAGGCGAGGCGGCGGCGGCGCGCGCGTGTGTGTGTGTGCGCGAGGCACACAATAACACCCATGGCTCTCCACACACCTTAGTAGTTATACACTACCCTTGTGTGTGAAAACAAATATACCCACCTACCACCACTTTGAGCAACAATGTGGGACTAATAATGCTCTTGGTTTCAAGCTTCTTCAAGCTACCAAGAACATCACCATTTCTCTATGGATTTAACATCCAACTTCCAACAATCCCCCACAAATCCATGCAGAAATGCATTCAGAATTCTCATCATGACTTGTTATTCAGAGTCGGTACCCTTCCGGGTTTGAACCCTCCTAAGTCCTCTACTTCGATGATTACCGGATTAAGATGGAATATTTCACCTTGAATCTTTATCCGTAAGGTGTAATCATGCTCCATAGACGACGACAAGTCAAAGGCTATGGTGCCAATCTACGGCTTTGAGACATTAATGGTCCTGTCTCGATCCTGTTCGTCGAATGTTTCAAGGAATAACCCTTTCCTCTAATTGCGACCGCACAATTACATTCGCTTAGCTGGGCATCTCCAGAGATGACTGCCATCATCTCGTCAAAATGACTTGACCCCATTCAGAGTTAGAATAACTCTTGCTACACTGGCAGAAACAGTACCTTTTTAGGTTTACAGGGGATAGACTCCGATACAATTGTATCATCTATGTAGCAAAGGTACTACCAGTTCATCCTCACAGCTTGTTATTACCACATTGAATACACTTTTGAGGGATCTCCTCTCATGTGTATTGGGTTCCCACTGTTGATGAACTACGATGGGTTGTCAGTCCCATCCCCAACCTCGACTTAAGGACCACTGCAGGTTCCAGTCCTTTAGTCAACGGATCAGCTATATTATTCTGAGTTCCTATGAACTCTACAGCTATAGTCCTATCAGACACCAAACCCCTTATAGACTTTAGTCTAACTTGGATGTGTCTCCTTGTTTTAGCATTATACTTTTTACTGCTAATCTTGTCGATAGTCGTCCGACTATCACAATGAATAGCAATAGCAGGAAGCGGCTTGCTTACTACAGGTAAGGCGGACATAAGTCCGTGTAACCATTCAGCCTCCGTCCCCGTGGCATCAAGCGCACACAACTCAGCCTCAAAAGTAGACCGAGTCACTATCGTCTGTTTGGTCGACTTCCAGGATATTGCTCCACCAGCCAAGGTGAACACATATCCAGTCACTCCATTGGAACCAGACTTCTTAGCTATCCAACTTGCATCACTGTACCCCTCAAGTACACCAGGAAACCTCCTATAGTGTAAACTTAGGTACATTGTGCCTTTCAGATATCTAAGCACTCTATCAAGAGCATCCCAATGAGTCCTGTTTGGACAGCTCGTATATCTAGCCAACTTAGACACAGAATATGAAATATCTGGTCTAGTACAGTTAGCAAGATATTGCAAACTCCCAATAATCTGAGAATACCTTAATTGAGACACAGGTACACCTGAAGAATTCTTGACTAAGGCAACTTTAGAATCATATGGTGTACTAGCGATTCTACACTGCGAATAACCATACTTCTCAAGTATAGATTTCTCTATATAATGAGACTGAGATAAGGTTATTCCCTCAGCTGACTGAGTCAACTTCAGTCCAAGAATCACACTAGCCTCACCCATATCTTTCATCTCAAAATGCCTTTTCAAGAAAGCTTTCGTCTCATTAATAATCTCAATATTGGTTCCAAACAACAAAATATCATCCACATATAGGCATAAGATCACACATTCACTACCTTTAACTTTGGAGTAGACGCACTTGTCACTATCATTTATTATAAAACCGAATGGCAATACAGTTTCATCAAACTTTTTATGCCAATCCCTGGGAGCTTGTTTCAAGCCATAAAGAGACTTGATTAACTTACATACTTTCCTTTCATTGCCTGATGCAACAAATCCCTCAGGCTGATCCATATAAATCTCTTCTTCAAGATCACCATGAAGAAAAGCTGTCTTAACATCCATCTGATGGATGGTAAGACCATGGACAGAAGCCAATGCTATAAGCATTCGGATTGTTGTCATCCTTGCAACCGGAGAGTATGTATCAAAGTAATCAATTCCTTCCCTTTGCCTAAAACCTTTAGCCACCAGTCTAGCCTTGTACTTATCTATTGAACCGTCAGGGTTCAACTTCCTTTTAAAGATCCATCTGCACCCGATAGTAGAACACCCAGGAGGGAGGTCAACTAACTCCCATGTTCCATTAGAAACAATAGAGTCAATTTCACTCTTTATAGCGCCCTTCCAATGCCTAGATTCCGAAGAATCCATAGCCTGTCGGAAAGTTAAAGGTTCGTCCTCGACATTGTAAGTGACAAAGTCACTTCCAAAATCCTTGACAACCTTAGCACGCTTACTCCTTCTAGGTTCTTCTACCTCCTCAGGTACAGATCTACTACTTGATTCCGCCCCCACATTTGTTATCTTTTCCACATGATCAGGAATAGAACTAGATGTGTGAGGTGGATTATCATTAGTAGCATCTTGAGGTATACCAGTCTTCATGGGGTATACATCCTCAAAGAATGTAGCATCACGAAATTCAACTATCGAGTTAGCCACTATACCGTCTATGTCAGATTTTAACACTAAAAATCTCATAGCCGTAGTGGTTTCTCGATAGCCCAGAAAGATACAATCAATAGTCTTAGGACCTAGCTTCTTTCTCTTGTGTACAGGTACAAGTACCTTAGCAAGGCACCCCCACACACGAAGATAATTAAGACTAGTCTTCCTGCCTTTCCACAACTCATAGGGTGTTTTCTCTTTGTGTTTCAGAGGGACTCTATTCAGAATATGGCAAGCCGTATTCAAAGCCTCTCCCCACATGTATTTAGGCAACCCAGAGTTTAAAAGCATACTATTAATCATATCAGAAAAGGTTCTGTTCTTTCGTTCAGCAATCCCATTGGACTCAGGTGTGTATGGAGGAGTAACTTCATGAACTATTCCATTGTTTGCACAAAATTCATCGAAAGTGTTACTCGTATACTCACCACCTCTATCGGATCTTAAACGCTTAAGTACCTTACCAGTTTGTGTTTCAACTTCAGTTTTATAAACAATAAACTTACTAAGTGCTTCATCTTTATGTTTAAGCAAATAAACATAACAGTATCTACTACAAGCATCTATAAAAGTAATGAAATATCTACATTGGTCCTTTGTTAACACACCACCAAACTCACAAATGTCCGTGTGCACTAAATCTAACAAGTCTGAATCCCTTTCAACACTATGAAAAGGTTTCCTTGTTTGTTTAGCAGACACACATACTTGACATTTATAATTCTTTTCTATGGTGTGCTTTGGTATCAACTCTAAATTCATCATATTCTTTAGAGCACCAAAATTTAAATGACCAAGTCTAGCATGCCACAAATTTGATGATTCAACACTATTAACAGAAGGAACAATACCATTAGCAAAATTTCCCAAAACGGGTTCAGCATTTATTACAAATAAACCATTGGACAAATAGCCCTTGCCAAAGAAAGTACCAGTATGAATAAGGACTACTTTATTACATTTAAAAGAAATCTCAAAACCGCTAGCTACTAAACGGCTTCCACTTATTATATTTCTACGAACAGAAGGAACATGATGCACTCTTGTCAGGGACAGGATACGACCCGAAGGAAACTTTAGGTCCACGTTTCCTAATCCAAGCACTTGTGCAGCATTCGCGTTCCCCATCGTCACTGTCATGCCACTACTCTGTTGATAAGATACAAATAAACTAATATCAGCACAAACATGCACATTAGCTCCAGTATCAATCAACCATTCGTTAGACAGATATGTGGAAAATAGCTCAGGGTTGTAGGTAACATACCGGCCAGTGTCGGTTTCAGAAGCAGAAGCTTCACCAACAACCATGTTCACCACAGCCTCACTCGTGGTTCCAAGCACCGTATTCGCTTGTGCTACCACATTGGTTTTCTTTGATTTCTTATTTGGGCAGCCCTTACTGAAGTGTCCAACCTGTCCACAAACCCAACAAGATTTGCTTCCCTTTGGTTTCTTGGCCTTGACCGTGTCATCTTTTAGTTTATCATCTTTTGGCTTATCATTTTCATCCTTCTTAACAGTGTTTTTCCTTTTCTTTCCAGCAGTAACAACATTCACCTTCGCACTACCCGGTTCAGTCGGCATCACATGTCCTTGTTTGGACTTGTGTTGCTCTTGCACCGAGATGTCCAGCATGAGGTTAGTCCAGGTGATTTCTCCTTTCTGTCTTTTCAGGGAGAGACAAAAATCTTCCCAAGACTTTGGGAGCTTCTCAATCACACACATAACCAGAAACTTTTCAGGAAGATCCATACCGGATTCCTTCAAAGCATGCACAATCATCTCAAACTCGTGCACCTGCTCAGTCATGGACTTATTGTCCACCAGTTTGAAATCAAGAAATTTAGACACAGAATATTTTTCCAGACCTTGTGAGTCAGTATTATGTGTCTCATTCAGCTTTTCCCATAAAAGCTTTGCAGTGAATGAATCTGATGAATAAACATCAAACAGAGTATTCGACAGAGCAGCAAGAATTGCCGCTCTAGCCACTCCGTCCTTTTCAGTCCACTTCGCAAATGCCTTAATGGAATCAGGCTTTTCTTGATCCACCACTGGTTTCTCATACTCCACAACCGGCCATAAACCCTTTATAGTTAACCACAATTTCAGCTTTTTCTGCCAACGAGAAAAGCCAACGCCACCGTTGAATTTTTCTGGTAAACCAGTCAATTCAACAGCTTGTGGAAACGTATAAGTGGCCCAATCAATAGCCACGGCAGGAGCAGATGAACCGGGAACAGTTTTCTCAGTTTCAGTAGTCATATTGTTAAACAAATTACGTTTTAGCATCATATTGTTAAACAAATTACAGATGAACCGGAGGATGATGTCAGCAACCGATCCCCTTCCGCCGAAACTCCCTCGGGAGAAGAAGTCCGCCGTACTCCGACGACTCCCGGCGAGGCACCAACTTTAGAGTCCTTGGACGCCACTGTCCAAAGTCAGGCAAAAGCTCTCAAGTCTCAATCTGCGCAATTGGAACGGATTTTGGCCGTTCTGAACACCCTTGCACCAAATCCTCCACCAGTTGCCGCTATCCCTCAGGGAGGTAGTACCCCCACCGCTCCAGGATTGGGAGTATCGGCCACGCCTCCCAACCCTCATCTGCAGACTCCACCGTCAGCCACGCAGCTGCCTTCGGTCCAAGGGTCAACGGCGCAAATGCTACCCCCTGCTGTTCACGCCTCTCAGCCCACGGCTTTGGCGTCCAACCCAACTTTGCAATACACTCTGCCTCCACCAGCGACGGTCTGGGGAAACGCGGGCAGTCAATACACTCCCAATCCTCCGGCGGCATATGTGTCGCCACCGCCTACGGCAACCCCTTCGCCAGCTACCGAGGGGAGCATTCCAGAATGCATGACGTCCTTGCAGAAGCGCGTGGACTCCATCCTAGCTCATCAATCGCTCGCGGATACCATCATCCCGAAGCTAGACAACGATCCACCCATTCCACGAGAGATCTATCTCATGCCCAACCCGGCGGGGTACAAGGCTCCTAAATGGGATAAGTTCGAGGACGTCAACGGGAACGCTCATGAGCATGTCATGCGTTTCATTGACGTCATGGGTCCATACGGAGCTGATCCCAAACTGCTGATGCGAGAGTTCCCAAAGACTCTCGGGAATGTAGCATACAAATGGTACCGGACGTTGGAAGCCGGATCCGTGAAGACTTGGGACGACATGGTCCAGAAGTTCTATACCAAGTTCTTCCAGATGGAAGAGAAGGTGACGATGATCCACCTCTCGCGGATGTATCAGAAACGCGAGGAAGATGGAATCACTTTCATCAAGAAATTCAGAGCGAAATCCTTGGAATGCAAGGACCCCATGCTCGAAAGCCGGCTCGTAGAGATATGCCTGCAGTGCATGCGAGATGAATACAAGAGCATGCTGATCAATTTGCAAACGCCCACGTTTTCAAAGCTCATCGAGTGCACGATGAACATCGAGCCCATTGTCGAGAGACAGAGAAAGAAGAGCGCTCCAGAACGACCTGCGAGCGGCACCACCTACAAGATCGGCAGATTCGGCTACAAGCGAGGACGCGAAGCTGAAGTCAATGCAGTTTCGCCCCAGAAGCAAGCAAAGGTTACAAACTTCGACGCACCGCCTCTGCCATGCTCGGTGGAGGAAGCGAGCGATCTCTGCAGACAGTGGCGCAAGGACGGCGTCCTGCCACCGCTCGAGAAAACACCCTCCAAGGAGATGACGAGGGACCCTAAGTGGTGCGAATACCACGGCAAGATCATGCATCCTACAGCCGAGTGCAAGAAGCTCAGATTCGCGTTCGACCAGAAGATGAAGAACGGCGAACTCATCGTCAGCGACCACCGGAAGGACGTGCGCAGCAACCCGCTGCCTGCCCATACAGATTCGGGCTCAAAGGGCAAAGAGGTCGCCATGATCTCGATAGTAGACTTAGAAGAAGTCGCAGAGGATGGTCTACCGATCATCGCTGAAGTCCATGAAGAGGAAGACTATAGCATGGACACAGAGGATGAGCGTGCCGATCGCATGAAAGGGTCGCACGGCTTCAGCAAATTCTTTGATGAGATGAACTTCTCAGAAAGATGCCGAGCGGATATGACGAAAGCAATCTTAAGGATAGCGGAGGACTACGAAGAGGAGCTCGTGGTCTCCAACGGGAAAGTCATCAGGGCGTCCCGTCCCACAGAAAAGATTATGACCTTTTCTGCCAGCGACAAGAAGACAGATGCGAGCCACCAGAGGCCCCTGTACGTCACCGCCATCATCAACGGCGTCGAATTCAAGCGAGCGTTTGTCGATGGAGGAGCAGCGGTCAATGTTGTTCCCCTCCACACACTCAAGCTAGCAGGGATCCCCGAGCACAAAGTGGTCAAGCGTCCATCCCCGCTGGTGGGATTCGGAAGCGACTCTAGAATGACGATCGGATGGATCCGCCTAGGCGTTCAGATTGGTAAGATCAAGTGTTCGGCGAAGTTCTACGTCATAGATGCGAACACCACATATCACATGATCATCGGTCGAGCCTGGATTCATCGCTTCGACGCAATCCCTTCCACGGCTCACCAGATGATGAAAGCTATCTGGAACGACAGGATTGTCGAAATACCGGCCTCAACCAACCCATTCAACTTGGACGAAGCACATCTCAGCGAGGCGGTGTGGTTCACCGAGATGGCCGACGAGCAAACACCTGGACCATTCAACCCTACTCCTTTACCTCTTTGGGAGGACATCAAGGACCAGTCACCTGCAGGCGTGATGGTAACAAGGGGAGATGCAAACGAAAAGCCGCCTACATACGAAGAGGCGCCGCGCATCGCATATCATCGGAAAAATGTGTATACCCTGAAGAGGATTGCAAAGCATGACCCCGAGGGTAAGGAGATAGAGAGCTTCTACGCCAACGGGAAGAAATGCTATCGCATATGAAGGTGCGCGGGGACGTCCTCACACGGGCATGGGGGTGTCCCTGGGCAAATCAATCAAATCAAACAAGTTGCGCTGACAGAAGAGCCAACACAGATCGCTTCAGACGAGAAACTCAAAGAAGCGCCCGAATGCATGGAAGACAGGCCAAGACCACAAAAGCAAGAGCTAAAGGAAGTGTTCCTCAGCCCGAACGAGGAAAAGAGGAGGCCAGTCTTCCTGAGTGCGGACCTCACAAGCGAAGAGGAACAAGGACTGCTGCAGCTCCTAACTGAGTACAAGGATGTATTCGCATGGGAATACGATGAAATGCCAGGTCTGGACACGAGCATCACCATGCACCGTTTAGACGTCATCCCAGGGTCTAAACCGGTCAAGCAAAGCACCAGAAGTTTCAGGCCAGAGCTCAACGTGAAGAGCAAACATGAGATTGTCAAGCTCCTGGACGCCAAGTTCATAGAGCCAAACCATCATCCTACATGGTTAGCCAACATCGTGCCGGTGGTGAAGAAGAACGGACAGCTCCGCATCTGCGTGGACTTCCGCGATCTCAACCGCTTCTGCCCTAAGGACGATTTCCCACTGCCTAACATCGACTTGCTCATCGATTCGACGGCAGGCCATCGCATGTTCAGTTTCATGGACGGCTTCAGTGGGTACAATCAAATCAAGATGGATCCCGAAGATGCACAGAAAACTGCATTCATCACTCCCGTGGGGGTATTCAACTACACGGTAATGCCATTCGGTCTCAAGAACGCAGGCGCGACCTATCAGCGAGCCATGATGGCTCTATTCCATGACATGATGCACAAAGAAGTGGAATTCTATGTGGATGACCTGGTAGTCAAATCCAGGCATGAAGCAGATCACCTCGCAGACCTGCGAAAAGTGTTCAACAGATGCAGGAGCTTTCAACTGAAAATGAACCCTATGAAATGCGCATTCGGCGTGACCTCGGGGAAGTTTTTGGGGTGCGTGGTCCATCGCCAAGGGATCGAGCCTGACCCTGCGAAAGTGTCAGCCATCACCAGCATGACGCCACCTCACAACCAAAGTGCCTTGAAAACATTCTTGGGAAAATTGTCATATCTGCGGAGATTCATCCCAGCAATCGCCGAAATCACATGCTGTTTCAGCACTCTTCTCAAGAAGGACGCCGCGTACCACTGGGCTCCTGACCACGAAGCCGCATTCGAAAACTAAAGGAGATACTTACATCCCCAAAGATTATGATCGCGCCTCAACTGGGATCACCGCTGCTGCTATATCTTACATCAACAAGGAGATCTATAGGAGCACTCTTGGCCCAGGTATATGAGGGTCAAGAGAGGCCTATCTATTACATCTCTCGCATTGTGCAGCCTGCTGAATCAAGGTACACAGACATCGAACGTCATTGCCTTGCCTTATTCTTTGTGATAGAGAAGTTGAGACACTATTTTGCATCGCACAAAGTAGTGGTGGTCACCAAAAGCGACCCCATAAGATACTTGCTAACTCACACTACTCCGGGCGGGAGATTGGCGAAATGGTACATGACCATCTCTCAATATGACATCACATGCGTGAAGCCAAGAGCGATCAAGTCGCAGGCGGTAGCGGATCTGTTGGCACAGTTTCCCGACAACAGTCACGAACCCGTGGTCGAGGAAGAGCTTGAAGGCCCTGAAATCTACGCGATCGACGTACCCTATTGGACCCTCCACTTTGATGGTTCGTCAACCAGAAAAGGCGGAGGCATTGGGATAGTCTTGACAAAGCCCGACGGGGAAGTCATACAAATGTCCGCAAAACTCAACTTCGCAGTCACGAACAATGAGGCGGAATACGAGGCTCTTATCGCGGGACTTCGTGCAGCGAAAGCTTTGGAAGTGAGCAACATAACGGTCATGGGAGATTCCAAGCTGATTGTTAAGCAAGCCTCGGGCGAATATGGTTTGAAGGAAATCAACCTCCTGTCATACCGCACTCTAGTGCAAAAGCTGATGCAGCAATTCTGCGACGTGAAATACGAGCACAAGCCCCGAGCGGACAACAGGCATGCAGACGCTTTAGCAACCCTAGGATCTAAGGTCAGCATAGACAAATGCCCCGCGAGGATTTCTATCGAAGTGCGAACATCGTCGGCGTTAACGGAAGATGCGTGCGACGACGAACACATAGATGACGCAGACTGGCGAAAAGCAATCCTGCAAGCTATTGCGAAAGGCACCAGCAGCGAGAGCTGGGCACTCACGAAAGGATACTGTATCCACGACAACACCCTTTACTACAAGGGTCCCGGAGGAATACTCATGCGATGCGTCTCCGAGCAAGAGGGACAACAGCTGCTGGAAAAGATTCACCAACACGCTTGCGGAGAAAGCGAGGTGTCAATCTACAGGAAAGCTCAGAGATATGGCATCCATTGGCCAAGCATGTCCACAGCCGCAGCTCTGATACAAGGGAAGTGCGAAAGTTGCGCACTAATCAAAGATTCTCTACTTGTCGCTCTAATCGATGACGACACAGACTGGAGAAAGCCATTGTTTGAATTCCTCACCAAGGGCACCGTACCCGAATCGAGAAAAGATGCAGATAAATTGAGGAGGAAAGCTTCTCGATATGTGGTTCAAGAAAACCTGCTTTGGCGAAAAGGTCACGAAGGCAACTTGCTGCGATGCCTAGACGATAGGGAAGCACAAGAAGTCATGGATCTCTCTCATCAGGTGGAACACCAGGGAGGTGCGAAATTATGCAGACAGCTTCTCTCAATCGGATACTTCTGGCCCACGATGGAAGTCGATTGCCGCACCAAGGTGCGACGCTGCCAGGAATGTCAATTCAAAGGGAACCTAGTGCACGCTCCCGCCGTGGACCTACATGCACTAGGAACGCCATGGCCATTTCACACGTGGGCTTTGGACTTCATTGGCCCCATCCGACCAACGTCACATGGGAACCACTTCATTCTCACCGCAACTGAGCTGTTTACCAAATGGGTGGAAGCAATACCACTGAAGACGGCAAACGCGCTGGCTGTGGTCAACTTCATCCAGGAAAACATCGTATGCAGGTTCGGAATCCCGAATACTATTCTTTCAGATAACGGTACTCCTTTTGTTAATCGTCAGGTAGCTACAAAACTTGCGGAGTACAATATCAGGCAGATATGCTCTACCCCCTATTATCCAAAGGGAAACGGGCAAGCCGAGGCGACTAACAAAACGCTGCTGAGAATTCTGAGCAAGATGGTCGCAGATGACCACAAGAAGTGGGCCGACTCTCTTAACATAGCTCTGTGGGCCTATAGAACTTCTCCAAGGACACCCACGGGGGCCTCGCCATTTCTACTATGTTATGGGGCCGAAGCTGTGGTACCTGCGGAGGTCAGAGTCAATTCGGCAAGGCTGGCCTTCCACGCACTCTACGAAAACCAACGCGATCATGATTTAATCTTGCTGGAAGAAAAGCGAGAACAAGCCAAAAGGACTAACAAGCGGTACCAAGAAAGAATCGCTCGCGCCTACAACAAGACAGTCCAGCGACGGGATTTCGCAGTTGGCGACCTGGTCTTGCGCGCATCCGACCACTGCATGCGAGAAGCAACTCACCCGAAGTTCGCAGCTAATTGGGAAGGACCCTTCGAAGTTACCGAAGTCTTCGATAGCGGCTACTGCAGCATACGAAGGTTGCACGGCACAACCTCGACTCCAAGCTCAATCAACATGCGCTGGATCAAGAAGTACTATCCTTGACTTCTCTTATTTCATACGTGTTATGATAACGCTGTTTAATATCTCATGTGGCTACGATATTCGCAATCTCCTCTCCCATATGAGAGGATTGTAATCCTATCTCTCCCATATGAGAATGCTATAATAAAAGAATTCTCCCAAATGAGAAGTTCATATATCTAGCTGTTTTTATCGTTCTATTTAATTTGTTATTGCTGTTAAAGATTTATTCGCTGCAATATCAGCAAATACAAACGCGATCTTAATTGATCATTAAAGCCTATCTCTTACGATAGCAAATGCGATCTCAATCGATCATCAACGCCTATCTCTTACGATAGCAGCTACACGCGAACGCGATCTTAAGTGATCATCTAAAGCCCATCTCCTACGATGGCAGCCAATCCAAATGCGATCTTAATCGATCATCTAAAGCCTATCTCTTACGATAGCAAGCTGCACGCGAACGCGATCTTAAGTGATCATCTAAAGCCCATCTCCTACGATGGCAGCCAATCCAAATGCGATCTTAATCGATCATCTAAAGCCTATCTCTTACGATAGCAAGCTGCACGCGAACGCGATCTTAAGTGATCATCTAAAGCCCATCTCCTACGATGGCAGCCAATACAAATGTGATCTTAATCGATCATCTAAAGCCTATCTCTTACGATAGCAAGCTGCACGCGAACGCGATCTTAAGTGATCATCTAAAGCCCATCTCCTACGATGGCAGCCAATACAAATGTGATCTTAATCGATCATCTAAAGCCTATCTCTTACGATAGCAAGCTGCACGCGAACGCGATCTTAAGTGATCATCTAAAGCCCATCTCCTACGATGGCAGTCAATACAAATGTGATCTTAATCGATCATCTAAAGCCTATCTCTTACGATAGCAAGCTACACGCGAACGCGATCTTAAGTGATCATCTAAAGCCCATCTCCTACGATGGCAGCCACTACAAATGTGATCTTAATCGATCATCTAAAGCCTATCTCTTATGATAGCAGTTACACGCAAAGGCGATCTTAAGTGATCATCTAAAGCCCATCTCTTACGATGGCAGCCAATACGAATGCGATCTTAAGTGATCATCTAAAGCCTATCTCCCATGATAGCAATCAAAAGCAAATGCGATCTTAAGTGATCATTAAAGCCTATCTCTTACGATAGCAGCCAAACGCAAATGCGATCTTAAGTGATTATCTAAAGCCTATCTCTCATGATAGCAGTTAAATGCAAATGCGATCTTAAGTGATCATTGAAGCCTATCTCTTGCGATAGCACCCAAACGAAAATACGATCTTACATGATCGTCCAAAGCTTATCTTTTGCGATAGCAGCTAAATACAAGAATGATCTCAATCGATCATCTAACGTCTATCTCTTGAGGTAGCGGGCTATACAGATGCGATCTTCTAGTGATCTTCTCAAGCCTATCTGTTACGATAGCAATTTCTATGCAAAGTAATTTTGATTAACCACCCAAGCCCGTCTGTTATGATGGCAACGCGAGTGCAGAATTATCCTGTTACATCTTCTAAAGATCTGTCTGCCGTGATAGCAGTTTATGCGAGAAATGATCTCATACAAAGCCTATCTTCTATGATAGCAATTTGCACAGCTCAACGATCTTAATTGATCTCTGGAAAATTATCTGGAACGATAGCAATGTTGTGAACGTGATCTCATACGATTTACAACGACCAACTGCAAGCCCATCCGTGAAGATGGCACAGCTGCGAAGTTACGATCTCGAATGATCTATCGAAACATTTGCAAGTTGACATCGCATATGTGAAATCTTTACATGTCATGATGCAAGGCAAAACAAGCCGAAACGCATGCGAAATTGTATTTTGTTGCAAAGAACAAATGATACAAATACTATTTATCATTGAGTCAAATGACTTACAATTTATCTATCTAGATAGCAGCTTACAAGCGAAAAGCTCGCATCTAACTACACAGCCAACATGGCTTACAATACATTCAAAAAATGGCTGGTAAGCCGGATATGCACCAAGGAAACTCTCGGCTAAGAAAAGAGAGAATCCACCGGTCCTGACACCGGCAGCACAGTGCGCGGATCCGCGGCCAAAGATCTATAGCAAAAGGGATGCTGCCGCGAAGAGATCAACTCGTCATTCGCTACATCCCTAGCAGCAAGGTCAGGGATACGATATGCCCAAGACCCCAAAGAATGACTAAGGCCTCTGTCTGATCAAGATAGGCGCCGGAGGAGCTTCCTGTTCCGACAGATGCTACTCCGCAAGACAGGCGAAGCAGTCATTCCTCTGGTGATGGACTCCTTGTCATGTTGGACAAGGGCATTGACGAGCACCCCGACCTCACAAATGTGAAGGCGACAGATTCTTCTCTGGAGATGCTGAAGAAGAATCACGCCGTTCATTACGAGACGGTAGCACGGTCACTACGGCGCTGCACCTCGCCACGAGGCGGCCGGAAACATGACCTGCACACATAATACACGAAGAAATTTCTTCGAATACACATGAGGTATTATCTGCATCCTCTTTATGGTGGTTATAAACAGCAATAAGCCTCATAAAGTGGATCTTGGAAACTATTTCTATAGCACAAAGCGCAAACTCAGGATTCAAAACTTGAAGTTGCCATGAATCAACGAAAAACAAGCGTTGGAGCCAGCAGTCGTAAGGACTCACGGCAAAGCACATGTTTGGGATGAAGAACCCAAATGGCAAAGACGGGGTTTATATAGGCCCTGTGGAGACTCTTCGGTTGCTTAAGATGAGTCAGCAAATTCAAAAAGAGGGTAAGTTCAATCACTTACGCCTTGAAAAGCGGTAACAATCAATTACCCTACTAAAGGCTACGACGATTCGGTTGCGTATCCTAATAAATGACGGATAAGTCATGATTCGGATGGACTTCCCAACGGAAGCGTGCTTATCTGCCGAGAAATTAGCGCGAAAATCAAGCAAAGAATCAATTGCTGATGTCATAATTGGATATGCACAGAAATGTCCAATCAAATCCCGAAAGGGGCAAAACGGGCAAACTCATTGTTTGTTGTTAAAACAAAAGGGGGAGAAACCCTAGCAACATAACATTAATGTTTCAAAATATTACATTAATGTCTCAACCATTTTCCTGTTTTCTTTTCAAAATTCGAAAAGTCAAAACAAATTTTTGACTAAGGAGTCCTGGGGCTCGAACTGCTCGATCAGCCTCTCCACTTGTTGCACTTCTTGCTTTAGTTGCTCGCACTTGGCATTCATCTCTTGATACAGCCTCAAAGCTTTATCAACCTTTTGCTTCTGCTGCTCCACCTTCAGCATCTCAGCTGCGAGATTCTGGTGCCCGAGATTCAGAGTTACAGCTGCGCGAATCAGTGTAACTCTGTCCTTGAGGAATTTGAAACCAAGTCTGCCTTGGACTTTGAGCACGAGATTTTGGCACATGCCACACAGCAATTCAGCACTCTGGGCCGAAATGGTCGCAGGTGTAGCCGCACACAGCTGCTCTAGTATCCAGATGGCTTCAGTAAGGAATAGCCTCCTGTCAAAAGGACTGATCTCCAGACACCTCACAAATGATCGGGGGTATCTGAGGCGCATTCGAACCACCCAGTCTACATCGGTTTGCTTCAAACCTGAGACATCAAAAACAAGTCATGATGTCAAAACTCGCAAGCAAATAATGCGACGTGCGAATGGTAAATCTCTGCTTACCAGTGCCTTCCAGAATTTCATGAATAGAGGGAATGCGAGCCACCGGGTTGTTCGAAGACTGCCCTCGCTCCATGGCTCTCCTATCAGCTGCGAGCTCCAAACTCTCATAGTTAGGAGGAAGAGTGTAAGCTGCACCAGCTGCGATTACATTCCCAACCTGCGAGCCCCAAATGCTCCACGCAGGGATAGGTGCTCCTGGCTCAGTCATCGCCGGAGGCACAACCGAAGTTGCTGGACGGAAGACACTATCAGATGCGAAAATGTTGGCATCACTTGTCCTTTCCTCCTCACCACCGGTACGGACACCTTCGTCCATCGGCACGGCATCAGCTTCGACATCATCGGAGAGTTCAATGACATCCTCGAGATGCTCACTTGCGTGTCCAGCAGCTGCGACGGGCTTCTCAGTATGGGAGCTCGAAATTGGAACATGGGATGCAGAAGTCTGGCTTCTCTGCTCCAGCTCAGGTTCCTCAGCATGACCTGCGATACCGAATGCGATAAAATGAGGTAACTTGTGTTAAAAGTTATTTCGCTATCTTTACCAAAGCTAAGAATAAGCACCTCCACGCGAAGGTGGGATTGAGGTATCCTCATCATACACTAGGGACGTGGAACCGTGCCCTATCAGTGTATCCTCACTAAGCAAGCCTTTAAGAGAGGCGTGACCTGGGATGCGATTAAACCAGTCATGACTTTGTCTCAAATGGTCACAGCCTAGTACATGCATATCACTCAAAATGATTACCTGAGGGTTCTCCGCATTTGCTTACCAACCAACGGCGAATGTCAGGCTTTGACACACCGTGCTTCAACGCACCCACAATTACATCTCTATAAGTGACTGCGAGATTGAAGATCTCACCTTTATCGCCACCTGCGATCTCTGCGAAGTCCGCTTGGACTTGCTCTAGCTCTGCTGCATCCTCGCCGGGAACCTCGTCTTCTTCCTCCACATGAGGAGCCACTTCTCCGGGAAGCTCGTCTTCCTCGCCAACTGGACGCACTAGGTCGTCGACATGCTGCTCTTCGAGGCTCCGTTGCTTCACACGCTCGAGCTCCTCTTCCTCTCGCTGCCTTCTTCTTTCAGCAGCCTCCGCGGCTGTCCTCCGGGACTCAGCAAGAACATCCTCGCTTATGGGATCATCTGAAACGCCAGAGTAGGCATCTCTCTTTTGCCTCTTGACCACAAAGCTACCAACGGCTTCATCATCATCATCTGCGAATATACAATTGGTTCAAAGAAAAGAACTGCATAGAAGTCATGATAAAGGACAAGGAAATGCGACGGAAGTACCTCCTGACTCTTCCTCGCGCATCACAACTGTTCCTTCTTCTTCTTCTTCTTCATTACTTGCTTGGGGCTCCTGCCTCTCTTCCTCTTCCTCTTGGTTGAATGGAACGAAGGTTTCAACTGCGAGATCTTTTCGCACCTTGCCGGGCATACGACCCTTACCTTTATCCTTGACAGAAAGGGACCTCACTGGGGGCGAAGCTGGAGCGCTCCTAGGGGAAGAAATCGTAATTCCCTTTTGCCTAGGTCTTTTCACTCTCGGCGCCGCAGTCGCTGGAGGGGACGGGTCATCCCTAGGAGGAGACGGAGCCTGAGGGTTGTCTATCAGCGAGTCAGCGAAAGTGTTCACGACTGCGCGAACCTTTGTTTCGACCTCGGCATCCATCCTCCATGCTAGCCGGTACGATTCTCCCCTCTTTCTGGTGGCGACAATAGTGTCCACCAGCGATTTGGAGCGGTCACCAGCTGCGAACCTCCGCACATGACACTGAACAATACAGGACGAAAAGCATCAGTGCAAGCAAACTAAAGAGCTTAAAAGTACACAAGGAAACTGCTTACCTCAGCAAACGCCTTGCTATATTTGAGGACCTGCGTGTCACCCTTCTTGATTGCATTGACCTGCTCCTTCAGAATGAAATCGGGGCACAAATGGTTCTCGCGGTCCAACAGCGAGTAGCAACCGTACTCAGACTCGCTCAAACTGCAATTGGGGCGAAACGGAAAAGAGTTTCTCTTGATCAAGGGGGCCCTTCCTGGCTGCGCTGCCGCCTCTGTTTCCATCCTCGTCTGCTGGGCAATCCAGTATGCGATCCAGTTCTGGGAATAACCACCCTTGCGAGTTCCCGCAGGCTGCTCGAAGGGAAGATTGCTCATGAGGACCGTCTTGCACTCCTTTGTCAGCAAGCGCTTGTAGCACCCCCTGACGATAGACTGGGGCCAGATTGATGGGGCCACCGCATCGAAACCAAACTGAGGAGAGACCCGAGTGGGGTCAACATCCACTGTAAGCCTTTCATATCGTGGCACGAGCTCACGAATATGCTCTGCAAGTGCAGGAAGAGAACCTCGCAGACACCAGCAAAAGAACTCACGATAGCGCTCGTGGAAATACGGTCCCTTTTCAAAGAGAAGGTCTTCTGACAAGACCATACCTTCGGAGGGGTATAGCTTTGGAAACCACCGCACATTCTCAACGCGTGTGGCGTAAGGCCTGGCAGTGAACTCCCTTCGCTTGTCGCATATCAAGCTCCAAGTACACTTGGTGTTGCTTGCTCCAAACCATCTCGCAGCTCTTCCGCTGTTGAGCGCTTTCGTCTCGCCTGGGGGATACCACTTCTCAAGTGGGAGGGGAGTTGGTGCATAAGACGGCCAGCGTTCAAAAAACCCACATTGTCAAAAAGCTGATATTGACAAAGGTCAGAACATCGAGACGGCCGCGCGATTCCCTCATCGCCAGAACCAGCTGGTCCAGCCTATAATACAGCGTACCCAAGACCAAGGGCCCAAGTGCGACTCTCTGGCCAAGAGCGAGCCTCACCGCAAGTGGCAGCACATGGTAGAAGACCCCGTCATGGGGGTGACCATCAATCAGATACCTCGACAGCCAAGCACAAAGAAAGGCGCAAAGGGTCAGATGATAACCCTTGCCCTCTACGTAATTCTCGGCCTTCGGGTTTCCGCTCAAAAGCTTCTTAGTAATGCTGCTGCTCGCGTAGTCTCGGAAGAAGTACTGCAACCACTTGTTCCAGGTATTCTTCGCAGACGTATCAACCAGCTGCCAGTTCGGAAGAGGTTTTGTACTGGTCCACCGAGTGGAGATTTTCTTCACCTCTGCTAGGCACTCCTCCATCTGCGCGTACAAGGCTAATTCCGCAGATGTCCTTAAGTGACTCAAGGGGTCCACCTCGCCCATGGGGGAAAGCTCATACAGCATTTGAACGTCCTCGAGCGTGGGGGCAGCCTCGAACTCAGCAAAGTGAAACGTGTGAGTCGCAGGCGAATAGCGGGACAGAAGGTCTAGAAGCATGGACTGATCCAACTTCACGGCAGCACCCTTCATAGCACGAACAGCGAAGAAAATGCCGGCTTCATCAAGAGTTTCGGCGTAATTACCCAACACGTGGTCAGTCCACTCATCCATATAGTCCAACTTCTGGACAAACGCCTGAGTAGAAATCGCAGTGTATGGGAAGTGCCCGTTCTCGATTCCCAATCGAACCACATCCTCGGAGCCAACTAACTCGAGCAAGGCTGAGTTAACTGGGCGAGTCAGTGTCAACAACCGCTCAACGGGAACAGGATCAGGCATCCTCTTCGCCTTCACCCTCGCGTGGTAAAAATCTTTCCCACCCAGAAAGGGGGCTTTTCGCCACAGAGACTGCGGAAGCTCCGGCATCTCTTCATCTTCCTTGACGGGTCTGGTTACCCTTGTTTTGGCCATTCCTGCGAAAGGGCAAAAAAGGGGGGGAGAAATACCACACCAGTCAGTTTGAATTTTGAATTCGAGACTTATGCAAAGGAATGCAAACAGTTCCGGTGCCGATTTCAGAAATTGGGTAATTGCAAGATCCAATATCGTCGAAAGAGTAAAGCGAAGCGGGTTTAAAGATCAAAGCCTCTTCACAGATTTCATGAGTTTACAGATTCAACGCAGTTCAAGACAAACGCCGGAATTTTAAAATCAAAAAAGTAAACGAGGCCAACCTTGTTTCCTTGAAGCCTGCTTGGATATGCACAATTGAAGAATACGATTTGCAGTCCTGAACTGGTGATTGATTATCTGGATCTGCTCTCGAAGATCTCCGGATACCATTCACTTTAAGAGAAAGAAGTGATGCTTTGCAATAATGGGATACAAGGTATTTATCCAAAAGAATGAGGGGTTGCGTCCCTTCAGTAGTCGAATCGCAACCGTCACCGTCGTATCGCGCAATCACAGGACAGGCTGACGTCACGCCTAAAACCCTAAAGGTCAGATGGCACGACTCTAGGGGTTTTAGGTCATAATGACACGCACGGGGGCTGAACTTACCCGTATTTGAATTGGTGCGTGGCGACGACGCGCATGTTGGTTTCCGCGCATAGAAGCCTATACAGCTACGAGCCTTCACGCGCAGAAAGGGGGCTAATGTAGATACTGCTTTATGACATGGCAGATCCAGGCCACGTGGCGACCATCCAGCACACCATATTGTGCTCCACACACACAGGATCACCAGCCGAGCTGATCCATGTGGGGGCTGCGAGACAGAGCCCTCGCATACCACTGCACGGGACTTGTAGGGACTTGTGGTTTGGAGGCTAGGGTAAGCCCTGTCGCGTGCGAGCCAAGCCCGCACGCGACCTTTAGTAACTGTTTTGAGAGATCTATGGCACGAGCTCCCTAGACCCGGTCAATCCGGTCAAACCCGGTCAACCTCATAACGGTTCCGGTACTCGCGCACCACGTGCTCTAACGGTTCCTATATACTCGGACGAACGTGCCGTTATGGTTAAGCTAATTAAGCCGCCATTAATGGGCGCATTAACCACACTACAACGGTCACGTTCTCCAGTATATATATATCGTTACTCTTTCCACACAAAGAGAACAACACTGCTATACGCGGAAGCTCTGCCAAACCTCTGTCTCTCTCTCAGACATTGCTACTGACTTACTCTCTCCCTACACACACCCCTATTCTTCCTGTGCGATCCCTGATCCACTACGTACGGTGTACACGGAGGTCTCCCTGCCGGAATCTCTTGTGCACAGGTGGCATCCCTGGAATCTCGTCTAGGAAGACATCGGGAAAGTCCGTTACGGCCGGTATCTCCTCCAACAGATTTTCCTCCTTGGATACATCCTGGACGTAACACAAATAGGCAGGGTTTCCCTTCTTCACTTGGTTGACTATGGTCAAGGGTGACAATAGTCGAATACGAGGTTCCCTTGTGATACCACGATAAGTGATCTTCTCTCCCTTGGGTCCTTTCAACCGAACCTTCTGATCATAGCAGTCAATAACTGCTCGATACGTCCCGAGCCAGTCCATCCCTAGAATAACATCTATACCCCCAAGGTCAAACTTTATTAGGTTGGCTGGTAGAGTACTTGTTAGGATTTTCTGCTCGACTTCTTCATATATGGTGTCACATACTGTGATTTGGCCAGTAGGGGTTGCTACGGGAATGGATATGGTAGATGACTTATTCAAACCCAGTTTTTCAACAAATGATGATGATATGAACGAGTAAGATGCACCGGAATCAAATAATACAAATGCTGGGTGCTCGTGGATAAGGAATGTACCGGTGACAACTCCATGAGCAGCATCTGCCTCAGTCTTTGTTATGACAGCAATCCTTCCGACATTGGCATTCTGAGCTCCAGCTCCTGCTGCGACATTGTTGTTGACTGCAGCGCCAACATTGTTGTTACGGTTCTGGCCTCCATTCTGTCTGGCGTTCCCCTGGTTGTAGTTTGGCTGTCTTCCATAGCCATTGCCTCCATTGTTCTGATGGTTTCCAAAGTTCCCATACCCAATCTGCAAGTTAGCTGGCTGCTGGTTCCCATACTGGTGGTTGTGCCCGAAATTGTTTCCGTTTTGCTGATGATTCCCCCGATAGTTGTTTTGTTGCAGCCTCAGAAAGTTTCATCCTTGATTCATTTGCTGTTTCCCTGCTGGTGGTGATCGTCAATCATAGGCGCGATGTCCCCTCTTACCACAATTGTTGCACGTGACTGGAATTCCGTCACAATCTTTTCCTGGGTGATTTCGTGGGCACTTCTTACAGAAATAGCGGCGTACTTTATGACCTCCAAGGTTTTGTTGGTTGCCTCGATACTGTCCCTGGTCACTTCCTCCATTGTTAGGCCTGAGCCTTTGGTTTCCCTTTGAAAAGTTGTTGTGACTTCCTCCTGCCTCCTCTAGCTTGTGTTTCTTGCGTCTTTCCTCTTGGACTGCTTGGATTCGCAAGATATCATCTGCTCTATCATAGACTTCATGAAGGGTTGGATAAGTCCTACTCAGCAGTGACGTCTGCAGCCGCTCGTGCAATCCAGAGATGAATTTTGAAACTTTGGACTCTTCGTCGGGAATCGTGTTACCAGCAAACCGCATCAGTTCTGTAAATTTCCGGAAGTACTCAGTTACCGAGTCATTTCCTTACTCCAAGTTCTGAAATTCTTGTTGCTTGCTCCTTTTCACATGACAAGGATAAAAGCGGGATCTGAGAGCAGTCTGGAGGGATGCCCAATTGAAGTTGGGATGAGCCAAGAGGGTTTCTCGAGCATTCCTTCACCAGAGATTCGCCTCGCTCTTCAGATAAAACACCGCACAATTGACCTTCTGGTCCTCAGGGCATTCCACATTCTCAAGGATCTTGTCCATCTCCATGATCCAGTCTTCCAGTTCAACGAGGTCTTCATTTCCCATGAAACTTGGCGGTTTCATGTCTGCCACTTTCTTGGCCCAGTTAACTCCTGTCCGAGCTCCATTGCCCATCATTTGAGCCATTTGAGCAAAGAATTGCTCCATGTTGTTGTTGTTGTTGTTGTTGTTTTCTGCCATCTGTTCTTGCCGGACTCTCCTGGTGTAGTAGCGTAGTGGTCTATCAGTCGTATTCCTACACTATCACCTATTGTATCATTTCTTAATCTATTATTGGCTCGAAAGATAAACATAAATCACCTTATAAACTACATGCTTAACAGTTCATGTAACACGTGTATCACACTTAAATACCATCTACCACATAAGAATCAAGACATGCAGCATCTAACAATTCGTAATCATGCTTGCTTCCATAAACTTTCTCAATGTATAATTGCCTTTTCTGAGACAGACTTCTCGAATACATAAATCTTTTCTTCTTTACGGGTGCAAATTATATCTCAAAGATAGTAATATAAATCATCACAACTAATGTCTCCAAGTACTGTCAAGCACATAACGTGTCACATGACTAACAAAAAGGATGTGGGTGGGTGGGACCAATAAGACCAGAACTTAGACTACCCATAACCCAATCGGCTTGTCCAATTTTAATTATATTTTTCCTAGTTTCATTTTAAGGTTTCCCTACAGGTCTTTAATTTCCTTTTTTGGACAGCCCGCTCTGATACCACTTGTAACACCCCTTGATCCCCGAGCTTTCCGTTCTGGACCGGAGAGCCTAGGAGGGTGCTACTTATAACGAAATGGTGGAAACCGAGAACAACACTGCCATAGTTATATATTACATGTGCCAACAGTCTTACACATTATCTTAAAATATTATTACACAAAAGATGCAAACCGTCTAAGAGTCCGAGTTACTACAAGTACTGACAGTTACTAGGTGAGACCGCGTTCCCCCCATCTAAGCCAAGCCGTCTTCGTCTAGACCTGCGGTGGGAATAAAACAGGAACCGCAGTTTTTCTAAAGTCAGCAATGAAATACTGAGTAAGTAATCACCCAAGCTTGTAAACAGATTATGAAGTATACTTTTCATTTGCAAACAATCATAGAGGAGTGAATCGTAACCAAATATGAAATCTTGAAAAGAAATGGACACTGACGTTACATATGAAATTCCTTGCTTTTTACCTTGCATCTCAATCGTCTTCTTTATCTCAAACGGGGAATATTATTTCCAATCTATCTCTTCTTTTCTTTCTTTAAGAAAGCCATATTATCAACTTGTTGACACGGGGGAAGAACTATCCTTTCACTAGCTACCATGACCATAAGTGCCGGCACCCCCCTAAGACTGCTCGCGGCCAGAGAGGTAAGTACATGGAGACACGCGGCAGGTCGCGACCGGGTTTAAAATATACGGGCCGAGTGACTATAGTCAACATCGACAATAATAAAGTTCCCCGCACAACTCTTTCCACTTTACCTCATTAATGGATTATTATTCTTGCGTGACATTCGCAAAACATACAACTCAAAGCATAATCAATCTCAAATACATCATGTAAGTCATAAAACACATTTTTGAGACAAATTATAAAATCACATTTCGACATGAAAGAAGCTAGGCACGCTAGACTTGGCATGATTACTCACCTCAATAACACGACAAATAGCACGTAGGCTCTTACGGGTAGACGTAGCCCTCGTCTATAAATTCGTCACCTACACATTTATAATTTCTAATTAATCGAGAGTCTTACTATCACGTAATATGCAAGTGACGACTTTAGAAAGTCTAATTTTATTTAATACGACGTCTAAATCTTTCTTTGTTGTTATATTGGTCAAGAGGGTGCTAGTTTACAATCATCATATCCTCAAGTTATAACTATCTAATATTACTATTAAATTTTATAAATAATACACTTGTATATTAAATAGTGAGAAAATAAAATATTTAATTTTAGAATTTCCCTAAGTATAAACTCTTTCAATAGGAAATTATTAGCTTAGTCTTCATTGTAAAGAGCCACATTTTATTCTTAATATTCTAACAATTATATTTAACTCTTCTAGAATAAATTATTTATAAAAACGAAATTGTTAGTTTAACAAAATTTATTATTGGATGTAGACTCTTAATAAAAATACTATACACTAACTCATTTAGGAGATGATACCTTACAAAAATACATACCTATATATATATATTGGGAAAATAAGTATTATTTAATATATATTTATAAGTATGAGAAATAATTATTTTTAATTTAGAGAAAGGTAAAACATTAAGTCAAGAATCTAGTCATAAACTTATTTTATTCTAAAGATAATATTTAGACAAGCAATTTATTTAGAATGTCAATTTACAATACTTTGAGATTATCTAGTTAAACAAAACGATATTGATTATCGAATAAGTAGGCATAGTATATTAGACGTCTCTAGTTTACTTTGTAACGATTATTTATTGTAAAATTTTACTACTCAAGTTGTTGTTGTTGTTGTTGTTGTTGTTGTTGTTGTTGTTGTTGTTATTATTATTATTATTATTATTAAATAAAATTCAGAAATTAATTTAATTCCAAATAATCTTTATTAACTTCATATGTATATGTGTGTGTGTGTGTAAATATCTTTTCCTCAAAAGACAACAAAACCCCCCTCCTACTAACATAACAGTTTCAGATGCCATAATACATACCCTTAGCTTTTCTGAAAGTACAAAACAACCCCCTTCTCATAACTATAAACAGTTCTGGTGAATGACATATTATACCCCCGAGTTGTAAGAAAGGCACTTTCACCCCCTATACGTAAACCATCAAATCGATCAATACAAGCATGGATTCAAGGCTCAATAAGCGATTTTGATTGCATAAAACGACTAATTAGAGGATTTAGAGTGTACCCGTACCAAAAATCGCTGAAAACGGTCAAGAATTGCGTCGGTTCGAGGTCGCCGTCGAGGTCGACGGAGATGGTGGTCGACCAGGGCTTTTTCGGTCACTTCTGGGTGCGGGTGAGTCCTCCTATGCACCGGTCGGAGCCTCTGGAGGCTGAATAGATAGAGATATGGAGGTGGGTTGCCCTGTTTTGACCGAGCCAAGCTCGTCGCCGGAAAATATGGCGGACGACGGCGACGGTGGCTTCGTTACCCACTGCTGCTGCCTCCTTGCTGTTTCTGGAGCCTTTTTTGGGATCTCTAGAGAGTGGGGAGGGAGAAGAGAGGCTGGGAGAGAGAGATAGCAGGTGGTGGAGGCGCGGTGTTTCCGTCGCCCTTTTCCGGCGGCGATGGCGGCGTGGCCCTCGGCCACAGCAGCTGCTGGCTCTCTTTCTGTTCGACCGAGGGAGAGGGAGGCAGAGACAGGGTGAGGGAGAGAGAGAGAGAGAGAGAGAGAGAGAGAGAGAGAGAGAGAGAGAGAGAGAGAGAGAGAGAGAGAGAGAGAGAGAGAGAGAGAGAGAGAGAGATGGAGGGTGGGTTGGTGGTGGCGGCGTTGGTGCCGGTGGTGTTGGTTGGGAGAAGAGAAGGAGTAGAAGTTTAAGAAGAAGGGAAGAAGAAGAAAGACAAAAGTCTTGTAATTTACAACTTCTCTTGTTATTTGGGACAGTTGGCGTGTGGGTGGGAGAAAAATTTCTCCGTTGTTCTTTTTTTTGTATCATTTTATTATCTTTTACTAAATTACTCACTAGGTTGTAGGGCTTCTTCAAATTACAATCACCACCCTCTAATTAACTAGCAAATACTACTTGGTAATTTCAACTACCTCCCCTCTTACTAAATAACTTAGAAAAGTAACTTATAACTTTACGAAAAGTTATCAATTACTCTTATACTATGTAAAACGGGGTATTACATCAGCAGTTTGCGGAGGCTTTGTCGGATTGTAGTTTGTTCGACTTGGGGTATAGGGGAGAATTGTATACCTGGTGGAATGGATGATCATACCCTTTTTCGGTCCAGGAGCGGCTTGATAGGGCTGTGGCGAATAGAACCTGGGAGCAGATCTTCCCCAACAACTCAGTTGAAGTCCTTCAGATGATTGGTTCAAATCATCTTCCCATTGTAGTCACTGGTTCGCCTGTCGCGCCTTGCTCATCCAAAAAACCACCGTTTCTATTTCGCAGCGGAATGGACGCGTAATCTGGAATGTGCAGCTTTGATTGAGGAGGTATGGCCTGATTCTAATCCTACACCTACTGTTACACATGATTTCGCAAATAAAATTAATTACACCACTGATCATTTACGTAGATGGGGAAAACTAAACTACATCAATACAATCCGTGAAAAGAAGTTTTTACTTCGTAGGCTTTCCATCCTGTCCTTTAGAGGACAAATTGAGAGACCATCTGTCAAAAGAAAGAAATTTCGACTCAGTTACAAAAAATCCTTTCTGGCGAAGAAATACATTGGAAGCAGCGGTCTAGAAATAAGTGGCTTAAAGAAGGTGATCGTAACACAAATTTCTTCCATATGGTGACTGCTGAAAGAAAACGTAAGAATACAATTTATTCTATTACAAATGTTAATGTAAATTTATTTAAAGAAATGGATGACATAAAAAACTGTTTTAACAATTACTTTAAGGATATGTTCACTGCTATGCCCACTTGTTCTTACCAAACCCTGGAGTGTGTTAGCCCAAAATTACTGTTTCTATGGCTGATATGCTAAATGAACCCTTTACGGAAAATGAAATTCTTAATTCTTTAAATGCTATCGGTCCTTTAAAAGCTCCGGGTCCGGACGGGCTCCCCGCCATTTTACCAAACTTATTGGCCCACGATTGGTAAGCATATTATTTCGATGTGTCTCGATTTTTTAAACAATGGCGGTAATATTTCAAAACTAAATGAGACTTGTATTGCTTTAATCCCAAAAATTAAAAACCCACATTCGGTCTCTGAATTTCGTCCCATAAGTCTTTGCAGTGTGTCTTATAAATTAATTTCCAAAACAATTGCCAATCGTATTAAACTTGTTTTAATAGAAATCATTGACCCCTCTCAATCCGCCTTTGTTAAAGGTCGTCTCATTTCGGAAAATTCCATCATTGCCTTAGAAATTCTCCATACCATCAACAACCAAAAGAACAAAGATGGCTATTTTTCTCTCAAATTGGACATGGCCAAAGCTTACGATAGAATAGAATGGTCCTATCTTGAGCAAATTCTTCTTAAGTTGGGTTTTCCTTTAAACTTTACTAATAGAGTTATGTCTGGTGGGACTTCGGTGTCCTTTTCTATTCTAGTTAATGGTCAACAGACTAGATTTTTTCACCCTAGTAGGGGTATTCGTCAAGGGGACCCTTTAAGCCCTTATTTATTTGTAATTTGCTCGGAAGGTCTTTCGACTTTAATAAATCATGCTTCTAATAATAACTATCTACAGGGAGTTAAGGCCGGTGGAGGTTCTCCTAGTGTGACTCACCTTCTTTTTGCCGACGATAGCATATTTTTTGCTAAAGCATCTATCCAAAATGCTATCTCTATTCACTCTATCCTTTTTCAATAATGTGCGGCTTCTGGTCAAAAAATAAATAACGATAAGTCCAATATTATTTTCGGTCCCCCATGTTCCCAATGAGATGAAACATAATATTACCCTTATTCTTCAAATTCCTAGCACCTCTTCTCATGATATGTACCTTGGTCTCCCTACACTTATTGGTCGCAAAAGAACAATAATTTTCAATTCTATTCAAACTAAAATCTGGAATAAAATTTTTGGGTATAAAGAAAAAATACTTTCTCCGGCGGGTAAGTAAATTCTTATCAAATCCGTTGTTCAATCTATTCCTACCTACATTATGTCAGTCTATTTTCTTCCAATTACTTTTATTAAGAAAATTCACCAGCTTTTTGCGCGTTTCTGGTGGGGAAATGATCTTGAAAAAAACAAAATTCATTGGAAGACCTGGGACAGTCTTTGTAACTCTAAATCTATGGGTAGTATGAGTTTTCGCCATATGTACTCGTTTAACCTTGCTCTTCTTGGTAAAAAAGTGTGGCGTATTCTTCAAAATCTGAACTCCCTTCTAGAACATGTTCTTAAGGGTAAATATTTTCAAAATTCAGATATCATTTCGGTTGAGTCCAATTCTAATAACTCTTACATTTGGAAAGGACTCATTAAAGCCATGAACATTACTTTTAAGGGAGTTCGTCAAGGTATTGGGAATGGGATACTTACCCTTGTTTATCAGCATAGATGGATACCAATAATACTTGGACGTAAAACTTTTAGTTATCCTAAGTTACGAAATCGGGATTCCTCTAAGTTCTCCCTCCAATCAAGATAACTATGTTTGGTCCAAAACTACAGATGGCAATTACACTGTTCGTTCAGCTTATTATGTTGCTCTTTCCAATACTTGTCCTGAAATTTTCCAAAATTATGTTTCTTCTTCGTGTAATAACCATGATATCATGTACAAAATGATTTGGAAGATGAAAGTTCAGGAAAAATTAAACTTTTCATTTGGAAATTAGTTAACAACTGCCTACCCACAAAAAATAATTTGGGTAAAAAAGGTATTGTTTTACCTCAACAGTGCTGCCTCTGTAACCGAGATAATGAAGATCCAAATCATTTGTTTTTTGACTGTGTTTGGTCTCAAAGTCTCCTTGCTTCTGATTGGGTTGACATCCAGATTCCACTCAGCAACCTTCCTTTCCCCGTTCGTTTTAGACATCTGTTCCTTCACTTGAACCCTGATAAAAGAGATCTGTATTGTTATATTTGTTGGAACATTTGATTGGAGCGAAATAGAAGAATCTTTAAGAATGAAAACCAAAATCCCGCTTCTATTGTTAATATTGCTTTATCAACATATTCGGATTTCAAAGCTGTACTTATCTTGATTTGGGATTGGTCCATGCAGATCCCCGAGAGTCTGAAACGTCGACAAAATGGTCGGCTCCTCCGCCCGGGTGCTTAAAGCTAAACATCGATGCTTCCATCGATGCAGATAATCGAAGATCTGGTGGGGGCGCTGTTCTCAGAAACAGCAACGGTGACTTCATTTTGGGGATGGCCTTCCGGATCCCCTTTTCAACGGATTCAACGATTGCAGAAGCTTTTGCTATGAAGATGGCGATAACTACAACAAGAAGTCGCGGATTCACAACTTTGATGTTAGAATCCGACTCTCAAACTCTAGTTTCAAAAATGAAAAGAAGAGAGGCGCCGATGGGTTTCTCAGAGAAAGAACGAACCCTAAATGGGGTTAGGAATGCTCTCAGCTCCTTTATAAGTGTTAGGGTTGATTGGTGCAGAAAAACCGAAAATACCCTCGCCCATTTTCTTGCAAAATTGGACCGGGATTGTACTGGTTTCAATGTATGGGCCAATGTTTGCCCTAGTAGCCTGTATGCCTTATGGGAAATTGACTCAGCCCAGTATTAAATAAAGCAGGCCTCTTTGCAAAAAAAAAATAAATAAATAAATAAATAAAAAAAGAAAAGAAAATTTTGCTACAGTGCATTGGTGGCATCAGCAAAATTGTGGTTAGATTAATTAAGGGTTCATATTTTGTGTCAGTTTTACCCTTTTGTTTTAGTTACCGTTAGGGTTTATTATTGAGAGTTTGGGTTTAATATTATGGGGTTATATAATTTAATATTGGGATTTAAAATAGGCTAAATTGCACTGGAGCTACTCCTATTTTGTAAAATTGACCAAGTGGGTACCTAAATTTCATAATCGAGCACAACAAGTCTCACATTTTGAATTTTTGAGCAAATGGGTACCCTTCCGTTAATTTTTCGTTAATATTGGACAAAAAATTATAAAAAATAATTTTGTACTCCTTATTTTCACCTCCAGCTTTTTTTAAAACACAAATTTTACTAAATGATCTAAAAAATAAAAGCTAAAAAAATAATTTTTTAATTTGATATATGTAAATAATTCAATATATTTCATCAAAATTACATACTTTTACATCATTTCAAGATATGAAATATTTTTTCATTAACATACTCATCACTAAAGTCTTTTACTTATTTTAACAGTTTTTAAAAAAAAATTGTCAGAACTTCATAATTTCACATGTATTTTTTTAATAAAACAATAACATGCAAGTATCTTTGTGCATTTTAACAACTAACACAAATGTTGACACCTGACATTCTTGAGTAGTTTTTTTATTGTAATAATTTATATTTTTCCTGCAAATGTAAAATAGGCTATTGTATAAAAATTTACAAAGATACTTGTATGTTATTATTTTCTTAGAAAATACACGTGAATTATGAAATTTGAAATTATTTTTAAACACTATTAAAAAAAGTTAAAGACTTTAAGATTGACAGATATGTGTTAATAAAACCATATTTCATATCTTGAAATGATCTAAAAAATATGTAAGTTTGATAAAATATATTGCATTATCTTACATATATCAAATTATTAAATTTAAGTTTTATTTTTTTAACTTGTTTTAAATTTTTTTAGTAAAACTTGTATTTTAAAAAAACTTGGAGGTGAAAATAAGGGGTACAAAAGTCTTTTTTATAATTTTCCGTCTAATATTAACGGAAAATAACGGAAGGATACCTAGTTGCTCGAAAATTCAAAATTTGGGACATGTAGTGCTCGATTTTAAATTTGGATACCCACTTGCTTGATTTTAAAAAAATATGTGTACCTCCGGTGCAATTTAGCCTTTAAAACAGTGTAATAGCAATAATCTGATGCTACCAAAGTGTGTAATTATTATTTTCTTGTTTTCTGTATTCTTTCTGTTTGTAACTTTTCTGTTTATGAATAGAAAATGTAGACAGAAAGCCAACAGAAAATTTAAGACCAATAGGATTTCTGCACGTCCCTTATATTTCAATCTTTCATGATCTTCATCTAATTCAAATTGTGCTACAATGCATTGGTGGCACCAGTAAATTGTGGTTAGATTAATTAAGGGTTCATATTTTGTGTCAGTTTTACCTTTTTGTTTTAGTTACCGTTAGGGTTTATTATTGAGGGTTTGGGGTTTCAAATTCTGGGGTTATATAATTTAATATTGGGATTTAAAATAGGTTAAATTGCACTGGAGGTACTCATATTTTGTAAAATCGAGCAAGTGGGTACCTAAATTTCATAATCGAGCACAAAAAGTCTCACATTTTGAATTTTTGAGAAAATGGGTACCCTTTCGTTAACTTCCCGTTAATATTGGACTGAAAATTATAATAAATAATTTTGTACCCTTATTTTCACCTCCAACTTTTTTAAAACACAAATTTTACTAAAAGATCTAAAAATAAAAGCTAAAAAAATAACTTTTTAATTTGATATATGTAAATAATTCAATATATTTCATCAAAATTACATATTTTTACATCATTTCAAGATATAAAATATTTTTTTATTAACATACTCGTCATTAGAGTCTTTTACTTTTTCTTATCAGGTTTTTTCTTTAAAAAAATGTCAAAACTTCATAATTTCACATGTATTTTTTTTAATAAAACAATAACATGCAAGTATCTTTATGCATTTTAACAACTAACACAAATGTTGACACCTGCCATTCTTGAGTAGTTTTTTATTGTAATGATTTATATTTTTCATGCAAATGTAAAATAGGCTATTGTATAAATATGTACAAAGATACTTGTATGTTATTATTTTCTTAAAAAATACATGTGAATTATGAAATTTGAGATTATTTTTAAACACTATTAAAAAAAGATAAAGACTTTAAGATTGACAGATTTGTGTTAATAAAACAATATTTCATATCTTGAAAATATATTGCATTATCTTACATATATCAAATTATTAAATTTAAAATTTATTTTTTTAACTTGTTTTTAGATTTTTTTAGTAAAACTTGTATTTTAAAAAAACTTGGAGGTGAAAATAAGGGGTACAAATTCTTTTTATAATTTTCCGTCTAATATTAACGGAAAGTTAACGGAAAGATATCTAGTTGCTCGAAAATTCAAATTTTGGGACATGTAGTGCTCGATTTTAAAATTTGGGTACCCCCTTGCTTGATTTAAAAAATATGTGTACCTCCGATGCAATTTAGCCTTTAAAATACTGTAATAGCAATAATCTGATGCTACCAAAGTGTGTAATTATTATTTTCTTGTTTTCTGTCTACTTTCTGTTTGTAATTTCTCTGTTCATGTAGCATGATTCAAAAACATGCCCTAAACACTAATTAAAAATTTGGTGTATATTGCACTAAATCCTATTTTGCCATATACGGTAAAAATAAGATTTGGTGATATAGGATAGGAATTGGAGGTATTGTGAGAGATGCACTTTACCATTTCACAAAAATTACACCAAATATTGAATTTGGTTATTTGGTGTTTTTTGGTCAACGACTGTGGGAGGCTTGCAAAAAAAAAAAAAAAAAAAAAAAAAACACAATTTGTTGATGATTTGATGATTTGTTGTGAGAGGCCGAAAACACCAAATTTTACCATCAAATATAAGATTTAGTGAACTGTGGAAGATACTTTAACGGCAACCAAAAAACTCTAATTCGGTTATACACAACCAGTTATCATGGTATGACCATAAAATTAATGGTAAAAGATAATTCCCACTCCTTGAGTATGGGTTAAATACAATTATCCCCTCGTGGTTGGAAAAATACATTTACCCCTCTGTCATATACAATATGTCCCCTGTCAGTGGATTGATGGTGGACAAATACCACCCTTATATTACAATTAATTAGTGTCAGTGGACGAATACCACCATCTCACTTTTTTGAGACCATCCACCCTTGGAAGAGTAGGAATTAGAGCTCATTCTCGATCTCCCCTCTTACCTTGTTTGATTTGGAGAGACCACAACAAGAACACCAACTCAATAACAAGATCATCAACAACAAGATGAATAACACCACCACAACACCGTCACCAAACCGCCACCGAAATTAAAAAAAGATTGGCCAAAATATCAAAAAGGGTCAATTACTTATTACCCACATCCAATATAAGGTAATAATTCATGTACTCCAGTTTCAAAATCCTCTAATTACCACCTAGAGTTAATAATTGTTAGCAATGAACAACTAGGGTAAATTCCGTCCAAACTTTTCCGTTAGTTAACGGTGTTGCAGGGGTAAAGTGGTACAGTAAAAGATATGAACATTTTATTATTCTTCTTTTCTTTTTTAATTTTTTAATATATGCAACATTTTTAAGAAAAATAACACTAAAGAACATTTCAAAAAAAAAAAAAACACTAAAGAAAAATATAAATCAAAAACTAAATGAAGAGAAAACTAGAAATTCGTCACTTCCGAGTAGGAATCTCAGCGTGAAAGCCTCGGCGGCGGCGGTGCCGGATAAGCAGCCTCCACAGCCAAGGCAAGGGGCGGCAATGAAGCCTCTGATTGCCTCCATCGCCATCGGAGTTATCCTCTGGTTCGTTCCTCAACCTGCCGGAGTTTTCCGCAGCGCCTGGCAATTGATGTCGATTATCTTAGCCACTGTAAGAGTCGGCGACTCTTACTTATGAATTCCAGTGAATCCTACACCAAATTGAGGCCGTCGGGGGTCAATCGGAAGCCAACGAGAGGCTGATTCCGATGAGAGTACGATCCAAGCCAACAATTCTATTGATCTAAAAATAATTGCAGACCAAATTAACAAGCAAAAGGAGAAGAAGAGAAAAATAATAATAGAATGTTTATTGATGCCCTTTCAAGAGATACATAGCCCCTTATATAGGTCCGGGTGGAAACATAATAAACGAAACCTTTTAGCAATGAAATAGAAATAAGTAAAATAAGTAACGGCCATGCCGCGTCATAGGCGGAGTCAGCTCCTGATGACCAAAGGTCGCTGACGTGGACCAATCAGAGTTGACGACGCCACTTAGCTCGAAACGACCCCGTTCTACTTATGATTTAAACTCTAACGTATAAAAGGAAACAACAGCCAAGATTAGATCATCCTCCTCTAATCATACGGCTGCTGAACGAAGATGAAAGTGACCAAATGAACAGTAAAGTTACCGTTCATTTGGTAAATGCTGCAACTTTGAATCTCCAAAAATCAATCGGAAAAGGTCAAAACTGAGTTGTAAAGTAGGGGATCATGACATTCTCTACCTCTTAAAAACATACATGTCCTCATGGATGAAAATCAGGGAAGAATGCCTGCACTTGAGCTGCATCTTCCCAAGTGGCCTCAGAAGGCAAAGTGTTGGCCCAATGAATGAGAAGTTGTTTCACATTTGTGCCATTTCTGTCCACAATCCTTTGGTCTAATACAGCCACAGGTTCAACTAACAACTGTCCCTCTGGACTTTGAAATGGAAGGGTGGGTTGAACTGTAACTTGATCCCCCAATTTCTTCTTCAACAAGGATACATGAAAGACAGAGTGGATTTTAGAATGTGCAGGTAGGGCTAACCTGTAAGCAACCTTGCCTATCTTTTCCAGCACCTGGAAAGGACCATAGAACCTGGGGGTGAGCTTGTGAGACCTGGTCTTTAGTAAGGAAGTCTGTTTATAGGGTTGCAACCTTAGATACACCCAATCACCCACAACAAATCTCCTTTCACTTCTGTTCTTATCAGCATAAACCTTCATCCTAGCTTGAGCTTCCTGGAGGTTGGTTTGGAGAAGTAGCAGCAATCTCTGTCTGTCTTGAAGAAAATGATTGACCTCCTCAAAAGGAGAGTTGTTGATTTGGTGGAAACTCAGTTGTGGTGGTGCATACCCATAAATATCCATAAAGGGGGTAGTCTTGAGAGAGGTGTGGTAGTTAGTATTATACCAATACTCAGCTAAACTCAACCACTTACACCACTGTGAAGGCCTATCCCCTGTCATGCATCTGAGGTAAGCTTCTAGACATTGGTTAAGCCTTTCTGTTTGGCTATCTGACTGGGGGTGGTAGGCTGTGGAGCGGGCTAAGTTTGTATTTAGTAACTTGAATAGGCATTGCCAGAAGACCCACAAGAACACATGATCTCTATCAGAAACTATGGTGGAGGGTAGACCATGGAGCTTATGGATGTGATCAAAGAATAAATGAGCTACCTTGGCTGCTGTAAAGGGATGGGAGAGAGACATGAAATGGCCATACTTAGTCAATCTATCTACCACCACTAGGATGACATCCTTCCCCTGGGATTTTGGTAACCCAGTAATGAAATCAAGGCTAATGTCAGTCCAAGGAAGGGATGGAATTGGAAGGGGTTGGAGAAGACCTGGGTAGTGTACATGTTCATGTTCCATTTGTCGACAAACATCACAGGTCAGCACCCAGTCTTTGAATTCCTTTTTCATTCCTGGCCAAAAGAAGTGATGATTAACCCTCTTGTAAGTTCCCAAAATGCCAGAATGCCCCCAACACCTGTGTTATGACCCATTTGAATCAAATCAGCTCTAATATCATTGCCACTTGCCACATAAATTTGGTGAGATTTCCATAGCATGTCATTGGAAAGAGAGTACACTCCATTACCAGCTTTGGAGTCAATGAGAAGTTTCTGTATCCATGTCTGAGCCCAAGCATCTCCTACATAAGATTGTTTGACTGAAGTAGCCCATTGAGGTTGAACCACTGTGATAGTCTTGCAATGTCCCTCTTCCCATTCTTCTGGCAATCTGGATAAGGCATCAGCCACTAAATTCTCCTTCCCTTTCTTGTAGGAGATTGTGTAGTTGAGGCCAATGAGTTTAGATAGCCACTTGTGTTGCATGCTAGTGTTTGACCTTTGCTCTAAAGTACTTAATGCTTTGATGGTCAGTCTTGATGGTGAAGGGCACCCCTTCCAAGTAAGACCTCCATTTAGAAACAACTTGTGCCACAACCATTAGCTCCTTCTCATAAGTAGAGAGGCCTTGGTGCCTAGGGTCCAAAGCCTTGATGTAATAGGCTATTGGTTTATGTCCCTGCATTAAGGCAGCTCCAATACCCACATTGAAAGCATCTGTCTCCAGCTCAAAGGGTTTGTTGAAGTCAGGCATTGCTAACACTGGGGTGGTATTCATGGTTGTCTTGAGCTTTTTAAAAGCCTCCTCAGCTTCAGAATTCCATGTGAGCTGTCCCTTCTTGAGTAGTTCAGTGAGTGGTTTACTTATCCACCCATACCTGTGCACAAACCTCCTATAATAGCCAGTAAGGCCTAGGAAGCCTCTCAAACCTTTGAGTGTCTTGGGAGGGGGCCATAGCATACATTCTATCTTCTTAGGGTCTAAAGAAACCCCTGTAGCTGATATTATGTGGCCTAGGTACTCCATTTTTCTTTGGCCAAAAGCACATTTGGACTGTTTTGCATAAAGTTCATTCTCTCTTAGTGTCTCCATCACTTGTGTTAAGTGTGCTACATGCTGCTCCATGTCTGGGCTGTAGACCAATATATCATCAAAGAACACTAACACAAATTTTCTCAAGAAGGGTCTCATGACTTCATTCATCATTTCTTGAAAGCTAGCTGGGGAATTGGTTAATCCAAAAGGAATTACCAGAAATTCATAGTGCCCTCATGTGTCTTGAATGCTGTCTTTGGAACATCTTCTTCTCTCATCCTGATTTGGTGATACCCTGATCTCAAATCCAACTTAAAATAGATAGAGGAACTTGTAGTTCATCCAAGATCTCATCAATAATAGGTATGGGGTATTTGTCTTTAACTCTCTTGCTGTTGAGTTCTCTATAATCCACACAGAAACTCCAACTACCATCCTTCTTCTTAACTAGTAGTACTGGTGATGCAAAGGGGATAACACTTGGTTTGATCACCCCTGTAGCCAACATTTCCTGTACCATTCTTTCTATTTTATTTTTCTGGAAATGTGGGTATCTGTAAGGTCTAATACTTACTGGTTCAGCCCCTGGTTTGAGAGGGATGGCATGATCATGTGTCCTTCTAGGGGGAAGGTGTGTAAGCTCTTGAAACACCTCCTCAAAGTCAACAAGCACCCCTTGAATCATGGGGGGTACTGGCTCTGGTTCTGGCTGAGAAGGGTTGAGTGAGTGAAGATATCCCCAAGGAGCATTGACATTACTGGTAATGTAGTTCAGAAATCCAGCAACACCTATCATTCTTAGAGATGGTGGTGTGTCTTCAGAAGTGATTCCTCTCCACAATATTGGTTGATCTTGGTATCTAAACCCCAATCTGAGTTTATTTAAGTCCATTGACACTGGACTAATTGTCTTGAGTCATTGTGTACCCAGAACATCATCACATCCACCTAGAGGAAGGATTCTCATTTCTGTAGTGAACTCCTGTTCTCCCACTTTCCAAGTAAAGGCATGACACTTGTGTGTGCTGAGCAATGTCCTCCATATGTGACTGTTACCATCACTGATTTTGTTTCATGAAGTTGGCAGCCCACCTTCTTGGCTGTGCTAGCATCCAAGAAATTATGGGTGCTGCCACTATCAATCAGGATGGTGACTAGATTCTCTTGCACTTTACCATTTACCCTTAGGGTTTCATGAGAGGGGTTCCCTGATAAGGCATTAAGGGTGATCTTCATTGTCTCCATGGAGTCCTCCCTCTCTTCATCGGTACCTTCTTCTTCTTCCACTTCTTCAGGTTGTGGGTCTGAGATGCCCCCACCTCCCGTGATCATGAATATCTGCTTCTTTTTGCATCTATGGCCAGGGGTAAAAGTGTCATCACAATAGTAGCAAAGATTTTTCTCTCTTCTTGCTTGCATCTCTTCAGCGGTGATTTTCTTAACAAGCCATTTAGTAGTGGTGGTTGTGTTGTTGATTACTCCTTTGATGGTGGGGTTGTAAGTGTTGGTGTTGGTTGGGTTGGTGTTTGGTTTTGACCAAGAGGAAGAATTGGTGTTCCATTTCTGGAGTTTGTTCTTCTTATTTGCAAGCTCCACCTTGGCTTCAAACATTTTGGCTAGCTTTATGGCTTGTGTTAAAGTACTAGGATTGGCTATCATAACATCCATTTGTATGTCCTCCTTCAATCCACTTATAAAGCTCTCCACAAACCATCCTTCATGTAAGGCTTGTCCACCCTTGTTCATGACCAAGGATCTGATTTCTTCAAATTCAACAGATACTCAGACACACTCCCATTTTGTTGCAGTTTATTGAAGGTGCCTATGATATTGGTGTAGCACTACTAATTCATGAGTAAACATTTCCCATTGTATTCCCCAGTGTGATTGAATAAATGTTTCAAACCAGTATTTGGGTAATCCCTCAAAGTAAACAGAGGCCAATAGTACCTTGTTCTCAGGTGGCACATTGCCTATGAGGAAGCAAACTTCACATTGTTGTAGCCAACCATGAACATCTTATCCTGAGAATTTTGGTATTTCCAACCCAGGTACCTGAAATCCACTTAGCCAGGTAGGCTTGTTAGTTCCTCCCATATCCTGTCTACCCATTCCTCCTTGAAATTGGGACCCATTGGAGCTGAAACTTGGTGAATATTGCAGTAATTTGGTATAATGGGTGGTGGCACATAAGATGTGGGTGGCCAAGTAGGTAACCTAGTAGCAGTGCTAGTTTGATAGAGGGGGGAGGTAAACAAGGAGGGGTTTGGAGATAGGTGAGGGGTTTGGATTGGGGAAGTGAACATTTGAGGAAACCCAAAATTAGGGTTCATGGAAGTAGTGATTTGGGGGTTTAGAGTTTGGGGATTGGCACTGAGTTGTGGGTTTTTGGGAGGTGGTGGTGCTAAATTTAGAGGAGGTGGTAGCCTGGAGTGAGGCGTTCGCTGTTCACTGGTTTCAGATTGAAGGGAAAACCCTTGATTCATCGGCTCTTTACCCTTCCTTGCGACGGATTTTGCAGAAGCATAGAGAAGTTCATCAAGCTTACCAGAGAGATCCATCAAAGTCTCCTTAATTTTTGTCTGTTTTTCCCCTAATTCTTTCCCAATCGAGTCCGTCCTGTTAAGCTTAGCAGCTACGTCGTCCAACCTCACCATGGTTAGCGTGGATTGAAGATCGAAGCTCTGATACCACTTGTAAGAGTCGGCGACTTTTACTTATGAATTCCAGTAAATCCTACACCAAATTGAGGCCGTCGCGGGTCAATCGGAAGCCAGCGAGAGGCTGATTCCGATGAGAGTACGATCCAAGCCAACATTTCTATCGATCTAAAAATAATTGCAGAACAAATTAACAAGCAAAAGGAGAAGAAGAGAAAAATAATAATAGAATGTTCATTGATGCCCTTTCAAGAGATACATAGCCCCTTATATAGGTTGGGGGTGGAAACATAATAAACAAAACCTTTTAGGACTGAAATAGAAATAATTAAAATAAGTAACGCCCATGCCGCGTCATAGGCGGAGTCAGCTCTGATGACCAACGGTCGCTGACGTGGACCAATCAGAGTTGACGGCGCCCACCTAGCTCGAAACGAACCCGTTCTACTTATGATTTAAACTCTAACGTATAAAAGGAAACAACGGCCAAGATTAGATCATCCTCCTCTAATCGTACGACTGCTGAACGAAGATGAAAGTGACCAAATGAAGAGTAAAGTTACTGTTCATTTGGTAAATGCTGCAACTTTGAATCTCCAAAAATCAATCGGAAAAGGTCAAAACTGAGTTGTAAAGTAGGGGATCATGACAACCACCATCGTTGGAATCATAACTCAGCCTTTCCCCCTCGGGGTGGCGTTGTTGGTTCTTGGTGCATGCGTCATCACCAAAACCTTACCTTCGCCGCCGCGTTCTCAGTAATCGGAGACCCAATCCCATAGCTAGTTACTCTCGCTTTCTTCTTCGGCAGAGGGTTCATCATGATTGGACTCGGAAACAAAATCACTTATCAATTCGTATCTCTATGCGGTAGTTCCACACTAGGGTTAGGTTATGGTTTAGTGTTCACTGAAGCCCTGCTTGCTCCTGCGATTCCGTCGGTCTCCGCCAGAGCCGGTGGCATCTTCCTGCAACTATTGAAATCTCTATGCTTTTCTTGTGGGAGTAATGTAGGAGATGGGACATAGGAGAAATAGGGTTCTTGGTTGATGCTTACTGATTCCAGACCTCGATGATTTCGTCTTCCATGTTCTTGATAACCATGGCTGCTAATCCTTTGAGTCCTAATTTGGCTTTCAGCGCAATGGGTGGATGGATTGGGCCAAGGCGGCAGAGGGTGGGGGATGTACTGGTGATATTGCCGGATTTTGAGTTTGTTAGTGGTGGCCGAATTATGGGTTTGTTGGTGGTCCTGGTGGTGGTAATGGTGTTGCATGTGGTACTAATTTGATGTTCATATTTTTTGTAAGTTGGCAACATTGCCCCAAAAAACCCGTTAACTAACGGAAAAGTTATGACGAAATTCACCCTAGTTGTTAATTGTTAACAATTATAAACTGCAGGTGATCGATTAGGGTGGTAGTAAGAGGATTTTGAAACTGGAGGTGGTACATAGATTATTACCCTATATTGGAGGTGGTACGTATCCACAACACTCACCACTACCACCACCACCAGTCAGATCTTTACACATGTGATAATAGAAAAAAACAATTTTTCACACATAAATCAGATTTCACACTTAAGAAGAAGAAGAAGGAGGAGGAGGAGGTCCAATTAGAGTCATTTTACACATCAAATATGATTTTTACACATAATCAGATCTGGTTCTAGTTTAACAGAATAAAGAGAGAGATAGGAGAAGGAGAATTCACCACCATGCTCAATTTTGTAGTTTCTGTCTTGAATTACCCGGTTCAATTTCGATGCATACCAAACACAAACCCAGAAACCAAAAATCGACCCTCTGGCCAAACACAACCCCTTTCCGCTCTTTCTCTCTCGATTTGAGGCTGCAAATCCACAACCCATCCCAGAACACCATCACCAATTCAAAAAGATAGAGAGAAAGAAATTCAAATAGACAGAGACAGATGACGATGCTGATCTACTCAACAATCTTCTCCAACCGAAGTCCACCATAATTTCCAACTACAAGCTTACAAACACTGAGCCGTCGTCCTCTAAGCAGCCCTCGAATTTGCGGCTGGGTTGGGTGGATTGGAATAGTAAAAGAAGAGGAAGGAGAAGATGTTGAAATAGAGGAGTAGAGGATGAGAGAGATAAATATGGGGAGAGAAGAGGAGATAGTGGTGCTGATGGTGGGTGGAGATTGAGAGAGAGAGTTCCTTAACAGACCCATCGCTCCAACTAACCATCGATGGTGGTGGTCTTGATTTTTAGAGGAGTGGGATAGGAGGAGAAGAGAGTAAAGAGATGATAGGGTAAGAAATTAGGGGATAATAAGAAATGGCTTATACAATAGTGTAAAATTTCTTCAATGTTAGGGTACATATGCCGTTAACTCCATCTTTTGACAGAGGGGTAGTTGTATTTTTCCAAACACAAGGGGAGTAATTATATTTAACCCATACTCAAGGGGTGAAAATATCTTTTACCCTAAAATCAATATTACCTCAGACAACCAAGGTTAGGAATCCAGTACTAATCAAATATCTCGCGAACCAAGATCATTAGAAATTGAACCAAATACTCATCGAACACGATATCAAAGTCTATTCATTGCTAAAGTTAACTATGTCACTGTACGACGACCATCGCTTGAAGGATACAACACCAATGTTCTGACTACAAACTTCACTACAAACTTCACTACGACTCCTCTTTAAGAGTACATCCTTCAATCAAATAAAATTTCTCTTTTATAAAATCTCTCGCTACTAGATTCGAACAACGAACACACACAAAACTGGACCTGACCACTGCAGCCGAAAATGCCATTGGAAGGGTTTTCTTAAGTATATGGTACATCCTAATTCCCATGTTAAACACTTCTCCATATCTGCCTACCAGCCAATGTTTCCTATATACAGGTACTTGTAAGTCGAAATAGATGAATCATAAACCAACTGCTGATGAGTTATGGATTTTACTGAACCCGTGTGCAAAATATCACGATTAACAAATATGCTTAGGGTGATAACTCTCTGTTAGGAGTTATTATTATACTTTCTTACTACTTTTAATGGGCTAATTTAACATGATTAATATGATATGTGCACAAATATGCGAATTTCACGATTTATAAGCCTAAGTGTGAGTTGTGTAGTTTCTAGCTTATTTGCGCATGGTTTCTCTCATATTTTCGATGATAATTGCATGGGTTGTATATTGTTTTTTATCTCAGGTAAAATAGTTTCAGTGGAGCTTATGATATGCTTGGTGATGCTTGGAGTGGAGCTTGATGAAGAGGAGAAAATAAGACGCAAATACGAAGAAAAGTTAGAAAAGTCGCACAGGACCAGCCTGCACTCTTTTCGATGCTCAGGAAAATCTACATGGAATTTTGGTAGGCCCCAGATGAGTAGACATCCAGGTATTTCCAAAGATATATGGTAGGCCCCAAGACGAGTCCGGGTGAGAGAGTAATGGCCCGCATAAGATGAGCTTACAATTCTGTCTGAGGATTCTAAACTGGAGGAGTTGAAGTGAAATTTCGGCTAAATTACTTCAAAAATCGTCCCCATTTGGTACAAAAAAAAGACTCTGAAGACCTAAGAATAGATCATCCACAAACGGGAGCCATCAGAGAGAATCTTGGTGCTTGGGGATTGCACGGATTGGTCAAAGCTTTGGCGATTTCATCGTTTGATCTTTCTTTTACCCTATCTTTATCATTCTACGGAGAATACTTGTGATTTTAGCATTATGATGAGTAGATGCTTTCTTTGCTAGGCTTAAGTCTTAGAAATAAAGGAGTCGCGAACCGAAGTTGTTAGTTAACTAGGTGGGTGCTAGACATAGACTTAACCTGGTTACGAATAAGATCATATTTTTACTCCTGAATAATTGAGACCGATAGGCGAGATAAATGGGAGTAGTCATGTGTGGGTAGATTCGGTTGAACTAGTTAGGTGAGTGAACCGGTGCACCATCAGGACACGGGTAACGAAAATGACTAGCCAGCTAGAACGTAACGGTAGACGGCGGTGGACCTACAGGACCCAAAGTAACTAGTACGTAGAATTACATGAGATCGACAGAAGATTGTAAGTTTTATTACCCGACATAATCAGTTAGTGCGTAACATGTTTCAATACAAATTCTGGAACTGTCTAAAGACCCTAGGTGATCCATAGATTGCCTAGTTTTCTCCGTACATTGATTAAATTATTTTAATTAAAAATACAAAAATATTGTCTCTGTATTTTTTTTATTTAGTCGCTTGTTTGTGGGCGATGCCTTATCCCCGTGGATTCGACAATCGTGAGTCCTAAACATACTCCACTCTTACTACTTGACCGTGCACTTGCGCATACACGTAAATCTCGCGTCAAGTTTTTGGCGCCGTTGCCGGGGATAACGATTGATTATTTAGCTAAAAATTAGTTTAAAATGTTTATTTTTTAGTTATTATTTTTATTTGATTGCCTCATAGGTATTTTTGAGCTTTATTTCCTCAGGAACACATGAAGATGAGGCAACTATAATCATGGTGGATAAGGAAGATTGTCATTCTGTGAGCTTATTTGGAGCGTGCAACCTTGCGGATGATCAAATCATAAAGGAGGGACGTGTGGATGGCACTAGAGAGAGGGCAGTCATGGAGACACACCGTTATAAATTTCGTCCTGATGACCCTAATCCTCCCACTAGCTTAGTGTTCTTCCTTGGTTGGATGCTTGAGGAGATGATCCCAAATTTTGAAGAATGGAAGAAACGAGCAACAAAAATGGGAATGGGGACGAAGCATGTGGACGCACAACTTGTTCTCTATTCATATGTAGAAGAAGCTCCAACCTTCTCAAAGCCCGATGAGGATGATGATGAGCCGTTGAATATCCGAATCTGTCCAAACGTCGATTCATTGCTTGATTCTAGCATGAAGGAAAAGCATTATGAATTATTTGGTGAAATTGAAAGTCTCCTTCATGGTATCGATATTGATGATCCTGACTTGCCAGTTTTGAATTCGATGGAGCATCTCACGTTTGGAACATTGAAGATGAAAAAGATGTCGAGATTGAACTTGTTGATGATTCGGGTGTTTCATATGAAAGCGACGAAGATATTCAGACATTCGTACTTTATGAGTTGCGGCTTGAATCGTCAATGAAGATGCCTCACGTTTTGAAAACGGCCAAGGAGGACATCAATCTCTTCTCACGATATGGGAGACTTGAGGTCATTATTGAAATTATTATGACATCAATCCTCAGACGAAGAAAAAGTTTACGCAGGGTATTCACTTTCACAATACTTCTTCGTCGTTGTTGAGATTTGCTTTTCTTGTGAAAGTTCGTTCTTGCCCGCTTGATAAGATAATGAGAGAAAGACGATAGTGGAAGATGAAGAAGTGGAAGGAAAAGCATGGGATATAGAGCATTGTTGAGTTCAGTGCATATTCAAGAAGCTACTGACCAACACTTATTTTTAGTGCTTATTCACGCTTGGGGAGGTACTTGTAATTTCAAAAGTTCACAAAAAGTCAGTTGAGTCCCCTCTGTGTTGAAACACCAAAATCCGCTCATAGCTTCTCAGACCCTGAATTGGTTTAGAGAGGAAAATTCAACCTATTGAAGCCCCATCTTCTCCCATCACCACGACCACTACCTTCCTCTATACAGCTCTAATGGCCGACTGAAACACAGAACCCCGATCCACAAAATTCACCCAAGATTTCCCACCTCAATCCCCTCCTCTGTTCTCCTTCGAAAAAAACCCAGACACCACGAATCCATCGAACTCAAATCACATGTGTCCCTCTCTTAGGCGAACTGCACACCAGAACATCCAAAATCGCCACCTCCGTTCACCATCACCGAAACTCAAAACCCAATTAATCGCCACTCCTCCGTCTTTCGTCCACGACAATACAAACCCAGAACCCAGCCTTTCTCGGCAATAGAAACCGAGAAACTGGGTCTTTTCCGATCAAGCTGAGACCATGAACATGAACACCACCTCGCCTCCTGAAATCACCGCTTCCACCAAAGTCAATCTGAACCAACATCGAGAAATTCATAGACCCAATTCGACCCTCCATTGAGTCTGACCACAACCCAAAACCCAAACCCCCGAAGATCCCAACAGCGGCCATGGCAGTTGAGAATCTGGTGATTTCTCTGCCCCGATTTTTTTCCGTCGTCAACTGAAACGCAATTCAAAATCGATTCCCCCCATTTATTCAATGGGAATGAGACCAAATCAAACCCCGAATATCCTCTCTCATCTTTGTCTACAGAACGTTCTTCCCCAGAGACATCATAATAAATTTTGTAGGAAGAGTACAGGGATGGGGTTCGAAAAAAATGGAGTACACCAAGGGTTAATGTGATGATTGATTAGGGGGTTATCATTCTATCACTAAGGACAAAGACACTATGGTTGGTCTGGTAGGACTGTTTTGCGGATTCAAGAGGGAGCAGTGCATAGTAAAAGGGTTTCTAGCCATCTAAGAGAATATTGAGGTATCTATTAAGATGGCCTAGTAAGAAGGAAAAGAATGTGAAATTGGACGAAGACATCGACCCCGGTGCGCTACCGCACACTCGACTGTTATGGGATCCCGCATCATGAGTTCGGGGATTCTTCATCCCCTTTTCTTCAGCATAAACTGATCAATCGACTCCGGTGTGTTTCACACATTCGACCGCAAATGAACTTGCGTAGTTTATGCAAGTTCAAATGCAGGTTCAAGGTCTATTTCAATGTGTTGAAACAACTTTCAAAGCCTTGAACCTGACTAAGTCTTATATGCATGAACTTAGGGGGAGTTTCTGATTCTGTTTGAACTCCTAATCCCCTGTGCTTGATCTATTATTACTTGATGATGAAAGAAAAAGTATTTTGACATGTTTAACACTATCTAATCCATCTGTTTGACTTAGTTTTGCAGGGAAATTTTATTTCCTATTTTACAAGATTTATTTCCTAACATGAGTTTTGCAGGGAATGAAATTTTGAGATGATTTGATTCTGTAATCAATCTAATGATTGTAACAGCTTCTCAACTTGATTATGAGCAAGATCAAATCAGTATCCCTGAAGATGCTGAGCAACTACCCGTTGGAGAAGGCTGTTGGAGAAGTCAAAGTTGTTGCCTACAAAATTGGAAAGTTTGTTGCTGAGAATCCTGAAGATTTGCAGATCAAATGAGATGTATATAAGGAGCTCAGTTTGAAGCATTGATAGAGAACACAACGAGAAAAAGCTAGAGACACTGAAAATACATTGAAGGATTGTCAAGCAACAAAGAAGAAGATCATTCTTTCCCAATCCAAGCATTTGAAGAACACTGCACTCTCATTGCAGTTTCACTCACTGTGTTCTTCATTTCTGAACTTTATTTGTATATCATTCTTATACTAATTCTGTCTATATTCTCAAGGATTCTTCAAGGTGAACAATAGAGAATTCTTAGTTAATCAGATAGCTAGAGCAGGTACTAGATAGGTTAGTGAGAACCACAAGCTGTAACAGAGTAAGGCATCTCTCTGTGCTTGAGATCTAGGGCTTAGCTGTTGATTAATAATAATTGTGTTGAAAATCCTACAGGGAGAAGATCTCTGAGGTAGAGACGTAGTTATGAGTGGACTGGACTCTATATATCTTGTGTCTCTGGCATTTACTTTTCAGTTACAAACTTAGAACTCTTGCAGCATTCAAAACAGTTTAATTTCAAGGGTTTGAAACTCATTTCAAGGCCTTGAAATAGACTTATTCTTCTGTTTACTCTAAGTTTTCTATTCCAAGGTATTGAAACTAATTTCAAGGCCTTGAATCTCTTTACAAATCTTTTAAAACCACTATTCTTTCAAAGTTTATCAAAAGTCTGCATACTCTATTCAACCCCCCCTTCTAGAGTATTGATCCTGTATTTCTACCTACTGTACACCCCTTCATTTGGTATCAGAGCTTGTATCACTTCATACCTTTAACCATCTTGTGATTATGAGTACCGTAGGTGATGGTGGTTTCTCACAGGGAAGAGCTGCTAACTGACCTCCTCTCTTCTGTGGAGACAATTTTGTCCACTATAAAGCTTTAATGAAAATGTTTATTATTGATAAAGATATGGAACTCTGGACTATCATCAAAAATGGTCCTCATACTTTCTACACAAAGAAGGATGGGATTAAAAATCCCAAATCTGAAGACTCTCTTTCTTCATTTGAGTTAGAGCAATTTTCAAAGAATTATGAAGCTACGAATCACTTATATTGTGCTTTGAGTGCAGATGAATTTAACAAGATATCAAGCTGCAAAATTGCCAAGGAGATCTGGGATAAGCTTGTGTTTTGACGTTTGAAGGAACCATCCAAGTCAAGTAAACCAAGATGAACATATATCTCAGGCAATATGAGCTATTCAAGATGAATGAAGATGGGTCAATCAGAGACATGTTCAAAAGGTTTACTAACATTGTCAACAACCTTGATTCATTGGGAAAACATATTTCCAATGAAGAAAAGGTGAGGAAGATTCTAAGAAGTCTTCCAAAGGAAAAATGGGAACCAAAGACTAGCGCTCTTGAGGAAGCTCAAGATCTCTCATCACTCCAACTTGATGACCTACAAGGGAAGCTCCTTACACTTGAAATGTTCATGAATGAAGTTGATGGAGAACTAACAGAAGGTGTTGAGAACTTGGCTCTCAAGACTAAGGAAAATGAGACATTTCAAATACTTGAAACTGAGGAAGATGATGAGGATCCAATTGCTTTTATTTCCAAAGCGTTGACCAGAATTCTTAAAATGAAGAAAAGCTTTGGAAACAAGGACTTCAACAGAGATAAACATAGATCCTCCAGCAGCAAAGACTACAAAGGTAAATCCTCTTCACATGGTAATAAGCCTAAAGTCATGATTTCTTTGAGTGTGGTGATGCAGGACACTTGATCATAGACTGTCCACATAAGAAAAGCAAGAACTTTAAGAAGAAAGATCGTGATAGAAGGAAGAAAGCTATGATAGTTTTATGGAGTGATTCAGATACATCAAGTGACTCTGAATCTGAAGAAGAACATGCCAAACTATGCTTTATGGCCAAGCATGATGAAAGCTCTAAAAAGAACATTGAGTTAATAATAAACTGCTTGATCTCAAACCCAACAGAAAGCCCTCTCTGATTATCTTAGAACAATGTTTTTAAATGAAGAGGACTATCTGAAATAAGTTAGAGTTTTAAAAGAAAAAGTTCATGAGAAATTAAAAGAAAATTTACATCTTGTTTGCCTAAATCAGAATCTTGAAATCTCTCAGAAGAAAACGGATAGTGATTTCATGGCCTTGAAAACAAGTTTCAAAGCCTTGAAAACACAATTCAAGGAAGTAGTCACTGAGAACTCTCTCTTGAGTGACATCATTGCTAATCTAAGACATCAAGTTGATGAATTGGATGACTGAGAAACTTCAAGAATATGAGTTAGTCAAAGCAAAAATTGCAGGCTCAGAACACAACTTGAACTTGATTCTTGGAGGTAGCTTAAAGTCTGTTCACAAAACTAGTATTGGATACAATCCAAATTTTCCAAAGAAAAACAATACCAGATTTGTGAAAGTTGGAAGCAAAACATCTCCCAAGTGCCATCACTGCAATAAGGTTGGTCATATTAAGACGACTTGTACTTTTAGAAGAAGAGACCCTCACATTATGAGGAACACTTTTACCTCCCAACTCAAAGGAAAAGTTAGACAGGTTTGGGTTCCTAAAGGGGTTAGACCACCTAACATGGTAGACCTGAATATGAATCTAAAGTCAGCACTTGGTCTAACAGCTGGGTAAGGCAGTGAATGGTGTTTGCAGGGTGTCACCAAGATCAAAGAGAAAAAATGGTTTATGGACAGTGGTTGCTCAAGAAACATGAGTGGAAAGAGATCTCTATTCTCAGAACTGAAAGAGCAATCAGAAGGATCAATTAAACTTGGTGACAAAGGCAAATTCAACATTCTTGGTATTGGTAAAGTTGTTGCAGGTGAAAATTTGAAGTGTCTCAAGGCCTTGAAAGAAGATTCAAAGCTTTGGCACAGAAAGTTGAGACATATTAGCTTGCATACCCTGAACAAGTTAGTTTCCAAGAACTTAGTAAGAGGCTTGCCCTCTATAAAGTACAAAGATGAAAAAGTTTGCAAGGCATGTGCACAAGGCAAGCAAACTAGGAGTTCATTTAAGCCAAAGAACTTTGTAAGTACTACTAGACCCATTGAACTACTGCGTATGGGTCTCTGTGGTCCTATGAGAAATCCCACTCCAAAGGGAAAGAAGTACATGCTTGTTATTGTTGATGATCTCTCTAGATATACTTGGGTAATGTTTCTTCAAGAAATATCTGAAGCTGTCTTTGAATTTTCAAAGGTTTTGTAGAGAACTTCAAACTTTGAAAAACCTACATTTTGCTTCAATCAGAAGTGATCATGTTAGAGAGTTTGATCAAATTGAGTTTGATGTTTTCTTTTCTAAGCATGGCATCTCTCACAAATTTTCTGCTCCTAGAACTCCTCAACAGAATGGAGTAGTTGAAAGAAAGAACAGGACTCTTGAAGATATTTCAAGAACAATGCTTCTGGAAAATAAGTTACCAAAGTACTATTGGGCAGAACCTGTGAATACAGCAAACTTTATTCTTAACAGATGCTTGATCGGACCTATTCTGAAGAAGACCCCCTATGAGCTGTTCAAAGGAAGAAATCCAAACATTTCTCACTTCAAACCATTTGGCTGTACTTGTTTTGTCCACAATAATGGTAAGGACAAACTTGGTAAGTTTGATGCAAGAAGTGATGTAGGTATATTTCTTGGCTATTCACAGACAAGCAAAGCCTATAGAGTTTATAATAAGAGAACCAAGCTTGTTGAAGAAAGCATTCATGTTAAATTTGATGAAAGCTATGATGGTTCTTTGAGTGATGGTTTTGTAGATCTCAATCTGAACAAGCATGATTCAGATACTGAAGAAGAATCCTCAAAAGGATCCAGGGAAATATCACAGGAACAAAGCAGGCATTTTCAAGGCCTTGAAACTAAGGTTCAAAGCCTTGAAACATAATCTCCAGAGAAGACAGCAGAACAAGCTACCACTTCAAGTTCTCAAAGACTTGAAAAAAAAAATAGGAGAGCCTGAACCTTGGACACCGAGAAAGAGATTTAAATATCTCTCATCTCATCATGCTGATAACATTATTTCTGATCCAACCACTGGTACACAAACCAGATCACAGTTGGAATTTTTTTGTGCTTTTAATGCTTTTATCTCTCTTGTAGAAACTAAAACTGTGAAGGAAGCATTACAAGAAGCAGACTGGATTATAGCTATGCAAAGTGAAATCAATGAGTTTGAAAGGAACCAGGTTTGGAATCTAGTTCCTCCTCCAAGAAATCAGTCTGTCATTGGCACCAGATGGGTATTCGGAAACAAGTTAGATGAGAATGGTAAGGTAATCAGGAACAAAGCTAGACTGATAGCTCAAGGCTACAATCAAGAAAACAGTATTGACTATGAAGAAACTTTTGCTCCTGTTGCCAGATGCTGATTTTACAGGATATAAAGTTGATAGAAAGAGTACAGCAGGGTGCTGTCAATCTCTTGGATCATCTATAATCAACTAGCATTCAAAGAAACAAAACTCAGTTGCACTATCAACAGCTGAAGCTGAATACATAGCAGCTGGAGCCTTGAAACTCTTGCATTTACTTAGAACTCTTGCAGCATTCTAAAACAGTTTAATTTCAAGGATTTCAAACTCATTTCAAGGCCTTGAAATAGACTTATTCTTCTGTTTACTCTAACTGTTTATTCCAAGGGCTTGAAGCTCATTTCAAGGCCTTGAATCTTTTTACAAATCTTTTGAAACCACTATTCTTGCAAAGTTCATCACAATTCTGCATACTCTATTCAACCCCCCTTTATAGAGTATTGATCCTGTGTTTCTACCTACTATACACCCCTTCATTTCCGGAAAATGTTTGCTTGGGGATTGTTCTTGCTATCTCAGGTCCGCTCTTTTCTCTCTTTTTACTTACCGTTTAGGCACATCGTACTTGCTCTAGGATTTTATTTTGACCACTTTGTCACGGTGCATAGTCGCCGTTTGGATTAGCCAGTAAAATATTAGGGAATACTTGAGTACTTCATTAATTTCGGTACACACAACTTGTCACGTTCACGTAGCTTGAATTATCTCTAATTTTTTTATAGCTACCTTCTTGTGCCATGACTTTGACTCCGAGTAGAATCACCACCCCTCGCATTTGAGTGATGAGTCCTATGGATATCTCTAAATTCGTTGAGGAAAACGAAGCGCTCAATTGTGTGTGTGGGGGGGGGGGATTTTTAGCTATTTTCTAGCCATATATGTGTCTTGCATCGCCAGTTACATTTAGATTAGCATGTTGTATAGTGGGTCAGTGTCGTATTTGTAGTTAGTGTCGTGTTTTCCTTGTACTGTCGTATTGTGCGTTTATTTATATTGTCTTGTTTGTGTAGGTTTTTTATACAATACACAGCGAAAAAACAATAAAATAATTCCGTTCAAGACCGTCCATGAATCGCAGGACAAGCCATCATAACGTGGTAAGGGAAGAAACATTGTGTACCTTATTTGTCTGAAAGATCACTCCACGTAGAATGCTATACACATATCTATGAATATCCACGCCTAGGATTGCACCGGAGTCCTTCCAACATTTATGTGCTAGCAACAAGAGGAAGGAGGAAGAAGAAGATCACGCACAACGAGGGCCAAAGAGGCCGCACCTCTTTGTGGCCGACGGGTGGGGCGGGCGGACGGCTAGGGTTTCGGCCTTAGTCTCTTGATCTCTCATTGCTTTGTTCTCTCACTCAATAATGATGCACTTATGAGAAAATAAGCTAGGAGTGCTCTTATATATTTAATAACTCCTTATTAACTACATATTAGCCCCCCAATACTAATCATGTCCATACACGGATTAGTCCACTTTGCAAATTAGTCATACTAAGTTTGCTTGTGGTTGCGTATTGATCCTTCTATTTAATTAGTCCCACTAATTAATTCCCGATTCCAGTTTAATCCATAGGGCGCGTGACCCGATATGTTGCTACTTAGTTGGTGGTAAAAATTACTAACATATAGCGGTGTCTAGCAACACATCTATGTCACCAAGCTAATAGAAATAGTAAGTGATCCGACAAACCTTGTGACCGATGTTACTGTATTGTATAATCCCTTTGTCTCTATATCCGGATTGGACACGATACATACAAGTCACACTCGTATATCCAATCCATAGTTTCTCGATCTTGCGAATAGTCTTATCCATGCAAATAACATCAATATCCTATATTGATTTATATGAGTCTGGCCAGACATTCTATAAGCACTACCCCTCGAGTGGCCGCGGATATTTGCTCCTGTTATGTGGGAGGGACAAATCCTATCTACATCAATACCATCTCTAAGGTTGCTTCCTATCATGCCCGATGACTACCTTTATAGTTACCTGGTTAAAGCGCAATGTTTAATAATATCAAAGCATGATATTTCACAACCAGAGTATCTAGTGACTTCAGGTCTAAGGACCACAATACCATTGTCCCTACGAGATGCGCTTGTGACTTTTACATAACTTGTATGTAGCCTTCTCATGGTGGGTCATTTCAGTATACCATTACCCCTAATGCATACCCATGGGCTAGACTTGATATCTCCATATCAATCTACCCACATACTAGTCTATACTTCATCGTCCTATTAATAAATATAAACGACTAGGGATATTTAAGATAAACAACAATTGTAATCTAGGGACTTCATTATATTAAGTATCTCTTATAAATAATACAATGAGTATTCTAGCCAAAATAATGCTCATACTAAAAACGATAGCCTCTAGGGCATCTATTCCAACAATCTCCTACTTGAACTAGAGCCAATCTGGTGCATATCGTATGCTTGTAGATCTAGTGTGCCCTTCATGCTTGCGCTGAACAAGCGGCTTCGTAAGTGGATCTGTCAGATTTTCATCTGTAGGAATCTTGCATATCTTCACATCTCCTCTATCGATGATCTCTCGAATAAGATGGAATTTCTCGAGTACGTGCTTGGATTTCTGGTGTGACATGGGTTCCTTAAATTGTCCTATCGCCCCAGTGTTGTAACAATACAACTCAATTGGATCCACAATACTAGGAACTGCACCAAGCTCAGTACTGAACTTCCTAATCCAAACAGCCTCCTTTGTTGCACCCGGTTCAGCAATGTACTCAGCCTCAGTTGTAGAATCATAGATCGTCTCTTTCTTGGAAATCTTCCAGCTCACTGCTCCTCCATTTAGGCAAAACACAATTCCCGACTGCGATCTGAAATCATCTCCGTCATTTTGGAAGCTTGCATCAATGTAAACCTTTACAATTAGCTCTTCCGCCCCTCCATATATCAAGAATTCATCCTTATTTCTTCTCAAGTACTTAAGGATATTCTTGATAACAATCCAGTGAATCTCACCCGGATTTGACTGATATCTGCTTGTCATCCTCAACGCGTATGACACATCTGGTCTAGTGCATAACATGGCGTACATGATAGATCCTATGAATGAAGCAAAAGGAATCCTGCTCTTGCGGTTCTTATCAATCTCATTGGAAGGATAATCATCCTTCAAAAGGGTGATCCCATGCGACATGGTCAAGAATCCTCTCTTGGAGTCTTGCATGTACTCTGACTTAGGCCAAGTAGCTTCCTCGATCTATCCCTATAGATCTTGATACCAAGTATATAAGCTGCATCCCCTAAGTCTTTCATTGAGAAACACTTCCCTAGCCAACCTTTAACATATTTCAAGGTAGGAATGTCGTTTCCAATGAGCAGTATGTCATCCACATACAATACCAGAAACACAACAGAGCTCCCACTAACCTTCTTGTAAACACAAGGTCCATATTCGTTCTTGATGAAGCCAAACTCTTTGACCGCATCATCAAAACGTAGATTCCAAATCCTAGAAGCTTGCTTCAAACCATAAACATATCGCTACAACTTACATACTTTATGGGAATGCTCTGGATCCTCAAAACCCTCTGGCTGTGTCATGTACACTTCATCAAGGAGGTTTCCATACAGAAACGCTGTTTTTACATCCATCTGCCAAATCTCATAATCGTGATAAGCTGCAATAGCAAGTAAGATACGAATGGATTTGGTCATCGCGACTGGGGAAAAGGTTTCATCGTAGTCAATACCATGAATCTGTGTGAATCCTTTTTCCACCAATTGGCCCTTATAGACAATCGCATTTCCATTCATGTCGGTCTTCTTCTTGAAGACCCACTTGCACCCTATGGGACGAGCCTTTGGGGTGGTTCCACAAAATTCCATACTTTGTTGGTATACATGGATTCCATTTCGGATCTCATGGCCTCAAGACACTTTTGAGAGTCTGGCCCTTTCATGGCCTCTCCATAGTTAGTTGGCTCATTATCCATGAGTAATGCATCACCGAGCTCAGTAACGAGAAGTCCATACCTCTTTGGATCCTGACGGACCCTACTCGACCTACGAAGTTCTTGTGTTACTTGAACAGGTTCCTCCACAACATCTTGCGGTTCCTGTCCATGCTCCATAGTAGGATTAGTGGTTTGCGGTTCCTTTCCTCCCACTGGATTCTTTAGAGACAAATTATCTTTCTAGAAACACACTCGTCCTGGCAACAAACAATTTTTTCTCGGCTGGATTGTAGAAGTAATATCCCTTCGCTTCCTTAGGGTATCCCACAAACTTACGCTTATCCGACTTTGATCCAAGTTTGTCTATTTGGAAACGCTTAACATAGACGTCACAACCCCAAATCCTCATAAAAGACACTGTGGGACGCCTCCCACTCCACATGTCATATGGAGTCTTCATGACAGATTTGGATGGAACACGGTGAAGGGTAAAAGCTGCACATAATAGAGCGTGTCCCCGATAAGATAATGGAAGATCAGTTTGACACATCATAGATCGAACCATGTCTAACATAGTTCGATTCCTCCTCTCGGACACGACATTCCACTGTGGCGTTTCGGGTGGAGTGAGTTGGGACAAGATCCCACACTCTCTAAGATAGTCATCAAACTCTTGGCTCAAGTATTCTCCTCCATGTTCCGATCGTAGAGCCTCAATACTCTTGCCAAGCTGCTTCTCTACTTCATTCTTGAATTCTTTGAACTTTTAAAAGGATTTTGATTTGGTCTTCATAAGGTACACAAATCTATATCTACTGAATTCATCAGTAAATGTTATGAAATAAAGATAACCACCTTTGGGAGGCATGGCAAATGACACACATACATCAATATGCACGAGTGCCAATTGCTCACTAGTCCTTTCACATTTATTTTTGAAAGGGGACTTTGTCATCTTTCCCAATAAACAAGCCTCACATGTCTCATATGATTCAAAATCAAATGAGTCTAGGAATCCATCCTTATGGAGTCTAGAGATGAGTTTTTCGTTTTTGTGGCATAGACGACAATGCCATAAAGAAGTAGGATTTAAATCATTAGTTTTAATCCTCTTAGTATTCATGTTATAGACATAGATATCTAGATTAAGGATATATAATCTATTAGGAAATTTTTCATTACAATAATACAAACCATCAAAATAAATGGAGCAAAATTTGTCCTTTATTTTAATAGAAAAACCTTTCTTGGCCAAACAAGAAACATAAATAATGTTTCTTCTCATAGCAGGCACAAAATAACAATTGTCTAATTTTAAGATAAGTCCTGAAGATAATGATAACTCACAAATTCCTACGACTAATGCAACAACTCTTGATCCATTCCCCACGCGCAAGCCTATCTCTCCTTCAGCCAGTCGTCTGCTTCTCTTTAGATCCTGCACATTTCAAAAAATGTGAGATCCACATCCAGTATCCAATACCCAAGATGAAGAGACAAACAGATTGACATCTATAACAAAAATACCTGGTGGTGGTGGAATCACTATTCCAAGTCTTTTATCTTCCAGATATTTTGGGCAGTTCCTTTTCTCCAAAACCGATCATGCGCAGTACACGAGGCCCTACCGGGTTTCCCTCTGACAGATGACACTTGAATAATGCTTCAGATATTTCATACCGCTCATGCCTTGCCTGCTCTTGGAGGAGCTGCCTCAAATGTATGATCATATCATACGCCTCCATGTTCTCATGTTTCTTTTGAAGCTCAGAGTTCATGCTTTAAAACATCAGGCAAGTCACATCGTTAGAGTGGTCAACAATCTTCTGATGTTCCTTGATGGCGGCATCAGTATTATTTTCAGGTCCTTCAGGAACTGGATCCTCTAGAATGTACATTTTATTTTCTTGCTTGAGAACAATTCTCAAGTTTCCGTACCAGTCCAGAATATTAATTCCATAGATCTTATCCTTCTCAAGGAATGATCCTCGAGGATGTGAAGTTTCATTTCTTGCTTGAGGACAATTCTCAATTTTTTTACCAGTCCAGAATATTAATTCCAGAAAACTTATCCTTCTTAAGGAATGATCGTAGAGATTGTGATGAAGTCGATGGATTGTTTGCCATTGTAATCCACAAAATGAGAAATATACAAGTTTTAGTATTTTGTGAACAAATTACTATATTTAATAATGCTAGATTATTAAACATAGCTCCCACTGTTTTTCTCAGATTAATAACCCTCACTATTAATGCGAAAAATATCATGTATATTTTTTAGTGGGCCAAGATTCATATTTCACCTTTTCTTGAGCTTGCTTTGGCAAGTCACCCAAGAATTAGTTATTTAGGTAGGAACATATTTCAATTGCATCCTATGCAAATCTTGGTTCAATTGGGAAAATAACTCCTTATTTATCTATCCCATAGATAATCGCAATTGCCTTGCCTCTAGGCCTTCAATCCTATTGAAACAGCCTAGTTGCGTCCAACCGCTTACTTCAGCAATTGCACATTACTTGCCTGTGCCATCGCGCCATCCTATAATCGCCTTGCTTTGGCAAGCCCGAATTTAGTACATTATAGTTTTGACGAGTGTTAAGTAACGAGAAGGCAACAACGCAATATTTAAATTGAGGAATTTTACCTTCTAATTTTAAATGTTTTGTTGATTCATATCAACTGATCTACTTATTTGGGTTGGGCAGTCCCAAAATAAAAGATCCGGGTTTTAATTATTATCTTGTTACAATTAGCATGCATCAACCATACACCAAAAATAAATAACAATACAATACATAAACAACCACAAACAATAAGTAAACGTGATGTGGATGTGGCCTCCTAAAACTAAGATATTCCCGAGTCAATGAGAATATCTATTAGCCCTAAAAACAGCAAGCTCATCTCCACGTGCCTCTATCTTTAGTCCATGCGCCTTAGCTTGTGGAATGTCGCTTTCTTGTGGTTTCTTCAGTCTTTAAGCTTCTTCTCCATGTATTGACTATCATCTAACTATCTAATACTAGCTAGCATCTATACTAAATAGAGAGACCACACAAGTTGAGGAGAAGACGACGCACATGCCGTAAAACTTAATTAATTACATTAATTACAATAAAACAAACCACAAAAATAAACATCCACAACATCCACATCTAAGGCCACATCCAATCACCATGCAAAAGCACATAATACAGTTAAAATCCAATTTTGACGCGCTTGGTCAATTTTAATTGAACTTTGGGATTTTCTAGGGTCAAAACGGTCCAAAGAGACGTACCAATCATATTGGCCGAACACCTTGTGACCGCCTGGGCCGCGCCTAGGCCGGTGGGCCCAACCCGCACAAAAAAGCCGGCGGTTGGACGCCCCGGATAGGCCGTCGGCCATGTTTCTTGCGCCGAAAGGAAAGGGGGCGGTCCCCTTGGTCGAACCCTATAGGAAAGTTTCCAAAACTTTCCTTGTTTTCTTGTGTGCTTGTTTCCAATTGATGAGAAAACCCCTTTTTTCCCAATTGAGTCATAACCCAAGATTTTTCAAATCACCAAAAGACACATCATATGCGAGTGAACTTCACTAATTTTTATATGATATGTAAAATTAGCTCATTTTCTACCGAATTATATTCAGTTTGCATCACTATGCCAATTTCAGTTTTACACAAAAAATAACAGTTATGGTGTAAAACTGACCGAAAAGTAACACATAAAACCACGTTATGCGCTACGAGACGTGGTTCTGATACCACTGTAGGGTTTTGATACGAATTACGCATCAGTATAATGATAAATCAATTCTGTTCAAGACCCTCCATGAATCGCAGGACAAACCATCATAACATGGTAAGGGAAGAAACACTGTGTACCTTGTTTGTCTGAAAGAACACTCCACGTACAATGCTATCCACGTTGAAGGGGTGTACAGTAGGTAGAAAACAGGATCAATACTCTAGAAGGGGGGTTGAATAGAGTATGCAAACTTTTGCTAAAATTGCAAGAATGGTGGTTTCAAAAGATTTGTAAGGTGATTCAAGGCCTTGAAATGAGTTTCAAGCCCTTGGAATGAAAACAGTTAAAGTATAAAAAGAATAAGTCTATTTCAAGGCCTTGAAATAAGTTTCAAACCCTCGAAATGAAACTGTTTTGAATGCTGCAAATTTTTTAAGTATGAACTGAAAAGTAAATACAAGAGACACAAGATATATAGATTTCAGTCCACTTGGACCTACGTCTCTACCTCAAGGATCTTCTCCCTGCAGGATTTTCAACACAATTCTTATTAATCCACAGCTAAGCCCTAGATCTCTAGCATATAGAGATGACTTACTCTGTTACAGCTTGTGGTTCTCACTAACCTATCTAGTACCTGCTCTAGCTATCTGATTAACTAAGAATTCTCTATTATTCACTTTGAACAATCCCTGAGAATAAGAAATAGAAGTGTTATCGATATGATATACAAATGAAGTTCAGAAGAGAAGAACACTAAAACTGAATCTGCAGTGAGTATGCAGTGTTCTTCTGATGATTGGATTGAGTGAGATGAATCTGCTTATTTGTTTCTTGTAAATCCTTGAATGTTTTTGAGTGTCTCTGCTAATTGTCCCGTTGCAATGATTCAACTTTCCCTCTTTTTATAGAGTAGTGTGAAATGAAGATCTTCAGGATCTTCTCTTTAACAAACTTCCTATTTTGTAGCTTAAGCTTTCACTTCTCTGACAGCTTATCCAACGGATAGTTTGACCAATATATTCAAGGATACTGATTTGATATTGTATGAAAAACTCTTAGGCAACTTCAAAACACAGCAGGATTGATCACATAATCAATTCATCATATAATTTCTTTTCCTGCAAAACTCAGGTTAGGCAAATCCTGAAAAATAAGAAACAAAAATCCCTGCAAAACTGAGTCAAACAGATGATTTTAGATACTATGAAATGTGTCAGAATACTTTTTCTTTCATCATCAAGTATCAACTAATCAAGCACAGGGGTTTAGGAGTTTAATTAAAATCAGAATCTCCCCCTAAGTTTATGCATGTAAAGCACAGTCAATTTCAAGGCTTTGAAAGCTGTTTCAAGGCCTAGCTATTTCAAGTCTTGAAACTGGATTGAACTTACAATCTCCCCCTTGATGAATGACAAAACCACAATTGTTTGATATTGTGATTCTGCAAAAACTACTCATTAGCATATAGTCAACTATAGCACATGATATCCAAAATGAATCAAACTTATTAATTTGCTGAAAGTACCACATAACATCAAAGTTCAGATAATTTATTCTACTGACCAAAAACCAAACTAGGTCAGATCTCCTAGTAAGCAAATAAAACAAATAAAAACCATAGATTTCTCCCCCTTTTTGACTTTCATCAAAAAAGAATGAGAAGATGTTGGAAATAAGTTTTTGGAGAGTCATTAAAAGGTTGTTTGAAAAGATGAAATTTTCTTTGAAAATGATTTCAAGGCCTTGAAAAGGAGAAGAAAGAGTAGGCAAGAGTTAAGGGGTTGGCTCTTCATCTCCTTGTTGCGTTGCATCTTCTTCCTGACTATTTCCCTCATCATCATCAACCTGTTTTTCTTGTTTTTGAGCCACATCAACATCAGCTTCACCTTCTCCCTCAAACAAATAAGCAACAATCAAAATTAATGGAACATTTGTCTTCTTGGAATTATTATTCTTGAGATCTATAAGTAGTGCTCCTGAATCTGGACTGTCCACTTCTTCCTCTTGATCTGCAGCTGGTTCATCAACCACCAACTTTCCTTTATCCTTTACCTGAGCAGCCTCTTCCTGAGTTGAGTGTTCACTGAGCAGATCCTTTGCTGAGTCAGCCTTTTTGGTACTCTTTGCAGCTTGAGACACTTCTTCAGGCACATCAAACACTGTCATGCTTATGAACATGTTTTCAGCCATGTACTTCATCTACCTAAGATCAGTGTCAAACCCATGTTGATTCTCCTTCACTTCATCAATTTCCATCTGAAGTCCATCCAGCTTTTGAAGAACCAAGGAGTTATCTTGAGGCTGAGAGGTTTGACTTGAAGTAGGGGTAAAGGTATTGGGTTTGAGAAATTTATTGGAGCTCAACTCTTCCTCAGTCAAATATGAGTATAGCTTCCAAGTCTTAGCACTGGTTTTCACCACTCCAATCTTTTCAAATGCCTTCTCATTAAGCATACCAAACCCAGTAGTAATAGTCTCTTCCATATCAGTTGGAATTGGCATATTGATAACTCTCTATTAGAGTTATATTTCTTGCACGTTTTATATCGTTTTGTGTGATACCATGTAGATTATATGAGTTTTGCACTAGGAAAGTGGTGGAAACGTATAAGTTCAGTTTTGAGCGCTTAATTGTAAATCCGGGCGTATTCGTACTATTTTCAGCTATTTTATTGTCATATATGATGCCGGTGTGCGCTCGTGTTGTGAGTTGTAGGTACCGGAGATTCGGGAGAAGATCGGAGACCGTAAACGAGCTTCGTACATGGAAGAGCATGAAGAAATGGCTAAGGAAAGAGAGGAGAAGAAGTTGCATGCTAGGCGAAGAAAAGTAAGGTTAAATTCCAATTCCCATGAATTGGACTGCAACTCCCACGAACTGGAAGAAAAATAGAGCTGTGCAGATGCATATCAGAAGTAATTCATGGGAATTCGACTGTAATTCCTTGGAATTGCAATGTAATTCCCACGAATTAGAATGGAGTTGCATAATGCAGATTCAAGTAAGAAGCAATTCCCACGAATTGGACTGTAATTCCCACGAATTGCACTGTAACTCGCAGGAATTGGAAAGTAATTCATAGGAGTAGGAAAAACAGCACGCAAGAGTTAAAGTAATTCGCAGGAATTGGAATCCAATTCCCACGAATTAGAAGCATAATTAAAAATTAAAGTTTTGGGGCCTGAACGCAATTTCGAAGAAGGGAGGACGGGAAATTGACCCTGGGACGTCTAAAAACGACCTAGGGTAATCAAATAATGGAGACACGCACATCAAGAGGGGGACGCACATCTAGAGGAGGACGCACGTCAAGGGCAAGGAAGAACGAATGAGACGAAGACGGATGAAGAAATCGACTCCATCATTGGAGATCTAGGTTTTTGATTACTTCTTCTTCTTCTTTTCTCAATCTTGTTAGGGATAAAATATTGTATCTTGTTTTGTTGATTCTTATTAGATAAATACTTTGCCAGGCGTCTCTATGAGAGCCTAGGGTTCATGTAGACGGTTGTTTACCCGGATTTTAGACTTTGTTTCATGCTTATGGATGTGATTCATTGAATGGATAGTTATTTTCTTGATATTGTTAATGAGCTTAGGCTATTGACACGTCTAGGTCACAATTTGAATATCAATGAAACTAGGGTTTAATCTTGAATCATGTTCTTGCTTAATGTTAATATTTGTCTAGGTTATTGTTCTCGTTCTACGCGTTATCTTTAGTATGAATGGATTAGCTACCCGGACATACTAGCTAATTAGATGAGTGCACGACATTGACTTAGACTAATTGTGATGATAACTTGAACACAGTCTCGAATCCCCGAGACCGAAAGGGAAAAGTGTTAGGATTGGCCTTAGTGTGGGTAGATTCAGTAGGTTATTTCGACTGTTTCATGCAACGGTGGACCGACATGACCCATTCACGTGCACGTAGTTAGCCTACTAGAACAGACCGATAGACTCATGAGATCGATAGGAGATTGTAGTCAACTGAGACGTAAAATGACATGAGACCGACAATAGATTGTCATAGCTTATTACCCGGCTTAACTTAGAATAGAGTTAATGTGTTACTCAAATAATCCAGAAATCGTCTACAGCCCTGGGTGATCCGGAGATCGCCTAGTTTCTTCATATTTTCTCTTAAGAAAATGAAAAAATATAAAAATATTAGTTAGTTTTTATTTTAATTCAGTCGCTTGTTTGGGGGCGACAAGCGATCAAAAATCTTTCCTCCTATTACCGTATTTTAAACTAAATAACTAATTAAATAATCTCAAGTCTGTCCACGTGGGATCGATAACTCGGGGTTGAAATACCACCCCTATATTACTTGACCATGCACTTGCACATACGCGTAAAGAAATCGCGTCAAGTTTTTGGTGCCGTTGTCGGGGACAGCGGTAGATTATTTAGTTAGGAATTAGTTTGGAGTACTTTTCTTTTAGTTTAGTTTTATTTTGTTCTATTCTCTATCTTGTGCTTCACTGGTGTCTTTTGAGTTTGTTTTCTCAGGAACACAGGAAGCACGAGATTCTAAGCATGTGGAGCGAAGACACTTATTCTTGCCCCCCCTACTGTTTGTACTGCAGGGGTAACCATGAAGAAGAGGACGCATGCATAGTTTGGCGCTATCGATGCGGCAGTTGGCACAATAATAGAGACTCGTGCCGAGTTCATACACCCCAGCTTCATCGGCACCAAGAAGACTCAGCAGTGAGTATGGCAGAACGACGTAGTATTATGTAGGACATCCAAGTGTGCTCCAATTTTTTGTCCATAGCTGCACAATTACCACAAGAGGATTCTGCCACAGGTAGGGAATACGTGAGGTAGATTATGGAGAGGATAAAGAAATGAGTAGAAAAACTGTCAAAAACAGGGGAATCTAAGTATTCAAGAACCACAAGAGGAGCCCTTGCCACATGACAGTGAGCCTCATATTGAACCTTCATCATCACCACCATAAGTGGAAGAAGAGATACATGAGACGAGAAAAGACTGCAGTGTCTAGGAACCATTGGTGGACTCTGCCATTTATGAGGACTCAGAATCTGATTCAGACTGGGGTGGACCTGTGTGCCCAAGATGGGAAGATCTTCCATATTGCGAGCCAAGACCGCAAGCGCCCTCACATCCTTGGCATGAATGGGAAGACATCGCCATTGGAAGCTTGTGGTGTGCTGGACATGAAGCTTGTGAAACACTTGTGCTCATTGATATTGAGGTAAAAGCCCCAACTCTGATTAATTATGAATTCTCCATATTTTATGTCACGCAAGTCTGCGACGAGCTGGAAGAATTACTGTATGGGGATTCTTATGGGGAAGAACGTGATGAGCAAATTCCAATCTCTTGTTCTATGGTCTATTCTATTGATCATCCATATGCCATAGACAATGAGTTGGAAGTCAGCAAGTGTGGGGGTGTGGCTTAATTTCATGGGTTCACTGAAGAGAATCTAGCCCCAAGGAGGTACTACTGGGATGAATTTATGGAAAAAGATGCATGTGAGCCCAGTGGTACTTTGTGGAAGTTGATCAAGAAGATCAATTGCAAGATGAAAAGAGATAGCTTTCACAACTCTCCACCATCGTCAGAGCACAGGGGTGCTCGTGAGAAAAAGGCTTATTGAGAAGAGATGGTGAAAGAAGAAGAAGTGGAGGGATAAAGCAGTCCACAATCCTTTTCTATTGAGGTAACCGGGTCGGGCCGTCGACCTTAAATAACAAGCGCTGCTTGGGAGGCAACCCAATGTAGAGTAGGATGCTATTTATTTTTGTTTTTTGATTTTGAAGTTCTCCATATCTGATTTTGAGGGGTGAGAGAGATAGTTGGTTTAATACTTCAAATCAGTGTGCAAGGACACAGGTATAGAATACGCTCTGGATTCCCTTTCTTGATGCGCTTGTTGGAGGGTGTTGATTAGGAGCGCATCGGAATCTGGACGCGGATGTAGATTGCCGGTAACTGTCTACGGTCCACAAGACCCCTTCTTGTTGCAGTTTCACAGACACGGTGGCCATGTAGGTCCGGGCACCACAGGTACCTCTAACTTTTTCTCTCGTCTTCTACGTTTAGAATATTAATTATGGAGATCCACCACCAACATATTTAAGTGACGATCCCTCCTTCATGATCTCTAATTTCATTGAGGACAACGAAACGCTTAAGTGTAGGGGGGGGGGGGGGTTGTGTATAACTCACTAGCCATGTTTTGTCTTTCATAGCCTTGTTTCATATAGCTTGTGTAGTATTGTGAGTTATATGGTTAGTGTAGAGTGGTGTTTTATTGTCATATTGTGCTAGTTTGTATATTTTTGCATTGTTCGCACGTTTAATTATTGAGTCCCCTATCCAAAACTTGTTGTTAATCGAGTTGGCCATTGCATATAGAGTTATGATTTATTATTAAAAAAATATATTAAAAAATAGAAAAATTCAAAAAAAAAAAAAAAAAAAAAATTTGAGAAAGGGAAATCAAAAGAAGCTAAAATTTGGTAAAATCGAGGAGTGTGAGGACTTTAGGCATAGGGCGTGACTTGCGACCGAGAAAAACAATGTGAGTTCCTTAGTAAGCATAAAGAGACTTTATTTACAGGAGTGCCTGCCTATTTTATACACTTACTTGATTTTCAAACCTAAAGTGTGTGCTGTGTATTCTTACAAGAGTTGAGCTAGGTGTGAGCTAAACGAGCCAAACTTTCATGTGTACGTCTTAGGTAGTCGCCAGCCCGCCTTGTAGTGGCACACAGAACAGTTGTGCGAGGATGTGTATTAGAGCACTCACTGCTTATAGAACTCACCTTGTAGGACCACTAGAAAACCCGTGTTGAACCTTGGATTCGTTGATAACCCTTTGACCTAGGGTGACGATTCTTGGCTGTCATCATAGATCGTTTAGAATCACCGCTTTAGTGCGTCATGAGGGAGTTGTAGTTGAGGGGGTTCGATGAGGGAGAGCTAATTTTCACATCTTTGTGAGTCCTACATGATCGCATGCTCTTCATTTGATATTTCTGGAGGGGATGCGAGGGTAAGTGAGTAGGCTTGCGCACTTCGGTGTGGCGGTGGTCCATATCATTACACCAAGGATCACAAGTTTGGAGAGCCGTGAGTGCGTGACGTCTAATCCGCACAAAAATGGGGTTGGTTGATTTTCATTGGTGGTTCGTGCTAGGGATCGTTTCTTTTCATCATCAGGGTGTAGGAGGATCGGTTGGATTAGGCATGAAATTTACATCTATTTGACTACGTGAGAGGGGGCATGGATATATGCTAGTGTGGGGGTGTCGAATATTGACTACGGACATAGAGATTGCATTTGCGACGAATCCACCCCCATACATGTGCTTTGATTGTTTGCGGTTCGTTTGGTGGCACCGTGTACTTAATCGGGATTAGGGGGAGATGAATCTTGTGTGCGATACATATTCATCGTTTTGGTTATTTCCTCCCCCTTGTTCATATTTGCTTAGCTACTCTTGGAAGACCACTCGGGTATAATTATTGCAGCATTTTGGGATATTGTGAGATTGAAAAAAAAAATAAAAAAAATAAATAAATGAAAAAAATAGAAAAAAAGGAGACAAGAAATAACGGAATAAATGGGAGCTTAACAGAGAACGAGTGGTGGAATCAACTATTTCATTGACGGCGGTGTTCATTTCATGCACGATTCATGACGGTGGCCACGGAGATCGTAATCGTACCGGGGTTTGAGGGAATCGAGGGCAGGAGACGGCGAGTTTCGGGTTGCGGTTTCTATCATCGTGGTGAGGGTGTGTGAGTTGGGGTTTTAATTGTGAGAATGTGACGCTTTAGGACTTGTTTCATCATGATTATCCTTACGTCCCTAAGCCTCGACATTCTAAACCGTTAGTGGAATAGGAGCTCGAACCTTGAACGTGGCTTAGCCTAGCGTACCCTCTTATTTTGTCGGCACACGCGAAGATGTAGGTTATTCTTGTACTTAGTAAAGCTAGGCTCTCTATACGATCTAAGGGAAATTCTCTTTTTCAAATTTAGTTTCAATTCCAGCCTTATTTCTAGATTCCTCATCACTTCATGATAACCGGTTTGAACTAATTGAGATTTCCCGATCTCGCAAAATAAAAGAAGAAACAAAATTGTGTTGTTTTAATATTTGCATTGTTTATAATCGAGTTGAATTGTATAGTTCATGTAGACTTGCATAGTCGTGTGTGTGTGTTGCTTGTGTCACATGGCTAGTAGAATCGTATGCAATTCGGTGAATTCAAACGTAGTGTGAGAATTGATTTTGTTCGGGACGCGCAAAAAGGTAGTGTGGGGGGTTTGATAACTCTCTATTAGAGTTATATTTCATGCACGTTTTATATCGTTTTGTGTGATTCCTATGTAGATTATCCGAGTTTTGCACTAGGAAAGTGGTGGAAACGTAGAAGTTCAGTTCTATTTTCAGCTATTTTATTGTCATATATGATGCCGGTGTGCGCTCGTGTTGTGAGTTGTGGGTACCGGAGGCTCGGGAGAAGATCGGAGACCGAAAACGAGCTTTGGACATGGAAGAGAATGAAGAAATGGCCAAGGAAAGAGAGGAGAAGAATTTTCACGCTAAGCGGAGAAAAGGAAGGTTAATTCCAATTCCCATGAATTGGACTGTAACTCCCACGAACTGGAAGAAAATGGATCTGTGCAGATGCAGATCAGAAATAATTCATCGGAATTGGACTGTAATTCCTAGGAATTGCAATGTAATTCCCAAGAATTAGAATGGAGTTGCAGAATGCAGATTCAAATCAGAAGCAATTCCCACGAATTGGACTGTAATTCCCACGAATTGCACTGTAACTCGCAGGAATTGGAAATTGGAAAGTAGTTCACAGGAGTTGGAACAGCAGCGCACAAGAGTTAAAGTAATTCGCAGGAATTGGAATCCAATTCCCACGATTTAGAAGCAAAATTAAAAAATAATGTTTTAGTGGCCAGAACGCAATTTCGAAGAAGAGAGGACGGGAATTTGACTCTGGGACGTCTAAAAACGACCTAGGGCGATCAAATAATGGAGACACGCACATCAAGAGTGGGACGCACATCAAGAGGAGGACGCACGTCAAGGAAAATGAAGAACGAATGAGACGAAGACGGATGAAGAAATTGACTCCACCATTGGAGATCTAGGTTTTTGATTACTTCTTCTTCTTCTTCTTCTTCTTCTTCTTCTTCTTCTTCTTCTTCTTCTTCTTCTTCTTCTTCTTCTTCTTCTTCTTCTTCTTCTTCTTCTTCTTCTTCTTCTTCTTCTTCTTCTTCTTCTTCTTCTTCTTCTTCTTCTTCTTCTTCTTCTTCTTCTTCTTCTTCTTCTTCTTCTTCTTCTTCTTCTTCTTCTTCTTCTTCTTCTTCTTCTTCTTCTTCTTCTTCTTCTTCTTCTTCTTCTCATGGAGAAACTATTGTATCTAGTTTGGTTGATTCTTATTAGATAAATACTTTGCTAGGCGTCTCTATGAGAGCCTAGGGTTCATGTACGGTTGTGTACCCGGATTTTAGACTTTGTTTCATGATTATGGATGTGATTCATTGAATGGATTGTTATTTTCTTAATATTGTTAATGAGCTTAGGCTATTGACACGTCTAGGTCACGATTTGACTATCAACGAAACTAGGCTTTACTCATGTTCTTGCTTAATGTTAATCTTTGTCTAGGTTATTGTTCTCGTTCTACTCGTAATCTTTAGTATGAATGGAGTAGCTATCCGGACATACTAGCTAATTAGATGAGTGCACGACAGTGACTTAGACTAATTGTAATGAGAACTTGAATACAGTCTCGAATCACCGAGACCGAAAAAGGAGAAGTATTAGGATTGGCCTCAGTGTGGGTAGATTCGGTAGGTTATTTCGACTGTTTCATGCAACGGTGGACCGACATGACCTGTTCACGTGCACGTAGTTAGCCTACTAGAACAGACCGGTAGAATCATGAGATCGATATGAGATTGTGGTCAACCGAGACGTAAATTGACATGAGACCGACATGAGATTGTCATAGCTTATTACCCGGCTTAACTTAAAATAGAGTTAATGTGTTACTCAGATAATCCGGAAATCGTCTACAGCCCTGGGTGATCTAGAGATCGCCTAGTTTCTCCATATTTTCTCTTAAGAAAATAAAAAATAAAAAATATTAGTTAGTTGTTATTTTAATTCAGTCGCTTGTTTGGGGGCGACACCCTCTTTTATCAAAAGTCTTTCCCCCGTTACCGTATTCTAAACTAAATAACTAATTAAATAATCTCAAGTCTGTCCACGTGGGATCGATAACTCGGGGTTGAAATACCGCCCCTATAGTACTTGACCGTGCACTTGCGCATACGCGTAAAGTAATCGCGTCAAATATTGAAATGGGTGTTTTCTCTGATTGGTTTGGCTATATAGCATGTATTCCATTACAAGTTTTGGAAGATCAACTTCATAACCATGCATAACCAAATACATTAAGTGCAACACCCTATCAGTGATCAGCTCCTTTGAGTATTCCCTTGGTACCACACATCTCATCAATATTGTAAACAAAATTTTGGCTTCAACAGTCAGCACAGAATGTGTTAACTACTTGGATGAGGTAGGGGTATTGGGTAGAAAGAACTCATCTTTTGCTAGTTTTAGGGCTTCACTCTTTGGAGGATAGTTACTGGTATCATACCTCTTAGGACAACCTAGAACATTGGCAAACTCAGAGTGTTCTAGTTCCATATCAATACCAGCAACTTTGGTCTGAATTACCAGATTTGCAGTTTTCCTAAGTTTTAAAAGAATCTGGTGAGTCTGGGGTAGGCTAACTCTGGAGGGTTTAGAACAAACCAAAGAGAGCTTTTCTTCAACATTTTGATACACTTCAAATTCAAACCATGTAACATAGGGACACTGATCATACTACATAATGCAACTGGTCGTGAAGCAAATCCATATAGCCATTGACCTCTAGCAACATGAGTAATGAACCACGTATTATCAAGGACTGATTTCTTACCAGTGGATTTGTTCTTCTCTGAATAGATCTGTAGTGCCTTCTTCTTGCTGGACACTGGTGTCTGATCTTTCTTTTCCTTCTTCTTGGGAGAAGGAGGTGCCATGTCTTCTGCTGTTGGAGTCTTTGAACTGGAATCCCCACTGATGGTCTGAACCTCTTCCACAGTAGTCTTTCTTTTCTTCTCTGTGCTAGCCTTTGAACCACCAGCCATCTTAATTCTGTCATAGGCTCTTTTAGTGCTCATTAGGGTTTGGGGAGAAGAAGAAAGAGGTAGGATAGATACTAAGGAGAGAAAGAAAGAAGAAGATAAATAAAAGAGAGTTTCAGTTTGAAAATGAAACTAAATATTCTTCCTAATCTTTGAAGATCTGCTGAATCAAAAAAATCCAAATTTTGTGTGTGCCGTTGGAAATAAAAGATATAATACTATTTTTCCTTAAAAGGGGTATTTGAAAAATTGAGGGCAACATTGAGCAATTATCTACAAAGATATCACCCAACATTGAAAGATTCAAATTATTGACTAACTAGCATGCAGTCTTATTTTCAAGGCTTTGGAGTTGGTTTCAAGGCCTTGAAAAGCTATATGATTGAAAGAACATATACTCAAAGCTTTGAAAAGATTTTCAAGGCTTTGAGAATCCGTTCAAACCTTTGAAACACATAATACTTACATGATTTTCTCCCTAAACCAATGCTTCTTTATTTAGAATGCCCAATTCCAATCTTAAGGCTGATAATCTTTCATTTGAAAATGGTTTAGTGAAGATATCTGCAAATTGCAAGTTAGTAGAAACGAATTCAAGAAGAATATAACCTTTTTCAGCTTGATCTATGATGAAGTGATGTCTGACATCAATATGCTTTGTTCTTGAATGCTGAATTGGATTATTTGTAATTGAGATTGCGTTTGTGTTGTCACACATGATAGGTATATCTCTGAAATCAAATCCAAGGTCTCTCATTTGTTGTGCTATCCATAAAACTTGTGAAGAGCAAGCTCCAGCTGCTATGTATTCAGCTTCTGCTGTTGATAGTGCCACTGAGTTTTGCTTCTTTGAATGCCAGCTGATAAAGGATGATCCAAGAAATTGACAGCATCCTGATTTACTCTTTCTATCAACTTTATATCCTGCAAAGTCAGCATCTGAATAGCCACGCAAAGAGAAGTTAGATTGTTTAGGATACCAAAGCCCTAAGTCTTTGGTACCATTGAGATATCTAAATATTCTCTTAACTGCAGTCAAGTGTGATTTTTTAGGATCAACTTGAAATCTAGCACATATGCACACACTGAACATGATATCTGGTCTACTAGATGTGATGTAGAGTAATGATCCAATCATACCTGAAAAAACCTGGGATCTCGGTTCAGGGTTAAAGAGACAATCGATAACCTAAAGTAGAAATATATTTATGAATATTACAATTTAGTTAATAAATAAAACAATATTTTAGATATGAGTTTACAAGATCAATATTCTTAAAAAAAACTACGTGATCTAATCTTAAGCTAAACGTTTTCGTCTCGATCCGCGTTCCCACCCCCCATCTTGATTGATGACATGCAGTTTTAAAATGGCAAAAGCCGACACAATTTTGAAGAAAATGATCAGTAAAAACTGAGTAAATACACACTGCGACATGTAAAGCAACGTGTGGCACACAAACATGAGTTGAAATAAATAAATAGATTTGAAACATTAATAAGTAAAAGTGTTGGGAGTTTATGAACAAGTATAAGTAATCGCGTAGCAAGAACGTCCAAACTTTAAAACGTTAATAGAGCACGAGCATTCGAAATATTCCTAAACCAGTAAATGACGAGAGCAAATCATGTTTCAGTGAAATTGTATTAATTCACGAGTACAATTTTTCTTTCAATTTCATATAATTTGGTTGAGGCATATCCAGAGCCACCAAGAGGATCATTAGAGTAAGCAACTTTCTTTCAACTTCAATTAACAGTTAAGTTTTGCTGAGGCATATCCAGAGCCACCGACATGATCGATGTAGACAGAGGGATCACAAAGTAATCACAAAGGGTTCCTTCCAGGGTCTATCGAACCCTATTTCACCTGAGCGTTAAGGGAGCCCATACGTCATCCCCGCTCACAGCATTAGCTAAAAGGCCTCAAGTGTCGACACCCTATACCGTAGTGATCCTTACAAGTATAAGTAGCACTCTATAGATCTAACAAACCCTTGTCCGCAGTACCTTGGTACATTTTGGCTCATCAGGGGCGGATTTGTGAACAGTCAAGTTCTATCCAATAATAAGAAGCATTGCTTCAATGGTCTTAGCCATAAGAACATGTAATATCCCTTGGCGCCTACCATTAATAACACAACTTTGTACATCGTCGTAAATATATTAGAAGTGTTTTAATTCTTCTATTTTCCATGAAAAAAATCAGATTATCAACTTATCACAAGTAAAGTTTCAAGAGTTATAAAGAGGATTCAATTTATATCCAAACAATTTCGAGTACAAAATATGCTTTGCATACTTTTCAATCAACAAAATATCCATTCAAAATATCACACAAACACTCACATTTTGATAAGTACGAGTCGCACATATGTACTTACCACTGAGATGAAGCACAACCAAAAACAAGAAAGTAAGTATGGCACTCCCACGCACCCACTCTCTCCTACGAGGCCGATGTCTACAATCACACGTATAACGTACTCATTACAACAAATTTACACATCCATAACCAATGAAACCCTACACGTCACATAGTCCTATATGTCACAAATTCACATATAATTATGTTCACTTATCAAAATAAGTCCAACAAAACACTTGGAAGTTCAAAACCTCAAGTTTTCTAAAAAAATGTGAAACTACAATTCTGGACAGAATTGTATCTCTGAGTTTAGAAGCATATTTACCATATCAAAACATCTCCTAAAATCATGAAATTAATTTAGGATCAACCTACGTGTGTCTACTTTCAGAAACACCAAGAAAATCATGCATAGCTATCATAAAACTCAAGTTACAAAAATAACAAACACTTCTATGTAGATAAGAATTTGGAAAACAAATTCAACTTTGCAAGGTGATTATTACCACTTGGAGAATCTAAATAAAGCTCATATTCTCCGGAATTGACCCTCAATGTGTATAGTTACAACACAAGAAATATGAGGTGCCAAAATTTTCTGAAAATGGGGTTTTTAATCAAAATGCCAAGAATGGTCTAGAAACAGAGTTTCAGAATACATGCAACTTAAAATGAGCATATCTCCCTAACCAAAATGGCTATGGAATTGTTTGTTTTCTCAAAACGACCCTCTATGAGTCTTGTTTCAGAATATGCAAGAGTTAAAAATTTCACAGAAACAAAGTTTGGAGATAATATATGTTTTTAACAAGCTGGTCAGATTGTATCAACATGCAATTTTTCAAAAATCAACAAAAATGGTTCTAGTGGTACATGCAACTCAAGAAGAGTTGATTTTTTTTACCCAAATAACTTCATTTTAAGCATGAAATAATATTTTTAAGTTCTCTTGAAACAAATTATCAAAATTTTCTTAAGATTCAAGTGTAACTAACAAGACACACACAAAGTGCATGTGGGTTCTAGTGTGGATTTCATGAAGTATTCTAAATTTTGATGTCTAACAGATTATCTAACCATGGGAATGGAGAATCAAGAAGAAAATTAAGATGCAATTTCATAAATCAAAGCTAAGCATGGACATGCAAGAATTAATTGAAGACTAGAAGATATATTTACCATAAGATTCAAGAAGGGGGTGAGGAAAAGAATGAAATTGGCCTCCAATACTTGGGAAGAATGATGGAAGAGCACCCCTCCATAATCATACTAAGCTTGTACTCAAGTTTTTCATGATTTGGGGGCTAGAAAATGAAGTTTGGGTGGAGTTTTTTTGGAGGACAAGCTCAAACACGGGAATGAAGTTTGAAGAGAGATGAGGGAGTTTGTATTAATGTTCATTAAGGAGAAAATATGTAAATAAATGAAGTGATAGATATAGAGAGTGATGGAGTTGATGGAGATGGGAGTGTTAGTGATGGAGTATGTATCTGTTGAGTGTAATGGTAATGGGAAAACCATATATGATAATGGGAGTTGACCAAATTAGTGGGTGAGGAATTAGAGAGCAATTAAAATCTCCCAACAAGTTAGATGGGGATAGAAAGGGAAATGCCAAAAATTAAGGGGTGAAAATATCAATTACATGAGTTGATGGATGGAGTTGAAGTATAAAAATAAAGAGTAAAGGGGTGAAAATGTAATTTTTAATTACTAGATATCACATACAAGTCAATTTTAACATTTCAAACAAACTACTATGTATATAAGTATCAAATTCTACATTTATAAAACTACATACATGTCCCAAGTATACAAAAGAAATTTTAAATAGTATTACTAAAGTAACTGAAACTACAAAATAATCAAAAATGAAATTTTATAAAATCATAAATGTCAAATGACACCCTTATACTTTAAAACAACAAGTCATTAATAATTTGAAATAGTAATTTCTTAAAATTATCAAATATTTTTTCAAAATGACCAAATAACTCATAACTTAAATACGGGGTATTACAATACCTATATACTCTTTCACATTCACACTATTACCAGATTGGTCTTTGTCTAGAGACAGTGTAGAACTCATGGGGGGTCTTAATCTCTTTGGAATGAGACATATTATACTTTCTTAGCAAATCCCTTGTATACTTGCTTTGATGTAGGAATATGCCTTTCTTCATCTGATGAATTTGAAGTCCAAGAAAGAAGTTCAATTCTCCCGTCAAGCTCATTTCAAATTCCCTGCTCATAAGACATGGGAATTCCTTGCACAAAAGATCATTAGTAGCTCCAAACATAATATCATCAACATAAATTTGAACTACAAGCATGTTTTTCTCATGAGTCATTAATGAAAGTTTGTAATGTAGACTAAATACAGAACCAAATACTCTATAAGGGGGGTTGAATAGAGTATGAGAACTTTTTGCTAAAACACAGAATTTAACTGAGTGATTTAAGTACAAGACAAAAATTTTAAGGCCTTCAGATTTTGTAAGATTTGTCAGAAACTTCCTAAGTATAATATAAAGCTTCAAGGCCTTGAACTAGCATAAGTTCAAAATAGTTTGTAAACCCTAGTTTGATCTAGATAACTTGCAAGTATAAATAGCTAAACTGTAAAGTAAAGAACACATCGCAATTTACAGAGTTCAGTCCCAATGGACCTAATCTCTGCCTGAGGGATCTAATCCCACCAGGATTGGGCAAACACTTCTTATTACTCACACAAAAACAGCCCTAGATCTTCAAGCCTAAGTGAATTCCCTTAAACCTATACAGCTTGTGGTTCCAAACCTATCTAGTATCAGCTACTAACTGTTGAGCTAACAAGAACCTCTTGTTGTTTACGTTAACAACTAACCACTAGGTTTTGTGAGGTATAAGATATACAGAAGAGAAGTAGATTAAAGTACAATATAGAAGAACACAGTAGAAGAATCAGCTGAGAAAGCCTGGATGTGTTCTTCAGGAAAACTGGAATGAATGATCTTTTGAAAGCATTGATTGAAGCTTGAAGTTGTGAGGATTGATGGTCTGATCTTCCACGAATGTATATCTCCTTCTTTTCACTTGATTTATGTTCTCAGTAAGCTTCTCTTGTCTTTCAAATTCAAACCAGTCTTTTATCTACTTCCAGCAACTGAATGAGAGATTTTAGAATCTATATTCCTGCAAATCCTCATCCTATTTAACTGCATTTCAAAACAGCTCTGATTAGATATCCGTTGGAGTTTGTGGTGATAAGATTGCACGTTTGAAAAACCTGCAACAACATTAAGCATAACAATAAACTAAATCCAAATATATCACAACACTAAGTCTGTTTGGACATTCAGTTTATGAATAAAATTGAATAAAATAGATAAACTATTAACCTGATTACCAATAAAACATATAAACCAACACAAACCAGTTTAAGACTTGTAAAAGTCATTAAAAAATCATAATAACAATGATCAAATCTTGCAAGAAAGAATCAAGTTAGGTTTGTGAAAACTGTTAGCAGCTCAAGGCATATCTCAAGGCCTTGGAGCTCTGAACATTGTTCACAATATTTCAACTGTAACACCAGAGTTCTTTGAGTCACTCTAATTATGATATCTGCAATATGTTAGACATATAAAGAATAGATAACAAGAATATTTTCAACAAATATCTTATCTTAAACATCAGATTGAACACCTGCGACACAAGATTGTCAGATCACATTTCATAAGCAAGCAGTTGTCAAGGCTTTGAGGCTTTGATCAAGATCTCAAGGCCTTGGAGCCTTGATGACTTAAAGAAACTTTGTCTTTCATCACTCTAACTGATTACTTCCAAAAACACACTTAGAAGTCTTGAATCAACAATCTCCCCCTTGATGAAAGACAAAACCCATAATCTTGTGTAAATATCCCTGCAACTAGTTTTATATGAATTAGATACCAGAATTTGCAGAATCTGAACATGAACACATATAAACATATCACAAGTCAACACATATCACAAATCAACTGAATCTGAACACAAAATCACCGTGATTAGAAACATAAAACACATTAAACCTTACAAAACACATTAAACCTTCTCCGCGTTTTTGACTTTCATCAAATAAAGGTGAAGGAATGTTGGATCATTACTCAGAGTCTTAAAAAAAATAGTTCCTACTGAATGTCAAGGCCTTGAGATCAGAAAGAAGAGAAGAAAAAGAAAGATATAAAAGATCAAGGCTTTGACTTTCACAAGTCTTCACTTATTCTTTGATGCTTGGCCTTTCTCTGAGCCTTCTCCAACATTTTCATCAGTTTCAGCTTCATCTGCAGAATGATACTCTTCCTTTTCTGCATCCACTTCAGCAACAACTTCATCAATGATTTCATCAACTTTATTGTTCTTGACTTGCACCGAATCTCCTCCTGTAGCTGCATCAACACCTGTGTCTTCTTCAACTTCCTCATCATCAGTTTTCTCAAATAAATCCTTTGAAGTGAGCACAACTGGAATAGGCTTATTCTTCTTTTTCAAGAAATCTCCTAGCCTCTCATCAGAATCAACACTAGTGTCATGACTAGTAGAAGAAGGGATCTTCTCCAAATTCATACTTTGATGATAACATCCAGCTTGCCATTCATCACACCCATCAAGGCTTTGAACTGATTAAACTCAGAAGACAAGTCAAAGAGCCTCTATCTAAGATCCTCAATCTCAACTTGATGTTATTCAAACTTGTCAAGCAATTGAGAATAATCCTCATTAGCTTGTCCCCTTGATGTTGTAGCCCCCTTAGGTTTGATAATTTTTTTCTCCTCAAGCTCAGCTTTAGACAACTCTAAATAAAACTTATGTCTGAACCACACCAATTCGTTGTAAAGCAGACTCATCAATCAAACCAAATCCACCTGTTATCTTCTCCTCTTTCACAGGTACCTCAAAATTTTCAAAGAAAATAGGTAGTAGGTTGGCATATGGAAGAGGATGGTTTCTAGTTCTGGTAGCACAGTAGATCATATGCTCCATAATCACTGTTGGTAGATCAATCTCAAACCCTTGACATATCAAGTACATCAGAATAAGAACCTTATGTGTTACCAACTCTCTTGAGTTTTCTCTAGGAACAACACTTCTCATCAGAATTGTGAATAATATTTTAGCTTCACAGTTGAGCACAAAAGTGTGTCAACTGTTTGGGACCAGTAGGAATATCATCTATGAAGAACATGGCTTTGGCTCTGTTCAGACATTCCTTCCTATCAGGGTGATCAGCAACATTATACTTCCTAGGAATTCCCAAGACCTTGGCAAAAGCCCTATGGTCTAGCCTTAAATCTATTCCAGCTACCTTAGAGGTTAACACAAGCTTTTCTTCATCTTGTTGGACCAAATTCAGGTAAAACAACCTAGTTAGCCTAGGATGAGCTTTAGAAATAGGGTTCAAAACCTTCCAAACTGCAGATTCCCTTAATTTCCTCATACAGTCAATATCCAACTTGTCTAGTAACTCCTCAGAAATCAAACTACAGAAAGCAACGTTAGATGATGCATATCCTTGCATCAAAACTCTCCTAACATCTAAACTAATAAACCAATCAGAAGGTTATGCATTTTTACCTTGAAAACCCTTTTTGGTTGCAGCAGCAACATGCTTGATCCTTGATTTCTTCTCAGCAGACTTATCCTTCTCTGGTTCTTCTTTAGCAGATTTCTTCTTCTCAACATCAGCAGACTTCTTTTTGCCTTCCTTAGAAGACTTCCCATTTTCTTCTTCATCTGGCTTTTTCTTGTCTCCCCCTTTCTTCTTGTCTAACCTAGACTGATCATCACCCTGTACTTCTGTCTCCTTCGGTGGATCAACACTTGAACCTTCATCCCCTTTCTCTATTCTGACCTTCATCTTCTCCTTCTTGTTAGCCATCTTCTTAGATCTAGCAGAAGGCTTACCCTATTGTTGAATCCTGGCTGATTTGCGCTCCATTGTGGAATTAGGGTTTTGAGAGAAGATTGAGATTGAAAGAGAGAGAACAGAGAGACGTAGAAGATTGAGAGAGAATGAATAGAATAGAGAGAAAAGCCCTGACTTTCAGCGTAAGTAGGTTGAGAAAGAGAGTTTAAAAAGGACTCCTCTAAAATCCACATGCAAAACATATCTAGAAGATATTTTAGGATATTTTAGAAAATTCTCTGAGTAATTCAAACATTATACAATTATCTAAAAATATGATATATAATATTTGGTGATCCATTTATTTAACAAGTAAACTACAAAGATGTTTCAAGACCTTGGAGAACAATCTCAAGGCCTTGAGATTTTCTGCAGTTTTAGAAATTTCACAGCTTTGAACTATACTTTCAAGGCTTTGGAAAGTATAATCTCAAGGTTTTGAGATTTCAATAAATAATGACAAGTAAGTACTAATACTCCCCCTAAACCAATGCATCCCTGTTTAACATAACCAATTCAAGCCTTAGGGATGCAAACCTATCATCTGGCAAAGGTTTAGTGAAAATATCAGCAATCTGCATGGTAGTAGAGATAAAAGATAGAACAACATCCCCTTTTTCTGCATGAACTCTAAGGAAATGATGCCTTACATCTATATGCTTGGTTCTTGAGTACTGTACTGGATTCTTATAGATTGAAATGGCACTTGTATTGTCACAATTAATAGGCACATTTCTGAAATCATAGCCAAGATCTCTAAGCTGTTGAGCGATGCACAACACTTGAGAGCAACAAGCTCCAGCTGCAATATACTCATCTTCTGCAGTTGATAATGCTACAGAGTTTTGCTTCTTGGAATGCCAACTAATTAGTGAAGAACCAAGAAACTGACAACATCCAGAAGTAATCTTCCTATCCACTTTGTATCCTGCAGAATCTGCATCTGAATAACCACTCAACATAAAGTTAGATCTCCTTGGATACCAAAGCCCCAAGTCTTTGGTTCCATTCAAATATCTAAAAATCCTCTTAACAGCAGTTGAATGACTTTCCTTAGGATCTGCTTGAAATCTTGTACACATGCAAACACTAAATATAATATCAGGCCTACTAGCAGTTAAGTACATAAGTGATCCAATCATACCTCTATACTCCTTTTAATTAACACTCTTACCATTTGAATCCTTGTCTAAGGATAGTGAAGAACTCATAGGAGTTTTGAGTGCCTTGGACTGTGTCATATTGTACTTGTTTAACAAGTCCTTGGTATATCTTGATGTACAAAGATTCATTTCTTCATTTGTAAAACATGAAGTCCAATAAAGAAATTCAGTTCTCCCATTAAGCTCATTTCAAACTCCCTGCACGTTAGACTAGAGAACTCTTTTGAAAGAGCATCATTAGTAGCACCAAAAAGAATATCATCTACATAGATCTGAACTACTAACAAGTCAGTTTCATGGTGTTTAATGAAAAGAGTTTTATCTACATTACCTCTCTTGAAATTATTGTTAAGTAAAAACTTTGAGAGTCTGTCATACCAAGCCCTTGTAGCTTGTTTTAAGCCATAAAGAGCTTTGTCTAATTTGTAAACATGATCAGGGAAGTTTTCATCTTCAAAACCAGGAGGTTGAGCTACAAAAACATCTTCTTGTAAATAACCATTCAGAAAAGCACATTTGACATCCATTTGATAAAGCTTTATGTGATTGTGAGATGCAAATGCAAGAAGTATTCTAATAGCTTCTAACCTGGCAACAGGAGCAAATGTCCCCTCATAGTCTATACCTTCTTCTTGATTGTATCCTTGTGTCACAAGTCTGGCTTTGTTTCTTACCACTTTGCCATTCTCATCAAGCTTATTTATGAATACCCATCTGGTTCCAATAACTGATTGCTCTTTTGGTCTCGGAACCAGATTCCATACCTTGTTTCTTTCAAATTCATTCAGCTCACTTTTCATTGCAATGATCCAATCTGCATCTTCTAGTGCTTCTTTTGCATTCTTGGGCTCAATCAGTGATACAAAAGCACTAAAAGCACATAAGTTCTTCAACTGTCCTCTTGTCTGAGTTCCAGTAGTTGGATCAGATATGATATTGTCAGCTGGATGGTCTGCAAGATACTTAAACTTCTTCCTTGGTGTCCAGGAATATGTTCCTTCAAGGTTTTGAGTTCTTGAAGCAGTAGAAGGAGCATCATAGAAAGTTTCAGTTTCAGTCTCAAGGCTTTGAGATTTTGGCTCTGCAGGAGGTTCAAGGCCTTGAGATTCTACTTACTGATTCTGTACTTCAGTTTTGCCTTTGTCTTATTTCACAATGTCATCATCAGCCTCATGCTTGTTCAAATTAAGATCTGCAAAACTTCCACTCAAAGAATCCGTAGTACTTTCATCAAAAAATACATGAATGCTCTCTTCCACAATCTCGGTTTTTCAATTGAAAATTCTATAAGCTTTGCTAGTTTGAGAATATCCAAGAAATACACCTTCATCACTTCTAGCATCAAACTTACCAAGAATGTCTTTACCATTATTATGCACAAAACAAATACAACCAAAAGGTTTGAAATAAGAAACACTAGGCTTCCTGCCTTTAAACAATTCATAAGGAGTCTTTTTCAAAATATGCATGATCAAGCATCTATTAAGCACATAATTGGCAGTATTAACAGCTTCTGCCCGCAAATACTTTGGCAAATTACTTTCAAGTAGTATGGTTCTACACATATCCTCAAGTGTCCTATTTTTCCTCTCAACTACTCCATTTTGCTGAGGAGTTCTAGGTGCAGAGAAGTTGTGTGATATGTCATGCTTTGCACAAAATAAATCAAAGCCAAGCTGATCAAATTCCCTACCATGATCACTTCTAATATATGCAACAGACAAGTTTTTCATAGTTTGAAGCTCTTTGCACAGTCTAGAAAATTCAGATAAAGCTTCAGTTTTGTCTCTAATAAACATAACCCATGTAAATCTAGAATAATCATCTACTACAACAAGCATATACCTCTTACCTTTTGGATTTTGAACTCTCATAGGACCACACAAGTCCATATGCATAAGTTCTAAGGGTCTATAAGTACTTACAAAATTCTTTGGCTTGAATGAGCTTCTTGTTTGTTTACCTTGTACACATGTCTTGCAAATCTCATCATCTGAGAATTTTTGTGATGGTAATCCTCTTACCAAGTCCTTTGAGATGAGTTTATTCAAGGTGTGTATGCTAATATTCCCAAGCTTTCTACGCCAAAGCTTTGAATCTTCCTTCAAGGCCATGAGGCACTTCAACTTGTCACCTGCAATACTTTTAGTACTCATAGCATATAAATTGTATGATCTAGGAGTAGTGAGTATGCAATTTCCTGATTTCTCATCTTGCACAACACATTTCTCCTTATCAAATACAGCTTTATAACCTTTATCACATAACTGAGAAATACTAAGCAAATTATACTTAAGTCCATCCACAAGATGAACATCAGAGTTAGAGTTGGTAGAACCATTACCAATACTACCTATACCAATAATATTGCATTTTGCCTTGTCACCAAGTGTAATTGTTCCTCCAGATTTCTCTGTGAGCTCAGTAAAAAGAGAATTCTTTCCACTCATATTTCTGGAATAACCACTGTCTAATATCCATTTCTGATCCTTCAAGGCCTTGGCGACATCTTTCAAAAATAAATCATTGCCTCAACAGGCTGTTAGACCAAGTGCAGAACTTTGAGTGATATTCAGAATCAGGCATGTTTGGTGGTCTAATTCTTTTTGGGACCCAAATCTGCTTAACCTGTCCCTTAAGCTGATAAGGATAAGTGTTCCTCAGAATATGAGGTTCTGATCTTCTGAAGGGACAGGTTAATCTGATATGACCAATTTTTCCACAGTAATGACATTTTGGAGAATGTCTGCTACCAGATTTGACAAAAGTAGTTTGGCTTTTCTTTGGAAAATTTGGATTATAGCCAATTCCACTTTTATGCATTGATTTCAGACATCCTCCAAGAATGAGATTCAAATTATGTTCTGAGTCTGTAAAACTGGTTAGGACCTTTTTAGACTCTTGAAGTTTCTCAGTCAAAGAACAGATTTGTTGTTCTAAATCCTTGAATGAGTCTTTAGATCAACATACCTTTCAGTTAAGAGAGTTTTTTTTATCAACAATCTCTTTTATCTGTGCCTTCATGGCTTTGAATCTACTGTCCAAGGCCTTGAAGTCCTTTTCAATTTTTGTCTTAGAAACTTCAATAGTCTTGTTGGTAAAATCCAAGTCCAAGTTTTTTGTTACCTGCTCGTGAACATTAACCTTTAAAGAAGCATTCTCATTTCTGTAACTTTCCTCATTTAAAAACATGCTCTTGAGAAATTTCAGGAAGTACATCAGAAAGACTAGCAAGAAGGTTTTTTTACCATTTCTTCAATGTGTCTGTCTGGAGACTTTTCTTCATCATGTTTAGACATGAAGCATAAATTTGCTTGTTCTTCTTCTGTGTCTGAATCACTTGATGAATCAGAATCACTACATGAGCCCATCATTGCTTTCTTCCTTTTTTTGTCATTGTCTATATTTTGAAAGTTCATGTTCTTCTTCTTTTGTGGACAATCCCTTACTAAATGATCTGCATCACCACACTCAAAGCAATTCATTACTTTAGTTTTATGTGAATGTGATGAAGACTTACCTTTGTAATCCTTGCTGCTTGAAGGTCTGGATCTCTCTCTGTCGTATTCTTTGTTTCCAAAGTTTTTCTTCTTCTTGAGAATCCTGGCCAAGACCTTGGAGATCAATGCTAAAGCCTCTTCATCATCATGCTCATCTTCAGTCTCAAGGCTTTGAGATTTTTCATTGTCTTTAGCCTTGAGTGCTAGATTCTTGATGTTGTCACTCAGATCACCTTCTACATCTTTCATAGACATCTCATGAGTGAGCAGCTTTCCTTGTAGATCATCTAATTGAAGAAGACTTAAATTCTGAGTTTCCTCAATAGCTGTTGTCTTTGGCTCCCACTTAGCTTTTGGAAAACTTCTCAGAATTTTCCTGACCTTTTCCTCATCTGATAAATTTTTTCCCAATGACCCCAGATTGTTCACCACATCAGTGAATCTTTTGAACTTCTCCTTGATAGTTTCATCTGAGTTCATTTTCAACAGCTCATATTGCCTCAGAAGTATGTTAATTCTTGTTCTATTTGACTTGACTTGTTCCTTCATATGTCACAATAAGTTTGTCCCATACTTCTTTGGCACTTTTGCAATTTGTCCCTCTGTTGAACTCATCTGCATTAAGAGCACAGTATAACAGATTTCTAGCCTTGTAATTTTTGGATACCTTTTCCAGTTCAGTAACTGAGAGATTTTCCTCAGACTTGATGCATCTATCTCCATCAATGGTAGTGAAATACTCATGAGGACCATTCTGAATTATTGACCACAATTCCATGTCTTGATCTATGATGAACATCTTCATCAATGCCTTTCAGTGCATGAAGTTGTCACCACAGAACAATGGAGGTCTGTTTGCTGCCCTTCCTTGGGAGAAGCCACCATCTCCTACATTACTCATAGTCACAAGATTGTTAGATATATAGTAGTGACCCAAGATCTGATACCAATTAAAAGTTTGTAATGTAACTAAATACATGACCAAAATACTCTATAAGGGGGGGGGGGTTGAATGGAGTATGGGAACTTTTTGCTAAAACACAAAATTTAACTCAGTGATGCAAGTACGAGACAAAAATCTCAAGGCCTTGAGATTTTGTAAGATTTGTCAGAAAATTCCTAAGTATAAAAGAAAGCTTCAAGGCCTTGAACTAGCACAAGTTCAAAATAGTTTGTAAACCCTAGTTTGATCTAGATCACTTGCAAGTATAAATAGCTAAACTGTAAAGTAAAGAACACATGGAAATTACAGAGTTCAGTCCCAATGGACCTAATCTCTGTCTGAGGGATCTAATCCCCCCATAATTGGGCAAACACTTCTTATTACTCACACAGAAACAACCCTAGATCTTCAAGCCTAAGTGAATTCCATTACACCTATCCAGCTTGTGGTTCCAAACCTATCTAGTATCAGCTAATAAATGTTGAGCTAACAAGAACCTCTTGTTGTTCACTTGAAAAACTAACCACTAGGTTTTGTGAGGTATAAGATATACAGAAGACAAGCATATTAAAGTACAATATAGAAGAACACAGTAGAAGAATAAGCTGAGAAAGCCTGGATGTGTTCTTCAGGAAAACTGGAATGAATGATCTTCTGAAAGCACTTATTGAAGCTTGAAGTTGTGAGGATTGATGGTCTGATCTTCCACGAATGTATCTCTCCTTCTTTTCACTTGATTTCTCTTATCTGTAAGCTTCTCTTGTCTTTCAAATTCAAACCAGTCTTTTATCTACTTCCAGCAACTGAATGAGAGATTTTAGGATCTATGTTCCTGCAAATCCTCATCCTATTTAACTGCATTTCAAAACAGCTCTGAGTAAATATCCGTTGGAGTTTGTTGTGATATGATTGCACGTTTGAAAAACCTGCAACAACATTAAGCATAGCAACAATTAAAATCCAAATATACCACAGCACTAAGTCTGTTTGGACATTCAGTTTATGAATAAAACTGAATCAAATAGATAAGCTATTAACCTGATTATCAATCAAACATATAAACCAACACAAACCAGTTTAAGACTTGTAAAAGTCATTAAACAATCATAATAACAATGATCAAATCCTACAAGAAAGAATCAAGTTAGGTTTGTTAAAACTGTTAGCAGCCCGAGGCATATCTCAAGGCCTTGGAGCTGTGAACATTCTTCACAATTTTTCAACTGTAACACCAGAGTTCTTTGATTCACTCTAATTATGATATCTGAGATATGTTAGACATATAAAGAATAGATAACAAAAATATTTACAACAAATATATGATCTTAAACATCAGATTGAACACCTGCAACACATGATTGTCAAATCACATTTCATAAGCAAGCAGTTGTCAAGGCTTTGAGGTTTTGATTAATATCTCAAGGCCTTGGAGCCTTGATGACTTAGAGAAACTTTGTCTTTCATCACTCTAACCGATTACCTCCAAAAATACACTTAGAAGTCTTGAATCAACATTTAAGAAAAGAGTCTTATCTACTAATCCTCTTTTGAAATCATTTTCAAGTAGAAACTTTGACAATCTTTCATACCAAGCTCTTGGAGCTTGTTTCAAACCATAAAGATCCTTTTCAAGTTTGTAAACATGATCTGAAAACTTGTCATTTTAAAAACCTGGAGGTTGAGCAACATAAACTTCTTCTTTCACATAGCCATTTAAAAATAACACTTCACATCCATTTGAAAAAGTTTCATGTTATTGTGAGATGCAAATGCAAGTAAAATTATAATTGCTTCTAACCTGGCAACAAGAGCAAATGTTTCTTCATTGTGAATACCTTCTTCTTGATTGTAGCCTTGAGCTACCAATCTAGCTTTGTTCCTGATTACCTTTCCATTCTCATCTAACTTGTTTCAGAATACCCATCTGGTGCCAATGACAGACTGATTTCTTGGAGGAGGAATTAGATTCTAAACCTTGTTCCTTTCAAACTCATTGAGTTCACTTTGCATAGCTATAATCCAGTCTGCTTATTGTAATGATTCCTTCACAGTTTTAGGTTCTACAAGAGATATAAAAGGATTAAAAGCACAAAAAAAATTCAACTGTGATCTGGCTTGTGTACCAGTGGTTGGATTAGAAATAATGTTATCAGCATAATGAGATGAGAGATATTTAAATCTCTTTCTCGGTATCCAAGGTTCAGGCTCTCCAATTTGTTTTTCAAGTCTTTGAGAACTTGAAGTAATTGCTTGTTCTGTTGTCTTCTCTGAGATTATGTTTCAAGGCTTTGAACCTCAGTTTCAAGGCCTTGAAAATGCCTGCTTTGTTCCTGTGATATTTCCTTGGATCCTTTTTTGAGGATTCTTCTTCAGTATCTGAATCATGGTTGTTCAGATTGAGATCTGCAAAACCATCACTCAAAGAACCATAATATCTTTCATCAAATTTAACATGAATGCTTTCTTCAACAAGCTTGGTTCTCTTATTATAAACTCTATAGGCTTTGCTTGTATGTGAATAACCAAGAAAAATACCTTCATCACTTCTTGCATCATACTTACCAAGATTGTCCTTACCATTATTGTGGACAAACAAGTACAACCAAAAGGTTTGAAGTAAGAAGTGTTTGGCTTTCTTCCTTTGAACAACTCATAGGGGTCTTCTTCAGAATAGGTCTGATCAAGCACCTTTTAAGAATATAGTTTTTTGTATTCACATCTTCTGCCCAATAATGCTTTGGCAATTTGTTTTCCAGAAGCATTGTTCTTGACATGTCTTCATGGGTCATGTTCTTTCTTTCAACAAATCTATTCTGTTGAGGAGTTCTAGGAGCAGAAAAGTGGCGAGAGATACCGTGCTTCGAACAGAATACATCAAACTCTAATTGATCAAACTCTCTACCGTGATCACTTCTGATTGAAGCAATAGGTAGGTTTTTCAAAGTTTAAAGTTCTCTACAAAGCATTTAAAATTCAGCGAGAGCTTCAGATTTTTCTCTAAGAAACATAACCCAAGTATATCTGAACAAATCATCTACAATAACAAGCATGTACTTCTTACCCTTTGGAGTTGGATTTCTCATAGAACCACATATATCCATATGCAATAATTCAATGGGTCTAGTAGTACTTACAAACTTCTTTGGTTTGAATGAGTTTCTAGTTTGCTTTCCTTGTGCACATGCCTTGCAAACTTCTTCATCTTTGAACGTGATAGAGGGTAGACCTCTTACTAAGTTCTTGGAAACCAGCTTGTTCAAGGTATGCAATATAATGTGTCCGAACTTTATGTGCCAAAGCTTTGAATCTTATTTCAAGGCCTTGAGACACTTCAATTTTCTCCTGCAACTTTGTTAGTTTGAAAAGTATAAACATTGTTTGATCTAGAGGCAGTGAGGATGCAATTTCCAGATTTTTCATCTTGCACCACACATTTCTCTTTTTCAAAGACAACCTTATTGACATGATCAAAAAGTTGAGAAACACTAAGCAAATTGAATTTCAAACCATCAACTAGATATACATCAGGAATGGAATTTTTAGAATTTGTACCAACTTTCCAATACCACGAATGCTGCATTTGCCTTTGTCACCAAGTGTAATTGATCCTTCATATTGCTCTTTCAGTTCGGAAAATAGAGATCTCTTTCCACTCATGTGTCTTGAGCAACCACTGTCCATAAACTATTTTTGTTCTTTGATCTTGGTGACAACCTGCAAACACCATTCACTGCCTTACCCAACAGTTAGACCAAGTGCTGAATTTTGATTAATATTCAGGACCAACCATGTTAGTTGGTCTAACCCCTTTAGAAACCTAAATCTGTCTAACTTGTCCTTTGAGTTGGAATGGAAAAGTATTCCCCATTATGTGAGGGTCTCTTCTTCTAAAAGGACAAGTAATATTAACATGACCAATCTTATTGCAGCAATGGCCTTTAGGAGATGTTTTTCTTCCAGCTTTCAGAAACCTGGTATTGTTCTTTTTGAGAAAATTTGGATAGTATCCAATACCCGTTTTGTGAACAGACTTTAAGCTACCTCTAAGAATCAAGTTCAAGTTGTGTTCTGAGCCTGCAAGTTATGTTTTAACTAATTCAGATTCTTGAAGTTTCTCAGTTAGAGTAGTCTTTAACAATTTTGTCACTCAATAGAGAGTTTTCAGTGACTGGTTTTCTTTTGCTTACTCATGAACATTTTATTTCAAATCTCTAAGTTCTTTCAGATAGTCCTCTTCATTTAAAGGAATTGTTCTAAGATAATCAGAGACGGCTTCTATTGGTTTTGAAATCAAGCAGTTTACCATTAACCTCAATGTTCTTTTCATAACTTTCATCATGCTTGGCCATAAAGCATATGTTGGCATGTTCTTCTTCAGATTCAGAGTCACTTGAGGTTTCTGAATCACTCCAGGATGCTATCATAGCTTTCTTTCTTCTATCTATATAGAAAATTCTTGCTCTTTTTGTGTGGACAATCTCTGATCAAGTGTCTTGCATCACCACACTCAATCCAATTCATGAATTTAGGCTGATTACATGTGAAGAAAATTTACATTTGTAATCTTTGCTACTGGAGGATCTGTGTCTGTCTCTGTTGAAGTCCTTGTTACCAAATTTCTTATTCATTTTAAGAATTCTGGTCAAGTCTTTGGAAATCAAAGAAAATGGATCGTCATCATCATCTTCAGTTTCAAGGCTTTGAAATGGTTCATTCTTCTTTGCCTTGAGAGCTAGGTACACCTTCAGGTAGTTCTCCATCAACTTCATTCATGGATATTTTATGTGTACAGATCTTTCCTTGTAGGTCATCAAGTTTAAGTAATGAGAGATCTTGAGCTTCCTCAATAGCAGTAGTCTTCATTGGAAATGTGTTTTCCCAATGAATCAAGATTGTTGACAATGTCAGTGAATCTTTTGAACATGTCTTTGATTGAATCATCTACATTCATCTTGAATAGCTCATATTGCATGAGATATATGTTGATCTTAGTTTGCTTGAATTGGCTGGTTCCTTCAAAGGTCACCACAAGCTTATCCCATATTTCCTCGGCAGACTTGCAACTTGAGATCCTGTAAAAATCATCTGCACACAAAGCACATTATAAGCTTTATAATTTTTGGAAAATTGTTCTAACTAAGAAGAGGAGAGAGTGTCTTCAGATTTGGGAGTTCTAATCCCATCTTTCTCTGTGTAGAAAGTGTGAGGACCATTCTCAATGATATTCCAGAGTTCCATATCTTAATCAATGATGAACATTTTCATCAAAGCTTTCCAGTGTACAAAATTGTCTCCACAGAAGAGAGGTCTGTTAGCAGCTCTTCCCTGAGAGAAACCACCATCACCTACAGTACTCATAATCACAAGATGGTTAAATCTATGCAGTGATACAAGCTCTGATACCAATTGAAGGGGTGTACAGTAGGCAGAAATACATGATCAATACTCTAGAAGGGGGGGGGTTGAATAGAGTATGCAAACTTTTGCTAAAATGTCAAGAATAGTGGTTTCAAAAGATTTGTAAGGTGATTCAAGGCCTTGAAATGAGTTTCAAGCCCTTGGAATGAAAACAGTTAAAGTATAAAAAGAATAAGTCTATTTCAAGGCCTTGAAATGAGTTCCAAACCCCTGAAATGAAACTGTATTAAATGCTACAAAAGTTCTAAGTATGGAACTGAAAAGTAAATGCAAGAGACACAAGATATATAGAGTTCAGTCCACTTGGACCTACGTCTCTACCTCATGGATCTTCTCCCTGCATGATTTTCTACACAATTCTTATTAATCCACATCTAAGACCTAGATCTCAAGAACAGAGAGATGCCTTACTCTGTTACAGCTTGTGGTTCTCATTAACCTATCTAGTACCTTCTCTATCTATGTGATTAAATAAGAATTCTCTATTGTTCAATTTGAACAATCCCTGAGAATAAGAACTATAATTATTATCAATATGATATACAAATGAAGTTCAGAAGAGAAGAGCACTAGAACTGAATCTGCAGTGAGTATGCAGTGTTCTTCTGATGATTGGATTGAGTGAGATGAGTCTGCTTCTATTTTGCTTGTCAATCCTTCAATGTTTTTGAGTGTCTCTGCTAATTGTCCCGTTGAAATGCTTAAACTTTACCTCTTTTTATAGAGTAGTTTGAAATGAAGATCTTCAGGATCTTCTCTTTAATGAACTTCCTATTTTGTAGCTTCAGCTTTGACTTCTCTAACACCTTCTCCAATGGATAGTTTGATCAATATCTTCAAGGATACTAATTTGATATTGTATGAACAACTGTTAGGCAACTTCCAAACACAGCAAGATTGATCACAGAATCAATTCATCATATAATTTCCTTTCCTGCAAAACACATGTTAGGAAACAAATCCTCAAAAATTGAGAATCCGGTGATAGCTCTGTCCCAGTTTTTTGCCGTCGTTAACCGAAACGCAATTCAATATCAAATCCCCCTCTTTCTTCAATGGGACTGAGACAAAATCAAACCCCAACATCCTCTCTGATCTCTGTCTATAGAGAGTTCTTCCCCATAGACAACATAATCAATTTTACAGGAAGATTACAAGGATGGGGTTAAAAAAAATGGTGTACACCAAGAGTTAATGTGATGATTGGTCAGGGGGTTATCATTATATCACTAAGGACAAAGAAAATATGGTTGGTCAGGTAGGACTGTTTTGCGAATTCAATAGGGAGCAGTGCACAGTAAAAGGGTTTCTAGCCATCTAAGAGAAGATTGAGGTATCTATTAAGATGGCATAGTTAGAAGGAAAAGAATGTGAAATTGGACGAAGACATCGACCCAGTGTGCTACCGCGCACTCGACCGTTACGGGAGCCCACATCATGAGTTCGGGGATTCTTCGTTCTCTTTTCATTAGCATCAACTGATCAATCGACCCCGATGTGTTTCACACACTCGACCGCAAGGGAACTTGCATTGTTCCGGACAATTTTTGCTTGGGGATTGTTCTTGCTCTCTCAGTTCCATCCTTTCTCTCTATTTACTTACCGTTTAGGCGCATCGTACTTGCTCTGCAATTTTATTTTGACCACTTCGTCACGGTGCATAGTCGCCGCTGGGATTAGCCAGTAAAATCTTTTGGAACACTTGATTACTTGCTTAATTTTGGTACTCACAACTTGTCACGTTCCAGAGCTTGAATTATCTCTAACTTTATTATAGCTACCTTCTTGTGCCATAACTCTGACTTCGAGTAGAAACACCGCCCCTCGCATTTGAGTGATGAGTCCTATGGATGATCTCTAAATTCGTTGGGGAAAACTAAGCGGTCAAGTGTGTGGGGAATTTAAGCTATTTGCTAGCCATGTCTTTGTCTTGCATCGCCATTTACATTTAGATTAGCATGTTACATAGTGGGTCAGTGTCGTATTTGTAGTTAGTGTCGTGTTTTCCTTGTACTGTCATATTGTGCGTTTATTTATATTGAACTGTTTGCACTTTTATATTATTGATTCACCCTACTTAAAGTTGTTGGTTAATCGAGTTGGCCCAATCATATAGAGTTAGGAAAAAAAAGATTTTTTTTTAGAAAAATCCAAGAAATTTAAAAATGTGAGAAAATGGCAACTTAAGACCTAGAAACCGAAGAGAATCCAGTGAAAGAGCTCATGAGAGTGGGAAGCACCGTAGTAGGCATACTTTAATTCTAGTATCTTTTCTGCAAGTCTCACCGAAGGATGTCTTGGGTATTCAAAGATTGTGAAAGTAGATAATGGCCATACTTTGGCTTCTTTGGTGTGCTAGGAGGATTGAGTCTCTAGGTGGGATAATAATCCGTCTCCGTTGAAACTTGTGGACTCTTGGAATCTGGGGTGGACCTTCGTGTTGAGTCGGTTCTATGTGGTACGTGTATATGGTCTTAGCGAAGCCAGAGAGTGTACACCACCATCCCTTAAGGTGGTTCCAAGAGAAAATCCTAAAAAAGCCCACACTCTTAAGCTCTACTGCACGGTTGTAAAAAAAGACGAGGAAATAAAAGAAAATGAAAATACAAAAACATAGTTTTTAAAACCGGACCGAACTGGCAAACCGATGCTTGACTGGTCCGGTAGGTATTCATACCGTTTAAGTACACAAACGGACCACATGATCCGAACCAGCGGTGCAACCGCCGAACCGGTCGAACCAGCCAGTGTTGAGCCGCCGGTTCTCTCCTTTAGCAGATGTGAATTACCACCACACCAGCAAAACTTTCACGTTATGTAAGGAGTAATAAATTTACTTAACACTTCATTCCTAAGTAATACTGGTAAGCAACTTTTCTTTCTTTTTTTTCTTGCAAACAACTATTCTTTCTTTTTTAAGAACATTAGTAGCTTATTTTTGTAGGTTCTTTATTTTTCTTTTATATATATATATATATATATATATATATATATATATTGTAAACTAAGATATATAATAGGAGTATTATGTTTTGCATACCATATCACATATTTGAAATCATCAAAATACTTTGTTGTTGACTATAATTTAGTTTTTTGTGAGTGTGTGTGTTTATTTTCTTAAGCATAGCTATTACTGCAAAAATATTACACCGCTAAATAAGCTTCAAATTAAAACATTCAAGTATATTTTTGACTATTTTCCAATATGTTTAATATTCTTGTATAAAAAGTAATCAACAAATATTATTAAATAAACGTACGATTGAACCGGTCTGACCACCGGTCCGACCATGAACCGGTGCGTCACCAGTTCGATAGCCGGTCCGGTTTTTAAAACTTTGTACAAAAATATTGTCTCTGTATTCATTTTGTTCAGTTGCTTGTTTTTGGGCGACTCCTTTTACCAAATTAAATAATTCCTCCTTGTTACTTAAGTACTTTAGAATAATCATTGGCTACATAGTCATGACTTATCCCCGTGGGTTCGAAAATCCGGAGTCCTAAAAAGTAATCCACTTTTACTACTTGACCGTGCACTTGCTCATACGCGTAAAATCTCGCATCAAGTTTTTGGCGCCGTTGGCAGGGATAACGGTAGATTATTTAGCTAACAATTAGTTTAACGTATTTATTTTTTTAGTTATTATTTTTATTTGATTGCCTCATAGGTATATTTTGAGCTTTGTTTCCTCAGGAACACATAAAGATGAGGCTATTATAATCATGGTGGATAAGGAAGATTGTCATTATGTGAGCTTATTTGGAGTGTGCAACCTGGCAGATGAACAACTCATAAAGGAAGGCCATATGGATGGCACTAGAGTCAGAGTAGCCATGGAGATACAACATTATAACTTTCGTCCTGATGACCCTACTCATTCCACTAGCTTAGTGTTCTTCATTCGTTGGATGCTTGAGGATATGATCCGAAATGTTGAAGAGTGGAAGAAACGAGCAACAAAATTGGGAATGGAGACGAAGCATGTGGACGCACAACTTGTTCTCTATTCATATGCAGAAGATGCTCCACCCTTCTCAAAGCCCGATGAGGATGATGATGAGCCCTTGAATATCTCAATATGTCCAAACATCGATTCATTGCTTGAGTCTAGCATGAAGTGAAAGTGTGAGGATGCAGATGTTAATGCATCTAAGATACTCAAGAATGGGGGGGGGGTTGAATAGAGTATGCCAATTTTTTGCAAAACTTGCTAGGAAGATGAAAACTTGTGCAAACAATGAAGTTCAATGTCTTGAAAACTAGTTCAAGCCGTTGGAGAAGATGCAGACAGTATAAAGCAAGTATGCCTTTTTCAAGGCCTTGAAAACAAGTTCAAACCCTTAAAAAACATACATTTTTGTGTGCTGCAAAAAGCTATAAGAAAGAATTAACTGTAAATGCATAAGACAAGTGATTTATAGAGTTCAGTCCACTTGGACCTACGTCTCTACCTCAGGGATTGGATCCCTGCAGGATTTTCAACTCAATTCTTATTAATCAAGAGCTAAGCCCTAGAAATCAAGCCCAGAGAGTTCCCTTACTCTGTTACAGCGTGTGGCTTTCCCTAACCTGTCTAGTACATGCTCTAGCTAACTGATTAACAAAGAATTATCTATTGTTCACTTTGAACAATCCTTGATAATAGATGTATAAATAATACAGAAATGATCTACCAATACAGCTCAATACAGAAGAACACTTGGAGTAGAAAACTGCAGTGAAAATGCAGTGAACTTCTGTGGAAAGGATTGAGAGTTTGATGTTCTTCTTTGATGCTTTGTCAATCCTGAAACTTGTCTCTTGTTTTTTCCCATTGAGTCTCGTGTTTTTTTGCTTCAAGGTGAGCTCTATTTAAACTGTTTGAAGCTCTGCAAATCTTCCCAGATTTTCAGCAACAACTTCCTATTTTGTAGGCAACAGTTTTGACTCTCTTTAACAGCTTTCTCCAACGGATAGTTGATCACAATCTCCTTAGATATTGTTGTGATATTGTCCATAAGCAATCTGAGAAGCTGTCTTAAGTCTCTGATTGATCACAGGATCAAAATATTCATCTATTTCCAAATCTGCACAACTTCAGTTTAGGAAACAATCCTGCAAATATTGGAAACAAAATTTCATGCATTATCATGGTCAAACAGATGATATCTTATGCTCAAAACATGTTAGATAAATTTTTCTTTCATCATCTAATAACAGTGAATCAAACATATGAAAGAAAGAGAGAGAATCAACTCAGAGAGTTTCCAGAAAACTCCCCCTGAGAGTGTGCATACAGGTTAAGCAGTTTAAAGGCTTTGAATTTAGTTTCAAGGCCTTGAAAATAGCTAAACTACTGATTCAAGTCTTTGAAAGATGGTTCAAGGCCTTGAAATAGCTGAGCTATTCCAAGTCTTGCGCAAAATCTTTCAATCTCCCCCTTGATGAAAGACAAAACCAAATTATGTTTTATCCTTAGTATCTGCAAAATAAACAGATTAGTTCACAATTTATAACACAATATTTCCAAAAGGATCCAACTTATTCATAAAACCAACAAAAACTTAAACAGTTCAGCAAATAGCAAATAAACCTAAAAACTACTAGAGACCTAGAATTTCTCCCCCTTTTTGACTTTCATCAAAAAGATAGAAGATGTTGGATCAAGTGTCTTGAAAATTTTGAAAACTTTGAAGAAAAACTTTGAAGAAGAGAGATTGGGGAAGAAAGAGTAGGCAAGATTAAGGTTCTTTCTCATCCTCTTGGTCCCCTGCTTCTTCCTCACTTTCTTCGCTGTTGACTTGAACTTCTTATGAAACCACATGTAGTTCCTCAATGAAGGAGCTGATCTTCTCAATAACACTATTGAATAGGAAGGTAAGTCCTTCCAGGGCTTTCTTCCCATGCTTCAGCTTCTTCTTTACAGCTAACATTTTCTGTTGAGAAGAGACAGTCTTGAAATTTCTCTTTCCTGCTTTTGAAGCTCCTAAAGACTGGGACGGATCCTTGTCATGTTTCCCTTTGTTGGATATGGATTACACTCCATAGTATCCTGAAGTAGTGTCTGAGTCTTGAATAAGCATTTCTTTTCCTTTTCCTTTAACCTCAGAAACTGTCTTCTTCTTGTCTCTCTTAGGGCTTCCAATATGGATTCCATTCTGCTTCTCTTGTGTAGATGTCGTTGTTTCTTCTTTGCTGGAGCTTGATCTTTTCTCACATCTTCTTGGGTTCTGAAGATTCTTCTTCTTCCTCAGTAAAGCTTTTTGAAGCAGAGTCTTCACTGATCTCTTGAACTTCATCCACAACTGCTTTTCTTTTCTTCTCTGAGACAGGTTTCGAACCTCCAGCCATCTTGATTCTGTCTGAGGCTCTCGTTGTGCTCATTAGGTTTTGGGAGAAGAATAGAGAGAGGTGGATTGATAAGGAATGAAGGAGAAGAGAAGAGGATAAATACTGAAAGAGTTTGAGTTTCAAAAGGAAACTAGTATCTCTCTGATCTCAAATGATTGCAAAGATCAGAGGGATTTCAAATCTCTTATGCCGTTAGAAAATAAAATATACTAATACTATTTTTGGCTAAAACAAATTTTTGAAAAGGGTAGGGGCTATATTAGGCAAATATCTACAGAGATATTACCCAACATAGAATGATCCAAGATTATTGACTATCAGTGTAGCAGACTAATTTTCAAGGCTTTGAAAAGGTTTTCAAGGTCTTGAAAAACTGTAACACTGAACAAGTAAAAGACAAAGCTTTGAACTGATTTTCAAGGCTTTGAAACTCAGTTCAAACCTTTGAAAACATATAAAACTTACCTTTATTACCTGATGCTCCCCCTAAACCAATGCATCTTTATTTAGCATTCCCAATTCCAATCTTAGAGCTGAGAAACTTTCATCTGCTAATGGTTTAGTGAAGATATCTGCAATTTGCATGTTAGTAGCAACAAATTCAAGAACAATATCACCTTTCTCAGCATGATCTCTGATGAAATGGTGTCTGACATCAATGTGCTTGGTTCTTGAGTGTTGCACTGGATTCTTTGTAATTGAAATTACACTAGTGTTATCACACTTAATTGGTATGCCCCTGAAATCAAATCCAAGGTCTCTTAGATGTTGAGCAATCCATAGCACTTGTGAGAAACATGCTCCTGCAGCTATATATTCAGCTTCAGCTGTTGATAGAGCAACTGAATTATGTTTCTTGGAATGCCAACTGATCAAGGATGATCCAATGAATTGGCAAGTTCCTAAAGTACTTTTCCTATCAACCTTGTAACCTGCAAAATCAGCATATGAAAAACTATGTAAAGAGAAGTTAGAATGACTTGGATACCAAAGCCCTAAGTATTTGATACCATTGAGATATCAGAATATTATCTTCACAGCAGTCAAGTGTGATTCTTTTGGATAAGCTTGAAATCTAGCACACATACACACACTAAACATAATATATGGTCTGCTTGCTGTCAGATAGAGTAATGATCCAATCATGCCTCTATAATATTTTATATTGACACTCTTACCAGATTCATCCTTGTCTAAGGATAGTGTAGAACTCATAGGGGTATTGGCATCCTTTCATTGAGCCATGCTATATTTGTTTAGTAAGTCTTTTGTGTACTTTCTTTGATGCAGAAAGATGCCCTTCTTCCATTGATGTATTTGAAGTCCTAGGAAGAAGTTCAACTATCCCATCATGCTCATCTCGAATTCCCTGCTCATAAAACTTGAGAATTCTCTGCACAATTGATCATTAGTAGCTCCAAACAATATATCATCAACATATATCTGAACTACAAGTAAATCTTTATCATGAGTCTTTATGAAAAGAGTCTTGTATACTAAACTTCTTTTGAAATCATTTTCAAGTAAAAACTTTGAAAGTCTTTCATACCAAGCTCTTGGAGCTTGTTTCAAACCATAAAGAGCTTTGTCAAGTTTGTAAACATGATCTGGAAACTTGTCATTTTCAAAACCAGGTGGTTGTGCAACATAAACTTCTTCTTGTAAATAGTCATTCAAGAAAGCACACTTCACATCCATTTGAAACAGTTTCATGTTCTTGTAAGATGAAAAAGAAAGCAAAATTCTAATTGCTTCTAACCTGGCAACTGGAGCAAACGTTTCCTCATAATCAATACCTTCTTCTTGATTGTAACCTTGAGAAACTAACCTTGCTTTGTTTCTGATCACATTGCCACTTTCATCCAACTTATTTATGAATACCCATCTGGTACCAATGACAGACTGGTTTATAGGTGGAGGAACCAGGTTCGAAACCTTATTCCTTTCAAACTCATTGAGTTCACTTTGCATAGCAATGATCCAGTCTGCTTCTTGTAAAGATTCTTTCACAATTTTTGGTTCTACAAGAGAAATAAAGACATTAAAAAGCACATAAGTTCTTCAACTGTGATCTAGTTTGTGTACCAGTGGTTGGATCCGATATGATATTATCATCTGGATGGGATGAGAGATATTTTAATCTCTTTCTTGGAGACCATGGTTCAGGCTCTCCATAGATCTTCTCTGGTCTTGAAGTAGTGGCATTGTCACTTGAATCCTTCTGATCAACTTTTTCAAGGCTTTGAGGTTTGCTTTCAAGGCCTTGAGCACCATTTTCAAGGTCTTGAAAATGTCTTCTATTTTCTTCTGAACCTTTCTTGAGTCCTAATGGATTCTCAGTCTCTTCCTGATTCATGCTTGTTTAAATTCAAGTCTACAAAACTTTCACTCAAAGAACCATCATAGCTTTCATTAAAAATAACATGACTGCTCACTTCAACCAGTTTGGTTCTTTTACTGTAAACTTTATAAGCTTTGCTATTCAGAGAGTAACCAAGAAATATTTCTTCATCACTTCTTGCATCAAACTTACCAAGACTGTCTTTTCCATTGTTTTGGATAAAACAAGTACATCCGAAGGGTCTGAAGTATGAAATGTTTGGCTTCCTCCATTTGAATAGTTCATAGGGGGTCTTCTTCAGAATGGGTCTGAACAAGCACCTGTTCAAAATATAGTTTGCTGTATTCACAGCTTCTGCCCAATAATGTTTTGGCAGCTCGTTCTCAAGAAGCATTGTTCTTGACATATCTTCAAGAGCCATGTTCTTTGTTTCAACAACACCATTCTGTTGAGGAGTTCTTGGAGCAAAAAAGTTGTGAGTAATACCATGCTTATCACAGAATAAATGAAATTCTAACTGATCAAATTCTCTACCATGATCACTTCTGATTGAAGCTACATGTAGATTTTTCAAGTTTTGAAGCTCTCTGCAAAGCTTTGAAAATTCAGAGAGTGCTTCAGATTTTTCTTTGAGAACCATAACCCAAGTATATCTAGAAAAATCATCTACAACAACTAGCATATACCTTTTAACTTTTGGATTAGGAGTTCTCATAAGACCAAAGAGATCTATATGAAGCAATTCAATAGGTCTAGTTGTACTTACAAACTTCTTTGGTTTGAAGGAACTTCTAGTCTACTTGCCTTGTGAACAGGCTTTGCACATTTCATCTTCTTTGAACTTGATGGATGGCAATCCTCTTACCAAGGCTTAGCACATTTCATTTTGTTTAGTCGCTTGTTTTTGGGCGACTCCTTTTACCAAATCAAATAATTCCTCCTTGTTACAAGTACTTTAGAATAATCTTTAGCTACATAGTCACGACTTATCCCCGTGGGTTCGACAATCCGGAGTCCTAAAAAGTACTCCACTTTTACTACTTGACCGTGCACTTGCTCATACGCGTAAAATCTCGCATCAGGTTTTTGGCGCCGTTGGCAGGGATAACGGTTGATTATTTAGCTAACAATTAGTTTAAAGTATTTATTTTTTTAGTTATTATTTTTATTTGATTGCCTCACAGGTATATTTTGAGCTTTGTTTCCTCAGGAACACATAAAGAAGAGGCTACTATAATCATGGTGGATAAGGAAGATTGTCATTATGTGAGCTTATTTGGAGTGTGCAACCTTGCAAATGACCAACGCATGAAGGAGGGCCGTGTGGATGGAATTAGAGTGAAAGTAGCCATGGAGATACAACGTTATAACTTTCGGCCTGATGACCCTACTCATCCCACTAGCTTAGTGTTCTTCATTGGTTTGATGCTTGAGGAGATGATCCCAAATGTTGAAGAGTGGAATAAATGAGCAACAAAATTGGGAATGGAGACGAAGCATGTGAACGCACCACTTGTTCTCTATTCATATGCAGAAGATGCTCCAACCTTCTCAAAGCCCGATGACGATGATGATGAGCCGTTGAATATCTCAATATGTCCAAACACCTATTCATTGCTTGAGTCTATCATGAAGTGAAAGTATGAGTATGCAGATGTTAATGCAGCTAGGATACTCTAGAAAGGGGGGGGGGGGTTGAATAGGGCATGCCAACTTTTTTGCAAAACTTGCTAGGAAGATGAAAACTTGTGCAAACAATGAAGTTCAAGACCTTGAAAACTAGTTCAAGCCCTTGGAGAAGATGCAGACAGTATAAAGCAAGTATGCCTTTTTCAAGGCCTTGAAAACAAGTTCAAACCCTTGAAAAACAGACAGTTTTGTGTGTTGCAAAAACTATAAGAAAGAATTAACTGTAAATGCAGAAGACAAGTGATTTATAGAGTTCAGTCCACTTGGACCTACGTCTCTACCTCAGGGATTGGTTCCCTGCAGGATTTTCAACTAATTCTTATTAATAAAAAGCTAATCCCTAGAACTCAAGCCCAAAGAGTTCCCTTACTCTGTTACAGCTTGTAGTTTTCCCTAACCTGTCTAGTACCTGCTCTAGCTAACTGATTAACTAAGATTTCTCTATTGTTCACTTTGAACAATCCTTGAGAATAGATGTAGAAATAATACAGAAATGATCTACCAATACAGCTCAATACAGAAGAACACTTGGAGTAGAAAACTGCAGTGAAAATGCAGTGAACTTCTGTGGAAAGGATTGAGAGTTTGATGTTCTTCTTTGATGCTTTGTCAATCCGGAAACTTGTCTCTTTTTTTTGCCCGTTGAGTCTCTTGTTTTGTTGCTTCAAGGTGAGCTCTATTTAAACTGTTTGAAGCTTTGCAAATCTTCCCAGATATTCAGTAACAACTTTCTATTTTGTAGGCAACATCTTTGACTCTCATTGACAGCTTTCTCCAACGGATAGTTGATCGCAATATCCAGAGATATTGTTGTGATCTTGTCCATAAGCAATCTGAGAAGCTGTCATAAGTCTCTGATTGATCACAGGATCAAAATATTCATATATTTCCAAATCTGCACAACTTAAGTTTAGGAAACAGTCCTGCAAATATTGGAAACAAAATTTCCTGCATTATCATGGTCAAACAAATGATATCTTATGCTAAAAACATGTTAGGACAATTTTTCTTTCATCATCTAATAAAAGTGAATCAAACATATGAAAGAAAGAGAGAGAATCAACTCAGAGAGTTTGCAAAAAACTCCTCCTGCGAGTGTGCATACAGGTTAAGCAGTTTCAAGGCTTTGAATCTAGTTTCAAGTCCTTGAAAATAGTTTCAAGCCTCTGAGACTGATTCAAGGCTTTGAAAGCTGGTTCAAGTCCTTGAAATAGCTGAGCTATTCCAAGTCTTGCACAACCTGATCTTTCATGAAGGAAAAGCATGATGAAGTATTTGGTGAAATTGAAAGTCTCCTTCATGGTATCGATATTGATTATTCTGACTCGCCGATTTTGAATTCGATGGAGAATCTGTTGGAATAGTTGCCCTAGAGGCAATCTTTTTAGTATGAATAAGTGTATTTGGCTAGAAACATTCATTGTATTATTTATGCAGATATTTAATATAATGAAGTCCTTATATTGCAAATATGTTGTTTATCTTAAGTATCCCTAGTCAATTATATTGATTAACAGGACGATCAACTATAGACTAGTATGGGGTTGGATTGATATGGAGATATCACGATCCAACAAATGAGTATGCATTAGGAATAATAGCATACTGGATTAACCCATAACCAGAAGGCTACATACGGGTTATGTAAAGTCACAAGTGCTACTCGTAGTGACAACGGTTTGTCACCCTTAGACTTGATTTTTCATGATTGTTTTTGCGATGAAAATACTTTCACAAGGTATGTCGGATGACTATTTATATTAGTTGGGTAGCGTGGATGTCTTGCTAGAGGCCGCTCCATGTGTGATACCCACATTTAATACAAGAGGGTAAGTTAATAATTTTGATAGAGTTTGGGGTTATAATTATGATTTTCAAAAGTTCTAAATGAATTAATTAAAGAATGAAATTGAAACTGTAATTTTTGAGACATTATGAGGTAGTCGGATAAAATATGAGGGGTTATAATTGTAGTTTTCAAAAATGTAAAGTTGTTAATTTGAAGAGTAGGGAGATAATTATAGTTTAGAAAAGTTAAATCTAATTTAATTTAAAATTGGGGAGGAGATTGTATTTTTATACAATATTAAATAGTTAATGTGGGGGTGGTTTATAAAGTTTTAGGAAATTAGGGGGGGGGGGGGTGATTGACTTTTGCTAGAAAGTTTCTTCAGGAAACTCAAATTTGGTCTCCCAATATTTTCTCAACTCCCCAACACCCTCTTCTCTCTCCCCGTCACTCTCTCCCTCTCCCTTTCTCCTGCTATTTAGTTCCACCCTTCTTCACCTCCTTCGGCACCACACCCACCCCCGAGAAAACACCACCACTCCCAACACCATCGCCTCTCCTCCCTCTCTGCCTTCCCTCCCCTCTGTCGAGCACCACCAGGAGAAGGCAGCAGCAGCTGGAAGCCACGACCAGCCACCGCGGCCGCTACCACGGCGATAAGACCCCCGACACCACACCCAACGCCATCACCACCTCTCTCTCTCCCTCCCTTCTCCCCCTGTCTCCGGTGAAAAACCAGCAGAAACAGCAGCGGCTCAAGCCGCTGCCGCCTCCGGCGAAGACCCCGACTACAAAACCGTCGCCGCCACCACCGGGAACACCCCAACCGCAACCGCCGCCACATCCAGCTAGCCTCTCTCTCCCCGACCTCTCTCTCTCCCTCTGGGAACACCCGCAGCAGCAGGAGGAGCAGCAACAACAGCGGCAACAACGTCGCTGCCTTCCCGACAAGAAGGCCGCCGGCAAAAAATTGCCGCCACCATCACGGCCACCCATCTCTCCCACTTTCCACTGCTCTCTCCTTCTCTCTCCTCTCTGCCTTGCTCGAAGAACCCACCAGAAGGAGAAAGAGGCAGCCACAGCAGCGGCAGAAGCAACCCGCCGCCGCCACCTCCATTTTTTCCGGCGAGCTTCGAGCCCAAGCAAATCAGTGGCACCCAGCCACTTCCAACCATTCCCCTAACCTCCTGGAGGTCCGACCAGGTCCGAGGAGGTCCAAGACAAAGCCAAGAACAACCGGAAAAGCCCCGGCAAAGCTCCATCTCCGGCGACACCGACAGCGACCTCGACCCGACCCATTTCTTCACCGTTTCTCGCGATTTTTGGACTGGGTATGCTTGAAATCTTCCAATGAGTTTTTTTTAATAATCAAAACCAAGTTTTAAAGTCTTAAATCCAATATTTGATTTGTTAGTTTGAATGTTCATGCTTAGGGGGCTAAAGTGTCATTTTCAAAAAAAATCTAGGGGGTTATTGTGTCGTTTTAGAAACCTATGGGGAGGCAGATGTCATTTCACAAACTTTTGAGAGGTTGGTGTGGTTTTCAATTTCGGTTTCATTGACAAAATTAGTTTTCTTGAATTTTTCTAGATTATTATACTTTTCATAAAATAGTTGGGGGGTGAATATTATAGAAAAATACATTTTTGAGGAAAAATAAATAATTGAAATAATTATGTTTGTACTAAAATGAGAAGATAAATTTCTTTACGTTGGAAGTACTTATAATTAAAAACCACAATCCGTTTTCTTGAAAAATAAGCTAACTAGATTATTTTGTTTGAAAGTGAAGTTTGTTCAAATTATTTAAATGTCACCTTAGTGTTATTTGAATAGATAGTGGGAATGAAATAATGATATTTCTAACCACAATTCTATTTGTTAAAATAACGCTTTGTAATAATTACTTTTGTTATCATCCGAAATTATAATTATGACGCTAAGTAGTCTCAAGTATTATTTTCTTATATTCGTAAGAGTTGTCTCAGGTATTTAATATCAAGATTATTCTAAACTATTTCTTTTTATATTTATGGAAATTTAACTTGAGACGAGTTTTGGGGAACCGTGAGAGTTGGACTTAGTATCGACCTAGCCGCGTATAGCGCTAGTGCTATCATTTATTTAGAAGTATTGTTGTTGTAATTAGAAAATTGTATTGCAGGCGACGGGTTCGCAAACAAGGACTACAACCGTTCGTATGAGCTTTATTGTGATAAATGCTATTGGAACAGGTGAGTTATATGCTTAGCCTTGATTGCCTAGCTCTCTTTGTGTCAAACGCGATTTATATTTTCTGTCTCAAAATATACTTGTGAGTTTTACGAGCTTAACCTTGCGTGACAGCTTATTTCGTGTCCACTACTAATTTAATTGAAAATGGTTGTCGTGTTTCATCCCCTACTAGATAATGTGTTTTGTTTGTTTTCGAATCGTTGAAATATTATTTGTGTTGGGAATACTTGTCACACTTTATCATAAATCAGTAGTAACATAATCTATACGAACCAGTGATGTTACTTATATTGGGTGATGATTCCCTGGGCTTAGTCCCTAAAGAGATAATCAGGTTCGATCCCCGTAGTTACTTATATTGGATGATGATTCCCTGGGCTTAGTCCCTGCAGAGATAATCGGGTTCGATCCCCGTAGTTACTTATATTGGGTAATGATTCCCTGGGCTTAGTTCCTAAAGAGATAATCGGGTTCGATCCCCGTAGTTACTTATATTGGGTGATGATTCCCTGGGCTTAGTCCCTAAAGAGATAATCGGGTTCGATCCTCGGAGTTACTTGTATTTGGGTGATGATTCCCTGGGCTTAGTCCCTGAAGAGATATTCGGGTTCGATCCCCGAAATAAAATGATTAGCATGTACCGGAACCAGTTATATTACTTATTACGGGTGATGATTCCCTGGGATTCGGTCCCTAAAGATATGGCACTACGTGCACCCCGAATCCTTCGTCGTAGGCTGGAGTACTGCTTCTAGATACCACTCCTTTGATTGACGCTCTTAGGGGGGTGTTGCAACACTTAAGGTCTAGAATGTCTTATTGTGGTCACTGGTCTACCCGGGTACCGTGAGATCAATAATAATATGATTACAGTTATTTGTAAGTCGTGTTACGAACAGTCATACCATATCTGAAAGAATTAATCGGGAAACTTTTGACGTATCATAAATGTTATTGAGACATCGTGGTAAACGGATTTCTTGTGGGAAAACCAATCGATACTTGATAACTCGACGTCTTTGTTGGAATTAGTAGTTGGCAGGCCTTTGTCGGCATTATTATATACGGCTACTGTGCATAACGGTTGGATTATTGGATTCCATTTTGGTTTCGTTTCATTATTTAACCTTTTTGTTTATTGTTGTGCACTCTGATAACGTTTTACTTATACTCTGTTACTCTTTTACTCTTGTTTATTTAACACGTGACCCTACAGCCTTTCGTAACCTTCCTGTTTTTACATGCTAAGGTGTAACTCACTCAGCATTTCTTGCTGACTTTCGAAAAACTGCGGTCTTTGTTTCATTCCCCCGCAGGTCTAGGAGCTGGGATTTTGGAGTAGCGGGATTCGAGACACACATAGATAATCAGGCATCATCACTTTGTGAAGAGAACACTAGTTTTAAGTCATTATTATAATGTTGTAGCACGTGTTGTAGCCTAAAGACGATAATGTAATGGCTTGTTAATTAAATTTTATGGGATGTAATGTTCTCGATTTCCGCTATCCGAGTAACACTCTCCCGGTCTCTACCGAGCCGGATCAGCGGAGTGTTACACCATGTTAGTAAATTTTTACTACCAACTAACTAGAAACCTATGGGGTCACACTCCCTATGGATTAGACCGTACTTGCGAAGTAACTAATATGATTAATTAATTATAAGGATCAATACGCAACTACTTGCAATCTTAGTAGGAATAATTTGCAAGTTGGACTAATCCGTGCATGGCCAGGATTATGATAGGGGCTTCTATGCAGTCAACAGGGAGTTGTTGGACTATATAAAGGACACTCCTAGCTTCCTTCCCACACTAATGCTCATAACACATTGAGTGGGAGAGAAAAGCAAGGAGAGAGAGAGAAAAAAAAACCAAGGCGGTCGAATTCCCCTTGGTCGCCCCTACCCCGTCGGCCACAAAAGATGGTCGAGCCCCTCTTTGGTGTTCCTTCTGTGATCTTGTTCTTCTTCTTCTTCCATCGTTCCTAGCTAGCACAAGGTGTTGGAAGATCCGAATTCTGACCTAGGAGTGGATTAGCCATAGAGACGTGAACACAATTTTACACGAGAAGTCATCAAAGGAGAACAAAAAGATATTTTGATACTAATCCCTCACTATCGTTATGAATTCTAGATTTGTGATCCTTGGAGGGTCTTGAAACAGATTAATTATTTTTTATTCCGATGCGTATCCATTATCAAAACCCAACAGTGGTATTAGAGCCTGAGGTCATCGAGCATAACGTAATTTATGTGTTACAAATATGTAGTTTTACACTTTAAATTGTTGTTTATCGCGTAAAACGGACAGATTAAACATATTTGATGCAATTGAATATGATTCAATCAAACAAGACCTGATTTTACATATGATGTGACTTATTAGTGAGTTTGAATCACATAGGATGTGAATATTTGGATCTTGACGTCTAGGGTTTGGGCACATGCTTAGAAAAAATGTTTTTCAAGTATGGAAACAACTATACTTGGGCAACAAGGCAAGGAGTTGTTTTGGAAACAACTCCAAAGAAGGTTCTCCCCCCCCCTAGGGACCGCCCCCTTGCCTTGCCACCCAAGCTAGGGCACGGCCAAGGGCTCCGGCCGGACTAGCGCACGGTTTAGCCATGCGTGGGGCTAGGCCGTTTCATGGTCCTTTAGGGTTTCGTACAAAGCCATCGAGAACCCTATTGGACTGTTTTGACCCTAGCACATCCAAAAATAATTAAAATTGACCAAGCACGTTAAAATTGGATTTTAACTGTTTATGTGCTTCTTGCATGGTGATTGGATATGGCCTTAGGTTGTGATTTGTTATGGATGTTTATTTTTTGGTTTGTTTTACGGCCTACGAGCTGATCAAATTAATTTAATAGTTAATTAAGCTTTACGGTGTGCGAACCGGCCTTTTTCTCAACTTGTGAGATCTTTTTATTTACTCTGGATGCTAGCTAGAATTAAATAAAATAGATAGTAGTCAAGACATGGAGAAATAGAAGCCTAAAGAAACAGATAAACCACAAGAAGTGGCAATTCACAAGAGCTATGGAGCATGGACCAAAAGATGGAGGCACACGGAGATGGCCTTGCTATTTTTAGGGTTCATAGATATTCTAATTGGCTTGAAAATAGTTCTTTTTTTTCTTGAAGTATTTTTAACTTCGAATCTTTTCCTTCTTTGGTTATGTATGGAATTCTATACTCGATCTCATACAGACATATAGAATTATCTTGAAAGCCGTATTCGATGAAGTATGCCCTCCCAAAAGGTAACGGAGGCGTGCAAAGGTTTCCTCGCATTGATTTAGGTAGCTACACCATCTACGGAATTTAAAGAACCTAAAGGATCATGAGAAATATTTACCATCCGAAAAGAGGAAAAAACGGAGTCTTTCTCTAAAGAAATCAAGGTATTCATTCTGAATGATAAGGAGAAAAAAAATTGGGTCAAAAGTAAATGCCATTTTGGAGTTTTATCAACAATTTGCTTGGAAAATCCGTCGACTTTAGAAATCGTGAGGGTTCAAGTCCCTCTATCCCCAAAAAAGCATATTTGATTTACTCTTTAAAAATTTCTCCTATCTTTTTCTTAGTTTAGAGGCCATATCCACATCACATTAATTTTTATTCTGTTGTTGTTTATTTTATTTTCTTATTGTCTTATTATTTATTGTTGGTGTATGGTTGATGCATGCAAAATTGATAATAAGATAATTAACAACCCGGATTTTTTATTTGTGAGTTTGCCCAACTAAAAATTTAGTAGATCAGTTGATATGGATCAACAAGATAATTTAAAATTGAAAAGGAAAAATCCCTCAATTTAAATATTGTATTTTTTCCTTCTCGTTACTTAAGCCCTCTTCATGATCATGATTATCAAGCTCGTGCATGCCAAAGAAGGGCTACTTGATTTGTCATGATTGTGTTTGCGATGGCACAAACAAGTAATGTGCAATTGTTTAAGTAAGAGGTTGGACACAACAAGGTGATTTTAATAAGATTAAAAGTCTGGAGGCCACCAATTGGGATTATCCATGGGATGGATAAATAAGGAGTTATTTGCCCAATTGAACCAAGAGTTGCATAAGGATGCAATTGGAAATTGTTCCTACTTAAAATAACTAATTTCGGGTGACTTGCCAAAGCAAGCTCAAAAGAAGTGAATTATGGATCTTGGCACCCACTAGAAAATATAATGATATTTTCCACATTACTATTTGAGGGTTATTAACCCGAGAAAAATAGTAGGAGCTATGTTTTATAATCTAGCCATTATTAAATATAGTTATTAAATCACTAAATACTAAAACTTGTATATTTCTCATTTTGTATAATTCGATTGGAAAAAAACTCATTGAGTTCATCACACTCCCTAGCTCTTTCCCTGACAAGGACAAGCTTTCTGGAACCAACTTCCTAGACGGGTACAGGAACTTGAGAATCGTTCTCAAGCAGGAAAAGAAATTGTACACTCTGGATGAAGAAGTTCCTCAGGCTCCAGAGAACAATACCGCTGCAGCCCTAAAGGCACATCAAAATTTCGTTGATGATGCTAATGATGCAACCTGCCTGATGCTTTGCACCATGTCCTCTTAGCTCCAGAAGCAACATGAGAACATGGTTGCGTAGGATATGGTCGCACACTTGAAGTAGCTCTTTCAAGAGCAGGCCAGGGTTGAGAGGTATGAAGTCTCCAAGGAATTGTTCAAATGTCATCTTTCAGAGGAAAACCCAGTGGGACCTCATGTACTCCGAATGATCGGGTACTTGGAGAATCTCGCACGCCTAGGGATTGTAATGGGTCAAGAGTTGCCCACAGAAATCGTTTTGTAATCGTTACCTGAGAGTTATGGACAGGTCATCATGAACTATAACATGAACGAGACCATAATCGTTTTGTAATCGTTACCTGTGTTGGGAATTGTATTCAGAAAGCCATATTTATGGTTGAATTAATAATTCTTAATAGATAACTGTTTGCATCTTAATTTAGCAAGCACGTGAGTATGCAAATGCTATTTATTGTTTGCCATATAAATATGCATTATAAAGTCTAATGTTCCATACCTAAGACAATTGGACATGCAGACGAGTTCGGGCATGCGCGAGATTGATTGTCAGTTATTTATGGAATATAAGTAAGGGTTCACAGTCTAGATGATTTTGGATAAACCATCGGAACGACTGTAGTGTAACATTATAGTGACACATCTCGGTCAAGGAAACGGTATAGTTTCAACTTGTTACACTAGCATACCTTGTGTATGTTGAACAGGACCGCCATATGAAGTATAATTATCTCGGACTGACCGAAGTGAGATAATATAATATTTCATTGTTATTGGTAATATTGGAAACTCTTAATCTATGATTGTTTATGTGGACACAAATCTTGATTAATCATTATTTTGATATATTGAGTGAGATTCAAACGCGAGTCAACAATCCTGGTATATTGGATAATGATTGTTATGATTTGGTGAAAGCTAAACGAATCATGGAATCCACGTCTCGTATGAGAATGATGTACCCTCCTGGGAGCTCACTAGGTTTTGTTATGTCAAGTCTGGCCAGCTGGTTATTTGTAACCAGACATAACGAATAAGGGGTGAGCGGTTTAGATCAGGGAATACATAAGATGTTGATGAGATCGAAATTGTCAGTAAGAGTAGATCAGCGTTAACGGGTATCTGTAATCTTAACGTGGGGAGTTATCTGATATTAATAACAGGAGCTCATACATAATGATGAGAATAAATGTCGGAGTGCAATTATAGTTTTATGGTGGAGTAAACTATAATTAATAATTAGTTTTGAATTTAATTCGGGTTGAATTATGAGTTCAAATATATTATTGGGAGCCGATTCATTTATTTTCTCCAGAGGTCCCCGACGTAGTCCAACATAAGCGTGATCATGTGATTCACAAGTGTTTTTGAGTCTTAAGTGTGTGGAATGTAAATTGGAATTATGTTTGGTATTTTATAGTTGATGGATATTACTACAATCCATATGATTAGGACTTAATTGCAAGCTACACTAAAGTTAGTAGGGAGGGACTTGCTATGTAAAGTTTTCCTACAAGGGACTTGTGTGCAATTATGGGTATTCCTAATATTAGGGTTAGTAATATATCTCTATAAATAGTACACCATAGTTATTAAGTGATGATGATTGTTCATAAATCTTTTCCACACAAGATAGAAAAACCCAGCTGTGCATCCATGAGCTTTTCATGTTCGAATCACCATTGAACTTGAATCGGAGCTTGGATCATACGTCGGAAGGCTTCCGGTCATACCAGATTCCGTTTTTGGGTGTTTAGGCCTAGATAACGATCTCGGATCGCTTTTGGTAAAACACGAAAGTTGTAGATCTCAAAAAAAAGAAGAGACAGGAAGAAACGGCGCGTCGATCGGAGTTTTAGAACTCCAGATATCGCCGGTCAAAGTTTCTGGTCCGCAGTTGATTTTCAGCAGAATCTGATTTTGATTTTTTGAGCTTAACCGGAGCTACGGATGTCGGATGAAGACGATCCATATATGAAAATCGTGTATCTCGACGAGACGGACGCATTGGCACAGGTCCCGGTGTCAGATTCAGAACAGAGATTCGTTAGTGGCTGGTCAAAGTCTCGGGATTCGTGTCGTCCCAGTCCGGATGGACTGTGGTAAGTCTTATTCCGCAAGCTAACTTACCGTTATAATGTTTTGAATGCCTATGATTAATTCTCTGCATAAATCACGTGGTCCGGGACAAATCTCATCGAATTTTCCCTTCAAGTGGTATCAGAGCCAACGTTGATTTTATGCTTAGATTAATCAAACCATGTTGTCCAATTAAAATACGGTAATTGTGTGAATGGACTGCATTGTGCTAACACTGTTTTGCAGATTCACTGTTATTATGGCCATATTAAAATTTTATTTTATGTTTGTGGTTGTTATTTTATTGCCGTGTTTTTGGCACTATTTTGGGTTGTAATTAATTGTAAAGTCTCCGGTTTGTGGAGAATAGTAAATTAATTAGTAGCTTGTTTTTCAATTTTATGTAGTCTAGATCCATGTAGTAGGATAGGGCTATGTAATAGAAATTGAAGGAACATGTTGGATCCAAAAAGATCGCACGAAGATGATGGAGCATTCAAGTATTGGAAGCGACTATCGAGACGATGAAGACATGGCCATAATAACAGTTTATGTGTTGTTTTTGTTATTATGGGTGGATGTTTTATTATGTTGTGTTGATTGGTTTGTTATTTGTTAATAGTCACTAATCAAGATATCACGGACAACATGGATATTAAAACGGTTGTATGCATGTCTATATCAATCTAATTGTGTTTGAATTTAATTTTATTAATGAAAAATTATTCGCTCATTTGAGATCAAAATTGGTCACAAAATAATTGTTTGTTTAAACTAGATATTATTTTGTAAATTTTGGTCAAGTCAAATAAGGAGCATATTTTTCAAAATTAATAAAATAAGTATTTCAAACAAAAACATTAAGTGGATAAAGGGTTTTCTTTGGCAAAGTAATGAAGCCCGAGGCCTCCGTTACTGATTTGGAAATAATGTAATTGATATGAGTGCCCCATCGGTACCATGGTTAATTACAGATTGTTTGGCAAATCTCCTTACAAGGATAGTTGTTGAATCTAGTTTGTTGGACAAGTCTCCCCATCGGAGCTGTTCTTTAAAACTAAGAGATTCAGTTCAGTACGAAGTAATGGTTGAATCACTTAACAATAAGGTTGGTAATATCCTCCCATCGAGTTCTTGTTACTAATTTTGTTGGGCCTAAGAATCGGCTATTTGGTTTTATTGGACAGGTAAACGTCCAGATAATAAATCTAAAGTGACGTTGTCTGTTTGATTTATTTCAAAGTCGAGTGGCCCATCGTTGCAGGCAGTTGAAATGGAAATCAAATTGCCGATGAATTCTATTATTGGTTGAATTCAAAGGTTAAGCATACTCAGGGACATAAATATGTTTTTATTTATCGTGTTTGTCATATAATTAAAGATGCTAGGTTTTAAACCCAGGATGTGATTCTCAAATAATATAAATTAACTAGAATTACTATAGTTGGAAGAGAATTTTAAAAGTTGTCTTAACTGCTAAGGAATGCAAGTGTGTCTTGACCAAGTTTTGCACTTAAGAACCTAGTGATGAGGTGGGTGGTGTAAATACCCCGGGCCTATCAAAGGTAGGATAAGGTTGGTGAGATGTCACTGGTTACATCTTGGCATATGTCAAATGTAGTGCAACATCAACATCAACCGGTGTCAAATGCATACGATATGGTGCAAACATGTAAAGATGTTTGGGCATCAATATCGGGTTGCAATGTAAGTGGCAATAAGGGCGTTAATGAACACATAGATGAGATAGAGCCCCAGCACGCAATCATGTACTGAGGATATTACATCCTTTCAGTGAACATGTGATTAAGGGATCTCAGATCGATAGTGAAAACTAGGTCGGTCAGATAAAGAGGTCCCATATAATTCTTTTAAGCAATTTTGAATGAATAAAACATTGATAGGTTGAGTTATTCATTGACAAAAATGCTAATTGAATTATTTGTGGGTAAAAGACTCGTCAGGAATACAACTAGTATATTGGTGAATGAGAATTGGTTCTACTTCTAAACCATCTGGTAGTAGGAAGTAGAAATATATTCATAAATCCAATTAAGGTTGTTGTTTTTATTCCCCAGACGTGTTGCAAATAAAAGCCGAAAGGCAAGCATTATATTTGCTATCAGAAAAGACACTACTAAGAAACAACTTAATAATTTAAGCTAAGGATGAACAACTCACTCGTGTCTACTGCACTATTCGTCAAATCATGTTTAGTTACTCGTTCAGCCATTCCTGGTTTGTAGATACGAGAGAAACTAATCATGTTTGGAATTCCTTATGAGAGTTCAGGACGAGTAGACGATATGATAGTGTAGAGATAGACATCATGACAAGAGATGCTCTGAGAGTAGGAACTCTTGCAGTGGGAGAATTTTATGGTAGAACTTTAGTATCGAGAGATTGTCTAATGTGCTAAATTTGAGGTAAGTTTTTTATTGCCTAAGGTATTTTTAGCATAGTGGTGACAATTGTATATTAAAGTACCATAATATTTCCTAATACAAAAGGATTAGTCGAATAACATCACTGATATAAGAAACATATTTTTCATATATATGATCGAATCAGTGAAGTGAAGTGTTATTCACCTATTTTGTTATCGTCTTAAGATTATTCATTAGAGACTGTTTCATACTTTTGAATTTAGCGCACTCTAAATTGATCATGACTACATCCATGGAATTGTAGGAAAGGGTAAAATCTTTTCTAGACACTTTCAGGTATGGAGAAGTCATTCCGATAAGTTAGAAGCTAAAGTAGAAGTATGTCTCTTGGTTGAATATTAGAAGGCTAGAATGTTACTTATTTATGATCTTAAGGATCAGAAGGTTATTGTCGGCACAATACCTGATTCTTGGAAAAGGGAATCATATGAATAAGAAACTATAACATAGAGTTGTTTTAAAGGAGCTTAAGGAAGATGTTCAAGTTGTTAGTTTTGAGATAACACACACACACAAGGAGTATAAATTTATGTTCTTTTGAATACACGAAAAACGAGAGATCTTTGTCGTAGTGGGAGAGTTATATGACAACCTCATTGGTTGAGCTACTTGGGATAATTTGAATCCTGGATAAGTTTTAACTCAGTCCTAATACTATGAAGAGACAATGAATGTTGAATATGCAGAGTCATGACATTAGTCTGTAGCATCTGAGATAACATTCATGTATTATAACTACCTTTTGGACATTGTAGATTTGCAAGGTGAGATAAAAATCATCGGTTGCAAATGGACCTACAAGAGAAAGAGAAGAGTAGACGGAAAGGTGAAAACCTTAAAAGCTAGGCTGATTATGCCGGTAGCTATATATAAAGGTCTATTCAGATTCTCGTTCGTATTTGCTGCTCATTTCAGTAATGAGATATGGAAGATGTATGTCAGGATGGATTTCTTCATTGGAATTCTTGATAGATGCATCTACATGATGTGACCAAAAGAGTTAGTTGTGCAAGATAATGTGAATTACAAACTTAAGATGTCAATTGACATGGGGATTAAGCTAGTATTCAGGTCTTGCAGCATTCGTTTTGACCAAGCAATCAAATATCATAGTTTGATTTGTGACTTAACGAATCTCGTGTGTAGAAGAGATGCGACGAAAATTGGTAATATTTCTTGTGCTCAATGTTGAGGATGGCTCATTGGAAACAATGTTGGATATACATCTTCAGTGAATGTGTGATTAGCTAGTAAACGTGATATGTGGGATTTAGGTGAAACCATTCAGATTCTTGGTTTGAGCTCTCGCGTGATCGGGAGAATAGAATGATGGTTGTTTCTAAAGTCACATACATCAGTAAAGTTCTTTCATGTTTCAAGTATGAAAACACTCCAAGAGAACGTTATTGATTATGGCGTGTGGAGTTTCTCTGTCTGAGAATCAGTGTTTCAAACACGTGATTAGATGGAGAGGAAAAAGGCAGTTCCTCATGCTTTAGCAGGTGGAGCCTCATGTATTCTATGTATAGTATCTGACAGGTTAACTATTTTGCTTTAAGCATGGATAATAGTTTTAAGTCACTTACAAGGAAAGAACACTAGTGGAATGTGATAAAAGCATACTTGGCTATCTGACAAGATTTTGAGTAGATATGCTAGTTTATCACATATAGTCTACACATAGATTCAGATTTCCGATTATGAAAGGTTTCTAGATTGTTAATTTATGGCTTTGAGAATAAGTGGGAGATTGTTGGGAATTGTATTCAGAAAGCCATATTTATGGTTGAATTAATAATTCTTAATAGATAACTGTTTGCATCTTAATTTAGCAAGCACGTGAGTATGCAAATGCTATTTATTGTTTGCCATATAAATATGCATTATAAAGTCTAATGTTCCATACCTAAGACAATTGGACATGCAGACGAGTTCGGGCATGCGCGAGATTGATTGTCAGTTATTTATGGAATATAAGTAAGGGTTCACAGTCTAGATGATTTTGGATAAACCATCGGAACGACTGTAGTGTAACATTATAGTGACACATCTCGGTCAAGGAAACGGTATAGTTTCAACTTGTTACACTAGCATACCTTGTGTATGTTGAACAGGACCGCCATATGAAGTATAATTATCTCGGACTGACCGAAGTGAGATAATATAATATTTCATTGTTATTGGTAATATTGGAAACTCTTAATCTATGATTGTTTATGTGGACACAAATCTTGATTAATCATTATTTTGATATATTGAGTGAGATTCAAACGCGAGTCAACAATCCTGGTATATTGGATAATGATTGTTATGATTTGGTGAAAGCTAAACGAATCATGGAATCCACGTCTCGTATGAGAATGATGTACCCTCCTGGGAGCTCACTAGGTTTTGTTATGTCAAGTCTGGCCAGCTGGTTATTTGTAACCAGACATAACGAATAAGGGGTGAGCGGTTTAGATCAGGGAATACATAAGATGTTGATGAGATCGAAATTGTCAGTAAGAGTAGATCAGCGTTAACGGGTATCTGTAATCTTAACGTGGGGAGTTATCTGATATTAATAACAGGAGCTCATACATAATGATGAGAATAAATGTCGGAGTGCAATTATAGTTTTATGGTGGAGTAAACTATAATTAATAATTAGTTTTGAATTTAATTCGGGTTGAATTATGAGTTCAAATATATTATTGGGAGCCGATTCATTTATTTTCTCCAGAGGTCCCCGACGTAGTCCAACATAAGCGTGATCATGTGATTCACAAGTGTTTTTGAGTCTTAAGTGTGTGGAATGTAAATTGGAATTATGTTTGGTATTTTATAGTTGATGGATATTACTACAATCCATATGATTAGGACTTAATTGCAAGCTACACTAAAGTTAGTAGGGAGGGACTTGCTATGTAAAGTTTTCCTACAAGGGACTTGTGTGCAATTATGGGTATTCCTAATATTAGGGTTAGTAATATATCTCTATAAATAGTACACCATAGTTATTAAGTGATGATGATTGTTCATACATCTTTTCCACACAAGAGAGAAAAACCCAGCTGTGCATCCATGAGCTTTTCATGTTCGAATCACCATTGAACTTGAATCGGAGCTTGGATCATACGTCGGAAGGCTTCCGGTCATACCAGATTCCGTTTTTGGGTGTTTAGGCCTAGATAACGATCTCGGATCGCTTTTGGTAAAACACGAAAGTTGTAGATCTCAAAAAAAAGAAGAGACAGGAAGAAACGGCGCGTCGATCGGAGTTGTAGAACTCCAGATATCGCCGGTCAAAGCTTCTGGTCCGCAGTTGATTTTCAGAAGAATCTGATTTTGGTTTTTTGAGCTTAACCGGAGCTACGGATGTCGGATGAAGACGATCCATATATGAAAATCGTGTATCTCGACGAGACGGACGCATTGGCACAGGTCCCGGTGTCAGATTCAGAACAGAGATTCGTTAGTGGCTGGTCAAAGTCTCGGGATTCGTGTCGTCCCAGTCCGGATGGACTGTGGTAAGTCTTATTCCGCAAGCTAACTTACCGTTATAATGTTTTGAATGCCTATGATTAATTCTCTGCATAAATCACGTGGTCCGGGACAAATCTCATCGAATTTTATCTTCAACCTGAGAGCTGAACAAATCATTAATAATAGAAAGGGAAAGACCATAATGATGGTGCATAAAGGTAAGGGCAAAAGGTTTGCCTCTACCTCCAAAGGAAAAGGCAAGGCAGTTGCTAAATCCAAGGAAGTTGCTCTTAGTCCTGTTGGTGGTGTTGCCAAGGGCGTGACTAAGGGTGATTGTCACTACTGCAGTCAGCCTGGACAATGGAAGAGGAACTGCCTAAAGTATCTGGAGGACAAAAGGCTTGGAATAGTGATTCCACCACCACCAGATATTTTTCTTATAGATGTCAATATTACATGCTCTTCATATTGGGTATTGGATATTGGATGTGGATCTCATATTTGTCGAAATGTGCAGGGTATAAAGAGAAGTAGAAGATTGGATAAAGGGGAGATAGATTTGCGCATTCAGAATGGAGCAAAGGTTGCTGCATTGGCAATAGGCGTGTACGAGTTGTCTCTGCCTTCAGGATTAGTTTTCGAATTAAATAACTGCTATTTTGTGCCTGCTATGAGCATAAATATTATTTCCATTTCTTGTTTGAACAAGGAAGGTTTTACTATTTCAATAAAGGACAATTGTTGCTCCATTTATTTTGATAGTATTCACTATTATAGTGCACAATTATTTAATGAATTGTGTATCCTTGATCTAAATAATCCTTTCTATAACATAAATACCAAGAGGATTAAAATGAATGTATAAACCCTGCTTATCTATGGCACTGTCGTTTAGGCCATATAAACGAGAAACGTGTGTCTAGACTCCATAAGGATGGATTTCTAGACTCATTTGATTTTGAATCATATGAGACATGTAAGGCTTGTTTATTTGGAAAAAATGACAAAGTCCCACTTCAAGAAGAAAGGTGAGAGGACTACTGAGCAATTGGTGCTCGTGCATACTGATGTGTGTGGGCCATTTGCCACGCCTGCCAGGGGTGGTTATATCTACTTCATTACGTTTACTAATGATTTCAGTAGAAATAGATTTTTATACCTTATGAAGGCCAAATCCGAATCCTTTGAAAAGTTCAAAGAATTCAAGAATGAAGTAGAGAAGCAACTTGGCAAAAGTATCAAGGCTCTACGATCGGATCGTGGAGGATAATACTTGAGCCAAGAGTTTGACGACTATCTTAGAGAGCGTGAAATAATATTCTAACTCACTCCACCCGGAACGCAATAGTCAAACGGCGTGTCCGAGGAACATTGTTAGACATTGTTTGATCTATGATGTGTCAAACTGATCTTCAATTATCCTTTTGGGACTACTCTCTATTGTGTGCAGCTTTCACCATTAACGTGTTCCATCAAAATCGGTCATGAACACACCACATGAGATGTGGATTCGGAGGCGTCCCACAGTGTCGTTCATGAAGATTTGGGGCTACGATGTCTATGTAAAACATTTACAATCAGACAAACTCGGGCCTAATTTGGATAAGTGTAATTTTGTGGGATACCCTAAGGAAACTAAAGAGTACTACTTCTACAATCCAGCTGAGAACAAAGTGTTTGTTGCTCGGACCGACGTGTTTCTAGAAGGAGAAATTGTCTCTAAAGAAGAAAGTGGGAGGACTGTAGAACTTGAAGAAATTCAAGAACCACAAACTACTGCTATGGAACATGAGCAGGAACCACAAAATGTTGTGGAGGAACCTGTTCAAGTAACACAAGAGCTACTTAGGTCGAGTAGAGTGTGCCAGGAGCCAGAGAGGTATTGACTTCTCGTGACTGAGTCTGGTGACACGTTGCTCATAGATGATGAGCCTACTACCTATGGAGAGGCCATGAAAGAGCCCTACTCTCATAAGTGGCATAAAGCCATGGAATTGGAGATGGAACCCATGTATACCAACAAAGTATGGACTTTGGTGGAACCACCCCAAGGGGTGCGACCCATAGGGTACAAGTGGGTCTTCTAGAAGAAGACCGACATGGATGGTAATGTGATTACCTATAAGGGATGATTGGTAGAGAATGTATTCAGAGAGATTCATGGTGTAGACTATGATGAAAACTTTTTACCAGTCGCAATGACCAAATCCATCCGAATCCTACTTGCTGTTGCAGCTTACTACGACTGTGAGATTTTTCAGATGGGTGTAAATACAGCGTTTCTGTATGGAAACCTCCTCGAGGATGTGTACATGACACAACCTGAGGGTTTTGTAGATCCAGAGCATGCAAATAAAGTATGTAAGCTACGAAGATCCATTTATGAATTAAAGCAAGCTTCTAGGAGTTGGAATTGACGTTTTGATGAAGCAGACAAAGAGTTTGACTTCATCAAGAACGAAGATGAATCTTGTGTCTACAAGAAGGTTAGTGGGAGCTCTGTTGTTTTTATGGTATTGTATGTGGATGACATACTACTCATTGGAAATAACATTCCCATGCTGCAATCTGTGAAAGATTGGCTAGGAAAGTGATTTTAATGAAAAACTTAGGGGAAGCAGATTATACACTTGGTATCAAGATCTATAGTTATAGATCGAGGAAGCTGCTAGGCCTAAGTAAAAATACATGTATAGACAAGATGTTGAATCGGTTCAACATGCAAGTTTCCAAGAAGGGATTCTTGCCCATGTCACATGGAATCACTCTTTCGAAGAGAGATTGTCCTTCCAATGAGATTGAGAAGGAACGCACGAGTAGGGTACGCTATGCCTCGGCCATAGGATCCATCATGTACGCCATGTTATGTACTAGACCAAATGTGTCATACGCGGTTAGTATGACAAGCAGATATCAGTCTAATCCGGGTGAGATTCACTGGATGGTTAAGAACATCCTAAAGTACTTGAGAAGAACTAAGGATGCGTTCTTGATCTGTGGAGGGGAGGAAGAGTTACGTATAAGGGGTTACACGAATGCAAGCTTCCAAACCGACATAGATGTTTTTAGATCGCAGTCGGGATTCGTGTATTGCCTGAATGGAGGAGCTGTGAGCTGGAAGAGTTCCAAGCAAGAGACGGTTGCTGATTCTACAACTGATGCTGAGTACATTGCTGCGAGTGGAGAAGCAAAGGAAGCTGTTTGGATTAGGAAGTTTATTACTGAACTTGGTGTGGTTCCCAGTATTTTGGATCCAATAGATTTGTATTGTAACAAAACTGGGGCGATTGCACAATCAAAGGAACCCAGGTCGCACCAGAAATCCAAACACATACTCAGAAAGTTCCATCTTATTTGAGATATCATCGATATAGGAGATGTGAAGATATGTAAGATTCCTACAGATGAGAATCTATTAGATCCGCTTACAAAGCCGCTTGTTCAGCGCAAGCATGAAGGGCACACTGGGTCTATGGCATACGGGATACGTCAGATTGGCTATAGTGCAAGTGGGAGACTGTTGGAATAGGTGCCCTAGAGGCAATCCTTTTAGATGAATAAGTGTCTTTGGCTAGAAACATTCATTGTATTATTTATGCGGATATTTAATATAATGAAGCCCTTAGATTGCAAATATGTTGTTTATCATATATATCCCTAGTCAATTATATTGATTAACAGTTCGATCAACTATAGACTAGTATGGGGGTTGGATTGATATGGAGATATCACGATCCAACACATGGGTATGCATTAGGAGTAATATCCTAATGGATTGACCCATAACGAGAAGGCTACATACGGGTTATGTAAAGTCACAAATGTTTCTCGTAGCGAAAACGGTATTCTCATCCTTAGACTTGAAGTCACTAGATCCTCTAGTTGTGGAATATTGTGTCTTGACATCGTCAAACGCTACATTGTAACTGGGTAGTAATAGAGGTGTTAGTCGGATTCAATAAGGAAACAAGCTTAGATATGGTAGTGGCGTAGATATAATTTGTCCCTCCCACATAACGGGAGTAGATATCCACGGCCAGTCGAGGGATGGTGCTCATAGAATTTCTGTCCTGACTCAGATAAATCAATATAAGATATTGATGTTATCTGCATGGATGAGACTATTCCCATGATCGAGAAACTATGAATTGGATATACGAGTGTGAATATTATGTTTGTTTCCCAATCCGGATATAGAGAAAAATGGATGAGACAATACTTGCACAAGGTATGTCGGATGACTATTTCTATTAGTTGGGTAGCGTGGATGTCTTGCTAGAGGCCGCCCCATGTTAGTAAATTGTTACTACCAACTAAGTAGAAACCTACGGGTTCACACTCCCTATGGATTAAACCGGACTTGGGAAGTAATTAATATGATTAATTAATTAGAAGGATCAATACGCAACTACTTACAATTTTAGTAGGACTAATTTGCAAGTTGGACTAATCCGTGTATGGATAGGATTAGGAAAGGGGCTTTTATGCAGTTAACAAGGAGTTAATGGACTATATAAAGGACACTCCTAGCTTCCTTCCCACCCTAATTATCATAACACATGAGTGGTATAGAAAAGCAAGGAGAGAGAGCAAAAAAAACCAAGAGGCCGAACCCCCTTGGTCCGCCCCTACCCCGTCGGCCACAAAAGAGGGCCGAGCCCCTCTTTTGTGTTCCTTGTGTGATATTCTTCTTCTTATTCCATCTTACTAGCTAGCACAAGGTGTTGGAAGATCCGGATTCTGGCTTAGGAGTGGACTAGCCATAGAGACGTGAACACAATTTCATGAGAGAAGTCATCAAAGGAGAACCAAAAGGTATTTTGATACTAATCCCTCACTATCCTTATGAATTATAGAATGGTGATCCTTGGAGGGTCTTGATACGGATTAATTATTTTTTTATTCCGCTGCGTATATGTTATCAAAACCCAACATCATCTCACATTTGAGCTCATTGAAGATGAAAAAGATGTCGAGATTGAATTTGTTGATGATTAAGGCGTTTCATATGAAAGCGACGAAGATATACAAACATCGTACTTTATGAGTTGCGTCTTGAATCGTCATTGAAGATGCCTCACGTTTTGAAAACGGCCAAGGAGGATTCTCTTCTCACGACATGGGAGACTTGAGGTTATTATAGAAATCATTATGACATCAATCCTCATGAATTGGAAGAAGAAGAAAGTTTTTACACAGGGTATTCACTTTTCCAACACTTGTTCGTCGTTGTTGAGATTTGTGTTTCTTGTGAAAGTTCTCTCTTGCTCTCTTGAGAAGAGAATGAAAGAAAGACAATGGTGGAAGAAGAATAAGTGGAAGGAAAAGCGTGGGATTTAGAACATTGTTGAGGTCAGTGCATATACAAGAAGCTACTGACCAACACTTATTTTTAGTGCTTACTCACTTTTGGGGATTATTTGTAATTTCAAAAGTTCAGAAAAAGTCACTTGACTCCCCTTTGTGTTGCAGCAACAAAATCCCCTCGTAGCTTCTCTGATCCTGACTGGGTTTAGAGAGAAAAATTCAACCTGTTGAAGCCCCATCTTCTCCGATCACCACAACCACCGCCTTCCTCTATACAGCTCTGAAAGTGTGTAATGCAGGTATAAAGAGGATCAAGTATAGAAACAACTTGAAACACTTTGTGATAGTCAGAAACTTCAAAGCTTCGAAACAGGAAATCCTCCAAAGCTTTGAAGAAGCTCTGTGAGGATCAGTTTTGAATGGAATCAGATTCAGAACTATAAAGAAGATGAACACAATGATTATTTACAAAGTTCTGCCACCAATGGACCTACTCTCCGCCTGAGGGATACTATCCCTCTAGGATTTAAACACCTTCTTCTTAATCACAGACTTAGCCCAAGATATCAAGCATAAGTGAACTCCCATACACCTATACAACTTGTGGTTCCAAACCTATCTAGTTCCAGCTACAATCTAATGAAACAATTAGAACCTCTTGTTATTCACTTGAACAACTAACTTCTAACAGTTGGTGAGGTACAGAGAATCTAATGAATTTTATAAATAAAGCACAAGTATGAAGAACACAAAATACAGAATAAGCAGTAAAGCTTGGAAATCTTCTTCAGATATCTGGAATGATTGATCTTTTTCAATGTTGAGCTCTCAATCTTTTTAAATGATTGTTGATTAATCTCCCACGACTGTTCTCAATTCTATTTCACTGCAGATAAACTCCCCTTTGCTTGAAATTCAAATCAGTATATAATATACTGTCAGCAACAACCTGAGAGATTATAGGAACATAATTCCTATAAATCCTCAACCACCTAACAGCTTCTTTCAACAGCTATATTCAAACGGCTGTTTTCATTTTTATGTAGGTTTAACCAAAGTCTAGCCCTGCAAAACTTGAACACAAGTTAAACAAAATCCAGAAAGAACAGCATAAGAATAGTGACCTGTTTGACAGATCAGTTTAAACCAATGAGTTTAGCTATTTTCTGAAAGAATAAACAGCATAAGAATAGTGAACATAAAGATTAAGACTTAGATCAAGTCAATAACCAATCACATAGCCAGATAAGTTAGCTTGCTACAAGAATTTGTTAGCCATAATAACTCAGCTAAAGTTCAGTATAAAATCCAAAGCTTTGGAGTTTTATCTTCCTTCAAAGCTTTGGCCTGCAAGCTGTGATTCTTAAGACATATCAAATTATACAATTGTCCAGCCATATAACCTCAAAATATAAGATCAATAATATTTGTAAGATAAAATCAAATGACTTATAAACAACATTCAATCCAATGCCCAGCCTGCAACATACAAAATTTTCAGAAAATATATAGCAAGACTATAGGCAATGTTGAGCTTCAAAGCTTTGGAGCTTTGAACATGTCTTTCAACCAACCATGTCTTTCATCATCTTCAAAGTATAACTTCCTGTGAGTTTATACACATCCTTAATTCAAAGGGATTGAATTATCAATCCCCCCCCCCCTTGATGAAAGACAAAACAAATATTCTTGTTGTCTCAATTATCCTTCAACTCAATAGAAATTGAAAGACCAACATATAGATGTTCAAACAATAAAACTATAGCACATTTCACATAAACACATATCACATATCACATAACACAACTATAAACCAAACTAAACTAACATAGATAAAACCTACAAGATCCAAAAAATATTACTGAATCCATCCATATATTTCAAATATCACATATCCTCTCCCCCTTTTTGACTTTGATCAAAAAAAATTAAGAAATGTAGGATGTTGTTTAGAGTTTTAAAAAAAACAAAAAACTAAACTAATTTAAAATAGACTCCAAGGCTTTCGGATAGAAGAAAGAAATAGATAGAAGAAGGGGTTCAAGGCTTTGAAACAATGGCTTCTGCTTCAGCATCCTTCTTGGCTTTCTTCTATCCTCCTTTGGCCTTGCTCTTTTCTTGTCCTCTTCCTTGGCTATCTCAGCTTTTTCTTCTTGTTCCTCCGCTGTTGATTCCTCATTTCATGAATCTTCTTCTTGTTCTTCCTCATGTGCTTCATCATCATCTGATTCTTCTTCTTCACCGGCAACCTCTTTATCTCCAGCAACTTCATCAATATCAACTTCATCAACATCAGCTTTATCACCAGCATCTCCACCAACTTCATCATTACCATCTTCATCATCACTTTTTTCAAACAAATCCTTTGAAGATAGAACAAATGGTACTTCTTCTTCTTCATCTTCTTCTTCTTCTTCTTCTTCTTCTTCTTCTTCAGCTTTACTGCTTCTCCAATAACCATATCAGAATCTATGCTATCAGGATCTTGACTCTCATCTGATGGTACCTTCTCCAGATTCAATCATTTGATGATCATATCTAGATTTGCCTCCACTGAAGACTTGAACTTCCCGACTTCCTTGTACAAGTCAAACTGACCCTGTCTCAAATTCTCAAGTCCATCTTCCAGAAAGTCTAGCTTGTCTATGACCTGGAAAAATTCTAGATTGGTTGAAGCTGTGGGTGTGGTTACTGCTTTAGGTTTGATATAGTTCTTCTCTTTAAGCTCAGCAGAAGATATTTCAGAGTAAAACTTCCAACTCCATTTACTAGTCTGCACTACTCCAATCCTTTGGAGAGAATTCTCATCAACTAACCCAAAATCACTTGTGATTTTTTCTTCATCCTTCACAGGAACCTCAAAATGCTCAAAGAAAAGAGGCAACGTGTTTGCATAGGGTAGGGAATCGTTTCTGGTCCTAGTACCACAATACACCATATGTTCCATCACAACACTAAATAAATCAATGTCAAAGCCAGACATATCAGATACATAAGAATCAAAACCCTATCAGTAACCAGTTCCTTTGAATGCTCCCTAGGAACTACACACCTCATAATGATAGAGAACAAAATTTTGGCTTCACAATACAACACAGAGCGTGTCAATTGTGTTGGTCCAGATGGTGTGCCCTCCCGAAAAAACCTCAACTTTGGCCTTTTCTAAACATTCCCTCCTTTCAGGATATTCATCAACCTTATTCGTCCTAGGAATCCCCAAAACTTTGGCGAACACCTTGTGATCAAGTCTTATGTCTACACCAGCCACCATAGATGTTAAAACATCATTCTCCTCTTGCACAAGCTTCATGTAGAAAAGTCTAGTTACCTAGGGTAAGCCAATGTACTAGGGTTCAGAATCTTCCAAACAAATGAATCTCTAAGTTTTATCATGCAATTTATATCCAATTTATCCAATAAATCTTCAGATATCATATTGCAATAAGCTATCTTAGAAGATGCATAACCATCCATCCAAATACCTTTAACCTCATAATTTATGAACCAAGATTCAAGAAGTAAATTCTTACCGAAACCTTATTTCTTAGTCTTCAAGGCACCGTGCTTGGATTTTTTTTTCTTCATAGGTGTGTGATCATCCTTCTTCTCTTCTGACTTCTTCTTTTCTTATCGTCTTTCTTCTCCACTTCTGGATTCTTCTTCTTCTGATCACCTTCTTCCTTCTTGTTGTCTCCCTTATATTTCTTGGTTTCCCCCTGTTCTTTTCCAGAACCATATCCTTTTTCCTGTACATCCTTAGCCTTTCTGAACTTCTTTGCTGGAGGAGAAGTCTCTTGCATGCTTTGATTTCTCTCTGATTGTGAGTCAGAGATTGTGATCTCAGCTTTTCTGTTTGTCCTTCTCTTCTTCCCCATTGTTGATCCTTGACTCTACTGTTGAATTCTTTATGATTTTTGCTCCATTAAGGTTTAGGAATTTAGAAGAGATAGAGAGAATGGAGAGAGAATGAGAGAGATACAGAGATAGAGATGGAAGAGATAGAAGATAAAGTGTTTGACTTAAGTAGGAAAATAGTTTGAAGTATAAAATGACTCTTTTGAAAATTTTATAAAACTGTATCAAAAAGATATTTTGGTATATTTAGAAAAATTCTCTGAACATTTACAATATTATACAATTATCTCTTAAGATAATGCAAAATTTTAACTGGTCCATTTATTGAACAAAATAAGCAAGCTTATTCTCCAAAGCTTTTAAGTATGGGTCCAAAGCTTTGAGAAACTGCAAAACTCACCGAAACTCCAAAAATTTGAAGAATACTTTCAAGGCTAGGAAAATATTGTTTCAAGGCTTTGAGAATTTCGCACACATAATACATGTAAACTAATACTCCCCCCCCCCCCCAAACCAATGCATCCTTGTTTAGCATGCCCAATAAAAGCCTTAGAACTGAAAACCTCTCATTTGGCAATGGTTTAGTGAAAATATCAGCAATCTGCATAGCAGCAGATACAAAGGATAAAGATACATCACAATTTTCAACATGAGCCCTTGTGAAATGATACCTTACATCAATGTGTTTAGTTCTGGAGAGCGGCACATGATTCTTTTTAATTGAAATGGCACTTGTGTTGTCACATTTGATAGGCACTTCTCTGAATTCATAGCAAAGTTATCTCATTTGTTGAGCAATCCACAACACTTGTGAGCACCAGGCTCCAGCTGCTATGTATTCAACCTCTGCAGTTGACAAGGCAACTGCGTTTTGCTTATTTGAATGCCAATTGATCAATTATGAGCCAAGGAATTGGCAAAATCCTGATGTGCTCTTCCTGTCAACTTTCTATCCTGCAAAGTCTGCATCTAAATAACCACTCAAGGAGAAATTAGACCTTCTTGGATACCAAATCCCCAAGTCTTTGGTACCATTCAGATATCTAAAAATCCTTTTAACAGCAACTAAGTGATATTTGACGCGGATTCCTAACGCGCTTAGACGCAAGTATACGGTCAAGTAATATAATGGAGTATTTTGGACTCCGAGTTATCGAACCCACGGGAAGGATGTCTACTTTTCTCAAGATTTAGCAATTAAATCCAATTTACTCAAGTAACCGGTAAAAAGGTTTGTTGAATGGAGTGTTGTCACCCTCAAACAAGTGACTAGCAATGGTAATTAAATAGCACAAAAGATATGATTTAGATTAAATCAATGGAGAGAAGACTAGGCAATCTATAGATCACCGAGGGCACTTTTGACGATTCCGGATTCCATGTTCTAACACGATCAAACAATAGTTAGTTAAGATGGGTAATGGCACTTAAAAACACCTATCGGTCTCATGTCGTTCTACACACCGGTATCGATTTGTCCCTCTCACTTCTCAGTCTTATTGATTAGGATTGCATCCGTTTACTCATCCCAACTAGGGTAGAGTTTCTTTCACACACTCACTAGTTATGTAACAAGTTCGGGTCATGACTCCTAGCTTGTTAAGGATTAAGCCCATAAACGAATGATTAACTAAGTATGATCATTATTAAAGCAAGTTCATGATTGAATGAAGAAAGAGATAATCAACATAACACATCATGATTCTACTTTGCCAAGAGAAGAACTAAATATGATAGAAATTAAAACAATCTTCATTTAATCACAAACCCTAAGCGTGAAAGTTCATAAAATCCGGGAAAAAAATCCTCAAAACATAAACCCTAGGCTCTCAATAGATGCCTAGGTATGAATTTTAGCTACTCATAAAAAAAGTATTCATGACAAAATATTCCATACAAGAATGAGAAAGGAAGAAAAGTGGATCAAACGCTAAGATGATGAGCGCTTTGATCCGGGCTCGTCTCCTTGCTTCTTGATGTTTCCTACGCCTTCTCCTTGCTCTCCTTAGTGTTCTTGACTCACACCCTGTGCTTTTTTCGTCCCCTTGCTACTTAGGTTGAAGTACGGACGCTAAATTCTTCAAAATTGCATTTTTGCTCCAAAACTCCACACAAGTTTCCTGACCAGTTCAGCCCGAAATGGAGTATTTTGGCCCGAAATGCTGTGCTTCAATGTGTTCTTGAATCTTCATCCCCTTTGGCCTCTTGGTTATCGAGCCTCTTTCCTTGTCTGTCCTAGCTTTTGAAGCTCACGTCTTTGATTCCAATCGCTCCATAAGTCATGTTTCCTGCCAAAAACAACGACAACTATACCAAGCGATCAAATCTGAAAAATGTAGCATAAATCAATGAATAAAACGTGTCCGGACTAGAATTAAGTATATGAAGGAAACAAGTGATAATCATGCATAACTCATCAACAATAGGCTGCAAAACACTCACAAAACCTATGAATCATGCGGTAAATGTTAGAGAAATATAGCTCCTAAAAGTCGCTATCAACATTCCTTAGGATCTGATTGAAACCTTGCACACATACAGACGCTAAACATGATATATGGTCTACTAGTAGTTAAATACAATAGTGAACCAATCATACCCCTGTATTCCTTTTGATTCACACTGTTACCATTTGTATCCTTATCTAAGGATAATGTGTAACACCCCGTTTTTAATGTAGAAGTAATTTTATGGCTATTCGTAAAGTTTATAATATAATGTTCGAAATCAATGACAAGTGGGGAGGTAATTATAGTTTTAGAAAAGAAAACTAGTTAACTAAATATTGGTTGGGGGCACAATTATAGTTTTCGGAAGTTATTAATTAATTAAATTGAATAGTTGGGGAGGTAAGTGTAGTTATAATAAATATTTGTATGTATATACGTATAAAATACTTGTTGCTAATTCTTTCACCCACCACCTAATTACTCTCCATGTAAACCACCTTGGTGTCAAAATACATCCCTCCCCATGTTACTCCTTCTCTCTCACGTCATCACCTCCCCCTCACATGGTAAGAATGCATCCCCCTTCCATTGTTCCTCCTCTCCCTTACGGCAAACACATACACACACTCACAAACACTCAACTTGACCCAATTCCCCTCCTCACTCCTATACTCCCTTGTCTAAATAACCCCCTAACTCCCCTGCCTCTTCATCACAAACACAACACAACAAAAAGAGCAACAACAACACTCATCAACCTCATCTCCTTCCTTCTCCCCTTCGGCAACAAACACAACAACCACCACCACTCTTCTCTCCACCACCGAGAGTAATCACCAGAAACTGCCCCACCCTTTCACTCTCTCTCGGTTTTCACTCTCTATCTGGCGGGTTCACCTCTGCCCAAACCCAGATTCGCCGAAAATTCGCCGGAAAACCAAACCCGAGAACAACAACCGCCACCACCGAGCCTATCTTCTCCCTCTACCTAAACTTCTCTCTGCTCATCTTTGCAAATCCTTCTCTCTATCGAAATAGAGAGGTAGCAGTAGCAATGGACCAGGCCGGAACCACGTTCGATGCCGCCACCACCATGAACGCGGCGTCGAGCTCGACCAAGGTCACAAAGACCTACCCACAACTTAAAAATCATCTCACTAACCTCCTAGAGGTCTGAAGAGGTCCTAGAAGACATCAAATCAACCCTCAAATGCTGGATTTCGCACCGTCGTTCATCACCGCCGAACCACCGGTCGGAGAATCGACCCGCTCCATTCACCATTAGTTTTTTGTGATTATTCGTGTTGGTAAGCTCTAAATCCCCACTTAGTGTATTTTTGATGATCAAAATCAATTCTTGATATCTATGAATCATTTCGGGTCTATTGGGTTTGAGAAGTTGTCGTGAATGCAAGTTTGGGGGTGAAACATTGGGGAGGCCACTACCTTATACATAATCTGAAGTGTGAGTAGGTGGGGGTGAAAGTGTCTTTTCATAAAACTGGAGGGTAACTTCTACCCAAACCAGAAACACTTTATAATTGGTTTTGGGGTAGTAGTTATAGTTTCGGATATCTTTACTAATTAATATATAAACCTAACAAATTAATTTCTGAAAATATAATACAAATAATAACAAATAAATTTCATTAAAATACTTGCTTTATCAATATAATTTCTAGAGGAATAATCTTAGTATTTTCCTCAATAAATTATTTTAATCTAGTAATCTTATTTTCTTTTATAAAAAATGCTAAGAAATAATGTTATATGACGCAAAATACTAAAAATACTAATAGTTATAATAATAATAATAATAATAATAATAATAATAATAATAATAATAATAATAATAATAATAATAACATTAATAATAAAATAAATAATAAAGAACTCGTTATCTATAATAAAAGATTATAATAAATATTTGTGTATTTCCTCATGGAAAAAAATAAAGCTAGTTAGTATTATATCTAATTAAAAATGGGAGGAAACCACTAGCTCCTAATAATAGTTTAATAATTTTGATTAAAATAAAGGATTTCAAAGATTTAATAGAATATTTCTTTTAAGATAAGTATGCTAGATAGACAATACTAAAAATATGATACTTTCAATCAACAATATTGTTAATATGTTCCTTACTTAATCATAGCATTTTACTAAAAATAAGATATTGTAAACTCTTTCAAATGAAATGATTGACAAAAATAAACCTAGTATGGTATTAAGATACTAAAATTTATCTTATTATCCCCTAAATTTGTAAACTTGACAAATAAATAAATTATTATTAAGAACTACAAGGGGGTTGAGAAATTCTTTGGAGGCATACATTATATTGCATATAGGGAAAAATTACATTCGTATACGAGGCCATGTGTTAATTATGATTATTTGCGTATTTGTAGACACTCAGTTCATAGGCGAAAAGTTTGTTGAGTACGAGAACGGGTACTAGGACTTCTCTTGTCGTGCGAACGCTGATCTACTTGCTACTGGTAAGTTCATATGTGCAATACTTGAACTTTCAAAAATGTGATTTTATGTGCGTGAACAATAAAATTTGTTATAACTTGTGATACCTGAAATGAGTCAAATGTTTATGAAATAAGCTTTGAGAAGTCTTCTTTTGAATATACCGGTTGGAAATTATGAAATCTTCAAAATCAAAATGACACCGTTGTGGAATGAAAGATTGGGAGTAAATTATAATGTTGTGATTTGACGATTTGGAACCGGATGTTATTGAATAGGAAATGTATAATGATCTATAACATAATTGGGGCGATGTACAGAGGAAATTTGTGGAGGCTACGACTGGAGGCGCATGTGAGTCGATCCTCCTTGGGTGCTAATCCTACGAGATTACATACCCTACCTCGTGGCTAGCCGACGTGCAACCTAGATTTATTTATATGTGAAAACTATAGAGTACTACTTATACCAGTATGGGTCCTTAGAGTATAGGAGCGTCGACACTTAAGGTTTCATAGTTATGATTATGAGTCGGGATTGACGTAGGGGCTCCCATAACGCTCGGGTGAATTCGGAATCATGTTATCTCAAGAGGCACCCAATTGTGATTTATTGCATCTTGACCTCTATGTGGAAATTTGTTACCCGCTGGGCTCTAATACGCCTCAGCCAAATTAATGATGAGAACAGAAAGTAAATTATGTTAACAACTATTGTGGGTTCTTCTATATATCATGTGATTATACATGCTCTTGTGCCATAATTTGTTTTACTTATTGTAGTATGAATTTACTCAGTTTTACGGATTAAATATTTTTCTGCGGTCGGCTTGTGCCATTTCAAAACCCGCAGGTTACGAGTAAGGTGGGAAACCTATGCCAATGATGTTGCATTTGGCCTTGTCACCAAGTGTAATTGTTCCTATAGAATGCTCTTTCATTTTTGTGAATAGAGACTTCTTTCCACTCATATGCCTGGAGCAACCAGTGTCTAAAATCCACTTATGATCATTACCCTTGGTAACAACCTGCAAAATTCAATCAATGCCTCAACAGGCTATTAGACCATGTGTAGAATTTGGACTCATATTAAGAATCAACCATATTAGGTGATCTGATTCCTTTAGGAACCCAAATCTGCTTCACTTGTCCCTTAAGCTGATATGGAGAGGTATTTCTCATAATGTGAGGTTATGTCCTTCTAAAGGGACAATTTAGCTTCACGTGACCAAGTTTTCCATAGTAATGACATGTTGGAGAATGTCTTTTTCCTAATTTCACAAAGGTGGTTTGGTTCTTCTTTGGAAAATTTGGATTGTAACCAATACCATTTTTGTGTACCGAATACGGACTTCCTCCGATCATGAGATTAAGGTTATGTTCTGAGCCTGAAAATCTTCATAAAACCTTTCTTGATTCTTGAAGTTTCTGAGTCAAGGAAGTGTTATGTTGTTCCAAATCATCTGAATGACGCTTTAGATCAACATACTTATTAGTTAAAAAAAAATTGATCCACAACTTCTTTACATGTGCCTTCAAAGCTTTGAAACTGTTGTCCAAGGTTTTGAAGTCACTGTCAGTTTTTGACTTGGATACTTCAAGAGTCTTATTGAGAAAAACCAAATTTAAATTTTCATTTGCCTATTCATGAACTTTTACCTTCAAAGATTCAATCTCATTTATATAACTTTCCTCATTTAAAAACATACTTTTGAGGATTTCAAATAAAATATCAGTAGGACTACCAAGTAAGTTTTTACCATCTCCTCAATGTGTCTGTATGAGCTGTTTCCTTCTTCATGCTCAGCCATTAGACAAATATTGTCTTGTTCTTCATCTGGATTTGAATTACTTGATGAATCAGAATCACTCCATAAAGCAACAATAGATTTCTTCCTTCTGTTACCAGTTTCAATCTTAGGGAAATGCCCGCTCTTCTTCTTTTATGGACAATCCCTTACCAAGTGATATGGATCTCCACATTCAAAGCAATTAATCACTTTAGATTTATATGAATGTGAAGAAGACTTACCTATGTGATCCTTGCTGCTTGAGGATCTAGATTTTTCTTTGTTGTAGTCCTTGTTCCCAAAGTTGTTTTCATCTTTAGAATTCTGGTCAAAGCTTTGGAAATCAAGGCTAAGCCTTCCTCATCATCATCATCATCATATTCTTGTTCAAGGATTTGGGATTTCTCATGGTATTTTTCCTTGAGTGTCGGGTTCTTGATGTTTTCAGTCATATCACCATCCACTTCTTTATAGAGACCTCATGAGTGAACAGCTTACCTTGCAGACCATCTAGTTCTAGAAGGCTTAAATCCTGAACTTCCTTACCTGGAGTGGTCTTTGGTTCCCACTTGGCTTTGGAAGGCTTCTCAGAATCTTTCTGATCTTTTCTTCATTTGAGAATGCTTTCCCAAAGGAGTCTAGATTATTCACAATGTCTGTGAATCTTTTGAACATGTCCTTGATGGATTCATCAGAATTCATCTTGAATAGCTCATACTGCCTCATAAGAATGTCAATTTTGGTCTGTTTGACTTGGCTAGTTCTTTCATATGTTACAACTAGTTTGTCCAAAATCTCCATGGCAATTTTGCAGTTGGATATTCTGTTGAACTCATCTGCACTAAGAGCACAATATAATAAGTTCATAGCTTTAATTCTTTAAAACCTTTTCCAATTCAGTAATTGAAAGATCCTCTTCATTCTTGACAATTCTGTAAAGAGGCCATTATGAGTGATTGACCATAATTCCATGTCCTGATCTATGATGAACATCTTCATCAATGCTTTCCAATGAACGAAGTTTTCACCACAGAACAGTGTATGTCTGTTGGCTTCCGTTCCTTGTGAGAATCCTTCATCACCTACATTACTCATTTTCACAAGTTGGTTAGACCCTTACAGTGACCCAAGATCCGATACCAATTGAAAGTGTGTAATGCAGGTATAAACATGAGCAAGATACTCTAGAAGGGGGGGTTTGAATAGAGTATTCAATCTTTTGATAAAAATGAGATTTTAAAACTGATCACAGAGATAGGATAGATTTCCAAAGCTTTGAACAAGTATAGAAACAACTTGAAAAAGTTTTTGATAGTCAGAAAATTCAAATCTTTGAAACAGATTATCCTCCAAAGCTTTGGAGAAGCTCTGTGATGAACAATTTTTGAATAGAATCAAACGCAGAACTATAAAGTAGATGAACACAGTGATTTTTTACAAAGTTCATCCACCAATGGGCCTACTCTCCGCCTAAGGGATACTATCCCTCTAGGATGTAAACACATCCTTATTAATCACAGACTAGCTCGAGATCTCAAGTCTAAGTGAATTCCCTTACACTTATACAGCTTGTGATTCCAAACCTATCTAGTTTCAGCTACAATATAATAAAACAATAAGAACCTCTTGTTGTTCACTTGAAAAACTAACTTCTAAGAGTTGGTGAGGTATATATAATATAATGAATTTTACAAATAAGGCACAAGTATGAAGAACACAAAATACATAATAAGCAGTGAAGCTTGGAAGTGTTCTTCAGATATCTGGAATGATTGAGATGATTGATCTTCTTCAATGTTGAGCTCCCAATCTGTTTGAATGATTTTTGATTGATCTCCCACGACTTTTCTCACTTCTGTTTCACTGAAGATCAACTCCCCTTTGCTTGAAATTCAAATCGAGTATATAACTGAATGTCAGCAACAACCTGAGAGATTTTAGGAACATAATTTCTATAAATCCTCAACCAGCTAACAACTTCTTTAAACAGCTATATTCAAACGGTTGTTTTGATTTTTTTATGCATGACCAAATTCTAGCCTTAAAAATTTGAACACAATTAAAGCAAATCCCAGAAAGAATAGCATAAGAATAGGGACATGTTTGAAAGATCAGTTTAAACCAATTAATTTAGCTATTTTTAGAAAGAATAAACACTATATATATATATATATATCTGTATATATAGCCTAATGATATTCACATAAAGATTAAGACTTAGATCAAGTCAAAAGCCAATCACATAGCCAAATAACTTCGCCTGCAACAAGAATTTGTTAGCCAGAATAACTCAACTAAAATTAAGTATCAACTCCTAAGCTTTTGAGCTTTGGCTTCCTTCAAAGCTTTGGCCTGCAATATCTTAAGACATATCAAATTATACACTTCTCCAGCCATATAACCTCAAAATATAAGATCAATAAGTTTGTAAGAGACAATAAAAGGACTATTAAACAACATTCAATCAAATGCTCAACCTGCAACACATAAAACTGTCAGCAAATAAATAGCAAGACTATAGGCAATGTTGAGCTTCAAAGCTTTGGATCTTTGAACATGTCTTTCAGATAATCCGTCATTTCATCATGTTCAAGGTATAACTCCCCCTGAGTTTATACACATCCTTAATTCAAAGGGATCGAGTTATCAAGCTCTAATGGCCGACTGAAACACAAAACCCCAATCCACAACAACCACCCACGATTCCCCGCCTCAATCCCCTCCTCTGTTCTCTGTCGAACAAAACCCAGACACCACAAATCCACCAAAATCCGATCAGTTGTGTCCCTCTCTCAGGCAAACTGCAAACCAGAACAACCGAAACTGCCACCTTTGTTCACCATCACCGAAACTCAGAACCCCACCACTCCTCCCTCTCTTTCGTCCACGAAAATGCAAACCCAGAACCCAGCCCTTTACTGAAATAGAAACCGACAAACTGAGTCTTTTCCGATCAAGATGAACCCAAATACATGAACACCACCTAGCCTCCTGAAATCGCCGCTTCCACCGAAGTCTATCTGAACCACCGCCGAGCAATTGACAGACCAATTCGACCCTCCATTGATTCCGAACACAGCCCCAAACCCAAACCCAAGAGATCCCAGCATTCGCCATGGCAATTGAGAATCCGTTGATAGCTATGTCCCAGTTATTTTCCATCGTCAACTGAAACGCAATACAAAATTGAGTCCCCATATTTCTTCAATGGGACTGAGACCAAATCAAACCCCGACATGCTCTCTAATCCTTATCTATATAGAGTTCTTCCCCAGAGACAACATAATCAATTTTACAGGAAGTGTACAAGGATGGGGTTCGAAAGAAGTGGTGTACACCAAGGATTAATGTGATGATTGATTAGGGGGTTATTATTTATCACTACTGACAAAGACACTATGGTTGGTCTGGTAGGACTATTTTTCGAATTCAAGAGGGAGCAGTGCACAATAAAAGGGTTTCTAGACATCTAAGAAAATATTGAGGGGTCTATTAAGATGGCTCGTTTAGAAGGATAAGAATGTGAAATTGGACGAAGACATCGACCCCGATGTGCTACCGCGCACTGGACCGTTACCAGAACTCACATCATGAGTTATGGGATTCTTCGTTCTCTTTTCGTCAGCATCAAGTGATCAATCGACCCCGGTGTGTTTCACACACTCGACCGCAAGGGAGCTTGCATTGTTCCGGACAATGTTATCTTTGGGATGGTTCTTGCTGTCTTAGGTCCACTATGTTCTCTCTCTTTATTACCGTTTAGGCACATCGTACTTGCTCTAGGATTTTATTTTGACCACTTTGTCACGGCGCATAGTCGCCGCTGGGATTAGCCAGTAAAATATTAGGGATTACTTGAGAACTTGCTTTATTTCGGTACACATAACTTTTCACGTGCACGTAGCTTGAATTATCTCTAAATTTATCATAGCCACCTTCGTGCATCGCCAGTTACATTTACATTAGAATGTTGTATAGTGGGTCGGTGTCGTATTTGTAGTCAGTGTCGTGTTTTCCTTATACTAATGTATTATGTGTTTATTTATATTGCATTCTTAGCACTTTTATATTATTGATTCACCCTACCCAATTTTTTTGGTTAATCGAGTTGGCCCAATCATATAGAGTTAGGAAAAAATAACAAGTGAAAAATATTAGAAAAATCCTAAAAATTTAAAATTTTGAGAAAAAGGGCAACTTAAGACCTAGAAACCGAAGAGAATCCAGTGAAAGAGCTCATGAGAGTAGGAAGGACCGTAGTAGGGATACTTTAATTCTAGTATCTTGTGCCCAAGTCTCACGAAAGGATGTCTCGGGTATTCAGAGATTGTGAAAGTAGATAACGGCCATACTTTTGGCTTCTTTAGTGTGCTAGGAGGATTGAGACTATAGGTGGTTAAATAATATGTTTCCCGTGGAAACTTGTGGACTCTTGGAATCTGGGGTTGACCTTCGTATTGAGTCAGTTCCATGTGGTACAAGTCTATGGCCTAAGCGAAGCCGGGGAGCGTACACCACCATCCATTAAGGTGGTTCCAAGAGAAAATCCTAAAAATCCCACACTCTTAAGTTGTAAATCCACGGTTGTAAAAAAATATGAGGAAATAAAAGAAAATGAAAAATCTGAAAAAAATTGTGCTTCAAGGAGAAACAACCTAATGTGTTTCTGTTTGCGCGACAAATTTGGATTCAATCCAATGTAGAGCTTAAGAGGGAAACTAAATTCAAGCTGTATTACACAGGAGTTGTGTCTCCCCTCAATGGGATAATTTTCATTTCAAAAGCAATAACAGCTAAGAGGGTCTGAAAATATCAAATGACTTGGCGAAGCCTAGACCCTCCAAGTCAAAAGAAGTGCCGTATTTTGTTTTGGTATGGCGAATTTTTGGGGATGTCTTAGTGATTCTGCGCATATGATCATCTTATATCATTTCTTGCTACGTTTCGTGAAATTTCAAAGTGAGCTTGTGAGGATTTGATGATTTTGGTTTATGATAGAGAGGTTGCCAAATCTCGGAAAAAGAGAAAAGGCATTTTTTATTTTATTTCATTGTAAGTAATTGAGTTGCATTGTATATCATGTAGTTTCATAGTCGTGAGTCGTTTGCGTCTTGAGTCGACTAGTAAACAGTGTAGTATGCAAATACGGTTTAACTGATTTTACTCGATACGAGCAAAAGGTAAGTGTGGGGGTATTTGATAACTCTCTGTTAGGAGTTATTATTATACTTTCTTACTACTATTAATAGGCTAATTTCACAAGATTTATATGATATAAGTGCACAAATATGCGAATTTCACGATTTATAAGCCTAAGTGTGAGTTGTGTAGTTTCTAGCTTATTTGCGCATGGTTCTCTCATATTTGAGATGATAATTGCATGGTAGGTATATTGTTGTGTATATCAGTAAAAATAGGTGCAATGGAGCTTATGATATGCTTGGAAATGCTTGAAGTGGAGCTAGATGAAGAGGAAAAAAGAAGACGGAAAGACGAAGAAAAGTTAGAAAAGCTGCACAGGACCATCATGCGCTGTTTTAGATAACCAGGAAAATCTAAAAGGAATTAAGGAGCAATACTTAAGACATTTTAAAGTAGACACCCATGGATTTCAAACAGATATGGTAGGCCCTAATACGATTCCCGGATGAGAGAGAAATGGACAGCGCAAGATCAGCTTACAATTCTGTCCGAGGATTACAAACTGGAGGGACTGAAGTGCAATTTCGGATAAATTACATCAAAAATCGTCCCCAACTGGTAAAAAGAACGACTGAAGACCTAAGAATAGATCATTCACGAACGGGAGCCATTGGAGAGAAGCTTGGAGCTTAGGGATTGCACGGATTTTTCAAAGCTATAGCGATTTCATCGTTTGATCTTTCTTTTACCCTCTCTTTATCATTCTATGGAGAATACTTGTGATATTAGCACAAAGATGAGTAGCTAATTTCTTTTCTATGCTTAAGTATGAGCAACAAGGGAGTCGCGAATCAGATTTGTTAGTGAACTAGGTGGGTGCTCGACAGGGATTTAACCCGGTTACGAATAAGACCATGTTTTTACTCCCGAATCATTGAGGCCTATAGGCGAGATGAACAGGAGTAGTCATGTGTGGGTAGATTATGTTGAACTAGTCAGGTGAGTGAATCGGTGGACTGAGAAGACTCGGTGAACAAAAATGACTAGCTAGCTAGAACGTAACGGTAGACGGCGGTGGACCGACAGGACCCAAAGTAAACGGTTACGTAAATTACATGAGATCGACAGAAGATCGTAATTTCTATCACCCGACATAATCAGTTAGTGTGTAACATGTTTCAATACGAATTTCAGAACTGTCGACAGACCCTAGGTGATCCATAGATTGCCTAATTTTCTCCATACTGTGATTAAATTCTTTTAATTGAAAATACAAAAATATTGTCTCTGTATTCATTTTATTTAGTCGCTTGTTTGTGGGCGACACCTTTTACCAAATCAAATAATTCCTCGTCGTTACTTAAGTAATTTAAAATAATATTTATTTACATAGTCATGACTTATCCCCGTGGGTTCAACAATTCAGAGTCCTAAAAATACTCCACTCTTACTACTTGATCGTGCACTTGGGCATACGTTTAAAATCTCCGGTCAAGCTTTTGGCGCCGTTTCGGGGATAACGGTTGATTATTTAGCTAAAATTTAGTTTAAAGTATACAGTTTTTTTACTTATTATTTTTATTTGATTTCCTCATCGGTATCTTTTGAGCTTTGTTTCCGCAGGAAAACATGAAGATGAGGCTACTATAATCATGGTGGATAAGGAACATTGTCATTATGTGAGCGTGCAACCTTGAGGATGAGCAACTCATAAAGGAGGGTCATGTGGATGGCACTAGAGAGAGGGTATCCATGGAGATAAAACTTTATAACTTTCGTCCTGATGACCCTAGTCATACAACTAGCTTAGTGTTCTTCCTTGGTTTGATGCTTGAGGCGATGATCCAAAATGTTGAAGAGTGGAAGAAACAAGCAACAAAATTGGGACTGGAGACGAATCATGTGGACGCACAACTTGTTCTCTATTAATATGTATTAGATGCTCCAACCTTCTCAAATCCCGATGAGGATGATGATGAGCCGTTGAATATCCCAATATGTTCAAACATCGATTCATTGCTTGAATCTAGCATGAAGGGAAAGCATGATGAAGTATTTGGTGAAATTGAAAGTCTCCTTCATGGTATCGATATTGATGATTCTGACTCGCCGGTTGTGAATTCGATGGAGCATCTCACGTGTAAGCTCATTGAAGATGAAAAAGATGTCGAGATTGAATTTGGTGATGATTCGGGTGTTTCAGATGAAAGCAACAAAGATATTCAGACATTCGTACTTTATGAGTTGCAGCTTGAATCCTCATGAAGATGCCTCGCGTTTTGAAACGGCCAAGGAGGACATCAATCTATTCTCTAGACATGGGATACTTGAGGTTATTACTGAAATCATTATTACATCAATCCTCCTGAATTGGAAGATGAAGAAAAATTTACACCGGGTATTCACTTTTCCAACACTTGTTCGTCCTTGTTGAGATTTACATTTCTTGTGAAAGTTCGTCTTTCTCGCTTGAGAAGAGAATGAAAGAAAGACGATAGTGGAAGAAGAAGAAGAAGTGGAAGCAAATTCATGGGATTAGGAGCATTGTTGAATTCAGTGCATATTCAAGAAGGTACTGACCAACACTTATTTTTAGTGCTTATTCACGTTTGGGGAGGTATTTGTAATTTCAAAAGTTCCAAAAAAGTCACTTGACTCCCCTCTGTGTTGCAACACCAAAATCCCCTCGTAGCTTCTCTGATCCTGGCTGGGTTTAGAGAGAAAAATTAAACCTGTTGAAGCCCCATCTTCTCCGATCACCAAAACCACCGCCTTCCTTTAAACAGCTCTAATGGACGACCGAAACACAAAACCCCGATCCTCAAAAACCACCCAAGATCCCCCCCCCCCATAAATCACGTCCTCTGTTATCCATAGAACAAAACCCATACACCATGAATCCACTGAATTTCGATCACATGTGTCCCTCTCTCAGGCGAACTACAAACCAGAACAGCCAAAACTGCCACCTCCGTTCACCATCCCTGAAACTCGGAACCCCAATTAATCCCCACTCTTCCCTCTCTTTCATCCACGGCAATAAAAACCCAGAACCCATCCCTTCTGCCAATAGAAACCGACAAACTGGGTTTTTCCCTATCAAGCTGAACCCGGGAACATGAACACAACGTCACCTCCTGAAATCGCCGCTTCCACCAAAGTCTTTCTGAACCAGCGTCAAGCGATTCACATTCCCAATTCGACCCTCCATTAATTTAGACCACAACAGCCACCGCCATGGCAATTGAGAATCCGGTGATTGCTCTGTCTAAGTCGTTTTTTCTTTGTCAATTGAAATGAAATTCAAAACCGAGTCCCCTTCTTTCTTCAATGGGACTGAGACCAAATCAAACCCTGAAATCCTCTATTATCTTTGTCTACAGATAGTTCTTCCCCAGAGAAAACATAATCAATTTTACAGGAAGAGTACAAGGATGGGTTGGAAAAAAATTGTGTACACCAAGGGTTAATGTGATGATTAATTAGGGGGTTATCATTCTATCACTAAGGACAAAGAAACTACGGTTGGTCTGGTAGGACTGTTTTGTGAATTCAAGAGGGAGCAGTGTACAGTAAAAGCGTGTCTAGCCATCTAAGAGAAGATTGAGGTATCTATTAAGATGGCTCAGTTAGAAGGAAAATAATGTGAAATTTGACGAAGACATTGACCCCGGTGTGTTACCCGCACTCGACCGTTACGGGAACTCACATCATGAGTTTGGGGATTCTTCATTTTCTATTTGTCACCAGCAACAGATCAATCGAACCCGGTGTATTTCACACACTTGGCCGCAAGGGAGCTTGCAGTGTTCCAGACAATGTTTGCTTGGGGATTGTTCTTGCTATCTCAGGTCCACTCTGTTTTCTCTCTCTTTACTTACCATTTAGGCACATCGTACTGTTGGAATAGATGCCCTAGAGGCAATCTTGTTTAGTATAAATATTATTTTGGCTAGATAATCATTGTATTATTTATGGAGATATTTAATACAATGAAGTCCTTATATTACAAATGTGTTGTTTATCTTAAATATCCCTAGTCGATTATTTTGATTAACGGGACGATCAACTATGAATAGTATGTGGGTAGAATGATATGGATATATCAAGTCTAGCACACGGGTATGCAATAAGGGTAATGGCATACTGGATTGACCCAAAACGAGAAGGCTACATACAAGTTATGTAAGGTCACAAGTGATTCTTGTAGTGACAATGGTATTGTGGTCCTTAGAATTGAGGTCACTAGATACTCTAGTTTTGAAATATCATGATTTGATATTATCAAACGTTGCGCCTTAACCGGGTAGCTATGAAGGTAGTCATTGGGCATGATAGGAAGCAAGCTCAGAGATGGTATTGATGAAGATAACATTTGTCCCTCCCACATAACGGGAGCAAATACCCGCGGCCACTCGAGGGGTAGTGCTTATATAATGTCTAGCCAGAATCAGATAAATCAATATAGGATATTGATGTTATCTGCAAGGATAAGACTATTTATAGGATCGAGAAACTATGGATTGGATATACGAGTGTGACTTGTATGTCTCGTGTCCAATCCGGACATGGAGACAAAGGGATGGTACAATACGGTAACATTGGTCACAAGGTTTGTCGTATCACTGACTATTTCTATTAGTTGGGTAGCATATATGTGTTGCTAGACACCGCTCTATGTTAGTAATTGTTACTACCAACTAAGTAAAGACCAATAGGGTCACACGCCCTATGGATTAAAATAGACTTTGGAATTAATTAATATGATTAATTAAATAGAATGATCAATATGAAATCACAAGCAAACTTAGTAGGACTATTTTCAAGGTGGACTAATCCATGTAAGGACATGATTAGTATCGGGGCAAATATGTAGTTAACAAGGAGTTGTTAGACTATATAAAGACACTCCTAGCTTATGTTTCTCATAAGTGTCATAATTATTATCACACAAGAGAGAGAGAGAGAGAGAACAAAGCAAGGAGAGAGGCAAGACAAGGAGGCCAACCCCCCCCCCCCCCCCCCCGTCCGCCCCTCCCTCTTGTCGTCGGCCTCAAGGAAGCGCACCGCCGTTTGCTCCGTTTTGCGTTATCTTCTTCTTCCTTCTTTCATCAATTGCTAGCACAAACATTTGGAAGGACTCTAGACTTGATCCTAGGCGTGGACTACTATAGAGACGTGGACACTATTTCACGTGAAGTCCTCAAAGGAGACAAACAATGTACATGATGTTTCTATCCTTTATCAACCTTATGATTTCTAGTCATGTGATCCTATGAGGGTCTTGAACGGAATTTTTTATTTTTTATTCTGTTGTGTAATCCGTATCAAAACTCTACACGTACTTGCTCTAGGATTTTATTTTGACCACTTTGTCACGGTGCATAGTCGCTGATGGGATTAGCCAGTAAAATCTAAGGGAATACTTGAATACTTGCTTAATTTCGGTGCACACTACTTTTCACGTGCACGTAGCTTGAATTATCTCTAAATTTGTTATAGCTACCTTCTTGTGCCATGAATCTGACTCCGAGTAGAATCACCGCCCCTCGCATTTGAGTGATGAGTCCTATGGATGATCTCTAAAATCGTTGAGGACAACGAAGCACTAAAGTATGGGGGGGATTTTTAGCTATTTGCTAGCCATCTATGTGTCTTGCATTGCCAGTTACATTTAGATTAGAATGTTGTATAGTGGGTCAGTGTCGTACTTGTAGTCATTGTCGTGTTTTCCTTATACTAACGTATTGTGCGTTTATTTATATTTCATTGTTTTCACTTTTATTATTAAGTCACCCTACCCAAGGTTGTTGGTTAATCAAGTTGGCCCAATCATATAGAGTTAGGAAAAAAAAGTAAAAATTTCAAAATTTTGAGAAAAAGGGCAACATAAGACCTAGAAACCAAAGAGAATCCAGTTAAAAAGCTCATGAGAGTAGGAAGCACCGTAGTAGGGATACTTTAATTATATTATCTTGTGCGCAAGTCTCACGAAAGGATGTATTTGGTATTCATAGATTGTGAAAATAGATAACGGGCATACTTTTGGCTTCTTTAGTGTGCTAGGAGGATTGAGTCCCTAGGTGGTTGAATAATCTGTTTCTCAGGGAAACTTGTGGACTCTTGGAATCTGGGGTGGACCTTGATTGAGTCGGTTCCATGTGGTACGAGTCCATGGCCTAAGCCAAGCCGGGGAGTGTACACCACCATCTCTTAAAGTTGTTCCAAGAGAAAAACCTAAAAAGCCCACACTCTTAAGCTATAATGCACAGTTGTAAAAAAGAGAGGAGGAAATAAAAGAAAATGAAAAATCTGAAAAAAATTATGCTTCAAGGAGAAACAACATAATGTGCTTCTGTTTGCGCGGAAACTTTGGATTCAATCCAATGTATATCGTAAGAGGGAAACTAAAGTCAAGACACAGGAGTTGTGTCTCCCGTCAATGGGATAATTTGAATTTCAAAAGGAGTAACGACTGAGAGGGTTTTGAAAACCTCAAATGACTTGCCGAAGAAAGACCACTTAGTGACTTGAGATGCCTATACCCTCCGAGTCAAAATTCGTGCCGTATTTTGGTTTGGTTTGGTGGATGTTTGAGGATGCCTTAGTGAGTTTGCGCATATGATCATATTATATCATTTCTTGCTACGTGTTATGAAATTTCAAAAATCGGCTAAATTACATCAAAAGTCATCCCAAACTGGTAAAAAAACGACTATGAAGACCTAGGAACAGATCATTCACGGACGGCAGCCATTGGAGAAAAGCTTGGAGCCTGGGGATTGCACGGATTTTTCAAAGCTTTGGAAATTTCATCGTTTGATCTTTCTTTAACCCTCTCTTTATCATTCTATGGATAATACTTGTGATTTTAACATAACTATGAGTATCTAATTTCTTTTCTAGGCTTAAGTCTTAGCAACAAGGGAGTCGCGAACCGGAGTTGTTAGTGAACTAGGTGGGTGCTCGACAGAGACGTAACCCGGTTACGAATAAGATCATGTTTTTACTCCCAAATCATTGAGACCGATAGGCGATATGAATAAGAGTAGTCATTTATGGATTGATTTGGTTGAACTAGTTAGGTGAGTAAACCAGTGGACCGATAGGACCCGTTGAACGAAAAGTACTAGCCAGCTAAAAAGTAGCGGTAGAAGGCGGTGGACCGACAGGACCCAAAGTAAACTGTTACGTAAAATTACACGAGATCGAAAAAAGATTGTAAGTTCTATTACCTGACATAATCGTTAGTGAGTAACATGTTTCAATAAGAATTCAAGAATTGTCTAAAGACCGTAGGTGATCCATATATCGCCTAGTTTCTCCATACTTAGATTAAATTCTTTTAATTGAAAATACAAATATAGTGTCTCTGTATTTATTTTATTTAGTCGCTTGTTTGTGGGCGACGCCTTTTACCAAATCAAATAATTCCTCCTTGTTACTCAAGTACTTTAGCTACATAGTCCCGACTTATCCCCGTGGGTTTGACAATCTGGAGTCCTAAAAGTACTCCACTCTTACTATTTGGCCGTGAACTTGCGCATACGCGTAAAATCTCGCGTCAAGTTTTTGGCACCGTTTTCAGGGATAATGGTTGATTATTTAGCTAAAATTTAGTTTAAAGTATACAGTTTTTACTTACAATTTTTATTTGATTGCCTCACATGTATCTTTTGAGCTATGTTTCCTCAGGAACACATGAAGACGAGGCTACCATAATCATGGTCGATAAGGAAGATTTTCATTATGTGAGCTTATTTGGAGCGTGCAACCTTGTGGATGAGCAACTCATAAAGGAGGGCGGTGTGGATGGCACTAGAGAGAGGATAGCCATAGAAATATAATGTTGTAAATTTTGTCCTGATGACCCTACTCCTCCCACTAGATTAGTGTTCTTCCTTGTTTGGATGCTTGAGGAGATGATCCCAAATGTTGAAGAATGGAAGAAACGAGCAAAAAAATTGGGAATGGAGAGGAAGCATGTGGACGCAAAAGTTGTCCTCTATTCATATGTAAAAGATGCTCCAACCTTCCCAAAGCCTGATGGGGATGATGATGTGCCGTTGGATATCCCAATCTTTCCAGACGTCGATTCATTGCTTGAGTCTAGCATGAAGGAAAAGCATGATGAAGTGTTTGGTGAAATTGAAAGTCTCCTTCATAGTATCGATATTGATGATTCTGACTCGGCAGTTGTGAATTCGATGGAGCATCTCACGTTTGAGCTCATTGAAGATGAAAAAGATTCCGAGATTGAATTTTTTGAGGATTGTATAACACAGATTGCAGGTTTGAGCATCAAGGCTCACACTTGTGAACCAGCAGTCAAAGCTCCAAAGGTTTGAGATTTTCTGATGACTATATACTGCTAAGTTCACCGAACTAATCTGTGTATGCAGGATGGTTTAGATGGATTCAAAACTGTATATTGAGTTCTAACTCTTTATACTTGTTTTATGTTGATTCACAGTTATATCTACTCATTTGGATATAGAAATTGAATATAACCTTAAGGAAAAATTAGCCCAGTTTTCATGAATTGTATGTCTATTACAGATCAGAATTTGTTTCTATTTTGTCTAGATATTGTTTGATCTTTCTTTCTGAGTATGTGCAGGTTTGTTGGTCGTTCCAACGTTCATAAACAACTCTGTTAGCTATCCAATCATAGTTGTTGAAAGAATCATATTAGGGAAGAGAATTTATAGGAATTCAGTTCATAAAATCTCTTAGAGTTGTTGCAGACTGAAGATAAAATATTAACGTTTGAATTTCAAACCGAGCAGACACAGAGAGAGGTTGATCAACATGGTAATTGAAGAGAGATAGAAACAAGATAGATCAAGTTACAGAACTCTTCAAACAATCAGGCCAATCAACACTGCAAGAGGAGAAGATCATTCATCAATTCAGTTCCAAGCTTCATCATCTTATCTTTTCTGAGTTCGTCTACTTGTACTAAATTGTTTTATTCATTCTATCTTTATAAAACCTCACAAAACTTAGTAGTTTAGTTGTTCAAGTGAACAACAAGAGCTTCTTATTGTTTCAACAGGTTGTAGCTGGTAACTAGATAGGTTGGGAACCACAAGTTGTATAAGTGTAAGGTGGCTCACTTAGGCTTGAGATCTAGGGCTAAAAATTTGGGTGATTAATAAGAAGTTGTGTTGAAATCCTGGAGGGATCAGATCCCTCGGGCAGAGACTAGGTCCAATTGTGACTGAACTCTGTAAAAATCTATGTGTTCTTGTTATTTATGTTTTTGCTTTTCATTCCAGTTAAGAACAGGAAACTCCAAAGCTTTGGAAGATTTCTAATCTCAAAGCTTTGAAGCTTCTGTGAATGGAAATTATCTCTAGCTTCTGAGATATCAACTGCACAACTGCTTAAAGTTTTAAAAGGCTGGTTTTGACCAAAAGTTTCCATACTCTATTACACCCCCCCCCCCCTATAGAGTATTAGATCATGTTTTTCTACTTACATTACAAACTTTCAAAAGGGTTTCTAGCCATCTAAGAGAATATTGAGGTATCTATTAAGATGGCTCAGTTAAAAGGAAGATAATGTGAAATTAGACTAAGACATCGACCCCGGTGTGCTACCGCGCACTCGATCGTTATGGGAGCTCACATCATGAGTTTAGGGATTCTTTGTTCTCTTTTCGTCTGCAGCAACTGATCAATAGAACCCGGTGTGTATCACACACTCGACCGTAAGGAAGCTTGCATTATTCCGAACAATGTTTGCTTGGGGATTGTTCTTGCTATCTCAGGTTCACTATGTTCTCTCGCTTTACTTATCGTTTAGGCACATCGTACTTGCTTTAGGATTTTATTTTGAACACTTCGTCACGGTGCATAGTCGCCGCTGGGATTAACCGCAAGGGATCTTGCATTATTCCGAACAATGTTTGCATGGGTATTATTCTTTCTATCTCAGGTCCACTATGTTCTCTCTCTTTACTTACCGTTTAGGCACATCGTACTTGCTTTAGGATTTTATTTTGACCATTTCATCATGGTGCACAGTCGCCGCTGGGATTAGCCAGTAAAATCTTAGGGAATACTTGAGTACTTGCTTAATTTCGGTACACAAACCTTGTCACGTGCACGTAGCTTGAAATATCTCTAAATTTATTTCAGCTACCTTCTTGTGCCATGACTCTGACTCCGAGTAAAATAACTGCCCTTCGCATTTCAGTGATGAGTCATATGGATGATCTCTAAATTCGTTGAGGATAACGAAGCGCTCAAGTGGGGAGGGGGATTTTTAGCTATTTGCTTGCCATGTCCGTGTCTTATATCGCCAGTTACATTTGGATTAGAATGTTGTATAGTGGGTCGGTGTCGTATTTGTAGTCAGTGTCGTGTTTTCCTTATACTGTCGTATTGTGCGTTTACTTATATTGCATTGTTTGCACTATTATATTATTGTGTCACCCTACCCAAAGTTGTTGGTTAATCGAATAGGCCCAATCATATAGAGTTAGGAAAAAAATAGAAAAATCGTAAAATTTAAAATTTTGAGAAATAGGTCAACTTAAGACCTAGAAACCGAAGAGAATCCAGTGAAAGAGCTCATCAGAGTAGGAAGCACCATAGTAGGGATACTTTATTTCTAGTATCTTGTGCGCAAGTCTCATGAAAGGATGTCTCGGGTATTCAGAGATTGTGCAAGTAGATAACGGGCATACTTTTGGCTTCTTTGGTGTGCTAGGATGATTGAGTCTCTAGGTGGTTGAATAATCCATTTTCCGTGGAAACTTGTGGACTCTTGGAATCTGGAGCGGACCTTCTTGTTGATTTTGTTCAATGCGGTATGATTCTATGGCCTAAGCGAAGCTGGAGAGCGTACACAACCATCCCTTAAGGTGGTCCAAAGAGAAAATCCCAAAAAGTCCACACTCTTAAGCTCTAATGCGCGGTTTTTTAAAATAAAAATAAAAATAGGAGGAAAATAAAGGAAAATGAAAATTTTGAAAAAAATTGTGCTTCAAGGATAAGCAACCTAATGAGCTTCCGTTTGTGCAAAAAAATTGGATTCAATCCAATGTAGAGCTTAAGAGGGAAACTAAAGTCAAGTCGTATTACACAAGAGTCGTGTCTCCCGTCAATGGGTTAATTTGCATTTAAAAATCAATAACGGATAAGAGGGTCTGAAAACCTCAAATGACTTGGCGAAGAAAGACCACTTAATGACTTGAGATGCCTAAACCCTCCGAGTCAAAATACGTGCCGTATTTTGGTTTGGTTTGTTGGATGTTTGGCGATGCATTATTGAGTTTGCGCATATGATCATCTTATATCGTTTACTGCTACGTGTCGTGAAATTTCAAAGCGAGCTTGTAAGGATTTAATGATTTCAGTTTATGATAGAGAGGTTTCTCAATCTCGGAAAAGAAAGAAAAATAAATTGTTTTTTTATTGCATTGTACATAATTGAGTTGAATTGTATATATCATGTAGTTGTATATTCTTCAGTCGTTTGCGTCTTGAGTCGGCTAGTAAACGGTGTAGTATGCAAATACAATTTGACAGATTTTACTTGGGACGAGCAAAAGGTAAGTGTGGGGGTATTAGATAAATATCTGTTAGGAGTTATTATTATACTTTATTACTACTTGTAAGAGGCTAATTTCACATTATTTATATGATATATGTGCACAAATATGCGAATTTCATGATTTATAAGCCTAAGTGTGAGTTGTGTAGTTTCTAGCTTATTTGCACATGGTTTCTCTCATATTACGATGAAAATTGCATGGGTAGTATATTGTTTCGTATCTCAGGTAAAAATAGGTGCAATGGAGCTTATTATATGCTTGGATATTCTTGGAGTAGAGCTAGATTAAGAGGATAAAAGAAGATGCAAAGACGAAGAAAAGTTACAGAAGTCAAACTGGACCAGCCTGCACTCTTTTTGATGCTCAGGAGAATCTACAAGGAATTTAGGAGAAATGCATGAGCCATTGAAAATAATACACCCAGGGCTTTCCAACGATATATGGTAGGCCCCAATACGAGTCCGGATGAGAGAGTAATGGCCCGCGCAAGGTCATTTTACAATTCTGTTCGAGAATTACAAACTGGAGGGGCAAGTGCGATTTCGGCTAAAGTACATCAAAAATCGTCCCTAACTGGTAAAAAGAAACGACTCTAAAACCTAAGATCAGATCATTCCCGGACGGGAGCCATTGTAGAGAAGCTTGGAGCTTGGGGATTGCACGGATTCGTCAAAGCTTTGGCGATTTCATCGTTTCATCTTTCTTTTACCCTCTCTTTATCATTCTATGGAGAATACATGTGATAGAATAACGACGAGTAGCTAATTTCTTTTCTAGGCTTAAGTATTAGCAACATGGGAGTCGCGGACCGGAGTTGTTAGTGAACTAGGTGGGTGCTCGACAGAGACTTAACCCGATTACGAATAAGATCATGTTTTTACTCCGGAATCATTGAGACCGATAGGCGAGATGAATAGGAGTAGTCATGTGTGGGTAGATTCGGTTGAACTAATTAGGTGAGTGAACCGGTGTACTGACAGGACCCGGTGACAAAAATGACTAGCCAGCTAAAACATAACGGTAGACGGCGGTGCCCCGACAGGACCCAAAGTAAACAGTTACGTAAAATTACATGAGATCGAAAGAAGATTGGAAGTTATTTTACCCGACATATCGTTAGTGCATAACATGTTTCAATACGAATTTCGGATTTGTCTAAAGACCCAAGGTGATCCATATATCGCAATTCCCCATATTTTGATTAAATATTTTTAATTGAAAATACAAAAATACTGTCTTTGTATTCATTTTATTTAGTCGCTTGTTTGTGGGCGACGCCTTTTACCAAATCAAATAATTTCTCCTTGTTACTCAAGTACTTTAAAATAATCTTTAGCTACATAGTCACGACTTATCCCCTTGGGTTAGACAATCGAGAGTCCTAAATAGACTCCGCTCTTACTACTTGACCGTGCACTTGCGCATACGCGTAAAATCTTGCGTCAAGTTTTTGGCGCCGTTGCCGGGGATAACGGTTGATTATTTAGCTAAAATTTAGTTTAAAGTATACATTTTTTTACTTATTATTTTTATTTGATTGCCTCATATGTATCTTTTGAGCTTTGTTTCCTCATGAACACATGAAGATGAGGCTACTATAATCATGGTGGATAAGGAAGATTGTCATTATGTGAGCTTATTTGGAGCGTGCAACCTTGCGGATGAGAAACTCATAAAGGAGGGCCGTGTGGATGGCACTAGAGAGAGGGTAGCCATGGAGATACAACGTTATAAATTTCTTCCTAATGAACCTACTCCTCCCACTAGCTTGTGTTCTTCCTTAGTTAAATGCTTGAGGAGATGATCCCAAATGTTGAAGAATGGAAGAAACGGGTAACGAAATTGGGAATGGAGACGAAGCATGTTGACGCACAACTTGTTCTCTATTCATATGTAGAAGATGCTCCAACCTTCTCAAAGCCCGGTGAGGATGATGATGAGTCGTTGAATATTCCAATTTGTCTAAACATCGATTCATTGCTTGAGTCTAGCATGAAGGAAAAGCATGATGAAGTATTTGGTGAAATTGAAACTCTCCTTCATGGTATCGATATTGATGATTCTGACTCGCCGGTTGTGAATTCGATGGAGCATCTCACTTTTGAGCTCATTGAAGATGAAAAATATGTTGAGATTGAATTTGTTGATGATTCGGGTGTTCCATATGAAAGAGACGAAGATATTCATACATTCGTACTTTATGAGTTGCGGCTTGAAACGTCAATGAAGAGGCCTCACGTTTTGAAAATGGACAAGGGGGACATCAATCTCGTCTCACGACATGGGTGACTTGTGGTTATTATTGAAATCATTATGACATCAATCCTCGTGAATTGGAAGAAGAAGATGAAGAAAAAGTTTACGCATGATATTCACTTTTCCAACACTTGTTTGTTGATAACTCCATTTTGGAGTTATATTATTCCTTATTTTTGCTATGTTTTGCGTGCTTATCATGGAGAATTATATCGTCTTTGAGTGTTTTATGCTAAAATTGTGAAATTTGAGTTTTTGAGCGTTCATCGTCAAATCCGAGCGTTTCTCGTATATTTTGTTTCTTTTATTGTGATATGATCACGGGTTCGTGTTTCGTGTTGTGGTTGGCAGGAAATAGGACGCGAGGATCAAAGGTGGTGAAGAAACGAGCTTCGGAAACAAAGAAAGCAAGGAAAACTCAAGGAAAAGAGCCAGAAAAAAAGCTAAGGCAGAATCTCTTCGCACGAAGAGAAAAGTTCTTCGCACGAAGAGAATACTTAGCCAAAATTTCAAATGTCTTCATGTGGTATGATGTTGTCTCAAAGTGGGAAGACTTTTGCAAGAAGAGTTCAGACAGAGTGAAGATTCTCTTCGCACGAAGAGGAAAGTTCTTCGCACGAAGAGATTGGCCAGAATGTTAAATTCGTCCGGGGTCTTTTTGCAATTATCAGAAACTTTGTCATATCATTATAGAAAAGTATTTAAGTGTGCTAGGTCGACTTTTTCAGTTTTTTTTCACGTTAGAAACATCTTTTGGAGATCAAGAAGCTATTGGGAGAACTTAGGAGCTTTGGATCATCCGTTTGGATTCTCAACTCTTCTCTTTTCTTGATTTTCATGTTTAAACTCATGAAACTTATCGTTTTGAGTATGAATTTGAGTAGCTAAACGTTATTTTCTGGGAATTCTCGTTTGGTGTAGCTAGGGTTTGATCTAAATATCATGTTTTGATGATTGTGATTCATGTTTTAGCTTAATCTCACGTAATCTTTCATTGTTATGGATTATTCACGTTTGTAATCATATTATCTTTGCGAGTAGCTAACTTAGAGATAAACTTAATTAGTTTTCATGTGGTAACTCTGTGATAATTAGTCGGTAAATTGAATAATCCACCTAGTCGAATCAATGTTTGGTAACTCGACATCGTTAACTAGGATCGTTAAAGTAGAATTATGGTTTTAATGCATGCTTAAAAGCTAGAATAAACTTGGTAACTCGGTTTGCTTTGGTTTTAAGTATAGTGAACTTGCTTGGTAACTCGGTAAGTACAATATTTCTTGATTAATAGTAAAAGATACGTGGTTGTTTTACGAATCAAAACATAAGTTTAGATCAACCTAGTGAACCTAGAGAATTCCCGGTATTTTTCTCTTATATTACAAAAACCCTAAAACTCATTCTTTATTAATCGTGAACTATTTCACTCGGTTAATTGAGAATATTACGTTTTTATTTTAGTAGAATTAGAAAAAAACACAACCTGCGACGTGCCCACATAAGGTTTAGAATAATAATTAGTTTAAACAAAGTCCCTTGGGTTCGATAGCCTGGATTTCCGGTTTATTACTACACACGACAGATGTACACTTGCAGTTGGAGCGTGTCATTTGTCGTTGTTGAGATTTGTATTTCTTGTGATAGTTCGTTCTTGCTCGCTTGAGAAGAGAATGAAAGAAAGACGGTGGTGGAAGAAGAAGAAGTGGAAGGAAAAGCGTGGGATTTAGAGCATTGTTGTGATCAGTGCATATTCAAGAAGCTACTGGCCAACACTTATTCTCACTGCTTATTCACGTTTGGGGAGAAAATTGTAATTTCAAAAGTTCCGAAAAAGTCACTTGACTCCCCTCTGTGTTGCAACACTAAAATCCCCTCATAGCTTCTCTGATCCTGACTGGGTTTAGAGAGAAAAATTAAACATGTTGAAGCCCCATCTTCTCCGATCACCAAAACCACCGCCTTCCTCTAAACAGCTCTAATGGCCGAAACTGCCACCTTCGTTCACCATCACCAAAACTCAGAACCCCAATTAATCCCCACTCCTCCCTTTCTTTCGTCCACGGCAATATAAACCCAGAACCCAGCCATTTCCTGCAATAGAAACAGACAACTTGGGTCTTTTCCTATCAAGCTGAAACCAGGAACATGCACACCACCTCGCCTCCTGAAATTGCCGCTTCCACCGAAGTCTATCTGAACTGCCGTCTAGCAATTCACATACCCAATTCGACCCTCCATTGATTCAGACCACAACCCAAACCCGTGAAGATCCCATCAGCTGCCATGGAAATTGAGAATCCTGTGATAGCTATGTCCCAGTTTTTTCCGTCATCAACTAAAAAGCAATTCAAAATCGAGTCCCCCTCTTCCTTCAATGGGACTGAGACCAAATCAAACCCCGACATCTTCTCTTATATTTGTCTATAGAGAGTTCTTCCCCATAGACAACATAATCAATTTTATAGGAAGAGTACAAGGATGGGGTCCGGAAAAAAAATGAAGAGTACAAGGATGGGGTCCGGAAAAAAAATGGTGTTCACCAAGGGTTAATGTGATGATTGATTAGGGGGTTTATCACTCTATCACTAAGGACAAAGACACTATGGTTGGTCTTGTAGGACTGTTTTGCGAATTCAAGAGGGAGCAGTGCACATTAAAAGGGTTTCTAGCCATCTAAGAGAAGATTGAGGCATATGTTAAGATGGCTCAGTTAGAAGGAAAAGAATTTCAAATTGGACTAAGACATCGACCCCGGTGTGCTACCGCGCACTCGATCGTCACGGGAGCTCACATCATGAGTTCGGGAATTCTTCGTTCTCTTTTCGTCAGCAACAATTGATCAATCGACCCGATGTATTCACATACCATCCAGAGTCGCTCAGCAGCTTGCTGAGATTGCAAAATTCACTCAGGAAGAAGACAGCTCATTGGGAGATGCTTGGAGGAAGTTCAGCCGAATTCTCCGTAGATGTCCGAATCATGGGGAGCCATGGCACAAGCTCTTCCATTATTTCTACACTGCATTAGACAAGGAGACGTTTGACCAGTTAGATATGCTAGCTGGAGGTAACTTTATGGGGCTTGGGGCACAGCGAGCTCAAGATCTGCTGAACAACGTGTCAAAGAGAGAGTCTACACGAACTGAAACTCGTAGGTACTCCAAACCGGGGGATGCAGCCTTAGTCAACAAAATTGAATCTATGAAAAAAAAAGCTGGAATCCATGACCTCATCATTTCACGGCATGCACCCTCCATCACAGAAACCCATGGGTGAATTACTAGCAGATGAAAGCCAGGGATATGATAATAGTGTTGAAGATGTGAATTTTATGCGACAGCAGCAATGGCCTAACACCTATCATCCCAACAATCGCAATCACCCCAACTTCAGCTATGCCAATCCGAACAGTGGGTTATATGCACCCGGTCAGAGACCAAATGTTCCATATCAAGCGCAAAGGCAAGTTCCACAACTGCAGGCTCTACAAAAAGAAGAGCAAGAGACGAATGCTTTATTTAGAAAGCTCATAGCTAATCAAGACAGGATGGAGAGCACGATTGTCTCAATACAAGCCACAGTGAAGAGCCACGAGACCCAGATTGGGCAGATTGCCAATCAAAATATCAAACTCCCACCAGGTATGCTTCCAGCAAATACCATCACGCCTAATGAGCAGCTGAATGCCATCACAACACGCAGTGGCATCACTACTGAGGATCCCCCATATCCTAGCCACGCGCGAGCATAAGCAAGTATGGCAACCGAAAAGGCGTTGGATGAAGAAATTCCCGTGCCTACCGTGATTCCCCAATCAAAGGACACGAGTAGGAAGTCGGAAGAGAACCAAAAGCCTAAGGAGTATAGCATGCGTGTGCCATACCCGCAAAGGTTGAAGAGCCAAGAGGATGCAAAGCACTTCAAGAATTTTGTGGATATCTTCAAGAAGCTGCATATCAATATTCCCTTTGCAGAGGCCATATCACAAATGCCAAAGTATGCTAAATTTCTCAAGGACCTCCTTTCCAATAGGAGGCGCATGGATGATTTTGAGACAGTGACTCTGAATGAAGAGTGTAGCGCCGTTGTTCAAAAAGCGCTACCAAAGAAGATGAAAGATCCAGGTGGTTTCATCATTCCTGTGACTTTGGGAGATGCCTTTCATGGTAGCGCATTGTGTGATCTTGGCGCTAGCATCAACTTAATGCCTACATCAGTTTTTGAGCAGCTTGTTGTGGGAGATCCAAAATCCACTCGGGTGTGCTTGCAGATGGCTGACCGCACCATCAAACGCCTAAGGGATGTGTTGGAGTACGTGCTTGTGAGAGTCGAGGGACTTATCTTCCCCGCTGATTTTGTGATCCTATACATGGAGGCCGACGATGATGTCCCCCTTATCTTGGATGATGTCCCCCTTATCTTGGGCCGCCCGTTCTTTGCTACAGGGAGGACAATCATTGATGTGGCTAACGGAGAGCTAACTATGAGGATCAATGATGAGAAGGTGGCTTTCAACGTCTTTGAAGCTATGAAGTTTCCCGCGTATGCGGTGAGTGAGCAATGTTTTGGGGTGGAGGCATACACACCAGGTGAGGAGGAAGACATTTTATGGAGCGACTATATGAGGAGCTTTCTCTACTTGACTCTAGCGAAAAATAGAAAGCTATGGAGACCCATGGCGCCAGCCCTTACCCCTCTTTAATGAGGGAAGCAGGAAGACTCTTATTCCTTCTCTTAATATTGCTCCTATTTTAGAGTTAAAAACCTTACCTGCACATTTAAAATATTTATATCTTGGATCTAATGATACTTTGCCTGTGATTGTGTCTTCTTGTTTGGACAGGGAACAGGAGGAGCAATTATTGAAAGTGTTGCAGGAAAGGAAAGCAGCTATGGGATGGACCATAGCAGATATCAAGGGGATCAGCCCCACAGTTTGCCAGCACAAGATCCGGCTCATGGAGGACAGGAAGCCGGTAGTCCAATTTCAGCGCCGCCTCAACCCTCATATGCAGGAGGTGGTGAAGAAAGAGGTGCTTAAATGGTTGGAGGCGGGCATCATCTACCCGATTTCCGACAGCACATGGACTAGCCCAGTGCAGTGTGTCCCTAAGAAGGGTGGTATTACTGTGGTGGAAGGGGAGAAAGGTGATCAAATTGCTACCCGTACTGTTACTGGGTGGAGAGTTTGCATGGATTACCGCAAACTCAATGATGCCACATTGAAGGATCACTTCCCCCTCCCATTTTTTGATCAGATGCTTGATAGGCTGGCGAATCATTCTCATTATTGCTTTCTGGATGGGTACTCCGGGTACAACCAGATCGCCATTGAGCCAGCGGATCAGGAGAAGACGACATTCACATGTCCCTATGGGACTTTTGCTTTTCGACGAATGCCCTTCGGGTTATGCAATGCGCCTGCTACTTTTCAGAGGTGCATGATGTCGATCTTCTCAGACATGATGGAGCAGAACTTTGAGGTATTCATGGATGACTTTTCGCTTTATAGTGATGGTTTTGATGACTGTTTGCAGCAGCTGGCCCGGGTTCTTGATAGATGTATTAACACTAACCTAGTGCTCAACTGGGAGAAGTGTCATTTCATGGTGACTGAGGGGATAGTGTTGGGGCACAAGATCTCCAATAAAGGCTTAGAGGTAGATCGGGCGAAAATTGAGGTGATTGAGAAGCTTCCTTATCCTACATCTGTCAAAGGGGTACGAAGTTTCTTAGGACATGCATGTTTCTATCGGCGCTTCATTAAAGACTTCTCAAAGATCACAAAGCCTTTATCTGGGTTGCTTGAGAAAGCTGTCGTCTTTGATTTCAATGAACAGTGCAAGACAGCTTTTGATTTGCTCAAGAAAAAGCTGATCAGCTCTCCCATTATAGCCACCCCAGACTGGACCTTGTCGTTCGAGCTTATGTGTGATGCCAGCGATTATGCGGTGGGAGCAGCACTGGGACAGCGGAAAGACAAGGTAGCTCATGTAATTTACTATTCCAGTCGTACTCTTAATACTGCACAGGTTAATTATGCCACCACAGAGAAGGAAATGTTGGCTATTATCTTCGCATTGGACAAGTTTCGTCCATACCTTGTGGGTTCTCAGGTGACCATCTTCACGGACCATGCATCCCTCAAATATCTTCTTACTAAGAAGGATGCGAAGCCTAGATTGATCCGATGGGTGTTGCTAATGCAAGAGTTTGACATAGTGATCAAGGACAAAAAGGGAGTAGAGAACGTTGTTGCAGACCATTTTTCGCGACTGGAGAACGAGAAACAAGAAGATGTGCCAATTAGAGAAGATTTCCCAGATGAACAACTTATGGTAGTGGTAGCAGCTGTGCCTTGGTTTGCGGATTTGGCAAATTTCAAGGCGCTCAATATTGTCCCAAAAGACATGTCTTTCCATCATAAAAAGAAATTTTTCGCAGATGCACGACACTATTTCTGGGATGACCCTTATTTGTTCAGGTTGGGAGCTGACAACGTGTTGAGAAGATGCGTAGCTGAGCCAGACACTTTGGACATTCTTAGACATTGCCATGAACTGAATTGCGGAGGGCATTTTGGCAAAACGCGCACTGTGGAAAAGGTATTACAAAGTGGATTTTATTGGCCCTCTTTACATAAAGATGCTCATTTGTTCGTACAGCAGTGTGACCGATGTCAGAGAACCGGCATTATCTCCAACCGAAACGAGATGCCTCAGAATTTCGTGTTGGAAGTAGAGCCCTTTGATGTTTGGGCCATTGATTTTATGGGACCATTCCCGTCTTCGCTTGGAAATCTTTATATACTATTAGATGTGGATTATGTGACCAAGTGGGTGGAGGCAATGGCTTGCCCTAAAAAAGATGGAGCTACTGTAGAGAGATTCGTGCGTAAGAGCATATTTACACGGCTTGGGACCCCCAGAGCCATTATCAGTGATGAAGGATCGCATTTCGTGAACAAAGTCTTTGCCAATGTCTTGAGCAAATATGGGGTAAAGACGCATAAGATATCACTGGCTTATCATCCGCAGTCGAATGGGCAAGCAGAAGTTTCTAACCGAGAGATAAAAGGGATTCTTGAGAAGACAGTCAACCCGGGACGCAAGGATTGGTCTCTGCATTTAGATGATAGCTTATGGGCATATAGGACTGCTTACAAGACCCCTTTAGGCATGTCTCCCTATCCGTTAGTATTTGGGAAGTCGTGTCATCTTCCGGTGGAACTTGAGCACAAGGCATTCTGGGCTTTGAAGAAGATCAATTTGGACGTTAAGCTCTCAGGCGAGCTACGGAAGCAAGCACTACTCGAACTTGAAGAATTTCGATTGATGGCATATGAAAGTGAAAAAATCTATAAGGAGAGGACAAAACAGTGGCACGACAGGCACATCATCCCGAGAGAATTCGAAGTTGGACAGAGAGTGCTGATTTTTAATGCCAGACTAAAGCTGTTTCCAGGGAAATTGAAATCTAGATGGAGTGGTCCCTACACAATTACTGCAGTTTATCCGTGGGGATCTCTTGAGGTGGAGGATGCAAATGGGAACAGGTTTAAGGTGAATGGCCAGAGAGCGAAATCGTACGTGGATGGGAATTTCATTGGAGTCATTGAATGGCTTCATGCAACTCCCGCAATTTAATTAATCTCTGAGGTAACTGGGTCGGGCCGTCGACCTTAAATTACAAAGCGCTTGTTGGGAGGCAACCCAACCTATTTATTGCTGTAGAGTAGGTTTTAATACTGTTTTGTAAATTTTTGTTCTGTTTGATTTACTTGAGAGGTGCGAGAGAGTGGATTTAATATTTCCAATGAGTATGTGCAGGATTCTGAGGTGAAAGGCCTATTTCGGATCCCCCGTCTTGATGCGCGCGTGCGAAACAGAGTGAAATTGAAGAATTGCAGCCCAAAACGCGCATCGGGATCCGAAGTGAAGGAATTGGAGAATGAAGCCATTCCTGCACTTATTCAACACACGCACCTGGGGAAGATCATGTTCCCGGACTCCCCGTCTTGATATACGCAAGCTAGCTCACTGGCACGGATTACGAGGTGATATTTTGAAGAACAGACTGAAAACAGAATTGAAGAGTGCCATTATGTGGGGGTAGTCGAGAGCTTTCTGTGGACAGGTGGATCGCGTAAATCGGAGTCCGGACGAAGAAGTTTGGCCAAAAAGGATGTTAAGCGGGCAAAAAGGCGTCAAAAAGCATCTGGAATTGCCAAACGGGTACTTGGAAGGATCAAATTGAGGAATAAAGGATTCCCCGGACATTGGTAATCTTTTATAATGCAAAAGGAATCTCGAGGTCGAGGAGATTCATGAAGAAGCAAAGGCACGAGCAAAATGGCGAAAAAAGGATGTTCGAGCGGCTTAAAACATCCGGAAATTTTCAACGGATCTTCGAGAGCATGAATTTGAAGAATGAAATATTCCCCGGACTTTGGGAATCTTTTATTATGTACACGGGATCTCGAGGACGAGGAGATTCATGAAGATTCGAAGAAACGAGTAACTAGTCGAAGGAAATCAAGCAAAAGAGGGGATTATTAAGCAGTGCCCAGCTCTTCGCACGAAGAGAAAAGTCTTCGCACGAAGAGTTTTAACTTAGAAAAAAAATCTTCCTGTGACATCCTTCTGTCTCAAAACAAGAAGACTGTCACACGAAGAGGAATAAGGCCTACTGGACATTCTCTTCGCACGAAGAGAATGCCCAGAAGGCGCGAAAAGTCCAAAACGCCCGTGCCAAAGAAAGAGGGGGATGGATTTATAGAGGGGTATTTGTGACAAATCGTCTAAAGGGTATTTAAACCCCAGTTGACCCGAAAAATCATCAGCAGTCTCATTCTTCTTCAACCCGTCGAACAGTTCATCATCTCTCTCAACTCTCAAATCTTCAAATCTTCAAATCTTCACCAAATTAGAAGAGGTTGGAAGGGTTTTGCTCGCGAGAAGAAGGAGAAGAAGATTAAAACATGGAGTTTTGGCTCAATCGTCCTCTAACAAGCTGTTTTGGGGAAGAACAAAATCTAGGGTTCCATTCCTAGATTGAAAAATTGAAGCACTTGGAGGGAGATTCAGTCAAAAGTTCAAGAACAAACATCGACAGGGACTACGAGGGGAGTACGGAAAGAACAAATTTTTCACTTTTTTCGTAAAAATTTTCACCGGTCAGTTTGGCCCTTCTTGGTGAATTTTTCGCGGAAACAACACCTGTAAGAAAGGTACTCCAGGTGTCTCAGGTACTATCTAAACTAGCAATTTTAATTTTACGAGTCTAGGGACGATTGAGTAAAAGCCCATTTTTAATTTCTTTCGCTTAGTTGCGAACCTTGGGGGAGATTGATTAGAGTTCTAGGTATATCTGTTTAATTGCTATTTGTTAGTTGCTTTCGGTTACACTTCCTGTCACGGTGCACAGTTTAAATTTTCATCGTATTTGCTTGATTTGCTCAATGGCCTCAAAAAAGAGAACGACGGGCGAGGGGTCGTCTATGGAGGTGTCCGGTTCTGCTCCGCCTACCATAGAGGCGCCCGAGTCGCCCAAATGTGATTTGCTAAAAACCCCGTTTCCTAACCGACCTGTGATGAGACAAAGAAGATAGGGGAAGGTGAATGTGAGGAGACTGACTGAGTCGAACTTTGACTCGTATCGCTTCGTGGCCCACGAGGCCCATTATGATTATGACCATGACCATTACCTTACCAAATCGGGACAACCAGAGAAAGTGTTCGAATTTCACTCGGACATGCCCCCGCCTATTAAGAGCATTTACGATAGGGAAGGGCTTTTTAAGTGGTTTGAATTGGTCGGAATTTCGAGCTCCCCAATCGCTAGGGAGTTTGTTGTCAACCTTCGGTATGCGTTGGATGGTGAGAGTCGCGACCATAGGTTGGTGTACTGTCGAAACAAGTGGATAGTCTTCACACCGGAGTATATCGCCTTTTCACTTAAATTCCCACCTCTAGCGGATGCGTGTGCTTTTTCTCGGGTTGTGTCGGACGAGAACATTTATGAAAAGGTCAACAAGTTTTGTTTTCCTTCGGGTAAGTCTCCGTGGGATAGGAAAGGGTCAATGCTTAAATGGAAGGTTCCAACTGGGGAGTTAAAAACGGAGGCTCGATGGATTTGTGAGTTATTGGAGAATTGGGTTTTGGGAACTACCTCAAACCCCACATTCTCCTTTAGACTTTGTGTGATGGCGTTGTGTCTATGGGAGGGGCAGAGAATTGATATTCCTCGCTTCATATGGGGTAATATCATGGATCGAATTTCTAGAAACAACAAGATGGCCCCCGGACATACTTGCTTGCTCACCCACTTAGCCGTTGTTTCTGAGGTGGTGATTCCCAAATACGACAAAGTCATTCCTATCTTCCCTAAGAGAGAATGGTCCAAGTTTGACGCCACGGGCAAAGCCTTGAAGCGGAACAAGGGTCGAAGAAGAGTATAGTGGTGAAGAGAGCTGGTTTTGATGGTGAGGCAGCCTTCAACCAGTTGCGAGAGGAGATGACAGTGGATAGGGAAGAGAGGAGGCGTCAGTTTGAGTGCTTGCAAAGTAACCAAGCCCAATTGGGTAATTTGGTTCAAATGGTTGGTGAATGGGTGCTTTACTCGACTGAGGTGCCTAGAGAGGAGTTTGTGCCACCTGTCCCTACCACTGAGAGATGGTATCAAGGGGCCGCGTATGAGGCCCCGCCTGATGAGAATGTGGACGAGGAAGTTGGGGATGATGAAGACGGAGGCGAGGATGCCCCGTACTCCGAAGAGGATGAGTAGAGGAGAGAGAGCCCTTGCGCTAGGATTGTTGAGTCCTCGGTTTCTCGTTGAGGACAACGATGCGTCCTAGTGTGGGGGTGGTGGTACCTTTTACTAGCCTAGTGTCGAGTCTTGCATAGTCTTGTTTGCATATAGTCGTAGTCGTATTGTGTGAGTTTTGTGGTTGATGTCGTGTTTAATATATTGTCGTATTGTGGTAGGTGTATATATCTTTTCATTTAGTTGCATTCTTTTTAAATTATTGAGTCCCCTACCCGTATTGAGTCGTAGTCGAGTTGGCCTATGCATTTTGTCTTAAAAAAATAAAAAAATAAAAAAAAAAGAAAAAAGAAAAAAAATTAAAAATCATAAAAACTGAAAAATTTGAGAAAGGGCAATCGAAAAGAAGCTTTAAATTGGAAAAAAAATCAAGGAGTTGTGAGGAATTTAGGCGTAGGGCGTGACTTGCAACCGAGAACGACAATGTGAGTTCCCCTTAGTACGTATAGAGGGACTTTCTTTACGGGAATGCCCACCTATTTTACACACGTACTTGATTTTCAAAATCTAAAGTGTGTGTCGTGCTTTCTTACAAGAGTTGAGCTAGGTGTGAGCTAAACAAGCCAAACGTTCTTGTGTACGTCTTAGGTAGTCGCCAACCCGCCCCGTAGTGGCACACGAAACAGCTGTGCGAGGTTGTGTATTAGAGCACTCACTGCTTATAGAACTCGCCTTGTAGGACCACTAGAAAACCCGAGTTTGAACCTTGGTTTATTTGATAACCTTTTGACCTAGGGTGACGATTCTTGGCCTTCATCACAAATCATTTAGAATCACCACTTTAGTGCATCACGAGGGGGTTGTAGTTGAGGGGGTTCGATGAGGGAGAGCTTATTTGCATATACTTGTGCAATCCTACATGATCGCATGCGCGATAGTTTATATTTACGAGGGGATGCGAGGGTGAGTGTGAGTAGGCTTGCGCAGTTCGGTGTGGCGGTGATCCATGTCACTACATCATGGACACAAGTGTGGAGAGCCGTGAGTGCGTGATATCTAATACGCACGGAAATGGGGTTGGTTGATATTCATTGGTGGATCATGCTAGGGATCGGTTCTTTGCTTCGTTGCGATGTAGGAGGATCGGTTGGATTAGGCATGAGACTTTCGTATACTTGACTGCTTGAGAGAGGGGCGAGATGATGTTCTAGTGTGGGGGTGTCGACTATTGACTACGGACATGGAAATTGAGCTTTGACGACTCCAGCCCCATGCATGCTTTTATATTGATTTCGGCTTGTTTTGTGGCACCATGTACTTCATCGAGATAGGGGGGAGATGATTTTTCGTGTGATTCTTATTCATCGGTTTGTTTGCTTTCCTTCCCCTTGTTATTTGTTACTCTTGGAAGAACCACTCGTGTAATTTGGGATATGTTGGAAGACGGTGTTGAGAGAAAAAAAAATAAAAATCAAGAAAAAAAAATGAAAAAAATATATATATATAAAAAAAATCAGAAAAAAAAAAGAAAAAGAAAAAAAAAAGAGAGAGAAAAAAAGGAGAGATTGAATAAAGAAAGAAATTTGAGCGTATTGGAAATTGAGTGGTGGAAAGTTGCTAGTTCGTTGACAATGGTTTACATTTCGTGCACGTATCGCCATGGTAGCCACGGAGATCGTAATTGTACCGGGGTTTGAGGGAATCGAGGGCCGGAGACGGTGAGTTTCGGGTTGCGCGTTCTATCATCGTGGTGAGGGTGTGAGAGATGTGGGTTATAATGTGAGAATGTGACGCTTTAGGATGTGCTTCATCGTGATTATCTTTATGTCCCTAAGCCTCAACATTTTAAAACCCGGTAGCGGATTAGGAGCTCGGACCTTGAACGTGGCTTAGCCTAGCGTAGCCTCTTACTTTTATCGGCACACGCGAAGAGGTAGGTTATTCTTGTACTTAGTAAAGCTAGGCTCTCTATACGATCTAAGGGAAAGTCGTGTTGTCAAGTTTAGTTTCAATTCACGCCTTGTTCCTAAATTTCTCATCAATCCATGATATCCGGTTTAAGTCGATTGAGATTGCCCGATCTCGCAAAAGAAAAATAAATCTTTAATTTCTTGCATTGTATATATTGTGTTTGCATGTAGTTGCATTGTTTATAATCGAGTCGTGTCGGCTAGTCAAAGGTGGCTTGTGTTTGGATCTTGTCCTCGGACTCGTAGGTGATGTTGTGATAAGTATGCAATGGAAAATGTGGTATGTATGCAAAGAAAGTTTGGAAATCGGGAGAGGTTTGAGGAAGTGAGATGAGATTGTGAGAATTGGCTTGAGGATTTGCTCGGGACGAGCAAAATGTAGTGTGGAGGTAGTTGATAACTCCATTTTGGAGTTATATTATTCCATATTTTTGCTATGTTTTGCGTGCTTATCATGGAGAATTTTATCGTCTTTGAGTGTTTTATGCTAAAATTGTGAAATTTGAGTTTTTGAGCGTTCATCGTCAAATCCGGGCGTTTCTCGTATATTTTGTTGCTTTTATTGTGATATGATCACGGGTTCGTGTTTTGTGATGTGGTTGGCAGGAAATAGGACGCGAGGATCAAAGGTGGTGAAGAAACGAGCTTCGGAAACAAAGAAAGCAAGGAAAACTCAAGGAAAAGAGCCAGAAAAAAAGCTAAGGCAGAATCTCTTCGCACGAAGAGAATACTTAGCCAAAATTTCAAATGTCTTCGTGTGGTATGATGCTGTCTCAAAGTGGGAAGACTTTTGCAAGAAGAGTTCAGACAGAGTGAAGATTCTCTTCGCACGAAGAGATTGCCCAGAATGTTAAATTCGTCCGGGGTCTTTTTGCAATTATCAGAAACTTTGTCATCTCATTATAGAAACGTATTTAAGTGTGCTAGGTCGACTTTTTCAGTTTTTTTTCACGTTAGAAACATCTTTTGGAGATCAAGAAGCTATTGGGAGAGCTTAGGAGCTTTGGATCATCCGTTTGGATTCTCAACTCTTCTCTTTTCTTGATTTTTATGTTTAAACTCATGAAACTTATCGTTTTGAGTATGAATATGAGTAGCTAAACGTTATTTGCTGGAAATTCTCGTTTGATGTAGCTAGGGTTTGATCTAAATATCATGTTTTGATGATTGTGATTCATTTTTTAGCTTAATCTCACGTAATCTTTCATTGTTATGGATTATTCACGTTTGTAATCATATTATCTTTGCGAGTAGCTAACGTAGAGATAAACTTAATTAGTTTTCACATGGTAACTCCGTGAGAATTAGTCGGTAAATTGAATAATCCACCTAGTCGAATCAATGTTTGGTAACTCGACATCGTTAACTAGGATCGTTAAAGTAGAATTATGGTTTTAATGCATGCTTAAAGCTAGAATAAACTTGGTAACTCGGTTTGCTTTGATTTTAAGTATAGTGAACTTGCTTGGTAACTCAGTAAGTTCAATATTGCTTGATTAATAGTAAAAGATATGTGGTTGTTTTACGAATCAAAACATAAGTTTAGATCAACCTAGTGAACCTAGAGAATTCCCGGTATTTTTCCCTTATATTACAAAAACCCTAAAATTCATTCTTTATTAATCGTGAACTATTTCACTCGGCTAATTGAGAATATTGCGTTTTTATTTTAGTAGAATTAGAACAAAACACAACCTGCGACGTGCCCACATAAGGTTTAGAATAATAATTAGTTTAAACAAAGTCCCTTGGGTTCGATAGCCTGGATTTCCGGTTTATTACTACACACGACAGCTGTACACTTGAAGTTGGAGCGTGTCATTTTTCGTTGTTGAGATTTGTGTTTCTTGTGATAGTTCGTTCTTTCTCGCTTGAGAAGAGAATGAAAGAAAGACGGTGGTGGAAGAAGAAGAAGAAGTGGAAGGAAAAGTGTGGGATTTAGAGCATTGTTGAGATCAGTGCATATTCAAGAAGCTACTGGCCAACACTTATTCTTACTGCTTATTCACGTTTGGGGAGAAAATTGTAATTTCAAAAGTTCCGAAAAAGTCACTTGACTCCCCTCTGTGTTGCAACACTAAAATCCCCTCATAGCTTCTCTGATCCTGACTGGGTTTAGAGAGAAAAATTAAACATGTTGAAGCCCCATCTTCTCCGATCACCAAAACCACCGCCTTCCTCTAAACAGCTGTAATGGCCGAAACTGCCACCTTCGTTCACCATCACCGAAACTCAGAACCCCAATTAATCCCCACTCCTCCCTTTCTTTCGTCCACGGCAATATAAACCCAGAACCCAGCCATTTCCTGCAATAGAAACCGACAAACTCGGTCTTTTCCTATCAAGCTGAAACCAGGAACATGCACACCACCTCGCCTCCTGAATTGCCGCTTCCACCGAAGTCTATCTGAACTGCCGTCTAGCAATTCACATACCCAATTCGACCCTCCATTAATTCAGACCACAACCCAAACCCGTGAAGATCCCATCAGCTGCCATGGAAATTGAGAATCATGTGATAGCTATGTCCCAGTTTTTTCCGTCATCAACTAAAACGCAATTCAAATCGAGTCCCCCTCTTCCTTCAATGGGACTGAGACCAAATCAAACCCGACATCTTCTCTGATCTTTGTCTATAGAGAGTTCTTCCCCATAGACAACATAATCAATTTTACAGGAAGAGTACAAGGATGGGGTCCGGAAAAAAATTGGTTTTCACCAAGGGTTAATGTGATGATTGATTAGGGGGTTTATCACTCTATCACTAAGGACAAAGACACTATGGTTGGTCTGGTAGGAATGTTTTGCGAATTCAAGAGGGAGCAGTGCACATTAAAAGGGTTTCTAGCCATCTAAGAGAATATTGAGGTATATGTTAAGATGGCTCAGTTAGAAGGAAAAGAATGTCAAATTGGACTAAGACATCGACCCCGGTGTGCTACCGCGCACTCGATCGTCACGGGAGCTTACATCATGAGTTCGCGGATTCTTCGTTCTCTTTTCGTCAGCAACAATTGATCAATCGACCCGATGTATTTCACACACTCGATCGTAAGCGAGTTTGCATTGTTCCGGACGATGTTTTCTTGGGGATTGTTCTTGCAATCTCTGGTCCAATCTGTTCTCTCTCTTTACTTACCTTTTAGCACATCGCTCTAGGATTTTATTTTGACCACTTCATCACGGTGCATAGTCGCCGCTGGGATTAGCCAGTAAAATCTTAGGGAATACTTGAGTACTTGCTTAATTTCGGTACACACAACTTGTCACGCGCACGTAGCTTGAATTATCTCTAAATTTATTACAGCAACCTTCTTGTGCCATGCTTCTGACTCCGAGTAGAATCACCGCCCCTCGCATTGGATTGATGAGTCATATGGATGACCTCTAAATTCGTTGAGGACAACGAAGCGCACAAGTGTGGGGGGATTTTTAGCTATTTGCTAGCCATGTCTATGTCTTGCATCGCTAGTTACATTTAGATTAGAATGTTGTATAGTGGGTCAGTGTCGTATTTGTAGTCATTGTCGTGTTTTCCTTATACTAAAGTATTGTGCGTTTATTTATATTTCATTGTTTTCACTTTTATTATTAAGTCACCATACCCAAGGTTGTTGGTTAATCGAGTTGGCCCAATCATATAGAGTTAGGAAAAAATCGAGAAAAATGACAACTTAAGACTTAGAAACCGAAGAGAATCCAATGAAAGAGTTCATGAGAGTAGGAAGCACCGTGGTAGGGATACTTTAATTCTAGTATCTTGTGCTCAAGTCTCACGGATTTCTCGGGTAGTCAGATTGTGAAAGTAGACAATGGACATACTTTTTGCTTCTTTAGTGTGCTAGGAGAATTGAGTCTCTAGGTGGTTGAATAATCCGTTTTCAGTGGAAACTTGTGGACTCTTGGAATCTGGGATGGACTTTCGTGTTGAGTCGGTTCCATGTGGTACGAGTCTATGGCCTAAGCGAAGCCGGGGAGCATACACCACCATCCCTTAAGGTGGTTCCAAGAGAAAATCCTAAAAAGCCCACACTCTTAAGCTCTAATGCGCGGTTTTAAAACAAAACAAAAATAGGAGGAAAAGAAAAGAAAATGAAAAATTTGAAGAAAGATGTGCTTCAAGGAGAAACAACCTAATGTGCTTCCGTTTTCTAGAAAAATTTGGATTCAATCCAATGTAGAGCTTAAGAGGGAAACTAAAGTCAAGCCGTATTACACAGGAGTTGTGTCTCCCGTCAATGGAAAAATTTGTATTTTAAAAGCAATAACGACTAAGAAGGTCTGAAAACCTCAAATGACTTGGCGAAGAAAGACCACTTCGTGACTTGAGATGCCTAGACCCTCCGAGTCAAAAGACGTGTTGCACAAACACTCTGTTGTCGGGGCACACAATATTCGGTGTATTAATGCTCTCCAGGCTTAAACAAAAGGATGTCGCAATGTCAATCATTCTCATGGATTCAAGGGAACTCGCCTTCATTATTGTAGCAAATCTATATCTAGTTCTCTGAAAGTGTAGGGGATTCCTTAGTTTTCTAAATTACTCTCAGCAATACATGATAATGGAGTCGATTTCTATCCTAATATCCTATGTATATAGACTAAGAATATACAATTGATAAATAGTATAATCTGTCGATATTCAATATCCTCATCAATGATTACCTTCTCTATCAGTTTGTGTGCTTATTTTGATTGAATGTAGCACATGGAAACGTGGATACGTGCTTGCTTACTATATTTGAATTACTACATTTGAATTCAACTAAGAGACATTGTAGAGTCAATGGTGATTTGAAGTAGTGTTTTGATGTTGATCAGGCAAGTATGATTTGAACGTAATGATTTTTTAGTGGGTATGTTGTAATAAGTAATAACACGATTCAGTACTCCGAGTTACAATAGAGTTCTCGGTGATTTGCAAGTTTTGGAGGGCCGAAACTAGCATTCATGTGTTTGGCAAGTTGCATTTTGTTATAGTTTTGTCCTTCACAAATCACAACCCCATCATCCATCTCATTTATAAGTAGTAATAGAACTAGATTGCAATGTTACAACTTTTCTCTCAATACATATCTCAGTCTAAAAAAAAATTAACATGCTTCTATACTGGGACTCAGCGCGCTCATCAAAACTTGCACATATGATATCCGCTTCAGAAATCGTGTTGATGCAGTAACCTTTCCGTCTTGTTCGAACATCCCTCTCTCGGATATCCATGGTATAGGCTCAATAGCAGCGATACTAGAATCTGTGGCAGGGGATAGATCTTTCGCATTGAGCGCAAAGGGGTGCTCCAACAACTGTTTAGCTGTGGGTCTCTTCTTGTAATCTCTCTGAAAACACAACGTTAGAAAATCTTTCGCCGCCTCGGATATATCTTCTGGTATAGCTGGTAACTCCGTACTAAATCCAATCTCGTACAACAGCTCTTTCTTGTACCTCAACTCCACGGAACTTTTCCTGTAAACATCTCTAACACGGTGCAGCCTAATCCCCAGATGTCCAAAGGTGATTCGTTCATGCCATAAGCGATCGCCTCCGGCGACAAGTACTGTGGAGTGCCCCGGTACCTATCCATCTTTTCTTCTAATTGATAAACAACATCATCGCCGTCTTTGGGCTTTGCCATGCCAAAATCGCTTATCTTCACCTTGTTACTTTGACCGTCGTCCGAGGGGAACACGAGCATGTTTTTTGGTTTAATATCGCAGTGGACGTAGTTACGTTCGTGGATGCAAGCCAATCCTGTCAAAATCATGAAGGTATACTTACTCGCTTCATTCTCCGGCAGTCTACCACCGGCTCTGTCGATGAGATCCTGTAGGCTTCCTCCTGGCGCCAACTCGAGCAGTAAATTATAGGTCCTCGATGAGATCCTGTAGGCTTCCTCCTGGCGCCAATTCGAGCAGCAAATTGTAGGTCCTCTTCCCCTTCTCCATGCTTATGTCTTGACCGAAGCAGGTCACTATTTCTGAGGAATCCCGAAACAGAGAAAGATACTCTGCTTCTAGTTGAAGCTCTTCGGCGTCCCAGACTCCGGCCGATTTGACGGCGAGTGGTGCATACCCATGACGGGTTGCTAGGAATACATCACCTTGGCCGCCATCACCAATGGGTTTGCTTTTAACCCAAGCCATGATAAACTGATGAGGGTTTTGGGGTGATTAGTTATGGGAAATTGGGAATACATCCCACTGTGTATATATATATATATAGACTACTTCTATAATGGCGGTGTTGTTTCCTAATCTGTATATGATTAGAATTCGCTGAATGGTTCTATTTCCTTATCTTTCTCCATCTTGTATTCCTTCGATGAGCATATTTATATGGATAAAAGACACTTTTACCACCTTTAGTTTGATTGAAGGACACTTTCACCCCGTTTAGTTTTGGGAAAAGATACTTTCACCCCTTTATTGTGCCGGAACCTCATATAACAGACACCCTCTGATTGTACCTCTTTATTGTGTCGAAACTTCAAGTAACTTACACCCTTGATTGTACACCTTTATTGTGTCGAAACTTCAAAGTAATCGACACCCTCTATCTGTACAGGCATGAATCTGAGGGTATAGTACGCCACTGAATATAATTTTGGAGATAAATCCCTCCCCCATATCATCCGTAGAATCTACTATACCCTTGGATAACCCTTACATTTTGCATTATGTTGCGACAATTTCGTCTCAAAAATAATTTTCAGTGAGAGATCCCAACTCCAAACTAACGCTGTCACGATAAGGGCTATAAGTTTCTTGAGTTCGGCACATTAAATGGGTGAAAGTGTCCTTTTCCAAACTAGAAGAGGTAAAAGTGTTCCTCAATTAAACTAGAGGGGGTGAAAGACACTTTCACCCTATTTATGTACATACAAATGCGTTAATCCCAAAGTTACATTTTCCAACAGTCACGGAGAAAAAAAGGAAATAACAGAAACCACCTATGAAGTATGAGTATGACCAATTACCAAGCAGATACTTTGTGGTCTGGGTGATAGCACAAATCACGCCTCCATTGATCTAATGTTGCGATCGTTAACAACCTTCTGTTGGAACCCAATATTCAAAAGATTCGCCGTATCTGAATGTGACCATTTGTCGGATGAAACAGAAGGGCGAAAAAAAAAACCTCTAAACCGGTAACCAGTTATCGTGGTATAACCAACGCATCAATAAGGCCTCAGATAACCAGGGTTACGAATCAATATCTCGCAAACCAAGATCATTAGCAATTGAACTAAATGCTTACGAACATGATATCGAAGTCTATTCATTGCTAAAGTCAACTATGTCACTATACAACGACCATGGCTCGAAGGATACAACATCAATGTTCTGAGTTCTGACTACATACTTCACTACGATGACTCCTCTGGCCTAAATGAGTAGGAGTACATCCTTCAAGCACATACAATTTCTCTTTACATAAAATATCTCGCTACGAACAAACAACGAACACACAAAACTGGACCTGACCACTGCAGCCGAAAATGCCAGAGGGAAGGGGGGTTTAAGTGAATATAGTACATCCTAATTCCTTGGCAGCCATGTCCAGAAACTGTGTGGGCATTCCAGTAGAAAGTCTGCTATGAGCTTCCCATGTTAGACACTTCTCCATATCTGCCTGCCAGTCAATGTTGCCTACATACAGGTACTTGTAAGTCGAAACGGATGAATCATGAACCAGCTGTTGATGAGTTCTCGATTTTACTGAACCCGTGTGCAAAATATCACGAAGAACAGATATGCTTAGAGCTCGGACATGGGCGCTCGGATGACATAGGCACCGTATTGTAGCAGGTAGTCGGCACTGCAAGAGTTCGTGACATAAAATCACATCAGAGAATTTCTTGTCAAGGCACGAGAAATTATTTCTCCTTCGTATGGGTGTGTGTGGAGAAAGTATTCATTAGGGCTATCCCCACCACGTGGCATGCCAATCAGTTTCTGACAAATAGTCAAATAAATTCGTGGGTTTCATTTGACTGATGCACATTTGTTCATCTCTGATTGACGTGCCCCACCACGCAGACATGCCATAGCGGTGGGGCTAGCCCCGATGAATACTCTGTCGTGTGTGTGTGTGTGTGTGTGTGTGTGTGTGTGTGAGAGAGAGAGAGAGAGAGAGAGAGAGAGGTCCAGTCTTGGTTCTAGATGACATTAACTAGGGCTTTTCAAGTACCTTTAACAGGTTTGAAAGGCCATCTGCAACTGCAAGTCCCGACTCTCCCCACTGAAGAACTGGCTGAATCGCTCTAGCTGTTGCTTCCAGGAGCTGCACAATATGACATGGAACATGTGAAGATCAATGAACCTCTAGACCAGTCACCAGTTTTATATGTAGAAATGGCATAGAAGTTCATGTTAAGCATATATTAATATCTCAAGCATGTTTGGGGTATCATAGGTACTTTCGTGGTTAGGGTTTCTCATACTCTAGCTTACCAAAGCCAGTCATGTTTATTGTAAATATATTGATTTGATTTTTATCAATACTATTCAGTTTATATATTATTTTCTCAGTTCAGAGCAAACACAACTTTGAAAACAAAGGTAAATCTCCTTATGCTAAAAAGAAAATAGATGAGATTTTACCTCCAACTGTGGTAGAGTGCATGCTTCTCCGTCAACGAGCATCCCATCTGTGGCTCGCAGGAGAACATCAGAAGCACTAGCCAAAATAAGCAACGATTCTGGGGTATCATGAATTCTCATTAGCTCTGCAATCAACTTCACAATTCGCTGGTTGATTCTCCACATCTGGTGACCCTCATCGTCGTCTTTCGCAATCCAAGGCTGCAATTCCCTTTCAGCCTGACAAGCAAATAGACAGGGACGAGAAAGTGACTAAACATATGACGGGGTTATATACAAATAATGTATACAAACAATTAGCTGCTAACTTGGACACTTGGTAGGTGTAACCTTCGTATATTCAATGAAAATTTTGAGTTGAAATTTGAGTTGTATGAGAAAGTGTATGACAAGAAGTTTTCTAATTACTTATTTATATTCTCTAGCTATCACTACCAAGCACTATAAGGCTGAGTAAGGGAGTTCCCTAATATTATTACTCAAACGATATAATGCAAGTTGAAAGATAAACGAAGTCTGGACCTGAAGAACAACAGCAGTTGCAGCTTTTGCCGGTGATGCTGATACGACATTGCAGAGTGCATCAACCACCTGTAGATTCATAACCGTAGTCAACTAACAGTTTCTTCCATCACAGAAATAAATATGCAATATAAAAATATAGCAGTGCTCAAGCTTGCAAGTTACTCGTGTAGTTGTGTGAACTTTGTACATGTTAAGTTCTATTTCAAAGCAATATAAACAAAGCCAGAAAGCCATTCTTATACCTAGATGATAGCAAAATGAAATAATATTATCATACCACCAAAGCTTATTTTATCTTACTAGCATGAATAGAAATCAACTCTTGATTGGAGAACCAGATGACTCTTCGCATTAAAAAAGGATTGGCAAACTGAAATATACATTTTTGGAAAAATAAAAATGCAAAGTGGGAACTGGATCAACTTGAAAATAGATATCCTTCTTTGAATAACCATGAAAAAATGGGGATACAACATCCTTGGCTAAATACAGCACCCAAAGATAGAATTACCGAAAAACTGTAAGTAGCTTGGAATTCTCGAGAATCACGAAATAGGTTCTACAAAGTACTGTGATTTTTTACTAAAAAGGCTAAACTAATGTTTTTTTTTTCCAAGAACTACGTTCCACGGGTCACGAAAGACTACTCATAGGACCTTTTTGTGATTCATTCAAGATGTAAGTTAATTAAAAATACACATTTTAGCATGTCAATTCAGAAGTACTAGTGATTGACAAATAAAATTAATGTTAAAGAGGATATTATTTCTATTGTCCGAGAAGATATTACCTGCCTCCAACCTTGTTGGGCAGAAGTACTTTCTGCAGTTGGTTGTGTTTCAGGAACATCAATCAATTTGTGCCACAGCAGTGAAACAACAGAAAAGCATAATTCTTGCTTCTCTAAAAGTACCGACCGCAGAAGAACTTGTGCTCTGCAATTAAATCCTAAATGCCTATCCATTGTGAGGAAATTCGCCAAATCCGAAGCATCTAATAAGCATTTCGTAATCCCCTCATCGGTGGGACATTCAGCGACTTCCTTCACATGCTTGGCTTTCTCTCTGTTAATTGAAGTTCCAGAATCTTCCAAGTTATTGGGCTGAAGGGAAGATGCCTGCAGTGACTCTGTCCAGGTAATGCTGGCATTTCCATTATGTTTTCTTTTATTAAGAATCTGAGGAATATCTAGTGGTTCTGCCTTGTTGACTATGGATGCAACAACTTTTCTGTGAAGATCAATAAGATTGTAGAGTGAAGATGCCCTTGAATGTATTTCATTATCCCATTTGCACCGCATCAGTACTGAAAGAGCATGCATACAAGCTTTTGACCGTCTAAACAATTCAGATATATGAGCTGCAACCATAGCTGCAGCTACTATCTCATTTGAACTGTAACTCCATGAGGTACCAACTGAAGATGGCTTAAGAGAAAATAATGCTTCTAAAATTGTCAATATTCTGTGAGTGTGACGAACTGCTGAGTCAACGCTACTCTGAAGGTTATTAGAAGAACCATTTATCTTTGCCGGCTTTGCCAATTTCGGAGCTTCTTTTGAACCAGATTGTTTACCCCCTCTTGACATCAAGGGGAATAACTGAAGTTCACACGAAAGGGCACACACAGCTGCTAAGACATAGGAATCAAATGCAGCAACAGGACCTTGCTTTTTAGTCTTGCCATTTCTCATCTCTGTCTGGTTATTTGCAGCCACTTGCTGAGTTTCACATTTTCTGTCTGGACCATAAGCATTTTCTTTTCTTGGCCTTTTGGTTCCGTTGGACTGAGCTTCATGGCTTACACAAACAGTTAACACAACAAAAAGCAAGCGTGAAGCAAGCTCCACGGAGGCACACGATTCCAGAAATAGTGAGTGGACCATTGTACGTAGCTCAGCGACAGCAAGATTTTTGGAGGCAGACCCGACACCAGACAGATATCTAGCCTTCCTTATTTCTTCTCTGGAGGCCTCAGGTGGAAATGTTCTTTGAAGAATTGCTTCAACGGTAGCGACAAAGATTTTCATGAGACAAGCTTCAGATGGACTTCCACGAGGAAGATACTCCAGCACTTTAAGGAGAGGTATATACAAATTCCAGGATAGAGTAGGAGGTTGCAACGGTGTTGCAACAATTATTTCAGGAAGGTCAACAGCCGAGGAACTTAATGGTATCAAACCATAAGCAGCCTCCCATATGGTGCATATCCTCCATTCAACCTCAGGACCATGAGCGCAAAGCATTGATGCGATTCCTTGCGCTGTGGCCTCTATTGTTGCTTCAGCTGCAGGGACTTCTATCTGATCAAAAAAATTGTATGGACGACAGTTTAGTAAGCAGACTTTCAGAAAAAAGACCTGAATAAGGACATCATAAAAAAATGCTCTTTAGCAACCCCGGACATTCAGCCCAAGTAATAGCATTTGAGATAGTAGTTGCTTCAAGTTACCTGCTTCTTGTAGGAAGATATATAGCCCACCACAGGTTCGTGTTGAACTTCAACTCCTTCAACTTGCCGGAGGGGTGGAAAAAGTAGTGCAGGCTGCGACAGTATGCGAAACAGCAAAGCTGCAGCCGCATCTGCAGCAATGCCTGCTCTCATAGACATTGCTATTCCAATAGCGCGCAGGAAATGAAGATGCATCCAGTTTCTTGGAAGCTGTATAACCATTAATGTATCACACATTTTGCAGTTAATACTTAAACAAATCTATCAATTTCGCAATATGAAGGCAATAACTATAAGAAAATTTAAATAACAAGAAGTGAAGGATGAGCACTAAGATAAGCCTTAAGCATCAGTTGTCAGAGTAAATTCATATACTCAAAATGTTGATTGGGAAATCGTGTATCATGGACTGGATATCTGTATAATAGAGTTTTTAACCACTGTGGAATGACTAGGCGAAGGCTGTTGATTATAATGCACTATATTACTGACAAGACAAGTTTTGAAAGATTAGTGAACTTTAAGTTAAGAGTTATGTAACTGAATGATAAGCAAATATAGCCCACTTCTTTTCCTTTAATATGTGTCGTTAGAATCCATGTGGTTCTACCTCAAAGGCTCAAACCAATTAGAAGTGAGGAGAGTACCCCAGGACCTAACACAAGGCTCTCATCATACCGATGTGATACAAATCACTACATGCCTCCTCACATGTAACATCATACAAGCTAACAAGTGGAAAACACAAATGGGTGGCGGTAAGCAGATGTGGGCCACATGGCCAACAAAAAACAACTAGCCTGCACTCTGATAGCATGGTAGAATCCATAAGGTTCTACCACAAAACCAATTGGCAATGAGGGGGGTAACCATGACCTAATTAACTACACGCAATGCTCTCAACATCCCAATGTGGGACAAATCGCAGCAAATACTATTACTGCTTATAAAATAAAAGAAGAGTGCTAAATACCATACTGTTTTTTTTAAGTTAACAAAACTTTATTGAAAAGAGAGCCTCAAGATGAGGTAAACACCACACTGTTCCGTTGTAGCTAAGGAAGGATGTCCGGCTAAGAACTTTTTTCTTTGAGTTGAACCATTCACATATCTCTCTGTATCATGGTTGCTTGGGCTAAATACCATACTCTTCTCTTGTAGCTACTGAAGGATTACAATTCTCGTATGTCGCTGTACCATTCATCATGGTTGATTGGGCAAAAATTCAAAAAACTAAGTTCCAGGATGGGAGAGAGCACTTGCCCCTTTGAACCTGAACCAACTAACCTCTCTGATTTATCTATTTTAGAGATTCTAGCTTGGTTAAGAAAGCTGTTACCAAGCAGTTCAGCTAGTTAATATTTACATACCCACTGATGGATTTGCAATGTCAATCTACTCCAGAGTGGATTTACCTCCAAGCATAAGTGAAGGTGCACTAGCATAGCACTTACTAGACTGAAGTCCAACCAACGCTCAGCATGAGGATAACTCAATGCAGTTGGTAGTGAGAAGTGATGACAACTTGAGATGCTATGTTCTTTAATCGTTCAGTCTCTAGCATGCCATTATACTGTACATAAAGGTGAAGAAGATTCAACTCACCCTCACACCAGATGCATAATCCTCAGCTGCTCTAAGCAGTTCCACAAGTTGCACAGCAGCGTCAAGAGCATCAGGAGCCCAGGAAGGTGGTGCTTCTAGAAGTCCAAGGAGTAGCCTTTGCGTGGCACTGGGACTAGCAATTGCATAATAGCTGCACAGAAAAAAGCCAAACCTGATTTAGTATTCAAGTAGCCCAAGGGGAATGAGGAGAGAGATCCAAAGATTTACCGGTGAAATAAACGGGCATATGGCTCAAGAGCAGGTAGTCCCGCGACAAGATGTTCATCCATAGCCGTTGTTGGAGGAGGAAGCATTAGAGCAGGAACAGCAGCTGCAGTTAATGTAGCAGTCTCATAGCGAGAAACTTCCTCATCACAGACACTTAATATGACACCAGCACCATTTGCAACAGCCCACCTTGGAGTTGATGGAATGAGCTGAGGATGCTTCCCTGATCCGCGTGATGCTGAAGAAAAGCAAAAGTAGCTGCCAGTGAGTATACAGATAAATTCTCCAACAAAATGTCTGTCAACTTCATAGTATATAATTTGCATTAACCAGGTAAGTTATTCACCTTTCTCTTCTTATTCGTATCTGTGATTTTATGTGATATTCAAGCTATAAATATTAAATAAGTCGGAACCAATTGCTTTGTCACTCATAGTATAAAAAATTCAAATATACATATAAAAATAGTAATGATGATATTGATGCATTACTGCAGTGTCCATATCCTCATTTTTTTCTTACTTTTTTCTTTGTTTTGAAAATAGCATGCCCCTTGTCCATTTTCGTATCATATCCGACATCCATCCGTATCCGTGCTCCTTAGTCAAACAGTAATTCATACATATTCAAACTTGAAGACCCTAAGATTCTGACCTCCAAGTCGCATATAACTTTTATTTCTGCAGAAACAAAATCCTTCTAGGTACTGGCATGGGTTACTGGGTACTGCAATGTAGACAAATGATGCTAAAAGATCATTGTTTAAGAGCCTAGTAATGCTCTAAAATACAGCATGACATATATTTGAGTAGTATATTAGCCTACTCTAAAATACAGCATAATAGCCAAGTTATTTGAGGAGCATATTCCTACCCAAAAAAACACTGTCGAACATTATTCAAGTATAAAATTTTCTAGAGAAAAATGTCAGATCAATTATGTCAAGGAACGGCAATACATGACTGCCTCGAATTGAAGTCACAGCATGAAGAGAGTCCACTTACTAATTGAAGGTGGCTTGAGTTCTCCACCAGCATATTTCCCCATCACTCCGCCACACCTGTTAAAGCAGAAAAAGTGAGTACATAATAGTCATTAATGTGTCGTCGCAAGACCTCTCAGAACAGTTAGATTATGGTTTTACATATCTTCTGAATATTTTGCATGATGCCAGAAAAATTAAGTTTAAAGATTAGAGCCTGTTGTTTTCAGTATGGCTACGTTTGCTTCAACTCAAACTACTTTCCTATAAATATTCAAACAGTACTTTGAAATTACTCACCAACGCGACATTCCGAGAATAATTGAGGAATTATTTTAAAGAAACAAAGATGACGAGTAACTCAGAATTAACCAAGCTATGGAAGCCATTACTGTCACCATGGATGATAAACAATGCACCACTACTACTGTCGGTCAGGTTAAAGAGCTACGGCCATAATACTTCTAACAAAATGCTAGAGTGCTCCGTAGTAACAGTTATAAAGAGACTAAAATTATAATCACTAGTTATTTCCCTTAAGCAGTTAAGATGAAATACTCCATTGCAAACTTTCACATTTGAGTCTCAAGGAACATATGCAACATATATCCTTACAAAATCCGTCTACTATCCACCAGTTTAAGCTAACATACTTGGAGAACCCGTTCTGTATATCTTTACATCCGTTCAATCAGGGGAGGATCCATTTTCTTGCAAAAGGGGGGGCTAAATTATTATGGGGAGTTCAAGAATGGAGACACAAAGCATAGATATTAGAAATAAATAAGGCATAAAAAAATATTTGATTCACCACAACAATGGCATGATAATAAAAGATATACCGAGGATTTTTTATTAATAAAACAACTATAAGTAGCATTAAATGACATAGAATAACCCTAACGAGCCCATATCATAGTATTTTTTTTAAAACCTATGTGGTGGGGGTCATTGTGTACATTTTTTTTTTGGGGGGGGTGGGGGGTGGGGGGGGATGAGTTGAATGAAAAAAATATATGGGGTGAAATCAAATTTTAGAAAATTTGAGTGGGGCTGTAGCCCCATCCAGTCCATATGTGAATCCACCCCTGTTTCCAGTGACCAACATCCATTAAAAAAAAGCCTTTAAGTCCTGCATGCAGTCTCATACCATAATGGTACAAGCATGATGATGACTGTACTCTTGATGGAATGAAAATTAATCAATGGGTTCAAAAATCACGTGGACAAAATAATAAATGCTTATTGCAGAATCTTCTTTGAGACAAAAAGAGCTTCAAACCAAACAGTGTTCAGACAAGTCAACTTACCAACGAAAGTAGTCGCTCCTAATACCCAGAGGTGCAGCTAACAAAATATCAGTAATCCAAGGAGATAAAGGTCTATACGGTTTCCTTTCATTTTGTACGTCAGCGGACGCCGAGTTACTTGTTGTAGCAAGGCTGCCACTGTCACTTCTGTCTGACTCAGTGTGCTGACGCTCAACCTTGTAAATTGGGCGATTATAATGAGTCAAGATTCTCAAAATCTCTCCGCATGCCAGGGCCCACTGTTCAGAGTACTCATTCTGGAAATGAAACAATTGAAATTCAACTCTCCACACGACTAACAACTAACTTTTTATAGGTTACAGCAAATAATGACATTGAGCTGTTCATTGATCATGAGACCCTGATTAAGTATACATGGAGTTTTAATGCCTTCACCACTCTATGACAAAGAAATTCAAAAGTGGTTATACATTTATTCTGATGCTTATGATTCTTACCTCATTACTTGGGCAAACTAGGGAAATGAAAGAAGTGAATGGAGGGCTGCTGCGGTCATACTCTAATGTACCATCAATAATAGCCGAAATAATAGGAAGAATGACAGTATGCCCATGCTCTGGATGATGAAGGACAAAGGTTGCTGAAAATTAAATTATACATAAATGGGTCAGTTCCTGTGTAAAACATATAAATAACAATAACGTTCCATGAGTGAACAAAACTTATTACCTAGAACATCATCGAAAAGCCGTCTTTCTTTTGAAGGATAGCGGTTCCGAATCAGCTGTTGAAAATTATCAAAGAAATGGTATAAGTTGGAGAAATGAGCAATCCAATAAAAACACGATAAGAGCCAACCCAGACTAATTTAGTTATCATAATTTTGAAGATTCTGACAAAAAAAAAACGCTGTATGATAATAGATGACTGAATCTGTAGTAACAATAATGAAACCATTAGCAGGAATGTGAAAGAGGAGAAGAGATTTACCTCAGCTATGTCCTCTGGAAATTGTTCTGATGTAAACTGACCAAAATATTCAACATAGGCAGTTATTTGAGCCTAAAAATAAGATCAAGGAAGAGAAAACGAAAGAAATGTGTATCAGTAAGAGCGATATTGGGAACTAAAATAAGATAAATAACTGAACATTGTAACCAGATCGATTTTATTCATCTGAAAAGCATGAGCCTAAGGGTTAAGATGCCAATAAGAACATTATGCATATTTGGGATGGGTTATTAATGACACCATGTTCCACATGACCTACAGAAACTGGGATCAAGCTTCCACCAATAGTGATGGAAACCAAGTGGTGACTGGTGTGTACCTTTAACCTGAGCACCGCTGTAACTGCTGAACTAAGTGAAATGTTAAAGACCCAAATATATTTCATTTCGGAGAGAAGGGACAGCACTTAAAAGTTAAAATCTTGAACTCTCTAAGAGATCTCTTTAGGATGCCAATCATCAATGGGGCATCCATTTCTTTGAGATTTGCTTTAGCTGTGGGCTGTAGTGGGAGACAGCTATCCTTAAACCTTCGTTGGGCCTTAAAGATGTTCTATAGGTTCTCGTGCAGCCTAAGCTAAATCGGTTCCTAAAAACACATGCTTCCACATATAAAAGCAAAGAGGAGAATGCAAGTATCAACGTATGTTCAATTTCCAAAGTCTAATCTGCGCTTAGAATTTCACCACACCTTTCTTTGCGAAGCATCTTGTGGTGGAGGCCAGAACAGGGAGGAGAACTGAAGGCCGTCAATCCACCTTTCGTTTGAACTAGCCATGAAATGCTGTCAGTGAAGGATCTGAGATGCCAAGAATCAAGGATTAGATGATTGAGATATAACATTCTCAAGGCCAAACAGCTCACTGACTCCAGATTCCTCAACTATTCATTGAGCACGAAGCTGAGTAGTTTACCAGTCTGATGAGAAATGGAAACTGGACTTTGAACTATCATTCACAAGTCTCCTGAACTTACAATTTCTCGATGAAAATAAGGTCCCGTATATCTGCAAATCCAAAAGATGATAATCAAGAACTCAAAAATATGAACATTAAGCTCATACCCCAAAGAAATGAACAAAACCCCCAAATGGCAATTATCAGATATAAAATGCTATGAGATTCAACCATATTATACACTTCAATAAACAGAACTTGAAAATTAAGCAAATATTTGAAAAATTATTGTATTCAAGCAAAGTTCTGATAGCTTAGAAGCAGCAAAAGCAAATCAAAACCCAATAATCATCCTCCAAGGAACAGAATTTCTGACCAAAGCCAGAAATTTACACTATGAAATTCAACAGTGACTATCAATCAATCAATTAAATCAAGCTGGGAAATTCAAATCCCGGCTTGATTTAACGAAACGGGACACAAAATACACAAATCCAGCAGCTGATCCGTTTCCCAGAACAACGAGCTCACAAATTAGAACCGCTTAATTTGTTCATCAGACATTTCCGTACGAGCAAACCCTAACCGCAATCTCATTATTACTACTACATCGAAGTGAACGAATTCAGAATAAAAATTAAAAAATAAATAAATGAAATACCTGGTTCACTAGTTCCAGAAATTGTATCTTCTTCTTCTTCTTCGTGTGAGCTCTAATTCTGAGTTTGGTAGTGTGTAGTATGAGATCTTTCCTTCGTTTGATACCAGAAAGATGGAAGATTTTTGGATTTGGGTGGAGAGAGTCTAGAGAGAGAGAGACGTAGAGAGAGATGTAGAGAGAGAGAAGGGAGAGGAGAGAGATCTTTAGCTGCTCTCTCTGGCTTCCTCCGGTTGATACGCTGCCTACGTGGCATTGATATTTTACCTCCGCAGAGTCTGATTAGGCACGCATGTACTACTCTATCATCGCCCCCCTCTCCCATACATTAGCATACATGATGTATGCCAAACACATACTACATACATACATGAATGAATGAACGAATTACAATCTTGCCCTCGGCTTTTTATGATTTAGGAATTTGTTTATTACTATTATTTGACATCCATTTTTACTTTATCTCTAAGTTGATTAGTCGCGAACCCTAACCAAGATATAACTAAATGGAAGACCTCTTGAACAATCAACATAACAAGTATCTGAAAATGATATTCATGCAAATGATATGAGCTGTTAAACTTAACGATATTAGTGTTATAAATAATTCTTTAAGACAATAAAAATGTATTTGCTTTTTTTATAAGAAATATGGTACTTAGAGTCTGTGCTAACTCTTGTGAAGCATTAAGAGCTTGTTTGGTATCCGTTTAAAAACAAGAAAAACAGTGGGAAAAAACGTGCTGAAAAAGTACGTTTAAAAACAAAATCAAAAAACTGTTTGGTATCCGTTTAAAAATAATATTTAAAATAAAAAACACATTAGACAACATTATTAAATCTCAATGTTAATTTGTTTGAATATCATTTTTACGTACAATATCGATATGTATTTGATATTTTTTGCATCTAATCATAATTGGAATGTCTTTAAACACCAATAGTATGGGGAAAAACACCACATTTGCAAAACAAGCGCCAAAAAAACCACATTTGCGGTTTTTTAAAATAGTTGTTTTTTGACATGTTTTTGTTTTTAAACAGGCAAAAAAACGGGCATACCAAATGAGTTTAAAAGAAACACCATGTTTTTAATCTAAGTTGACTAAAAATAGAGATGTCAAACATGCACAATGCTATTGGCTTATTCAACACAAGAACAAATATATGATCATGGACTCAACTGAAAAAATATATAATCATGTACTAAACTGAAAAAATATTTGAAAAAAAAATAGAAAACTCCTTTGTAGTGTGATGGTGTTATAGAATAACCCAAAATATTGGGGGTAGTGCTTGGTACTACCTCTGTTTCGCCTGTTTCAGCCTACTTCACTTTTTGTCACTATTCACTGGGTAACTTTCATCCGGTAATTTGATTAGCAAAACGAATCAAGAATTTGGTAATCTCTGCATGGTGTTATAGAGGAAAGTTTATTCTATAATACTATGAAAAAATTGTTAAAAAATTACATCGTTTTGGTACCTAAATCACCAAGTCAAAGTGACTCAGTTACGGGTTAAAAAGTCAAACGCAGACGAAACAGACGAAACGGAGGTAGTACTTTGATAGTGGGTTGACAAAGAAGGAAATAGTAACTTCTTGGTAGTGGTACTAGTACTACTTTGATGTGGAGTATACTCAATTTCAGTATAAAATAGCAAGGTAGGTTGACTAAATTAAAGCTAGTAATGTAGGGAAAAAAGTTATTAAATGTAGTATTTTATCACACAAGTGCGATGGTGGATATTAGGGGTGAGCACGGACCGGGTTGGACCGGTTTTGCCGAGTTTTCTTACCCGACCCAATATGTACGGGTTGGAGAATGTTCAACAAACCTACCCTGTGATTTGCGATACCCAAACCAATCGTAACATATCGACTCGGTCCGGTTCGGACCGGTTAATCGGGTTGAAAAATCTTTAAATTTTACTTGAAAAAATACATGTATTTGGTTAATTATCTTTGTAATATTGTTTGTATAAAATATGAAGTTGGAAGCATAAAGTTATTTTCTATGAAAGAGAAATAACGTGAGAAAAATCAAGTATTAAAATGGTCTTAACTGTAAAACTTAATTTCTAAACCATATATCTATATAAAATTACAATGTTTACATATAAAATGTTAATCGGACCAGTTCGGTTTTAAACGGGTATTCCACTTCCAAACCCATGATCGATCGAACTTTTTTCGAGTTGACGAATCTATACCCATAATCAATCAATTAGCATTGATCGATGCTAAATTCGGACCGATTTGATGCGGGGCGGTTCGGAGAGGCGGGTTGGGCCGGGTTTTGCTCACCCCTAGTGGATATACATGTCTGCCTTCTTGTGGTGTAGAACCCAACTTGATGATAGTGAAAAGTTTCAGCGAAAACAAATTACTTTTTTGTTAAATTCATAGGAATAAAAAAAAGTCCAGACTATAAGACACTTGAAAGAGAGTTCACGAAAATACCAACCAACGGTACATCGAAACACAAAACATCAACAAACATAAATCTAGCTACTGGTGTTACCAGCATGTCCGCAATGAGCTGGTTCTTGATTGGCTCATGTGGCCTGTTGTAAATTAGCATGTCATGTGATTGAAACGAAATAGTCCTGGAGAGGAGGTCAACATACTTGTTCTTATTTTTGAGACATGTTTGATTGTGTTGTTGCTTAGAATAAGAAGATTCTTGATGTCTGCAATCAGTATGCATCTTATGTTGTGAAAGTTATTGTCCTCAGTGATCATTTCGACATCATCAAGATTGTCATATTCAACATTCATGGCGCAGTAGTTGCTAGAGTACATAATATTAAAGTCTTTGTAGATGGCAAGGATCTTAGATTGGGTAATCATGGTATCAGCTGAGTTCCCTTAGAAGTTCATGATGTGATTTCCTTTGTCATCTCTCATTATGCCTCCAAAATCAGCTCCTCCCGCAGGATACATGCATGCATCAATATTCATATTAAGCTTACCTGCTCATGGGGGTCCCACTTAGAAATCTTCAAAGTTGCTACTGAGTCACCTTCATCATAATCGGGAAAGCATAGTGAGCCTCAATAGTGAATCCATAGGCCTCAAAAAGACAAGAAATGTGACTTATCTCCTTTTGCTCAAAACATTTCATGCTTTTTTGTTTCTAGATATTTCAAATAAGTGCCATAAAGATTTCCTGCCATTCAAGATTTTAGAAAGCAAGGCTTTTATCTTTGAATTCTTTCCAATTCAATCATCGAGGATCAAGTTTCTGTCTTTGTCAAGTCATTCATGATGCTTAAGCAGCCTCCACACTTTCATGAAATATACATTCCCTAAAAAGTTGTTACCTGATTCATTATGCATGTTGCATCTCGGACAACTTCCACCAGAGTCCAGACCTCGTATGGCTCTCATCATGTTGTAGGGGATTTTATCATGAAACAATTTTCAAAGGAAAGCAATCACTTTATGGGAGGTTTTGAGCTTGCAAAGTCATTCACAACCGATGTTGTTAGTAGGAGAAGCCATGATCATGTTGAAAGCACGTGTCATGGAGAAATTAGCATTAGAACAAGAACACCATGTCAAATTATCACTTTGGGAACTATAGGTAGGAACATGAGTATTATTGATGTCAATTAACCTGGAGGGGTGTTAAAATTTCACCACCTCCTCCAAGTTTCACTTTTTTACACTATCCAAAAGATGACATATTTTTAGCATTTCATAACATACTAACATTAACTGAGTGTGCTAGGGGCTTATCCCCGCACCACTAGGCATAGAAAAAGGATATATTATCTCCATTTCTATATTTCACTTAATATTTTCTTGAAGAATGTCTTTTCATTTAATAATGCTTCTCCAAGTGTGGGAGGCTTTCTTCTTGTAGTTCCAACTGTAGTTAGATTTTTTAGACAAATACTTTGCTTTGAGGGGTTTCACCCATAAAGCATTTCACTAGTGATAAGCTCCCATCCGAGTTTAGTAAGGAAAGCCTAATTTTGGTCTTTCGCTTTTCAAATGCACAAACCACCATTCTTTTTCTGCATATAGCAAGATAGATTCTTTTCTTAAGGGTGTCGTCTCCCCATAGAAAGTTTCCACTAATTTAATCCACTATCCTCCACATACTAGCTGGAAACATGGACGTCTACATTTTCTAAGAAGGAATAGAAGAAAGGGAAGATTTGATAAATGTTGTTCTACCACAGAGAGAAATATTAATGGCCTTCCACCCAGCAAGCTTCTTGTTAAGACTATCAATGACAGATTTTAAATCATGAGTGCTTAGACTCTTATGAAGCATAGCAGTGCCCATGTAAATTTCCAAATTGTTGGTGAGGGGAGTTTCACACTAAGTGCTAAGGCTTTTAGCGAAGTGTCTATTGACATTGAGCGAGACAAAAGGTGAAGACTTGGCAAGATTGACCGATTGCCTAGAGCAATCAAAAAAATTCCATCAGAGTGTTCATCACTTATCTTAAAACATTCTAATCAGCCTTTGAAAAAAGCACAATGTCATCTGCAAACATCACATAAGAGTGGGTAGTGTTTGAGTATTCCCTAGAGGCATTCTATTTATCATGAGATTCATAAAGGCTTTCTATTCATTGTGTTATCGATATGGAGATATGTTGACATAATGAAGTCCATAGAATATGAATGTTGTATTCTTAAACATACCTGGTCGAGTATTACAGTTAATTAGGACGACTATAATGCATCGAGACTAGTGTGCTGGTAGATTGATATGGGATATCAAGTCTAACACATGGGTAGGCATTAGGAGTAATGGCGTACTGGATTGATCTGCCATGAGAACACTACATGGGAGATATGTGAATGTCACGAGTGCTTCTCATAGTGCTATGTCGATAGACACTTTTCCAGAAGCCTTAGCACTCAAGTCGAAGGATCACAATGGTGTTGTGATCCTTCGACTTGAAGTCACTACATTATCTAGTGCGGAGTACATGTTTTAATATCGCCAAACGTCACCCTATAATAAGGTGATTATAAAGTCGATAATTGGACATGCTATGGAACATGTTGAGAGGTGTGAGTGATGTAGATATGATTTGTCCCTCCTACATAGCAGGAATAAAATATATGTGGCCACTCGATGAGTAAGACTTAGGGAAATGCATGGTCATGCTCAAATGGAACAATCTGAGATATTGATTTGTTTGTCTAAGTCTACTCAGAGAATCGAGAAACTATAGATTGGATATACAAGGGTGACACTCCAGGCCTTGTGTCTAATATGAATATATGTGAGAAAGGTATTATACGAAACGGTAACATTGGTCACGAATGTTAGTCAGATCACTAACATTCCTATTACTTAAATATCATTGATCTATTACTCGATAATTGCTCAATGTTACTTTCAACGTGATTAGGAACCTATTGTAGGGTTTTGATGCAGGATGCAAAGTGGAAATACAATTAAAATTCCCTGATCCCTCCATGAATCGCAGGTAAAGCCATCATAACGTGATAAATGAGATAGTGTGTACCTTGTAGATTTATGTGATCACAACGAAGAATAGCGTCCTCGTCTCTATGATATCCACACCTTGGGATTACCAATTGAAGTCTGCTTCACGCCTTGTGATAGCTACATCAAAGGAGGAATCAAACGATCACGCAAAACGGAGCAAGATGGTAGAAACCCGTGGTGGCCGACGGGTAGGGGCGGACGGCTCCCCTTGGGGATCTCTATCCTTGCTCTGTTATTTCACTCAGTGACAACTCTTGTGAAATAATAGAGATATGAGTCCCCTTTTATAGTCAATAACTTCTTATTGAATACAAACATGCCCAAATACTAATCCTGTCCATACACGGATTAGTCCACTTTGCAACTTAGTCCAAATAACTTTGCATGTGGTTGTGGTTTGATCCTTGATCCAAACAATTGTTAATTAGTTCAACTAATTAATATCTATATCCAATTTAATCCTTTTGGTGTGTGACCTTGTAGGTTTCTATGAAGTTGGCAGTAACAATTAGAAACATTGAGCGGTGTCTAGCAACACATTTATGCTACCCAACTAATAGAAATAGTCAATGATGTGAAAAACCTTGTTCCCAATGTTACCGTGTTGTATTGTCCCTTTGTCCCTATGTCCGGATGAGACACGAGACATAAATGTCACACTCGTATATCCAATCCATAGTTTCTCGATCCCGAGAATAGGTTATCTATACAGATAACAACAATATCACATATTGTTTTATCTGAGTCTGGCTAGACATTCCATAGGCACTACCCCTAGAGTGGCCCATGGATATTTGCTCCCATTATGTGGGAAGGACAAATCTTCTCTAAGTTACTACCATATCTCAGCTTGCTTCATATCATGTTCGATTACCATCTTTATAATCACCTAGTTACGGTGTAACGTTTGAAGATATCAAAACATGATATTTCACAACTAGAGTATCTAGTGAATTCAAGTCTAAGGATTACAACTATTGGAAATGCCCTAGAAGCAATCTATATTTAGTATGAATAATGTTTGGCTAGAATATTCACTTATTATTTATGGATATATTTAATATAATGAAGTCCGTAGATTAGAATGTGTTGTTTATCTTAAATTTCCCTAGTCCATTATATTGATTAACAAGACGATCACTGTAGACTAGTATGTGGGTAGATTGATAGGGAGATATCAAGTCTAACACATGGGTATGCATTAGGAGTAGTGGCATATTGGATTGACCCATAATGAGCAGACTACATTAAGTTATAACGTCACAAGTGTTTTTCGTAGTGCTAATGGTGTTGTAATCCTTAGGCTTGAAATCACTAGATACTCTAGTTGTGAAATATCATACTTCGATATTATCAAACGTTACACCGTAACTGGGTAACTATAACATTAGTCATCGGGCATGATAGGAAGCAAGCTTAGAGATGGTAGTGATGTAGAGAGGATTTGTCCCTCCCACATAATGGGGGTAAATATCCATGACCACTCGAGGGGTAGTGCTTATGGAATGTCTGGCCATAATCAGATAAACCAATATGGAAATTTTGATGGTATCTGTATAGATAAGCTTATTCCCAGGATCGAGGAACTATGAATTGATATACGAGTGTGATAATTATGTCTCGTGTCCAATGCGGATATAGAGATAAAGGGATAGATACAACTTGGTGACACTTGGCACATGGTTTGTCGGATCACTAATTTTTTATTAGTTGGGTGGCATAGATGTGTTGCTAGACACCGCTCTATGTTTGTAATAGTTACTACCAACTAAGTAGAAACATACAGGGTCACACACGAATGGATTAAACTGGATTTGGATATTAATTAGTTGGAGTAATTAATTAAAATGATCAAAACGCAACCACAAGTAAAGTTAGTAGGACTAATTTTCAATGTGGACTAATTCGTGTATGGACATGATTAGTAATGGGGCCAATGTATAGTTAATAAGGAGTTATTAACTATATAAAGGAATCTTAACTTATTATTTTCTCAAGAGAGTCATTATTGAGAGAACATAACAAATCAAGGAGAGAGACAAGTAGGAGGTTCGCCCCCCTACCCGTCCGCCCCACATGCGCCGTCAACCACCCCGTGGCACGCTGCTCCGTGCTCCGTTTTGCGTGGTTCTTCCTCCTTCTTTTGTTGCTAGCACTTGACGTGGAGAAGGATTACAGCTACGATCCAAAGGTGTGGATACCATAGAGACGAAGGCACAATTCTTCGTAGTGATCACACAAACTAAGGTACACAGTTGTTTTACGTTCATCATGTTATGAATGTTTGTCTGCAATCCGTCGAGGCGTACGATATGATTGTACATTTGAAGAAGCTCTTACAAGAGCAGGCGAGGCACGAGCGTTATGAAGTATCATGTACACTATTCAAGTGCAGTCTGCCAGAGGGGAACCCAGTCGAGCCTCATGTGCTCCGTATGATCGGATACATGGAGAATCTCGAGAGGTTAGGATTCCCATTCGGCCAAGAGTTGGCCACTTATCTCATCCTCCAATCGTTGTCGGATAGTTATAGCCAGTTCATCATGAACTATAACATGAATGAGATCAACAAATCTCTGCCAGACCTGCTCAATATGTTGAGAAACAGAGCATTAACAAAGGCAAAGGCAAGGCCATAATGATGGCCAATAAATGGAAGAGCAAGCGAGTTGCTTCTACCTCCAAAGGAAAGAACAAGAAAGTTGCAAAATTCAAGGAAACTGATTTAAAGTCTGCTGGTGCCGTCTCTAAGGGAGCATGTCATTATTGTAGTCAGACATGTCATTGGAAGAGGAATTGCCCAAAGTATCTGGAGGAAAAAAGACTTGGAATAGTGATTCCACCACCACCATGTGTTTTTGTATATATGTCAATTTGTTTATCTCTTCATCTTGGGTATTGGATACTGGATGTGGACCTCAACTTTGTCGAAATGTGCAGGATCTCAAGAGAAGTAGACGACTAGCTAAAGGGGAGATAGACTTGTGCGTGGGGAATGGAGAAAGAGTTGATGCATTATCCATAGGCGTTTATGAGTTATCTTTGCCTTCTGGACTTATGTTAGAATTAGAAAATTGCTATTATGTGCTTGCAATGAGCACAAACATTATTTCTATTTCTTGTTTGGACGAGAAAGGTTTTTATATTAGAATTAAGGACAAATTTTGGTCCATTTATTTTGATAGTATGCACTATTGTAGTGCGCTTTTGTCTAATGGATTGTATATCCTTGATCTAAATAATTATGTCTATAACATAAATACTAAAAGGATTAAAACTAACGATTTAAATCCTACTTGTTTATGGCACTGTCGTATAGGCCATATAAACGAGAAACGCGTTTCTAGACTCCATAAGGATGGATTTCTAGACTCATTTGATTATGAATCATATGAGACATGTGAATCTTGTTTATTAGGAGAAATGACAAAGTCCCATATCAATAAGAAAAGTGAGAGGACTAGTGAGTTATTGGCACTCATACATACTGATGTGTGTGGGCCATTTCCCACGCCTGCGTGGTTATCTTTATTTCATTACATTTACTGATGACTTCAGTAGATATGGATTTCCATACCTTATGAAGGCCAAATCTGAATCCTTTGAAATGTCTAAAGAATTCAAGAATGAAGTAGATAAGGAAATTGGCAAGAGTATTAAGGCTCTACTATCGGATCGTGGAGGAGAATACTTAAGACAAGAGTTTGACGACAATCTTAGAGAGTGTGGGATTTTGTCCCAACTCACTCCACCCGGAACGTCACAGTGGAATGACGTGTCCGAGAGGAGGAATTGCACCCTATTGGATATGGTGCGGTTTATGATGTGTCAAGTAGATCTTCCGAAATCGTTTTGGGGACATGCTCTATTGACTGCATCCTTTACCATTAACCGTGTTCCATCTAAATCGGTCATGAAGACACTATATGAGATATGGACTGGGAGGCGTCGCATAGTGTCGTTTATGAAGATATGGGGCTGTGATGTCTATGTAAAGCGTTTACAAACAGACAAGCTCGGACCCAAGTCTGATAAGGGTAAGTTTGCTAAGGAACAAAAGGATATTATTTCTACAACCCAATCGAGAACAAATTGTTGTTTTCTCGGACCTGTGTGTTTCTAGAAAGAGAATTTGTCTCTAAAGAAGCCAGTGGGAGGACTGTATAGCTTAAATAAGTTCAAGAACCACAAAACACTGATCCTACGATGGAACATGAACAAAAACCGCAAGTTGTTGTGGAGCAACCTGTTCAAGTAACACAAAAACTCCGTAGGCCGAGTAGGGTACGTCAGGAGCCAGAGAGGTATGGACTTCTCGTGACTGAGCCCGATGAAGTACCACTCATGGATGATGAGCCTACTACCTATGGAGAGGCCATGAAAGGGTCAGAATCTAAGAAGTGGCTTGAAGCTATGATATCTAAAATGGAATTCATGTATACCAAACAAGTATGTAATTTGGTGGAACCACCGGAAGGGGCTCGACCATAGGTTGCAATTGGGTCTTCAAGAAGAAGACCGACATTGATGGCAACGTCATTGCCTACAAGGGCCGATTGGTGGCAAAAGAGTTCAGACAGATTCATGGTATTGACTATGATGAAACCTTTTCCCCAGTCGCAATGACCAAATCCATTCGTATCTTACTTGCTGTTGCAGCTTATCACGACTATGAGATTTAGCTGATGGATGTCAAAATAGCGTTTTTGTATGGAAGCCTCCTTGAAGATGTGTACATGACACATCCAGAGGCTCTTGATTATCCCGAGCATGCCAACAAAGTCTGTAAGTTGCAACGATCCATTTATGGATTAAAGCAAGCTTATAGGAGTTGGAATCGACGATTTGATGACGCGATCAAAGAGTTTGGCTTCATCAAGAATGAAGATGAACCTTGTGTATACAAGAAGGTTAGTGGGAGTTCTGTTGTGTTTTTGGTCTTGTATGTGGATGACTTCTACTAAATGGAAACGACATTCCTACTTTGCAATCTATTAAAGATTGGCTAGGTAAGTGTTTCGCAATGAAGGACTTAGGAGATGCAACTTATATACTTGGTATCAAGATCTATCGGGATAGATGTAGAAAGTTGCTCAGTCTAAGCCAAAATACGTATATAGACAAGGTGTTGAAACGGTTCAACATGCAATAATTAAAGAAAGGATCATTTCCCATGTCTCATGGAATCACCATTTCAAAGGCTGATTGTCCCTCCAATGAGATTCAGAAGGACCGCATGAGTAAGATCCCCATACTCGTCGTCAATAAGATCTTTCACGTACACCATGTTGTGTACTAGACCAGATGTGTCGTACGCGTTGAGTATGGTAAGCAGATACCAGTCCAATCCGGGTGAGAGTCACTAGATTTCCATCATGAACATACTTAAGTACTTGAGAAGAACTAAGTATGCATTCTGGATATTTGGAGGTGAGGAAGAACTCAGTGAAATTGGTTACACTAACGCGAGCTTCCAAACTGACAAGGACGACTACAGATCGGATTCAGGCTATGTGTTTTGCTTGAATGGAGGAGCTATGAGCTGGAAGAGTTCCAAGTAAGAGACATTTGCTGATTCTACTACTGAAGCTAAGTACATTGCTGCGGCTGGAGCAGCAAAGGAAGTTGTTTGGAATTAGGACGTTCATCACTGAGCTTGGTGTGGTTCCTAGCATTGTGGATCCCATTGCATTGTACTGCGACAACACTGGGGCGATCCCACAAGCCAAGGAACCCAGGTCACACCAGAAATCCAAACACGTACTTAAGAGATTCCATCTTATTTGAGAAACCATCGATAGAGGAGATGTGAAGATATGCAAGATTCCAACGGACAATAATCTTTCAGATCCACTGACAAAGCTATTTGTTCAGTTCAAGCATGAAGGACACACTAGATCTATAGGCATACGAGATGCACCAAATTGACTCTAGTGCAAATGGGAGACTGTTGGAGTAAATGCCCTAGATGTAATACCCTATTTTAATTTTAGGGGTAAATTGGTAATTGAGACAAGAAATTCAATGTTATTCGAGTGATGAGTTGAGTAATTTTCGGGTTCAAAATATAGTCAGGAAGTTAATATATTAATTTTATATTTCCAGAGAAAAACGGTATCTTTATTGTGTATTTTATGTGGAATTATATTCATTTTTATGTAAGTTATAAAAGTATAGCATAGTAGTGTACCTAACACACTATATTTCTCTAGCCAATTGTGCTCCCAACACACGGTAGCACAACTAATACAAAAAGAAAATAAAGAAAATGTTTGGCCGGTGGAGGAGAAGGACTTCTGCAAGAAACCATTTTCCTATTTAATCAAATTTTTCTCTTCTCTCTCTCTCTCTCACACACACAAAAAAAATCCCCATCTGCAAGAGAAAGTTTTTGCATCACCCTAAAAATTTGTCCTTCCTCTCTACTTATACTTCTTATTCTCGACAAACGTCGCACCACCACCACCACCTACATCACAGCCACCACCACCTTCGTCATCTCCCTCTTCTCTCCATTCTCCTTCTCTGACCAAAACAGCAGCAGCTGGTGGGAGCGGCCAAAGGCCACCACCACTGCCACTGTCCCGACGGGGAACCACCACCGAACACCACCCCTTCTTACCTCTCTCCCTCAATATATATATATATATATACCACTCCCCCTGTTTCGAGCTCAGGATACGGCGTAGAAACAGTAGCCAAAGCTGCCGGAGAAACCGATGAAGCCCGGCCCCGCTGGTCCTCCATGGATGCCGGCGAACTTTGAGCCAGCCAAGTCGTTGATACCCAACTCTCTAAAACGATCCCATCACCACCTGGAGGTCCGTGCAGGCTCCAGACAAGCTCATCCGGAGGCAAGACCCACGGGAACAGCCCCGTCAAGCATCACCGACGACTCCTCAACGACTAACTCGAAACAACCCATTTCTCGACCGATTTGAGCATTTTTTGGTATGGGTAACCTCTAAATGTCCCTGCATGTTGTTTTTGATAGTTAAAATGCGATCTTTTTAGCTCTGTTTTATTTGAGTTGAATGGGTGAAGATGATTATACATGTGGCATATTTGTATGAGTATGGGGGTATTTCTTGCACAATCAGAAACTGTGAGGGCATGATTTGTTAAGTTTAAAACTTCTATTTACATAAAGGGGGTGATTGAGAGTAGTTTATGCAAAGCTTGGGGGATTTCCTTTTCATTAAACAATCTGATTATTTATAAATAACTTTGAAATATGATTTTTATAATTTTAGTTGTCTCCTATAATTTAAAGTTGTCGTTTTAATCAAACAAAATTAGTTTAAATATTAAAATAGTATAAGATATTTTTTTATGAAGTAAATAGAATAGTTTTCTTGGAAAATAAACAAATGTAATATTACGTTTTGTAATCATATAATTGCGGTATGCTTATAGAAATATTTTCAAGTGCTTTTAAACTAGTGTTTCGAGTAAATTGGTTACTTAAATCATATTGCTAAAATAAAATAAGTTAGATCATCCTGCAGAGAATATAATATCATATCCTAATACTGGAACTCAGACAAGAGGCCAACTGAGAAATTTGTGTGCTTTTAGTGCTTTTGTATCACTTCTTGAGCCCAAGAATGCTAAGAAGCACTAGAAGATGCAGATTGGACCATTGCAGTGCAGAATGAGCTGAATGAGTTTGAAAGGAACAAAGTTTGGAATTTGGTTCCTAAACCAAAGGATCAATCTGTGATTGGAATCAGATGGGTGTTCAGAAACGAACTTGATAAAAAAGGTAAGGTTGTGAGAAATAAAGCAAGACTGACTGCACAGGGATATAATCAAGAAGAAGGCACCAATAATAAGGAAACATGCTATCATAATACAAATTGCATTTGCATCACATAATCATATAAAACTTTTTCAAATGGATGTCAAATGTGCTTTTCTGAATGGATATTTACAAGAAGAAGTATATGTTGCTCAACCACCAGATTTTGAAAATGACACCTTTCCTGATCATGTTTACAAATTAGACAAATCCTTGTATGGACTTAAAAAAGCTCCAAGGGCTTGGTATGACAGACTTTCTAAGTTCTTACTGGAAAATGGTTTCAAGAGAGGATTTGTTGACAAAACTCTTTTCATAAATAATCATGAAAAAGATTTATTAGCAGTACAGATATATGTTGATGATATTTTATTTGTTGCTACTAATGATGATCTTTTAAAAGAATTTTCAAGTCTAATGTGCAGGGAATTTGAGATGAGCTTGATGGGAGAATTGAATTTCTTTCTTGGACTTCATGTGCATCGAATGAAGAAAGGAATTTTTGTGCATCAAGGGAAATATACCCCGGACTTTTTGATCAAATATAACATGTCACAGTCCAAGGTATTTAGGACTCATATGAGTTCATCACTGTCTTTAGACAAAGATACAAATGGTAAGAGTGTGAATCAAAAGGACTACAGAGGTATGATTGGTTCACTTATATATTTGACTGCTAGTAGACCAGACATTATGTTTAGTGTATGCATGTCTGCTAGATTTCAAGTTGATCCTAAAGAAAGTCATTTGATTGCTATAAAAAGGATTTTCAGATATTTGAATGGAACCAAAGACTCGGGGCTTTGGTATCCAAGAAGATCTAACTTTATGTTGAGTGGTGATTCATATGCAGACTTTGCAGGATACAAATTAGATAGAAAGAGTACTTCTGGATGCTGCAAATTCCTTGTTTCATCATTGATTAGTTGACATTCAAAGAAGCAAAGTTCAGTAGCTCTATCAACTGCAGAAGCTGAATACACTGCAGCTGGAGCTTGTTGCTCACATGTTTTATGGATTGCTCAACAACTAAGAGATCTTGGATACGAATTCAGAAATATGCCTATCAACTGTGACAATACAAGTGTCATTTCTATATCAAAGAATCCAGTTCATCATTCTAGGACAAAGCACATAGATGTGTGACATCATTTTCTTAGAGATCATGCTGAAAAATGTGATATTGTTCTATCTTTTATTTATACTTTTTATAAGATAGCTGATATTTTCACTAAACCATTGCCAGATGAGAGGTTTGCATCCCTAAGTCTTGAATTGGGTATGTTAAACAAGGATGCATTGGTTTAGGGGGAGTATCAGTCTCTATGTGTATTATATGTGTGGATCTCAAAGCCTTGAGATCATACTTTCTTAAGCCTTGAAAGTATGGCTCAAAGCATTGAAGTTTCTGTTTTGGTCTGAAACTTCTCAAAGCTTTAAACCACTGTTAAACTGCTTTGATTAAGTTGATATGTATTATTTAATAAATTGGATCGTGGATTATTTTATAATATCTTTTTAGATAATTGCAGAATAATTCAAATGTTCAGAGATTTGGACAAAATATCTCAAAATATCTTTAGAAATATTCTGCAATCTTTTTCCATGCAATCTCCTTTTTAAATCAATCTCTTCTACCTACTTAAGCCAACTTCAAGGCTTACTTCTCTCATTCTCTACTTCTCTCTCTTCGTCTATATATCTCTATCTCTCCCTTTTATTTCAAACCTTCTCAAAACCCTAGCCAAAATGGAACGCAAGTCTGAGAGAATCAAGCAGCAAGGCCAGACTTCCAACAAGAGGGTGCAGAGGAAGGCTAACAGGAAGATCACCATTCATGGATCAGATTCAGAGGACACAGCCAGTGTTCATGAGACATCTCCTCCCTCAAAAAAGGTCAAAAATGGGAAGGAATTTCAAGAAGAACCAGTGGTTGATTCAGAATATGAGTCTGCTACAGAAGAAGTAGTGAAGGACAAAGAACAGGGGATTAAGGATCAAGGGGAAGAATCAAGCAAGAAGAAGAAGGAAGGGACTGGTGAGAAAAGTGAAAATAAGAATGTGCCATTTTCAAAGGATAAGAAAACTGATGAGAAGAAGGGTGAAGCAACTCCATAAAAGAAAAGAGTGAAACGCAGTGCAGTGAAAACCAAGAAGGCTACAAATTTTGGTAAGAACCTATTGCCCGAGTCTTGGTTTGTCAATTCTGAGGTTAAAACTGTGTGGATGGATGGGTATACATCATCCAGAGTCTCTTTTTGTACTCTAATTAGTACTGATTTGTTGGACATTAAGGACTTAGACTAAATTAAGAATTTGAGAAATTCATCTGTTGGGTGTTTGTTAATCCACCTTCTGAGGCTTACCCTAGGCTAACCAAACTGTTTTATCTGAATTTAGTTCAATAACTGGATGATAGTGATAGGTATATTCTTACTTTAAGAGTGGTTGGTGTGGACATTAGGTTGGATCACAAGGTGTTTTCCAAAGTTTTGGGAGTACCTAGGAAGTATAAGGTCAGTGATCACCCTGATAGGAAAGAAATTTCGGAGAAAGCCAAAGCCTTGTTTTTCTTGGAGGGAACCCTTTCTGAACCAAAATAGTTAACACACTCTGTGTTTACCTGTAAAGCCAAAAATCTATTTTCAATCATCATGAGATGTGTAGTTCCCAGGGAGTATTCCAAAGAGTTGGTGGCAGAAAAAGTGTTGATCTTAATGTATCTTATATGTCAAGGATTTGAGATAGACCTTCCTACTGTTGTGATGGAACATATGGTTTACTGTGGCACTAGGACTAGGAACCATTCCCTGCCTTTTGCCAATGTATTAACTTTGTTTTTCAAAAAAATTGGAGTTTCTTTGAAGGATGAGGAGAAGATTACCACTGGTTTTGGAGTGGTAGATGAGGCATCACTTCAAAGGATTGAGATTGTTTATACTGACAAAGGAAAGTGGAAGTTCTATTTTGAGTTAAGTGCTAAAGAGTTGATGGAGAAAGAGTTTATCAAACCTAGAGCTCCTACAACCCCCAAAGTGTCTGGTAATTTGGATTTCTCTCAAATACTGGACACGGTTGAATTTTTGGAAGATGGAGTGGAAGATCTGAGGCAAGGTTTGTTTGACCTTTCTACTGAATTTACCAAGTTCAAAGGTTTGGTGAACAATAGGCTAGATATCATCATCAAAGGTTTGAACTTAGAGAAGATACCCTCTTCAGAGAGCAGGGAGACAAGTATTGATTCAGATGAAGTACTTGGTGAAGCCCTTAAGAAGCAACAACAGCAGAAGAAGAAGAAGAAGAAATCAGTTCCCATTATTCTCACATCAAAGGATCCTTTTGATCAATCTGAGGAAGAGGCTGGTGATGAGGACAATGCTGCAGAGACTGCTGAAAAGGAAGCTGGTAATTTGGAAAAGCTTGTTGATGAGGTTGTAGGGAAAATGCAAATTGAGGAAGCACAGGATGCAGAAGGTACTGAACATGATGAGCAAAGAGATGAACCATTTGAAGCTGAAGGAGATTCAGAGGCTGAAACAGTTGAAGAGAATCAGGAAGAATCTCAGGACAAGGGAAAGGGAAAATCCAAGTCTGGAAAGAACTCTGCAAAGAAGGTTCCTGATGCTGAACTTCAAAGCCTTGAAGTCCATCCTTATATTTATTTATGTTCTTTCTTCTTTTTCTCTTCTTCCAAGTGCTGGAGTTTGTTGAAGTTTTCAAATTTTCTTCAAAACACTATGAACTAGATCCTACATTGCTTCTACTCTTTTGTTGAAAGACAAAAAGGGGGAGAATATTATGTGCTTTTGTGTTAAGATTTGTAATAAGTAGGATGGATGCTAGTTGGTTATTGATTGGTTATGTCTATGCTATGCATTATTATGGATCTATAGGGTTTCTGTTCCTAAAATCTCTCAGTTGGTTGCAGACTGTTATTTAAAGTAATCGGCATTTTGATTTGTAGAGAGACACAGAGATTAAGAATGATCTTCGTGAGATTTGAAGTGTGCTATAAACAGGAGAGTTTACATCATTCAAATCTTCAGGTTCATCAGGCCATTGACATTGCAGGAGCAAGATCATTCATCAGATCTGAAGAACTCTTCCAGGCTTCATTAGCTTATTCTTTCTGAGTTCTTCTACTTGCACTGAATTGTATTATTCATTCTATATTTCTGAAACCTCATTAAACTTAGTAGTCTGGTTGTTCAAGTGAACAACAAGAGGTTCTTATTGTTTCAACAGGTTATAGCTGGTAACTAGATAGATTGGGAACCACAAGCTGTGTAAGTGTAAGGTAGCTCACATAGGCTTGAGATCTAGGGCTAAATATGGGTGATTAATAAGAAGTAGTGTTTGAATCCTGGAGGGATAAGATCCCTTAGGCAGAGACTAGGTCCAATTGTGACTGAACTCTGTAAAATCCTTGTGAACCTGCTGTTTAGTTTTGTTATCTTTACATTCAGTCTAAACAGGAAGTTTCAAAGCTTTCGAGCTTTCCAAATCTCAAAGCTTTGACGCCTCTGTATTTTCCAGTTATATCTTCAAGTTTATCAAAACTGTTTCAAAGCTTTGAGATATGAACTGCTTACTCTATTCAAGTTTTAAGAGACTGTGTTTTGGCAAAAGTTAGCATACTCTATTCAACCCCCCCCCCCTTATAGAGTATTTAGATTATGTTTTATAGTTACATTACAAACTTTCATTCAGTATCATGGTAATTGGGGTGACATCTCAGTAATTGGGTCGGTGACCACATCCCGAAGGATAAGAAGAATTGTGTTTTTATAAGGTATAATTTAGATCATCTGTGTTGATGAATAGAGATCTTTGGGTGGCTATGAAGTTAATAGTTGCTTTGCCATTACTATTTTGGAGCCTTCCTACTTAACCCTCACAACCGTAGCATAATTTTGATCAGAATCTACCCTTGGAGTCAGGGAACCCATAGAAGTATGTGTTCTGTATCATGGAGGTATACTATAATTCCTTCCTTTATTTAGGTTTGGGACTACTGGTAATATCAAGTAAGCATTAAATGTGGCTTTAGTATTTAATCAAGACTTTAGAGGTTTTTATTGAAATAGTTTTATCACCTGGTGTAATTAGGATCTGTCTGTCGGATTATGGTACAGATTGAAGCTTCAGATAGTTAGTACATTACGCCAGTGGAAGTGTGCAAATTGAACTCTTATCTCTAAACAGATATTTGGGGGCCATGGGATCATTGTTCATGTATCAGCTATTTCCCAATGATATACGACTTTATCAAGCTACTTAGTTTCATTCGAACCAAGGTGATAACTATTCCGTAGAAGACTTGGTTAAATGGATTTTCTAGACGAAATGGGCTAGTGGAGAAAATATATTTCCTTTTGAAATGGGTAAGAGGAGAAAAGAAACATCCTAAATTTCTGGAGAACACCTGATTCAAATCAGGCTGGAAGGTTATGCATAATTTTACGTCGTAGCTTCTTAGACGAGTACGTGACAGTCAGTCGATCTTAGACCAAAAATAATAAATTTCGTGAGCACAACTAGCGAAAGGTGTTCAGTAAGTATGACCATCCATTGTGATAATAGGTCCGGGGAGGTCACTCTCTAAGGGAGAGAGGATGTAAACCCTTCGTTCAGTACTGTTACATACTTAGAGACCTATCATCATAGCATCGCGCGTAGTACTGATGTTTAACAATTATAATGAGTCAGAAAATTTCTCCATACTACTATGATTATGACATTGTGTGGTGTATCAAGTGGTGGCCCCGGGCTTGCACGTAATTATTTGTTTGTTATGTGGGAATTAGTTGCTTGTTGGGTAATTTTTTGCGTCGCGACTAATTGTTTGATTTTAGTTTCGAGGACGAAGCTCTCTATAAGGGGGGAAGGATGTAATAGCCCATTTTAATATTAGGGATAATTTGGTAATTGAGACAAGAAATTCAATTTATTGCGAGCGATGAGTTGAGTAATTTTCGGGTTCAAAATATAGTCGGGAAGTTTATATTTTAATTTTATATTTCTCGAGAAAGACGATATCTTTATTGTGTATTTCTTAGTGGTATTATATTCATTTTTATGTAAGTTATAAAAATCTAGCATAGTAGTGTACCCAACACACTAGATTTTCCTAGCCAATTGTGCTCCCAACACACACTAGCACAACTAATAAAAAAAGAAAAGAAAAAATTATGTTTGGTCAGTGGAGGAGGATGACTTCTCTCTCTCACACGAAAAAACACATATGCTGGAGAAAGTTTTTGCATCACGCAACAAATTTGTCCTTCCTCTCTTCTTATGCTTCTTCTTCTCCAGCAAACATTGCACCACCACCACCTATATCACAGCCACCACCACCTTCGCCATTTCCCTCTTCTCTCCCTTCTCCCTCTCTGACCGAAACAGTAGCAGCATCAACTGGTGGAAGCGGCCAAAGGCCACTACCACCGCCACTGTCCCGACGGGAAATCACCACCCAACATGACCCATTATTACCTCTATCCCTCAATCTATCTCTCTCTCCCTCACCCCCCTGTTTCGAGCTCAGGAGACGGCGTAAAAACAGTAGCCAAAGCTTTCGGAGCAACCGAGGAAGCCCGACGCCGCCGGTCCTCCATGGATGTCGGCGACTTTTGAGCCAGACAATTCGTTGATACGCCCTCTCTAAAACTGATCCCATCACCACCTGGAGGTCCGTGGAGGCTCTAGACAAGCTCAGCCAGAGGCAAGACCCACGAGAACATCCTTGTCGAGCATCACCAGCGAATCCTCGACGACGAACTCGAAACAACCCACTTATCGACCGATTTGAGCGATTTTTGGTATGGGTAACCCTTAAATATCCCTCTAAGTCGTTTTTGATAGTCAAAATGTGATCTTGTTAGCTCTGATTCGATTTTAGTTGAATGGGTGAAGATGATTACTCATGTGGCATATATGAGTTCTGGGGTAGTTCTTGCACAATCTAAAACTATGAGGGCTTGATTTGTTAAGTCTAAAACTGCTATTTACATAAAGGGGGTGAGTGAGAGTAGTTTATGCAAAGCTTGGGGGATTTCCTTGCTATTAACCAATATGGTTATTTATAAATAACTTTAAAATATGATTTTTGAGTTTAATTGTCTCATATAATTTCTAGTTGTCATTTTAATCAAACAAAATCAGTTGAAGTATGAAAATAGTATAATTGTTTTTTTACGAAGAAAATAGAATAGTTTTCTTGGAAAATAAACAAATGTAAGATTTAGTTTTGTAATCATATAATTTCGTTATGCTTATACACATATTCTCAACTGCTTGTAAACTAGTATTTCGAGTAAATTGGTTACTTAAATCATATTGAGAAAATAAAATAAGTTATATCGAAGAATTATTTAGTAGTAGATTTTTTAATTAAAAATCCATACCTTTCTCTCATTTAATAAAATTTAATATTAACTTTCCTAAAATACTAGAAATTATTCTTTCAACATAAATTCATAATTAGGTATGACTAAATACTTCTTTCTTTTTCAATAAATATTTTTTGAGTTTCCGAATTTAATTATTTTAGAGTATATGCATTTTCAAATAATGACTTGTTACAACTAAATTATTTTAAATCAAATTTTGTGGTCGCTTACAAATAAACATGTTGTTTAATAAACATTATTTTTAAATATGAGAGTGTATAAACTGAAAATGAGAATTCTTACTTAATAAATTCACAAATTGGTATGTGTATCATTTGGAATATTTTATGAGGGAACTATAATTGTTTATAGCACCAATTTGTTATATGAATGTTGCATGCTAATAATTAAAGGGAAAATGGGGTATTTGAGACTCGTTAGTATTTTTAGCGTCTCACAAATCATTCTAGCACGTTTGGACTTGTAATTGATTTAGGAATTACAAATTGTAGGTGACGAGTTCGTAGACAAGGCTACGTCTTCCCGTAAAAGCTTGTGAGCTATTAGTTGTGTTATTGAGGTGAGTAAACATGCCCAACTTAATGTGTCCGTCCTTCTTTCGTGTCCAAATATTTTTACGCTTTTGTGTCTAAAATGTGAATTGTGCTACACGTAGGGATGGCAATTTCCCCGAACCCAACCCGATGGGTACCCGACCCTGCCCGTCTCTAATAGGAAGGGTACGAGTTATAATCAGTAGGGTACGAGACTGGTATGGTATCTAACCCTCAAACCCCTGCAAGGGTATGGTATGGGGATGAGATTTGACAAAATCCCCGTTTATATACACGACCTCGGTTAATATATAGTGAAATTATATTTGTACCCTTATATAAACTAGTTTCGTTATAAATTTTGGGGCTCATACAATTTAGTATAAAGATTTAATTTAATATTAAAAATATTATCGGGGACCCAATGGGAACCTAGTGGGTATAGGGTATGGAACGGGAAGGATATTGGATAAACCTACGCAGGGATGGACGGGGATGTGATTATTGTTTCTATACGGGTATGGGATTGGGAAAGACGAACCCCGCCCCAAACCATACCCCTTGCCATCCCTTGCTATACGTGTTTGACTTGGAATCTCAATTACTTGTCTACCGATTCATTTGGAAACTATTACATGGATATTAACAATACGTAATAACGTAAAGTGAAAACAGTTTTGCAGTGGAACCATATGCGGATTCTTACATACCGTGATTACGATATTTTTCTCGGTTACAAATTTTCCCGGGCTGCTCCATGTACTCATCATTCTGGCCGCAAGAGTCTTAGGGGGGGGGGGGTGTCGACACTTAAGGTCTTGGATGCATGCGAAATGGTTGGTTCTATATTATTAAATTGGTTTGTTCCTCGATAAAATAAATAATAATTTTGAATTTTTTTTCGATATGAGAAATGGAAGGAATTGATGCCTTCAAATTATGGAAATGGGTTGAGGATGCTAAGTAAAGAGTTGGAATATTCATAACTGGGCATTTGCGTTAATAAGTTTGTTTACTTCCTTATTTTTTCTCTTTTATTAAAAAAAAACATAATTCTTTTCTTTTTACACGTTTGGGTGTTTACTTGCTCAGCATTTTGTGCTGAATTTGGAAAAAACTGCGGTCTTGTTACTTTCCCCCGCAGGTCTAGGTGAAGGAAGCTCGACTTAAGGGGATCGCAGACTCACCGACTTATGTTAGTAACTCTAAATAAACGGAACACCTGGACAATATTCATCATGTTTAATAGTATGTAATATTTCATTGTTGGAGACATTACGGCTTGTAACATATACACCTATGTCGGTGTTTGTTTTTTATTACCATTGTTCCTTGCACCCAAGAGCGATCTCGGGTGTGAAGTGGCATTTTCGTAATTCTCCCACGATAAAATATGGGGGTGTCACACTAGAGGCAATCTATATTTAGTATGAACATTGTTTGGCTAGAATATTCATTTATTATTTACGGAGATATTTAATATAATGAAGTCCTTAGATTACAATGTGTTGTTTATCTTAAATATCTCTAGTCCATTATATTGATTAACATGACGATCACTATAGACTAGTATGTGGGTAGATTGATATGGATATATCAAGTCTAACACATTGGTAAGCATTAGGAGTAATCGCATACTGGATGGACCCACAACGAGAAGACTACATTAAGTTATGTTAACGTCACAAGTGCTTCTCGTAGTGCTAATGGTTTTGTAATCCTTAGACTTGAAGTCACTAGATACTCTAGTTGTGAAATATCCTACTTTGATATTATCAAACGTTACACCGTAACTGGGTAAATATAAAGATAGTCATCGCATGATAGGAAGCAAGCTTAGAAATGGTAGTGATGTAGAGAGGATTTGTCCCTCCCACATAATGGGGGTAAATATCCATGGCCACTCGAGGGGTAGTGCTTATGGAATGTCTGGCCAGAACCAGATAAATCAAAATGGAGGTATTGATGTTATCTGTATAGATAAGCTTATTCCCAGGATCGAGAAACTATGGATTGGATACATGAGTGTGACAATTATGTCTCGTGTCCAATACGCATATAGAGAGAAAGAGTTAGATACAACGCGGTAACATTGGGCACATGGTTTGTCGAATCACAGACTTTTTAGTTGTGTGGCATAGATGTGCTGCTAGACACCACTCTATGTTTATAATAGTTACTACCAACTAAGTAGAAACATCCAAAGTCACAGAATGGATTAAATTTGATTTGAATATTAATTAGTTGGACTAATTAATTAAAAGTATCAAAACACAACCACAAGCAAAGTTAGTAGGACTACTTTGTAAGGTGAACCAATCCGTGTATGGAAAGGATTAGTAATGGGGCCAATGCGTTGTTAATAATGAGTTATTAACTATATAAAGGAAGCCTATATTTATTATTTTCTCAAGAGAGTCATTATTGAGAGAACATAACAAAGCAAGGAGAGAGACAAGTAGGAGGTTAGGCCCCCTACCCGTCCGCCACACCTGCGTCGTCGGGCATGTCGTGCTCCGTTTTGCGTGATTCTTCCTCCTTCCTCCATTTCTAGCACTTGACGTGGAGAAGGATTCCAGCTGTGATCCAAAGGTGTGGATGTCGTAGAGACGAAGACACAATTCTTCGTAGTGATCACACAAACTAAGGTACACAAATTTTCTACTTTTATAATGTTATGAATGCTTTCATGCGATCCGTGGAGGCGTTTGGGCATGATTTTTTTATTCCACCGCGTTACATACATCAAAACCCATCAACAACACAATTATCACTACGAGAAGCACTTATGACATTCACATAATTTATATGTAGCCTTCTCGTCGTGGGTCAATACAGTTTTTCATTACTCCTAATGCATACCCATGTGCTAGACTTGATATCTACCTACATACTAGTCCCCATGCATAGTGACTATCATATTAATGAATATACTTGACTAGGGATATTTAAGATGAACAACAATTCTAATATAAGGACTTCATTGTATTAAATATCTCCATAAATAATAAATGAATATTCATGATAAAAATAATGTTCATACTAAAATAAGATTGCCTCTAGGGCATCTACTCCAACAGTCTCCCCTTCGCTCGAGCCAATTTGGAGTATCGCGTATGCGTATAGATCTAGTGTGCCCTTCATGCTTTCGCTAACACACGCGGATTTTTAAGTGGATCTGAAATATTATAATCTGTTGGAATATTGCTTATCTTCACATCTCCTCTATCGATGATCTCTCGAATGAGATGCAATCTCCTAAGTACGTGCTTGAATTTCTGGTGTGACTTGGGTTCCTTGGCTTTTCTGCGATCGCCCCAATTTTGTAACAATACAACGCAATAGGATCCAGAATGCTAGGAACCACACCTAGATTAGTGATAAAATTCTTAATCCAAACAACTTTCTTTGTTGCGCCCAACGCAGTACTCAGCTTCAGTTGTAGAATCAGCAACTGTCTCTTGCTTGGAACTCTTCCATCTCACAGCTCTTTCATTTAGGAAAAACACATAACCCGACTGCATTTCGTAATCATCTTTATCGGCTCGGAAGCTCGCTTCATTGTAACATATTAAACTGAGTTCTTCCTCCCCTTCAAATATCAAGAATGCATCCTAATTCTTCTCAAGTACTTAAGGATATTCTTGACAGCAATTCAGTGACTCTCACCCGGGTTGGACTAGTATCTGCTTGTCATACTCAAAGGGTATGACACATATGGTCTAATACATAACATGTCGTACATGATAGATCCAATAGTCGACGCGTATGGGATCTTACTCATGAGTTCCTTCTCAATCTGATTGGAAGGACAATCAGCCTACGTAAGTGTGGCTCCATGCGACATGGGCAAGAATCATTTCTTCGATTCTTTCATGTTAAACCGTTTCAATACCTTGTCTATAAATGTACTTTGACTTAGGCCGAGCAGCTTCCTATATCTATCCCTATAGATCTTGATATCGAGTATATAAGCTGCATCTCCTAAGTCTTTCATTGAGAAACATTTTCCTAGCAAATCTTTAATAGATAGCAAGCTAGGAAAATCGTTTCCAATGAGTAGTATGTCATCCACATACAAGACCAAAAATACTACAGAGCTCCGACTAACCTTCTTGTAGACACAAGGTTCATATTCGTTCTTGATGAAGCCAAACTCTTTGAATGCATTATCAAAATGTAGATTCCAACTCATATAAGCTTGCTTCAATCCGTAAATAGACCGCTGAAACTTACAGACTTTGTTTGCATGCTCTACATCCTCAAGGAGGTTTCCATATAGAAATATTGTTTTGACATCCATCTGCCAAATCTCATAGTTGTGATAAGTTGCCATAGCAAGAAAGATACGGATGGATTTGGTCATCCCAACTGGGGAAAATGTTTCATCATAGTCAATACCATGAATCTGTCTGAATCCTTTTGCCACCAATTGGCCCTTATAGGAAATCACATTGCCATCCATGTCGGTCTTCTTCTTGAAGACCCACTTGCACCCTATGGGTCGAGCCCCTTTGGTTGGTTCTACCAAAGTCTATACTTTGTTGGTATACATGGATTCCATTTTGGATCTCATGGTTTCAAGCCACTTCTGAGAGTCTGGCCCTTTTACGGCCTCTCCATAGGTTGTAGGCTCATCATCCATGAGTAATACGTCACCGGGCTCAGTCATGAGAAGTTCATACCTCTCTAGCTCCTGACGTATCCTACTCGACCTCCGAAGTTCTTGTGTTACTTGGTTGTTTGATCCACAACATCTTGCGGTTCTTGCTCATGTTCCATTGGTTGATCAGTGGTTTGTGGTTCTTGAACCTCTTCAAGTTCTACAGTCCTCCCACCGGCTTCTTTAGAGACAAATTCTCTTTCTAGAAACACATAGGTCCGTGCAACTGACACTTTGTTCTCGGTTGGATTGTAGAAGTAATATCCTTTCGTTTCCTTAGGATATCCCACAAACTTAAAATTATCCGACTTGGGTCCGAATTTGTCTGATTATAAATGCTTTACATAGACCTCGCAACCTTAAATCCTCATAAACGATACTATGGGACGCCTCCCAGTCCATATCTCATAGGTGTCTTCATAACTGATTTGGATGGAACACAGTTAAGGGTAAAATCTGCAGTTAATAGAGCGTGTCCCCAAAATAATATTGGAAGATCAATCTGACACATCATGGATTGCAACATGTCCAACAATGTTCGATTTATCCTCTCAGACACACCATTCCATTATGGCGTTCCAGGTGGATTGAGATAGGACACGATCCTACACTCTCTAAGATAGTCGTCAAACTCTTGGCTTAAGTATTCTCCTCCATGATCCGATCGAAGAGTCTTAATAATCTTGCCAAGTTGCTACCCTAATTCATTCTTGAATTCCTTGAAATTTTGAAAGGATTCAGATTTGTTCTTCATAAGATTCACAAATCAATACCTATTGAGGTCATTAGTAAATGTGATGAAGTAAAGATACCCACCTCTGGCAGGCGTGGAAAATGGTCCACACACATCAGCAAGTATGAGCGCCAAAAGCTCACTAGTGTTCTCACCTTTCTTATTGAAAGAGACTTAGTCATTTTCCCCAATAAACAAGATTCACATGTCTCATATGATTCATAATCAAATGAGTCTAGAAATCCATCCTTACAAAGTCTTAGAAATGCATTTCTCGTTTATGTGGCCCAAACGATGCTGCTATTGATAAGTTGGAATTAAATCATTAGTTTTAATCCTCTGGGTATTTATGTTATAGATGGATTTATCTAGATCAAGTATATATAATCCATTAGACAAAAGAGCAAGGCAATAATGCATACTATCAAAATAAATAGAGCAATATTTGTCCTTTATTGTGACAGAAAAAACTTTCTTGTTTAAACAAGAAATAGAAATAATGTTCCTAATCATAGTAGGGACATAAGAACTGTTAGAATTGTGACCTAGAGGCAATCAATTTTTTGTGACAAATATGTGGATTTACAATTCATTATGTTATCGATATAGAGATATGTTAACATGAATGAAGTCCTTAGAATATAAATGTTATATTCTTAAATATCCCTAGTAGATTATATTGATTAACAGGACAATCAACTATAGACTAGTATGGAGTTGGATTGATATGGAGATATCACGATCCAACACATGGGTATGAATTAGGAGTAATAGCATACTGGATTGACCCATCTCCGAGAAGGCTACATACATGTTATGTAAAGTCACAAGTGCTTCTTGCAGTGACAACGGTATTGTCATCCTTAGACTTGAAGTCACTAGATATTCTAGTTGTGGATTATTGTGATTTTGGTAGCGTCAAACGCTACACCGTGATTGGGTAGTCATAAAGGCGCGTATTGGACACAATAGGAAGCAAGCTTAAATATCGTAGTGATGTAGATAGAATTTGTCCCTCCCACATAACGGGAGCAAATATCCTAGGCCACTCGAGGGATAGTGCTTATAGAATGTCTGGCCATACTCAAATAAATCAGTATAGTATATTGATGTTATTTGCACGAATAAGGCTATTACAAGGATCGAGGAACTATGGATTGGATATACGAGTGTGACTTGTATGTCTCGTGTCCAATCCAGATATTGAGACAAAGGGATGAGACAATACTTGCACAAGGTTTGTCGGATGAATATTTCTATTAGTTGGCTAGAATGGATGCCTTGCTAGAGGCCGCTCAATAGTAGTAAATAGTTACTACCAACAAAGTAGAAACCTACGGGGTCACACGCCATATAGGATTGAACTAGACTTGAGAATTAATTAATATGATTAATTAGTTAGAATGATCAAATCGCAACAACTTGCTAACTTAGTAGGACTAATATGCAAGTTGGACTAATCCGAACTTGAGTAGGATTAGGAGAGGGCCTTTATGTAGTAATAAGGAGTTGTTGGACTATATAAAGGATGCTCCTAGGATCCTTCCCTAAAACTAATGATCATAACATAAGTTGAGTATCGGAGAAGGAAGGAGAGAGCAAGACAACAAGAGGGCCGAACACCCCCTTGTCGTCCGCCCCTACCCGTCGGCCAAAGAAGAGAGGCCTCCCCTCTCTTGTTGTGCTCTGTTGCGTGATTTCTTCATCCTATTTCATTCTTACTAGCTAGCACAATGAGATTGGAAGATCTAGATATCAATCCTAGGCTTGGATCAACCGTAGAGACGTGATATTTTTCGCGTTAGAAGTCATCAAAGGATACCTACAAGGTACATAACACGAATCATTTACCATTGTCATGAATTCTCTTCCTGTGATCCTTGGAGGGTCTTTATTGGATAAATTATTGTTTATTCCGTTGCATATCCATGACCAAAACCCTACAAGTAAAATTTTCTAATTCTAGAATAAGTCCTGAAGGTAAAGATAACTCATATACGCCAAAGGCTAATGCAACAACTCTTGCCCCGTTCTCCTCTTTAGTCAGTCGTCTACTTCTCTTGAGATCCTGCACATTTCGACAAATTTGAGATCCACATCCAGTATCCAATACCCACGATGAAGAGATAGACATGTTGACATCTATAAAAAAAACACCTGGTGGTGGTGGAATCACTATTCCAATCCTTTTGTCCTCCAAATACTTTGGGCAGTTCCTCTTCCAGTGGTCTGTCTGACTACAACAGTGACATGCGCCTTTAGAGATGCCACCAACAGGCTTTAAGGCAACTTCCATGGGTTTTGAAACGGCCTTGCTTTTCCCTTTGGAGGTAGAAGCAACTCTCTTGTTCATCTCTCTATTGACCATCATTATGGCCTTGCATTTGCCTTTATTAATGCTCTGTTCAGCGGTCCTCAACATATTGAACAAGTCTGGCAGAGTTTTGTTGATCTCATTCATATTGTAGTTCATGATGAACTATTTATAACTTTCCATCACTAACCTCTTGAGATTCTCCATGTATCCGATCATATGGAGTACATGAGGCCGACTGGGTTCCCTTCTGGCAGACTACACTTGAACAGTGCTTTAGATACTTCATACCGCTCATGCCTTGCTTGCTCTTGGAAGAGTTGTCTCAAAATGTATGGTCATATCATACGCCTCCATGTTCTCATGTTGCTTCTGAAGCTTAGAGTTCATGGTGCAAAGCATAAGGCAAGTCACATCAGTAGTGTCATCTAAACTCTTCTGATGTGCCTTCCTTGCAGCAAGAGTAGCATCATCATCTGGTGCCTCTAGAACATGTTCCTCTAAAATGTACATCTTATTTTCTTGCGTGAGAATAATTCTTAAGTTTTTGTATCAGTCTAGGAAATTGATTCCAGACAGTTTGTCCTTCTGAAGGACAGAGCGCAACGATAGAGTCGATGTTTGATTGTTTGCCATTAAAATTATACAAAATGAGGAATATGCAATTTTAGTATTTGTGAATGATTAACTATATTTAACAATGTCTAGATTATTAAATATAGCTCCCACTATTTTTTACGGATTAATGTTCATTACCATTAATGCATAAAATATCATATACTCTCTAGTGGGCCAAGATCCATACTTCACCTCCTCTCGAGCTTCCTTTGGCAAGTCACCCAAAACTTAGTTAATTAGGTGGGAACACCTTCCAATGGCATCATATGAAATTCTTGATTAAAATTGACAGAAAAATCCTTATTCATTATCTATCTCATAGATAATCATAATTGCCTGCCTCTAAGTTTTCAATCCTATTGAAGTAGCTTAGTTGCGTTCAACCTCTTACTTCAACAATCTCACCTTACCACTTTGTGCCGTCGCGCCATATCATGTTGAACTGAATCGCCCTGCTTTGGCAGGCGCGAGTTCAGTACATTATGATTGGGACGAGTGCTAAGCAAGAGAATGCAAAACGCAATATGTATCGTTGAGGGATTTCCTTGTCAATTTTAATTTGATCATATCAACTGATCTACTTATTTGGATCGGGCAATCCCAAATAAATGTCCAACTGTTGAATTATTATCTTCTTACGTTTTGCATGCATCATCCATACACAAAAAATAAATAACACGACAAGAAATAATAAATAAAACGTGGTATGGATGTGGGCCCTAAAACTAAGATATTCCCAAGCCAATGAGAATATCTATAATCCCTAAAGTAGCAAGCTTATCACCATGTGCCTCCACCTTTAGTCCATGCGTCCTAGCTTGTGGGTCTTCATCGTCTTGTGGTTTATTTAGTCTTTGATCTTCTTCTCTATGTCTTTGCTATATTCTATCTATCTAATTCTAGCTGACATCTGCAAACTAAATAGAGAGACCTCACAGGCGAGGGAGAAGCCGACACGCATATCGTTAGACTAATTACATTAATTACATCAAAACGAAACCAAACCAAACTACAAAATTAAATATCCACAACCTACGCCACATCCAAACACCATGCAATAAAACACATAAACAGTTAAAGTCCACTTTTTATAGCGCTTTGTCAATTCTAATGTTATTGGGACTTTTAGGGTTAAGACAGTCAAAAAGGTCGCGCCAATCACTATTGGCCGAACCGTTTGAACTTGCCGAACCGAGCCAAATTGGTCGGACCAGCCCGCACGGTTAAACCGGCGGCTGGCCGAGCTGGTCAGACTCGCTATGCGCGCCAAGTGAAGGGGACGGACAAGGTGGCTGAACCCCTATAAGGCTAAGATCCAAAAAATTCAGCCCTTCATTGCGTGCAGATTCCTAATTGTAGGATAAAACAACTCTTTCCCCAATTGTGCCCAAACCATACCTTCTAAAAATCACCAAAACAGACATCATATGAATACAAAATCAGTCAATATTTAAACGATATGTAAAATTGACTTATTTCTATTGAATCATATTCAAACCGTATCTTTACACGAGTATTAGTTTTTTGCAAAATTTAACAGTACAGTGTAAAACTGATAAAGCAGGTAACACATAAATCACGTTACGTGCTATGACACAAGACTCTGATACCACTGTGAGGTTTTGATGCAGGATGCACAACGGAAATACAAATAAAATTTCCTGGTCAAATCCCTCCATGAATCGGAAGTTAAGCCATCATAACATGATAAAGGAGATGTTGTGTACCTTGTAGGTTTGTGTGATCACAACGAAGAACAGCGTCCTCGTCGCTACGGTATCCACACCTTGGGATTGCCAAATGAAATCTCCTTCAAACCTTGTGCTAGCTACATCAATGGAGGAACCAAACGATCACGCAAAACGGAGCAAGATGGCCGAAGCCCTTGGTGGCCGACGGGTAGGGGAGGACGACTCTTCTTGGGGCTCTTTCTCCTTGCTTTGTTATTTCACCAATGACAACTCTTGTGAAATAATAGAGCTAGGACTCCCCCTTTATATTCAATAACTCCTTATGGACTACAAACTTGCCCAAAACTTAATCCTGTCCATATACGGATTAGTCCACTTTGCAACTTAGTCCAACTAACTTTTCATGTGGTTGTGTTTTGATCATTGATCCATATAATTGTTAATTAGTCCAATTAATTAAAATCAACATCCAATTTAATCTTTTTGGTGTGTGACCCAGACTTCTATTAAGTTAGCAGTAACAATTACAACCATTGAGCGGTGTCTAGCAACACATTGATGCTACCCAACTAATAGAAATAGTCATTGATTTGACAAATCTTGTGCCCAATGTTACCGTGTTGAATTGTCCCGTTGTATCTATATCAAGATTGGAAACGAGACATAAATGTCACACTCTTATATCCAATCCATAGTCTTTCGATCCCTGGAATAAACTTATCTATACAGATAACAACAATATCACATATCATTTTGTCTGAGTCTGGCCAGACATTCCATAAGCACTACCCCTCGAGTGGTCCATGAATATTTGCTCCCATTATGTGTGTGTGGGGGGAGGGGGACAAAACCTCTCTATGTTACTATCATCTCTCAGCTTGCTTCCTATAATGTCCAATTACCATCTTTATAATTACCCAGTTACGGTGTAACATTTGAAGATATCAAAACATGATATTTCACAACTAGAGTATATAGTGACTTCAAGTCTAAGGACTACAACACCATTTTCACTACGAGAAGCAATTGTGACATTCACATAATTTATATTTAGCCTTATCATGGTGGGTCAATCCAGTATGTCATTACTCATAATGCATACCCATGTGCTAGAATCGATATCTCTATATCAATCTACTCACATACTATCCATGCATAGTGATTGTCCTATTAATCAATATACTTAACTATGGATATTTAAGATAAACAACAATTGTAATGTAAGGACTTCATTATACTAAATGATAAATGAATATTCTAGCCAAAAAAAATGTTCATACTAAAATAATATTTTCCTAGGGCATCTACTCCAATACCTACTGGGTCACACAAAAGAATGGATCACACTTAAATAAATTTCTTAATAGTTGGACTAAAGAGTAATTAATGAATTTGTACCTAAGTGTAAACTATGCTCCTTATTTGACTAAATAGCAATTGTGGACTAGAATGCAATCTAATTATAACTGTCAGGATTAAAGGGAAAAGATGAATTCTATCCTATGATTTCGGCCAAGCAGAGCCGCCCCCTCTGGGAGCCCACGGCTATAGTGTGCAACCCCCTCCTTGCACCCACGACCTGGATTAGATCCAGCCATCGTGCGCGTCTAAGATCTTTCACCTTTTGAGACAAGGTCCTCCATCTTCTTCACCAGGCTAGCACTAAGAAGAGGAAGTCCAGTTTCATATATGTTCGTGTGGATACCCTAGAGGTGTCGTTTTCTTATTCTGCGCTAGTGATCGTCACCAGTCAGTTTGACTGAGGTAAATCTTCAACCATCATATTATGCTCATTCACATGAGTTTTTGGTGTGTTTTAGCAAATAATTTTGTTATTTCTGTTGCGTTTAATTACTTAAAACCTAACAGGAAGGGCCTTTCCGGGAAATTTGATTCCTTTTCAGTAACCATCATCCACTTAATTTGGTTCATACTGGACAACCTATCAATACACATCACAAAACGATAGAGCGACAAGGGGTCCCCTTCTCTAAGGCCTGCATCAGGCTTAAAGTCACTTAGCCTTCCCATTCCAGATAATAGACAATGAAGAGGTGGAGACACAATTTATAATCACGGTGATAATGTTATTATCTAAAGCAAGACAAATGAGAGTGTCATGCAAAAATGACCAATAGAGCTTATCATAAGCTTTTTCCGAATTTATTTTAATAATAACATCACCCTTCTTTCCTTTCCTATTCATACAAGTATGCAACATCTCTTGAGCAAGAAAAGCATTATCAACAATGCTCTGTCCATGATGAAACTGCTTACATATGACTAATAATATTATTAAGAACATGTCTCAATATGTCCACAATGATCTTGGTGATAATTATATACATCACATTACATAGACCAACATGCCTACTTGACTAGTCAACTGGGATTAGCCAACTTTAAGAATAAGAGCTATAAGGGTGTGGTTGATACTTTGAGGGATCTCACCTTTAAAGAAACAAGACTTCATAAAACGTGTAATATCATTTCCGATAACACTCTAATACTTATAAAATAGCCATCATTTCTGGGAACTCGGAAGGGTTTTATCCCCGTCACCAATATCAAAATTAATTGTTAGTAATGTTCCTGGCCATTCTAGTGTTATCAACAGGGGTGAATTTGCCATAAACTCTACTTGTTGGAATTGTGCCCTAGAGGCAATCAATTAATTGTGACATTTATGGATTTACGATTCATTATGTTATCGATATGGAGATATGTTAACATGAATGATGTCCTTAGAATATAAGTGTTATATTCTTAAATATCCCTAGTCAATTATAATGATTAATAGGACAATCATCTATAGACTAGTATGGGGTTGGATTGATATGGAGATATCATGATCCAACACATGGGTATGCATTAGGAGTAATGGCATAATGGATTGACCCATCTCCGAGAAGGCTACGTACACGTTATGTTAAGTCACAAGCGCTTCTCGCGGTGCAACGATATTGTCATCCTTAGACTTGAAGTCACTAGATATTCTAGTTGTGGATTATTGTGATTTTGGTAGCGTCAAACGTTACACCGTAACTGGGTAGTTATAAAGGCGTGTACTGGATACAATAAGAAGCAAGCTTAGAGATCGTAGTGGACGTAGATAGGATTTGTCCCTCCCACATAACGGGAGAAAATATCCTAGGCCACTCGAGGGATAGTGCTTATAAAATGTCTGGCCAGACTCAAATAAATCAATATGGGATATTGATGTTATTTTCACGAATAAGGCTATTCCCATGGATCGAGAAACTATGGATTGGATATACGAGTGTGACTTGTATGTCTCATGTCCAATCCGGATATTGGGACAAAGGGATGAGACAATTACTTGCACAAGGTTTGTCATGATGACTATTCTATTTGTTGGCTAGAATGGATGTCTTGCTAGAGGCCGCTCCATATTAGTAAATTGTTACTACCAACTAAATAGAACCTATGGGGTCACACGCCATATAGGGGTGAACTAGACATGGGAAATAATTAATTAATATGATTAATTAATTAGAAGGATCAAATCGCAACAACTTGCTAACTTAGTAGGACTAATATGCAAGTTGGACTAATTCATGTAGAGACATGATTAGGATTAATGGGCAAATAGAACTAATCCATGTATTGACATGATAAGGACTATTTTGCAAAAGGGACTAATCCGAACTTGAGTAGGATTATGAGGGGTTCTTTATGTAGTAGGACAAGGAGTTGTTGGACTATATAAAGAACACTCCTAGCTTATTTTTCTCTCTACACACAACACACATCTATATGATAGAAGTAAAGAGAGAACAAAGCAAGGAGAGAGAGCAAATCCCCAAAAGGGCCGAACCCCCTTGGGAATTGCCGCCCCTACCCGTCGGCCTAAAGGGTGCCGCCCCATCTTTGGCATTCCATTGTTGGCGATTCCTTCTTCCTCCATTCTTCCTAGCTAGCACATGGATTTGGAGGGTCTAGATCTCACCTCTAGGCGTGGATCAACCGTACAAACGTGACACTATTCGCGTTTGAAGTCATCAAGGAGAACCCAAAGGTGTGTTTATGATTTCTAACCTTTACTATAGTTATGCATCTAGACTTGTGATCCTTGGAGGGTTTTGCATGGTTTATGTTTGATTATGCTTCCGTTGTGCGATCCATGAATCAAAACCCTACAGTGGTATCAGAGCCACAGGTCGTAGAGCATAAACGTGGTTTATGTGTTACGTTTTAGTTGTTTTACACCTTAAATTGATTGTTTATCGCGTAAAACAAGACAAATCAAGCATGGGATGCAATTTGTCAATAAACTTTCATAACAAGATCTAATTTTTGCATTGGATGCATGAATTAGTGAGTTTGAGAAATTTTTGGATCTTAGATCTAGGGTTTGGGCATCCTTGGGGAAGAAGGAGTTCTCCCAAAACAAGGAAACAACCAAACTTGGGCACCAAGCAAGGGAGTTGTTTTGGAAACAACTCCCAGAAGGAGGTTCGACCCCCTAGGGGACCGCCCCTCCTTGCTTGCCGCCCGAGCAAGGCCGCCCTAGGGGCCGGGGCAGCCCTAGCCCGCGGCCTAGCCGCGTGGGCTAGGGGCCGGCCGGCCCTAGGGCCTTGCGGTTCACTTTTTGGGCCCGGGCAATTTGATTGTTGGGCCCATGGACCGTTTTAACCCTAGAAATCCTAAAAATCAATTAAAATTGACCAAGCGCGTTAAAATTGGATTTTAACTGTTTATGTGCAAATAGCATGGTGATTGGATATGGCCTTAGGATGTGGTTTGATGTGGATGTTTAATTTTGTGGTTTGGTTTTACGGCCTGCGAGCTGATCAATTAATTGTAATAATTAATTAGGGTTTTATGGCCTGCGTGCCATTTTTTTCTCAACTTGTGAGATTTATTTTATTTACTATAGATATTAGCTAGTGCTAGATAAAGTAGATTGTTAGCCAAGATTGAAGAAAAGGAGCCCAAAGCCAGAGAAGCCACAAAAGATGGAGCATGGAGCATTCCACATGACTATGAAGGATGGACCAAAAGATCAAGACGCATGGAGATGTGTTTGTTTTAGGGTTCATAGATAATTCCATTGGCTTGGAATTATCTTAGTCTAGAAAAGGCCATATCCACATCACGTTTAATTTTTGTTTTGTGGTTGTTTACTTTATTGTCTTATTATTTTGTGGTTGGTGTATGGATGATGCATGCAATTAGGATAATAAGATAATTAGACAACCCGGATCTATTATTTGGAGTTGTGCCCAAACTCAAATAGATAGATTAGTTGATATTGATCAACAAAACAATTAAAATTAAATTCAAAATCCCTCAAAATTCAAATATTGTGTTCTTGCCTTCTCGTTATTTAAACACTCATGATCATCATTATTTATCAAGTTCGTGCGTGCCAAAGCATGGCGACTTGGTTCATAATGATGGAATGCGATGGCACGTAACAATGTGCAATTGTTTAAATAAGAGGTTGAACACAACTGGGCTATTAATATGATTAAGAAACCTAGAGGCAATCAATTGGGATTATCCATATGGATGGATAAATAAGTAGTTATTTGCCCAATTGAACCAAGAGTTGCTTAAGGGATGCAATTGGAATTGTTCCTACCTAAAGTAGTCAAATTATGGGTGACTTGCCAAAGCAAGCTCATAAGGAGATGAAACATGGATCTTGGCCCACTAGAAAATATAAGGATATTTTCCGCATTAATATCTTGAGGGTTATTAATCCGTAGTAAAATAGTGGGAGCTATGTTTAACAAATTAAATCCTTGTTATATATAGTCAAACGTCACAAACTTTGCATAATCCTATTATGTTGAATTCCTATGGCATTGAACAAATAAAAACGTGACTTTATCTTTTTCTAGACTGGTATAAAATTGAGAATTGTTCTCAAATAAAAGAAAATTTGTTGTACATGGTAGAACATAAAGTTCTCTTCCTACCAACTACCAAAACACGTTAAAACCTAATGGAAGGAACATCAAAGAATGGTTCTTTGGATGTTACTTGCCTCATGCTAGCTGCATGAACTCTGAGCTTTGGAAGCAAGAAGAGAAACATAGAGAAGTATGATATGATCATACATTGAAAGAAGCTCTTTCAAAAGGGCGACCTAGACATGAAAGGTTTGAAGTGTTGCTCCACTTTGGGTTATGCAAATATACTAATTCAATATGATTGAAACATTAGTGAATATGCATTATCTATGAGATAGATTAAGAATAAACGGTTATTCACCCAAGTGGACCAAGAATTGCATTGGATGCAATTATAGTTTTGTTTTAAAGTTGATTTACTCAATATGATTGAAAAATTCACTAAACAAAACACTCATAATGGGCATGGGCAAAGCTGTTAATGGTTAACAGCATGGGTAAGGGCAAATTGTTTGCACCGACCCCATGGGTATAAAGCAAGCCTGTTGCTAAAACTAAGTTGCCTTGGAGTCCCATAGGTGGTGTAGAGGAAGAGAGGCTACCCAAATTACCTGGAAGTAAGTAATAAAGGAATTATGAATTCCAATATAGGTATTTTGTCATAGAAATCAATGTGTCTATCTCATCATCATAAGTATATGATACTAGATGAGGATCTCACATTTATAGAAATGTGGAGGATCTCAAGAGACGAAGACAATTGGATAAGGAAGAAATAATCCTACACGTGGGGCTATGAAGCAAAGGGTTGCTGAAATAGCCGTAGGGAATTATTTCTACCTCTATGAATTTGTTCATGAATTAGACAAAAGTGATAATGTCCCTGCTATGAGTAGAACCATTATCATAGTTTCTTGTTTGGACAAGAAAACTCTTTATCATAATAAAGGACAAATGTTGTTCCACTTATTATGATATGCATCATTGTAATGCAATTTTGTCTAAGTGGATTGTATATCCATGATCATGATAATTTCATCTATAACATTAATACCTAGAGGTTTGCATATAATGATATGAACTTCACTTATCTTTAGCATTATCGTTTAGGCCTCATAAATAAGAGATACATATCTAGAACTCCATGAGGATGGATTTCTGGAACTCATTTGATTATTGAATCATATGAGACATGTAAGACTTAGGCAAAGATATGATCTTTTGGGAATCATACATATTGATGTATGAAGGCCGCTAAGCATAAATGCTAAGGATGGGTTTTCAATACTTCATCATATTTACTGATAGGATCAGGTAAATATGGATCTGTGTATCTTATGAAGAAACAAGTCACAATCCTTTGAATTGTTCAAAGTATTCAGGAATGAAGTAGAGAACCAACTTGGCAAAAGTATTAGACTCTACGATTGGATCATAGAAGAAAGTACTTGAGCCAAGAGTTTGACAAGAATCTATGGGAGTATTGGATATGATCCAAAACTCGCTCCACCTAGCACGCCACATGGGTTTGACGTGTCTAAGAGGAGAGTTCAAACTGTGTAGGACACAGTTCAGTCCAAGATGAGTCAAACAGAACTTCCAGTTTACTTTTGGGGCTATGTTCTAAATACAGCAAATTTCGCCCTTAACCTTGTTCCATCAAAACCGGAATATGAATAACGCCATATGAGATATGGACTAGGAAGTGTCCTAGTATGTCATTCATAAAGATTTGGGGTTATGACGTTTATGTAAAATAGTTTACAAAATAAACTTGAACCCAAGTCGGATAAATGTTTTGTGGGATATCCTGAAAAGGATATTATTTCTACAACCCAATCGAGAACAAACTGTTTGTTGCTCGAACTACAATGTTTCTAGGTAGAGATTGTCTCTAAAAGAAACAGTGGGAGGACAGTAGAACTTGAAAAGTTCAAGAACCACAATGGAAAATTGATCCGTTTGATGGAACATGAGTAGGATCACAAGGTGTTGTGGAGCAACCTACTCAGATAACACAAGAACCTCATAGGTCAGGTAGGATATATCGAGGGACTAGAGAAATAAGGATTTCTCATTACCCATGAAATATTGCTCATTGAGATGAGCCTACAACCTATGAGATGGCCACGTGTGGGCCATACTCTCAGAAATGGCTTGGAGCCATGAGATACAAAATGGAATCCATGTATACCAACGAAGTATGGACTTTATTGGAACCACCTAAAAGGTGCAAGTGGGTTATGAGGAAACCAACATGGATGGTAATATGATTACCTATAAGGGAAAATTGGCAGGAAAGGGATTTCATGTGAGTTCATAGTATAGACTATGACGAAATCTTTCCCAGTTGTGATGCTTAAATCCATTCGTATCTTGCTTATAGCAATCTGTCTAAAGATTGGATCAAGCTTCTAAGAGTTGGACTCTTCGAATTGATGATGCAATCAAAGGAGTTTGATTCCATCAGAAATTGAAGATGAGACTTGTTTACAAGAAGGTTAGTGGGAGCACAGTTATTTTTCTGGTCTTGTATGTGGAGACATACTTAATCATTAGGAATGTTGCTCCTACTTGGCAGTCTCACGTAGATTGACTAGGGAGTTGACTTTCTAATGGTAGACTTAAGCGAAATCTATTGAGGTAGATCAAGATGGTTGTATAGCTTAGGTCATAGTACATAAATTGACAAAGGTGTTGAAATGGTTCAACGTGAAAAGAATATTGATTCTTACCCATGTCACATGGAATTAGTCTTTGGAAGGCTAATTTTCTTTCCAATTAGATTTGGAAGGGACCGTACGAATTAGATCACGAGATACGCCATGGAATGTACTAGGCCAGACGTGTCATAAGGCATGACACAAAGATACCAGTCATATCCGGGTGAGAGTCACTGGATAAAATATCAAGATTATCCTTTAGTACTTGAGAGGCACTAAGGATGAATTATTGATAAATAGATAATATGAAGAGTTTGCTGTAAGGGGTTATAGTGATGCGAACTTCAAATCTGACAAAGAAGATTTCAGATTATAAGTCAAGTTTTGAGTTTTGCCTTAGTGGGAGCGACTGTGAGCTGGAAAAGTTCCAGGCAAGATTCAGTCACTGATTCTAACATAGAGGACTGAGTAAATTAATGCATAAGATGCATTTTTTCAGAATATTCAATCTCAATCAAATTAATGATGGAGATGTGAATATTTGCAAGGTGCCAGCATATGTCTCGTCCCTACGCAGTGTAAGCGTGGAGGGCCGCGCTAGATCAATAGGCATATGATGCAGGAGATTGACTCTAGTGCAAGTGGGAGACTGTTGGAATTGTGCCCTAGAGGCAATCAATTAATTGTGACATTTATGGATTTACGATTATCGATATGGAGATATGTTAACATGAATGAAGTCCTTAGAATATAAGTGTTACATTCTTAAATATCCCTAGTCAATTATAATGATTAATAGGACAATCATCTATAGACTAGTATGGGGTTGGATTGATATGGAGATATCATGATCCAACACATGGGTATGCATTAGGAGTAATGGCATACTGGATTGACCCATCTCCGAGAAGGCTACGTACACGTTATGTTAAGTCACAAGCGCTTCTCGCGGTGCAACGGTATTGTCATCCTTAGACTTGAAGTCACTAGATATTCTAGTTGTGGATTATTGTGATTTTGGTAGCGTCAAACGCTACACCGTAACTGGGTAGTTATAAAGGCGTGTACTGGATACAATAAGAAGCAAGCTTAGAGATCGTAGTGGACGTAGATAGGATTTGTCCCTCCCACATAACGGGAGCAAATATCCTAGGCCACTCGAGGGATAGTGCTTATAAAATGTCTGGCCAGACTCAAATAAATCAATATGGGATATTGATGTTATTTGCACGAATAAGGCTATTCCCATGGATCGAGAAACTATGGATTGGATATACGAGTGTGACTTGTATGTCTCGTGTCCAATCCGGATATTGGGACAAAGGGATGAGACAATTACTTGCACAAGGTTTGTCATGATGACTATTCTATTTGTTGGCTAGAATGGATGTCTTGCTAGAGGCCGCTCCATATTAGTAAATTGTTACTACCAACTAAATAGAACCTATGGGGTCACACGCCATATAGGGGTGAACTAGACATGGGAAATAATTAATTAATATGATTAATTAATTAGAAGGATCAAATCGCAACAACTTGCTAACTTAGTAGGACTAATATGCAAGTTGGACTAATTCATGTAGAGACATGATTAGGATTAATGGGCAAATAGAACTAATCTATGTATTGACATGATAAGGACTATTTTGCAAAAGGGACTAATCCGAACTTGAGTAGGATTATGAGGGGTTCTTTATGTAGTAGGACAAGGACTTGTTGGACTATATAAAGAACACTCCTAGCTTATTTTTCTCTCTACACACAACACACATCTATATGATAGAAGTAAAGAGAGAACAAAGCAAGGAGAGAGAGCAAATCCCCAAAAGGGCCGAACCCCCTTGGGGATTGCCGCCCCTACCCGTCGGCCTAAAGGGTGCCGCCCCATCTTTGGCATTCCATTGTTGGCGATTCCTTCTTCCTCCTCCATTCTTCCTAGCTAGAACATGGATTTGGAGGGTCTAGATCTCACCTCTAGGCGTGGATCAACCGTAGAGACGTGACACTATTCGCGTTTGAAGTCATCAAGGAGAACCCAAAGGTGTGTTTATGATTTCTAACCTTTACTATCGTTATGCATCTAGACTTGTGATCCTTGGAGGGTTTTGCATGGTTTATGTTTGATTATGCTTCCGTTGTGCGATCCATGAATCAAAACCCTACACTACTGTCACTAGTGTTTTTGGGATCCTGATCATACTCTCTAACTAGGTGTGTGCAAGAGATTCCGGCAGGGAGACCTCCGTGTACACCGTACGTAGTGGATCAGGGATCGCACAGGAAGAATAGGGGTGTGTGTAGGGAGAGAGTAAGTCAGTAGCAATGTCTGAGAGAGAGACAGAGGTTCGGCAGAGCTTCCGCGTATGGCAGTGTTGTTCTCTTTGTATGGAAAGAGTAACGATATATATATACTGGAGAACGTGACCGTTGTAGTGTGGTTAATGCGCCCATTAATGGCGGCTTAATTAGCTTAACCATAACGGCACGTTCGTCCGAGTATATAGGAACCGCTAGAGCACGTGGTGCGCGAGTACCGGAACCGTTACGAGGTTGACCGGGTTTGACCGGATTGACCGGGTCTAGGGAGCTCGTGCCGTAGATCTCTCAAAACAGTTACTAAAGGTCGCGTGCGGGCTTGGCTCGCACGCGACAGGGCTTACCCTAGCCTCCAAACCACAAGTCCCTACAAGTCCCGTGCAGTGGTATGCGAGGGCTCTGTCTCGCAGCCCCCACATGGATCAGCTCGGCTGGTGATCCAGTGTGTGTGGAGCACAATATGGTGTGCTGGATGGTCGCCACGTGGCCCAGATCTGCCATGTCATAAAGCAGTATCTACATTAGCCCCCTTTCTGCGCGTGAAGGCTCGTAGCTGTATAGGCTTCCATGCGCGGAAACCAATATGCGCGTCGTCGCCACATACCAATTCAAATACGGGTAAGTTCAGCCCCCGTGCGTGTCATTATGACCTAAAACCCCTAGAGTCGTGCCGTCTGACCTTTAGGGTTTTAGGCGTGACGTCAGCCCGTCCTGTGATTGCGCGATACGACGGTGACGGTTGCGATTCGACTACTGAAGGGACGCAACCCCTCATTCTTTTGGATAAATACCTTGTATCCCATTATTGCAAAGCATCACTTCTTTCTCTTAAAGTGAATGGTACCCGGAGATCTTCGAGAGCAGATCCAGATAATCAATCACCAGTTCAGAACTGCAAATCGTATTCTTCAATTGTGCATATCCAAGCAGGCTTCAAGGAAACAAGGTTGGCCTCGTTTACTTTTTTGATTTTAAAATACCGGCGTTTGTCTTGAACTGCGTTGAATCTGTAAACTCATGAAATCTGTGAAGAGGCTTTGATCTCTGAACCTGCTTCGTTCTTAATCTTTCAACGATATTGGGTCTTGCAACTCCCAATTTCTGAAATCGGCGCCGGAACTGTTTGCTTTCCTTTGCATAGATCTCGAATTCCAAAATTCAAACTGAAGTGTAGTATTTCTCCCCCCCCTTTTTTTTTGCCCTTTCGCAGGAATGGCCAAAACAAGAGTAACCAGACCCGTCAAGGAAGATGAAGAGATGCCGGAGCTTCCGCAGGCTCTGTGGCGAAAAGCCCCCTTTCTGGGTGGGAAGGATTTTTACCACGCAAGGGTGAAGGCGAAGAGGATGCCTGATCCTGTTCCAGTTGAGCGGTTGTTAACACTGACTCGCCCAGTTAACTCAGCCTTGCTCGAGTTAGTTGGCTCCGAAGATGTGGTTCGATTGGGAATCGAGAATGGGCACTTCCCATACACTGCGATTTCTACTCAGGCGTTTGTCCAGAAGTTGGACTATATGGATGAGTGGACTGACCACGTGTTGGATAATTACGCCGAAACTCTTGACGAAGCCGGCATTTTCTTCGCTGTCCGTGCTATGAAGGGTGCTGCCGTGAAGTTGGATCAGTCCATGCTTCTAGACCTTCTGTCCCGCTATTCGCCTGCGACTCACACGTTTCACTTTGCTGAGTTCGAGGCTGCCCCCACGCTCGAGGACGTTCAAATGCTGTATGAGCTTTCCCCCATGGGCGAGGTGGACCCCTTGAGTCACCTAAGGACACCTGCGGAATTGGCCTTGTACGCGCAGATGGAGGAGTGCCTAGCAGAGGTAAAGAAAATCTCCACTCGGTGGACCAGTACAAAACCTCTTCCGAACTGGCAGCTGGTTGATACGTCTGCGAAGAATACCTGGAACAAGTGGTTGCAGTACTTCTTCCGAGACTATGCGAGCAGCAGCATTACTAAGAAGCTTTTGAGCGGAAACCCGAAGGCCGAAAATTACGTAGAGGGCAAGGGTTATCATCTGACCCTTTGCGCCTTTCTTTGTGCTTGGCTGTCGAGGTATCTGATTGATGGTCACCCCCATGACGGGGTCTTCTACCATGTGCTGCCACTTGCGGTGAGGCTCGCTCTTGGCCAGAGGGTCGCACTTGGACCCTTGGTCTTGGGTACGTTGTATTATAGGCTGGATCAGCTGGTTCTGGCGATGAGGGAATCGCGCGGCCGCCTCGATGTTCTGACCTTTGTCAATATTAGCTTTTTGACAATGTGGGTTTTCGAGCGTTGGCCGTCTTATGCTCCAACTCCCCTCCCACTCGAGAAGTGGTGTCCCCCAGGCGAGACAGAAGCGCGCAACAGCGGAAGAGCTGCGAGATGGTTTGGAGCAAGCAACACCAAGTGTACTTGGAGCTTGATATGCGACAGGCGAAGAGAGTTCACTGCCAGGCCCTACGCCACACGTGTCGAGAATGTGCGGTGGTTTCCAAAGCTATATCCTTCCAAAGGCATGGTCTTGTCAGAAGACCTTCTTTTTGAAAAGGGGCCGCATTTCCACGAGCGCTATCGTGAGTTCTTTTGCTGGTGTCTGCGAGGTTCTCTTCCTGCACTTGCAGAGCACATTCGTGAGCTCGCGCCACGATATGAAAGGCTTACAGTGGATGTTGACCCCACTCGGGTCTCTCCTCAGTTTGGTTTCGATGCGGTCGCCCCATCGATCTGGCCCCAGTCTATCATCAGAGGGTGCTACAAGCGTTTGCTGACAAAGGAGTGCAAGACGGTCCTCATGAGCAATCTTCCCTTCGAGCAGCCTGCGGGAACTCGCAAGGGTGGTTGTTCCCAGAACTGGATCGCATACTGGATTGCCCAGCAGACGAGGATGGAGACGGAGGCGGCGGCGCAGCCAGGAAGGGCCCCCTTGATCAAGAGAAACTCTTTTCCGTTTCGCCCCAATTGCAGTTTGAGCGAGTCTGAGTACGGTTGCTACTCGTTGTTGGACCGCGAGAACCATTTGTGCCCCGATTTCATTTTGAAGGAGCAAGTCGATGCCATCAAGAAAGGTGACACACAGGTCATCAAATATAGCAAGGCGTTTGCTGAGGTAAGCAGTTTCCTTGTGTGCTTTTAAGCTCTTTGATTTGCTTGCACTGATGCTTTTCGTCCTGTATTGTTCAGTGTCATGTGCGGAGGTTCGCAGCTGGTGACCGCTCCAAATCGCTGGTGGACACTATTGTTGCCACCAGAAAGAGGGGAGAATCGTACCGGCTAGCATGGAGGATGGATGCCGAGGTCGAGACAAGGGTTCGCGCAGTCATGAATACTTTTGCTGACTCGCTGATAGACAACCCTCCGGCTCCGTCTCCTCCTAGAGATGACCCGTCCCCTCCAGCGACTGCGGCGCCGAGAGTGAAAAGACCTAGGCAAAAGGGAATTACGATTTCTTCCCCTAGGAGCACTCCAGCTTCGCCCCCAGTGAGGTCCCTTTCTGTCAAGAACAAAGGCAAGGGTCGTATGCCCGGCAAGGTGCGAAAGGATCTCGCAGTTGAAACCTTCGTTCCATTCAACCAAGAGGAAGAGGAAGAGAGGCAGGAGCCCCAAGCAAGTAATGAAGAAGAAGAAGAAGAAGAAGGAACAGTTGTGATGCGCGAGGAAGAGTCAGGAGGTACTTCCGTCGCATTTCCTTGTCCTTTATCATGACTTCTATGCAGTTCTTTTCTTCGAACCAATTGTGTATTCGCAGATGATGATGATGAAGCCGTTGGTGGCCTCGTGGCCAAGAGGCAAAAGAGAGATGCCCACTCCGGCGTTTCAGATGATCCCATAAGCGAGGATGTTCTTGCTGAGTCCCGGAGGACAGCTGCGGAGGCTGCTGAAAGAAGAAGGCAGCGAGAGGAAGAGGAGCTCGAGCGTGTGAAGCAACGGAGCCTCGAAGAGCAGCATGTCGACGACTTAGTGCGTCCAGTTGGCGAGGAAGACGAGCTTCCCGAAGAAGTGGCTCCTCATGCGGAGGAAGAAGATGAGGTTCTCGAAGGGGATGCAGCAGAGCTAGAGCAAGTCCAAGCAGACTTCACAGAGATCGCGGGTGGCGATAAAGGTGAGATCTTCAATCTCGCAGTTACTTATAGAGATGTAATTGTGGGTGCATTGAAGCACGGTGTGTCAAAGCCTGACATTCGCCGTTGGTTGGTAAGCAAATGCGGAGAACCTTCAGGTAATCATTTCGAGTGATATGCACGTGCTAGGCTGTAACTATTTGAGACAAAGTCATGACTGGTTTAATCGCATCCCAGGTCACGCCTCTCTTAAAGATTTGCTTAGTGAGGATACACTGATAGGGCACGGTTCCACGTCCCTAGTGTATGATGAGGATACCTCAATCCCACCTTCGCGTGGAGGTGCTTATTCTCAGCTTTAGTAAAGATAGCGGAATAACTTATAACACAAGTTACCTCACATCATCGCATTTGGTATCGCAGATCATGCTGAAGAACCTGAGATGGAGCAGAGAAGTCAGACTTCTGCATCCCATGTTCCAATTTCGAGCTCCCATGCCGAGAAGCCCGTCGCAGCTGCCGGACACGCAAGTGAGCATCTCGAGGATGTCATTGAACTCTCCGATGATGTCGAAGCTGATGCCGTGCCAATGGACGAAGGTGTCCGTACTGGTGGCAGGGAAGAAGGGACAAGTGATGCTACTGTTTTCGCATCTGAGAATGTCTTTCGCCCAGCGACTTCGGCTGTTCCTGCGCCTCCGGCGATGACTGAGCCAGAAGCACCTATTCCTGCGTGGAGCATTTGGGGCTCGCAGGTTGGGAATGTAATCGCAGCTGGTGCAGCCTACACTCTTCCTTCTGACTATGAGAGTTTGGAGCTCGCAGCTGATAGGAGAGCCATGGAGCGAGGGCAGTCTTCGAACAACCCGGTGGCTCGCATTCCCTCTATTCATGAAATTCTGGAAGGCACTGGTAAGCAGAGATTTACCATTCGCACGTCGCATTATATGCTTGCGAGTTTTGACATCATGGCTTGTTTTTGATGTCCCAGGTTTGAAGCAAACCGATGTAGACTGGGTGGTTCGAATGCGTCTCAGATACCCCCGATCGTTTGTGAGGTGTCTGGAGATCAGTCCTTTTGACAGGAGGTTATTCCTTACTGAAGCCATCTGGATACTAGAGCAGCTGTGTGCGGCTACACCTGCGACCATTTCGGCCCAGAGTGCCGAATTGCTGTGTGGCATGTGCCAAAATCTCGTGCTCAAAGTCCAAGGCAGACTTGGTTTCAAATTCCTCAAGGACAGAGTTACACTGATTCGCGCAGCTGTAACTTTGAATCTCGGGCACCAGAATCTCGCAGCTGAGATGCAGAAGGTGGAGCAGCAGAAGCAAAAGGTTGATGAAGCTTTGAAGATGTATCACGAAATGAATGCCAAGTGCGAGCAACTAAAGCAAGAAGTGCAACAAGTGGAGAGGCTGATCGAGCAGTTCGAGCCCCAGGACTCCTTAGTCAAAAATTTGTTTTGACTTTTCGAATTTTGAAAAGAAAACAGAAAAATGGTTGAGACATTAATGTAATATTTTGAAACATTAATGTAATGTTGCTAGGGTTTCTCCCCCTTCTTTTTTAACAACAAACAATGAGTTTGCCCGTTTTGCCCCCTTTCGGGATTTGATTGGACATTTCTGTGCATATCCAATTATGACATCAGCAATTGATTCTTTGCTTGATTTTCGCGCTAATTTCTCGGCAGATAAGCACGCTTCCGTTGGGAAGTCCATCCGAATCATGACTATCCGTCATTTATTAGGATACGCAACCGAATCGTCGTAGCCTTTAGTAGGGTAATTGATTGTTACCGCTTTTCAAGGCGTAAGTGATTGAACTTACCCTCTTTTTGAATTTGCTGACTCATCTTAAGCAACCGAAGAGTCTTCACAGGGCCTATATAAACCCCGTCTTTGCCATTTGGGTTCTTCATCCCAAACATGTGCTTTGCCGTGAGTCCTTACGACTGCTGGCTTCAACGCTTGTTTTTCGTTGATTCATGGCAACTTCAAGTTTTGAATCCTGAGTTTGCGCTTTGTGCTATAGAAATAGTTTCCAAGATCCACTTTATGAGGCTTATTGCTGTTTATAACCATCATAAAGAGGATACAGATAATACCTCATGTGTGTTCGAAGAAATCTCTTCGTGTATTATGTGTGCAGGTCATGTTTCCGGCCGCGTCGTGGCGAGGTGCAGCGCCGAAGTGACCGTGCTACCGTCTCGTAATGAACGGCGGAATTCTTCTTCAGCATCTCCAGAGAAGAATCCGTCGCCCTCACATTTGTGAAGTCGGGGTGCTTGTCAATGCCCTTGTCCAACATGACAAGGAGTCCATCACCGGAGGAATGACTGCTTCGCCTGTCTTGCGGAGTAGCATCTGTCGGAACAGGAAGCTCCTCCGGCGCCTATCTTGATCAGACAGAGGCTTTAGTCATTCTTTGGGGTCTTGGGCGTATCGTATCCCTGACCTTGCTGCTAGGGATGTGGCGAATGACGAGTTGATCTCTTCGCGGCAGCATCCCTTTTGCTATAGATCTTTGGCCGCGAATTCGCGCACTGTGCTGCCGGTGTCAGGACCGGTGGATTCTCTCTTTTCTTAGCCGAGAGTTTCCTTGGTGCATATCCGGCTTACCAGCCATTTTTCGAATGTATTGTAAGCCATGTTGGCTGTGATGTTAGATGCGAGCTTTTCGCTTGTAAGCTGCTATCTAGATAGATAAATTGTAAGTCATTTGACTCATAATGATAAATAGCTTTTGTATTATCTGTTCTTTGCAACAAAATACAATTTCGCATGCGTTTCGGCTCGTTTTGCCTTGCATAATGACATGTAATGATTTCACATATGCGATGTCGATTCACAGATATTTCGCTAGATCATTCGAGATCATAATTTCGCAGCTGTGTCATCTTGACGGATGGGCTTGTAGTTGGTCGTTGTAAATCGCATGAGATCACGTTCACAACATTGCGAATTGCTATCATAGAAGATAGGCTTTATTAGAGAATTGTTTGAGATCGTCTCTCGCATAAACTGCTGTCACAGCAGATAGATCCTTAGAAGATCTAATAAGATGATTCTGCACTTGCGTTGCCATCATGACAGATGGGTTTGGGTGATTAACCAAAATTACTTTGCGTATAAATTGCTATCGTAACAGATAGGCTTGAGAAGATCATTATAAGATCGCATCTGTATAGCCTGTTATCTCAAGAGATAGGCGTTAGATGATCGATTGAGATCGTTCTTGTATTTCGCTGCCATCGCAAAAGATAGGCTTTGGACGATCATGCAAGATCGTATTTACGTTTGGGTGCTATCGTAAGAGATAGGCTTTAATGATCACTTAAGATCGCATTTGTATTGGCTGCCATCATAGGAGATGGGCTTCAGATGATCACTTAAGATCGTAGTTGCGTTTAGCCGCTATCATAAGAGATAGGCTTTAGATGATCGATTAAGATCACATTTGTATTGGCTGCCATCATAGGAGATGGGCTTTAGATGATCACTTAAGATCGCATTTGCATTTAGCTGCTATCGTAAGAGATAGGCTTCGATGATCAATTAAGATCGCATTTGCGTTTGGCTGCTATCGTACGAGATAGGCTTTACATGATCACTCAAGATCACATTTGCATTTGATGGCCACCATGAGAGATAGGCTTTGATGATCAATTAAGATCATGGTTGTATCTGCTGCTATCGTAGAGATAGGCTTTAATGATCAATTAAGATCGCATCTGCGTTTGCTGCTATCGTAGAGATAGGCTTTGATGATCAATTAAGATCGCATTTGTGTTTGCTGCTATCGTAGAGATAGGCTTTGATGATCAATTAAGATCGCGTTTGTGTTTGCTGCTATCGTAGAGATAGGCTTTGATGATCAATTAAGATCGCATTTGTGTTTGCTGCTATCGTAGAGATAGGCTTTGATGATCAATTAAGATCGCGTTTGTGTTTGCTGCTATCGTAGAGATAGGCTTTGATGATCAATTAAGATCGCATTTGTATTTATTGCTATTGCAGCGAATAAATCATTGTTAACAGGAATACCAAATAAAATAGAACAATATAAGCGGCTAGAAATATGAACTTCTCATTTGGGAGAATTCTTTTATTATAATGCCTTCATATGGAAGAGATAGGATTACAATCCTCTCATATGGGAGAGGAGATTGCGTCAATCGTAGCCACATGAGATATTAAGCAACGTTATCATAGAACGTATGAAATAAGAGAAGTCAGGGATAGTACTTCTTGATCCAACGCATGTTGACTGAGCTTGGAGTTGAGGTTGTGCCGTGCAACCTTCGTATGCTGCAGTAGCCACTATCGAAGACTTCTGTGACTTCGAAGGGTCCTTCCCAATTGGCTGCGAACTTCGGGTGAGTTGCTTCTCGCATGCAGTGATCAGATGCGCGCAAGACCAGATCGCCAACTGCGAAATCCCGTCGCTGGACTGTCTTGTTGTAGGCGCGAGCGATTCTTTCCTGGTACCGCTTGTTAGTCCTTTAGGCTTGTTCTCGTTTTTCTTCTAGCAAGACTAGATCATGATCGCGTTGGTTTTCATAGAGTGCATGGAAGGCCAGCCTTGCCGAATTGACTCTGACCTCCGCAGGTACCACAGCTTCGGCTCCATAACATAATAGAAATGGCGAGGCCCCTGTGGGTGTCCTTGGAGAAGTTCTGTAGGCCCACAGAGCTATGTTAAGAGAGTCGGCCCACTTCTTGTGGTCATCTGCGACCATCTTGCTCAGAATTCTCAGCAGCGTTTTGTTAGTCGCCTCGGCTTGTCCGTTTCCCTTTGGATAATAGGGGGTAGAGCATATCTGCCTGATATTGTACTCCGCAAGCTTCGTAGCTACCTGACGATTAACAAAAGGAGTACCGTTATCTGAAAGAATAGTATTCGGGATTCCGAACCTGCATACGATGTTTTCCTGGATGAAGTTGACCACAGCCAGCGCGTTTGCCGTCTTCAGTGGTATTGCTTCCACCCATTTGGTGAACAGCTCAGTTGCGGTGAGAATGAACTGGTTCCCATGTGACGTTGGTCGGATGGGGCCGATGAAGTCCAAAGCCCATGTGTGAAATGGCCATGGCGTTCCTAATGCATGTAGATCCACAGCAGGAGCGTGCACTAGGTTCCCTTTGAATTGACATTCTTGGCAGCGTCGCACCTTGGTGCGGCAATCGACTTCCATCGTGGGCCAGAAGTATCCGATTGAGAGGAGCTGTCTGCATAATTTCGCACCTCCCTGGTGTTCCACCTGATGAGAGAGATCCATGACTTCTTGTGCTTCCCTATCGTCTAGGCATCGCAGCAAGTTGCCCTCGTGACCTTTTCGCCAAAGCAGGTTTTCTTGAACCACATATCGAGAAGCTTTCCTCTTCAATTTGTCTGCCTCTTTTCTCGATTCGGGTACAGTGCCCTTGGTGAGGAATTCAAACAATGGCTTTCTCCAATCTGTGTCGTTGTCGATTAGAGCGACAAGTAGAGAATCTTTGATTAGTGCGCAACTTTCGCACTTCCCTTGTATCAGGGCCGCGGCTGTAGACATGTTTGGCCAATGGATGCCATATCTCTGAGCTTTCCTGTAGATTGACACCTCGCTTTCTCCGCAAGCGTGTTGGTGAATCTTTTCTAACAGCTGTTGTCCCTCTTGCTCGGAGACACATCGCATGAGTATTCCTCCAGGACCCTTGTAATAAAGGGTGTTGTCGTGGATGCAGTATCCTTTCGTGAGTGCCCAGCTTTCGCTGCTGGTGCCTTTCGCAATAGCTTGCAGGATTGCTTTTCGCCAGTCTGCATCATCTATGTGTTCGTCGTCGCACGCATCTTCTGTTAATGCCGACGCTGTTCGCACTTCGATGGAAATCCTTGCGGGGCATTTGTCTATGCTGACCTTAGATCCTAGAGTTGCTAAGGCGTCTGCATGCCTGTTGTCCGCTCGGGGCTTGTGCTCGTATTTCACGTCGCAGAATTGCTGCATCAGCTTTTGTACTAGAGTGCGGTATGACAGGAGGTTGATTTCCTTTAAACCATATTCGCCCGAGGCTTGCTTAACAATCAGCTTGGAATCTCCCATGACCGTTATGTTGCTTACTTCCAAAGCTTTCGCTGCACGAAGTCCCGCGATAAGAGCCTCGTATTCCGCCTCATTGTTCGTGACTGCGAAGTTGAGTTTTGCGGACATTTGTATGACTTCCCCGTCGGGCTTTGTCAAGACTATCCCAATGCCTCCGCCTTTTCTGGTTGACGAACCGTCAAAGTGGAGGGTCCAATAGGGCACGTCAATCGCGTAGATCTCAGGACCTTCGAGCTCTTCTTCGATCACGGGTTCGTGACTGTTGTCGGGAAACTGTGCCAACAGATCCGCTACCGCCTGCGACTTGATCGCTCTTGGCTTCACGCATGTGATGTCATATTGAGAGATGGTCATGTACCATTTCGCCAATCTCCCGCCCGGAGTAGTGTGAGTTAGCAAGTATCTTATGGGGTCGCTTTTGGTGACCACCACTACTTTGTGCGATGCAAAATAGTGTCTCAACTTCTCTATCACAAAGAATAAGGCAAGGCAATGACGTTCGATGTCTGTGTACCTGGATTCAGCAGGCTGCACGATGCGAGAGATGTAATAGATAGGCCTCTCTTGGCCCTCATACACCTGAGCCAAAAGTGCTCCTATAGATCTCCTTGTTGATGTAAGATATAGCAGCAGCGGTGATCCCAGTTGAGGCGCGATCATAATCTTTGGGGATGTAAGTATCTCCTTTAGTTTTTCAAATGCGGCTTCGTGGTCAGGAGCCCAGTTGTACGCGGCGTCCTTCTTGAGAAGAGTGCTGAAACAGCATGTGATTTCGGCGATTGCTGGGATGAATCTCCGCAAATATGATAATTTTCCCAAGAATGTTTTCAAGGCACTTTGGTTGTGAGGTGGCGTCATGCTGGTGATGGCTGACACTTTCGCAGGGTCAGGCTCGATCCCTTGGCGATGGACCACGCACCCCAAAAACTTCCCCGCGGTCACGCCGAATGCGCATTTCATAGGGTTCATTTTCAGTTGAAAGCTCCTGCATCTGTTGAACACTTTTCGCAGGTCTGCAAGGTGATCTGCTTCATGCCTGGATTTGACTACCAGGTCATCCACATAGAATTCCACTTCTTTGTGCATCATGTCATGGAATAGAGCCATCATGGCCCGCTGATAGGTTGCGCCTGCGTTCTTGAGACCGAATGGCATTACCGTGTAGTTGAATACCCCCACGGGAGTGATGAATGCAGTTTTCTGTGCATCTTCGGGATCCATCTTGATTTGATTGTACCCACTGAAACCGTCCATGAAGCTGAACATGCGATGACCTGCCGTCGAATCGATGAGTAAATCGATGTTAGGCAGTGGGAAATCGTCCTTAGGGCAAAAGCGGTTGAGATCGCGGAAGTCCACGCAGATGCGGAGCTGTCCGTTCTTCTTCACCACCGGCACGATGTTGGCCATCCACGTGGGATGGTGATTTGGCTCTATGAACTTGGCGTCTAGGAGTTTGACAATCTCCTGTTTGATCTTCACGTTGAGCTCTGGCCTGAAGCTTCTGGTGCTTTGTTTGACCGGTTTAGACCCTGGGATGATGTCTAAACGGTGCATGGTGATGCTCGTGTCCAGACCTGGCATTTCATCGTATTCCCATGCGAATACATCCTTGTACTCAGTTAGGAGCTGCAGCAGCCCTTGTTCCTCTTCGCTTGTGAGGTCCGCACTCAGGAAGACTGGCCTTTTCTTTTCCTCGTTCGGGCTGAGGAACACCTCCTTTAGCTCTTGCTTTTGTGGTCTTGGCCTGTCTTCCATGCATTCGGGCGCTTCTTTGAGTTTCTCGTCTGAAACGATCTGTGTTGGCTCTTCTGTCAGCGCAACTTGTTTGATTCGATTGATTTGCTCAGGGACACCCCCATGCCCGTGTGAGGACGTCCCCGCGCACCTTCATATGCGATAGCACTTCTTCCCGTTGGCGTAGAAGCTCTCTATCTCCTTGCCCTCGGGGTCATGCTTTGCAATCCTCTTCAGGGTATACACATTTTTCCTATGATATGCGATACGCGGCGCCTCTTCGTACGTAGGCGGCTTTTCGTTTGCATCTCCCCTTGTTACCATCACGCCTGCAAGTGACTGGTCCTTGATGTCCTCCCAAAGAGGTAAAGGAGTAGGGTTGAATGGTCCAGGTGTTTGCTCGTCGGCCATCTCGGTGAACCACACCGCCTCGCTGAGATGTGCTTCGTCCAAGTTGAATGGGTTGGTTGAGGCCGGTATTTCGACAATCCTGTCGTTCCAGATAGCTTTCATCACCTGGTGAGCCGTCGAAGGGATTGCGTCGAAGCGATGAATCCAGGCTCGACCGATGATCATGTGATATGTGGTGTTCGCATCTATGACATAGAACTTCGCCGAACACTTGATCTTTCCAATCTGAACGCCTAGGCGAATCCATCCGATCGTCATTCTGGAGTCGCTTCCGAATCCCACCAGCGGGGATGGACGCTTGACCACCTTGTGCTCGGGGATCCCTGCTAGCTTCAGTGTGTAGAGGGGAACAACATTGACCGCTGCTCCTCCATCGACGAACGCTCGCTTGAATTCGACGCCGTTAATAATGGCGGTCACGTACAGGGGCCTCTGGTGGCTCGCATCTGTCTTCTTGTCGCTGGCAGAAAAGGTCATAATCTTTTCTGTGGAACGGGACACCCTGATGACTTTCCCGTTGGAGACCACGAGTTCCTCTTCGTAGTCCTCCGCTATCCTTAAGATTGCTTTTGTCATATCCGATCGGCATTTTTCTGAGAAGTTCATCTCATCAAAGAATTTGCTGAAGCCGTGCGACCCTTTCATGCGGTCGGCACGCTCATCCTCTGTGTCCATACTGTAGTCTTCCTCTTCATGGACTTCAGCGATGATCGGTAGACCATCCTCTGCGACTTCTTCCAAGTCCACTATCGAGATCATGGCGACCTCTTTGCCCTTTGAGCCCGAATCTGTATGGGCAGGCAGCGGGTTGTTGCGCACGTCCTTCCGGTGGTCGCTGACGATGAGTTCGCCGTTCTTCATCTTCTGATCGAACGCGAATCTGAGCTTCTTGCACTCGGCCGTGGGGTGCATGACTTTTCCGTGGTATTCACACCACTTGGGGTCCCTCGTCATCTCCTTGGAGGGTGCTTTCTCGAGCGGTGGCAGGACGCCGTCCTTGCGCCACTGTCTGCAGAGATCGCTCGCCTCCTCCATCGAGCATGGCAGAGGCGGTGCGTCGAAGTTTGTAACTTTTTCTTGCTTCTGGGGCGAAACTGCGTTGACCTCAGCTTCGCGTCCTCGCTTGTAGCCGAATCTGCCGATCTTGTAGGTGGTGCCGCTCGCAGGTCGTTCTGGAGCGCTCTTCTTTCTCTGTCTCTCGACGATGGGCTCGATGTTCATCGTGCACTCGATGAGCTTTGAGAACGTGGGTGTTTGCAAATTGATTAGCATGCTCTTGTATTCATCTCGCATGCACTGCAGGCATATCTCTACGAGCCGGCTTTCGAGCATGGGGTCCTTGCATTCCAAGGATTTCGCTCTGAATTTCTTGATGAAAGTGATCCCATCCTCTTCGCGTTTCTGATACATCCGCGAGAGATGGATCATCGTCACCTTCTCTTCCATCTGGAAGAACTTGGTATAGAACTTCTGGACCATGTCGTCCCAAGTCTTCACAGATCCGGCCTCCAACGTCCGGTACCATTTGTATGCTACATTCCCAAGAGTCTTTGGGAACTCTCGCATCAGCAATTTGGGATCAGCTCCGTACGGACCCATGACGTCGATGAAACGCATGACATGCTCATGAGCGTTCCCGTTGACGTCCTCGAACTTATCCCATTTGGGAGCCTTGTACCCCGCCGGGTTAGGCATGAGATAGATCTCTCGTGGAATGGGTGGATCGTTGTCTAGCTTCGGGATGATGGTATCCGCGAGCGACTGATGAGCTAGGATGGAGTCCACGTGCTTCTGCAAGGACGTCATGCATTCTGGGAGGCTTCCCTCGGTAGCTGCCGGAGGGGTTGCCGTAGGCGGTGGTGACACATATGCCGCCGGAGGATTGGGAGTGTATTGACTGCCCGCGTTTCCCCAAATCGTCGCTGGTGGAGGCAGAGTGTACTGCAAAGTTGGGTTAGACGCCAAAGCCGTGGGCTGAGAGGCGTGAGCAGCAGGGGGTAGCATTTGCGCCGTTGACCCTTGGACCGAAGGCAGCTGCGCGGCTGACGGTGGAGTTTGCAGATGAGGGTTGGGAGGCGTGGCTGACACTCCCAATCCTGGAGCAGTAGGGGTTCCTCCTCCCTGAGGGATAGCGGTAACTGGTGGAGGATTCGGTGCAAGGGTGCCCAGAACGGCCAAGATCCGTTCCAACTGCGCAGATTGAGACTTGAGAGCTTTTGCCTGACTTTGGACAGTGGCGTCCAAAGACTCCAAAGTTGGTGCCTCGCCGGGAGTTGTCGGAGTACGGCGGACTTCGTCTCCCGAGGGGGTTTCGGTGGAAGGCGACCGGTTGCTGACATCATCCTCCTGAGACATGGTTGCTTTTGCTGGTAAGTTTCACGTCGGGTTCACCAAAATGTGTGCAAGAGATTCCGGCAGGGAGACCTCCGTGTACACCGTACGTAGTGGATCAGGGATCGCACAGGAAGAATAGGGGTGTGTGTAGGGAGAGAGTAAGTCAGTAGCAATGTCTGAGAGAGAGACAGAGGTTCGGCAGAGCTTCCGCGTATGGCAGTGTTGTTCTCTTTGTATGGAAAGAGTAACGATATATATATACTGGAGAACGTGACCGTTGTAGTGTGGTTAATGCGCCCATTAATGGCGGCTTAATTAGCTTAACCATAACGGCACGTTCGTCCGAGTATATAGGAACCGCTAGAGCACGTGGTGCGCGAGTACCGGAACCGTTACGAGGTTGACCGGGTTTGACCGGATTGACCGGGTCTAGGGAGCTCGTGCCGTAGATCTCTCAAAACAGTTACTAAAGGTCGCGTGCGGGCTTGGCTCGCACGCGACAGGGCTTACCCTAGCCTCCAAACCACAAGTCCCTACAAGTCCCGTGCAGTGGTATGCGAGGGCTCTGTCTCGCAGCCCCCACATGGATCAGCTCGGCTGCTGATCCAGTGTGTGTGGAGCACAATATGGTGTGCTGGATGGTCGCCACGTGGCCCAGATCTGCCATGTCATAAAGCAGTATCTACACTAGGCATAACAGATTCTTTCAATAATCAATATCAAGGGATTTAAGTTTGAGAGGATTATTCTCCAGTTGCCATTAAAGTTCTTAAGACAGAGAATTTTATTCATATTTTTTCTTAGAACAATTGACACTTAACAACCATACATTTTGACAATATTGACATTTTGGTGCACGGACTTCCAAAATCAACACTTAACTACCATGCAGTTTGACATTACTGACAATTTTGTGCACATAATTTCAAAAGTGACTCTTAAGTGCACGCAATATGCAATTTACTGACATCCCGCTCCAATTACGATGACAGTTTCATTGCTATCAGTTAATTTCCAACTGATAGTCGTCATTGAAATTGGAGCGGTATGTCAGTAATTTGCATGATGCGTGCACTTAAGTGTCACTTTTGAAACTGTGTGCACCAAAGTGTCAATAATGTCCAGCTGCACGGTAGTTAAGTGTCTATTTTGAAACTGCGAGCACCAAAATGTCAGTATTGTCAAACTGAAAGGTAGTTAAGTGTCAATTGTTCTTTTTCTTATGGTGGCTGTGAGGTGGAGACAACCTGTATATCTTTCTCCTTTAACAATTCAGTCACGCTTGGACTTTTGCATCCACATAATCTCGTCCTATTTGATGATCTCATTGTAGTACTTAATGAGATTGATTTCTAGGACGAAGATACTTTGTGAAAAATGACCAGCTTGAGACTTATAAATATCATTAATTCTACCAATGATTCATCTTTTCATTTGGAAAATATTTCTGAAAACTTCTTTATTCCAATTATTAATGTTAATGGCAAGTTTCTTTAGTTTCTCAATCACATCAAGATTGGTAGCCCAATAATTCATAACAATCTCAGCATAATCTTTTTTTCTCAGCCCACATAGCCTCAAAATGAATATACTTATGAGATGATAGAAAATGTAACTTCAGTATCCACCAAAAAGGGTGAGTGATCAGAGTAAGTCATAGGGAAATTTGTGACATTGTAATCCGAAAAAATACAAATTCATTTATCTCTTCCAATTGCTCTGTCCAGTTTTTTGAGAGTATTCGTTGCTACTTTCCTATTGTTTGACCAAGTAAGGGATGGGCCGGAGCACCCATGTCCACAGGGTTGCATTTATTCTTATGGTTAGAGAATCGCTGAATTCTGCCATCATTCCTAGCATGCACCAAGTTCCTTCGCTCGTTGTGGCTAGCAATGTCATTGAAGTCACCCCTATCAGTCACAGGTAAGTTCAACCGCGGTGAGGAATAGATGTCACCGCGACAAGTAATAAGAGTTGGAGCTACGAACTACTTCAACCATAGTGAGTTGTGGACGAAAAACACAAATTTTGGGGTGAGGATTGTAATTTTTAGCTTGTCACATACAAATTCGTGTGTATGAACGAGAAAAACGACCTAACGACTGACATAATGGTTAGAAAACATCGGAGAGCCGAAGATCACAGTTTGGAAGCGAGATGCGAGGTTTGAACATCGAAGTCAAGACGGATTCAATTCGTTCATGCAAAACAATTTTTGATTTTCAGCTTCTTTTGATTTTTTTTATCGTACCTAACAAACTCTCGATTAGGGCTAACTCAGCAACTGAGTTCTTGCAATTTAGAATTTTCTTATCCACATCTTTAAGAATACGGGGAGCATGGGATCTTAAACTCTTAGGGCTTGTTTGTTTTTTTGGCTTAAATGCGAGGGGTTAATAGTGCTTAGTTTATTAGTGATGAGACTAATAATATTGTGATTCATAATACCGTGTGATAAAAAGATGATGTTGATAGTTTATCATTATGTTGGACACCCTCCGTCTCCAACATCACCTTTTTACCCATGACCTCACTCACCTTAACCTCAATTTTGAACTCAACCTCGACAGAAAGTTGATTTTATTATATTGAGATTTGAGTCCAGCCATCATATACAAAGTGTGAGAGTAGTATTTAGTATCCAGAGCTTAGTTTTTGACTAATTTTAGTATCGATACTAAATAGTGAAAAGATTGTGCTTAAACTTATAGTAAACAGACTGCTGTCCAAATCAGCTGGTCCGAAAACTAAACATACGAGTACCTTAACTGAGCCCTAGATAGTGATAGGACAGGACATCCTCCTTGAGATACCTACATGGGGTTGGAGGGGGGTGTTCGCAAGCTTGCACCATTCACTTGATTGATCAAGTGGGAGCAAAAAGAAAAGCCACGGAAACTTTGAGAAACAAAAAAGAAAAATAAAGCAAACACCCGGTCAGCCCACCCTCTGCCCGGAGATCAATCTCACCACCACCATGTGTTTCCCACGCTCATCTCGATCGGTGGCCACAAATCAACGGGCAGGGTGGTTAGCTCGGGCAGGGCAAAAATATCTTGTGGAGGAGCATAGGCGGCGAGGCATCATTTGGGATATTTTTTTGTCGTGAAGTGCAGAAGACGAGGAACGTGACCTGTCGCCAATAGGAACAGAGCTATAGATATAAACACAGATCAATGCTATATATCTATATCTTGTGTGTGATACATTCAACGTATCAGATCCGAGCTTAATTTAACTACGTGGTTTCATCTCCTGCAAGGAATAAATCTTCTCCAAACATTATTATTTTTACTATTTAGTAATCAATTAATTTCAATGTTATACCAGCATGATGATGCTGCCCAGGTTGCCCCATGCTGTTTGTGTGGGCCCCGCATGGTATGGTCATGTCTTAGAGTTTCATGCATGCATGCATGTGATATTTGTCTCATACGTGAGCAACTCTCATTGGCTGGAGATGCGAATTCCGCTTTCATCGCTCGGCAAACTCTCCAATCTTTCCGAAACATTATTATTGGGCCTGTTTGGATGAGCGGAAGTAAGTGAGCGGTTTGGCTAAAGATCTACTTTTATCTGGAGTGTTTGGTTAAAGTAGATTAAGTTAGATTATTATAATTTTTATAGTAAAATTAATAATGTAAAATATTAAAGAAAAAAATGTGATTTATCTGAAAAATGAGAAATCTGAATTAATGGAAGCTAAAAGTTAGAGGATTTTTTTGGGTAAATGTGTTCTCTACTTTTTTTAATGATAGGTGTTGAAAAAGGGGGTGGGTGATGAAAAACTGTGGAGTGATGGAATGAGGGGAATCTCGTGGGTTTTGATAAAATGGACCAGGTGGTCCACTTGGAATACAACACGTGTACTATTAAGGATACTTGTTGGCAAAAATGGGACACACATCCGGAGAGCATGAGCAAATATCAGTCCGGACTAAAAAAAATTCGGATAAATCCGAAATATCCGGATTTCCGCCCATAATCCGGAATTCCGGGTAAAAGAATTCGGACTCCTCCATTTTTGCGGAATTCCGGAATTTCTTTGAGATTATTTGACCAACTCTTCAGATTGTTGAAATTTCATTTCCTCTCTGCTTCCTCTAATCCAAACACACCCATTAACTGGGTAGAAGACAGTTTCACAGTTTCACCCACATTAATTTGAATGAACGACACTTTCACCCCTCCTAGTTTGGAAAAAGGACACTTTCACCAATTTTGTGTACCCAAGTCGAGGAAACTCACCCCTTTTTTTTGGTTTTTCAACCGGTTCCAGGGCTTCGCCCCGTAATCCGGTCCGACACGGGTCGCATGCCTGGTATGGCAGGTGAGTCTCCCAGTGAGAATTTTTTGCACACACAAGGACTCGAATTCGAGACCTGCTTAAGCGGAATCAAGTTGCTTACCACTTGGACCAACTCCCATTAGTAAAACTCACCCCTTTACTATGACATTGTTAGTATGGAGTTGGTTTAATGGCTAAAAGTAATTTATGGGACATGTTTATCCCCTTATTATGTAAAATATGGGCTTTGCCCAAATTATAGTAGGCTTTACACAAGAAATATATGGGTGATAAATTTGTCTCCCAAACTATTTTCACTAAAATTCTTAGGTGCTCATAGAACAAATCCACGTGGTGCTCCATTCCATTCCATTCACATTTCAACATCTGTAATAAAAATGGGGTGAGTGGGAGAGAGAAAATAGCCATGTAAGAATCTGTTTTTTTTTTCTATAACCTAGGGGTAGTGGTTAACCCTAGTGGGACATGTGTCTGTTAATGAATGGTGTAGAGCACCAAATGTCGTGCTTACATGGTGCTCTTGGAGTATCTAAAATTTCGTGCAACAATCAGAGATTGTTAAGTCGCTTGAAGTTCGGCACACTAAAGGGGTGAAAGAGTGTTTTCCATATTAGAAGTGATGAAAGTGTCCTTCAGCCAGACTAGAAGGAGTGAAAGTGTCGTTTTACCCCCAATAATCAGGTGATCATATACGACCACTGATATTTTTTTCCTTCCCAACTAGTTCCGAGGCTTCGCACTGTATTCCGGTTTCGATCCGGCTCGCATGCCTAGTATGACAGGTGAGCCTCCCAAGTGGGGTTTTTATGCATACTTTTTGACCTCGAGACCTGCTTAAACTGAACCAAACTGCTTACCACTTAGAATAAATGTTATAATTTAAAACATTTTGAAAGCTCTATTACACGTCTTTATTGACCCATTACCGTCCGTCCACATAATCGGGAGACTAATTAAGCTTATTTGTAGTGAACTTGTTCATAAACATACTCAATCTATTTAATAGCTCTACATTTTTCTGCTATATTTATCATAAATTATCTTTTCTACAGCAATTTATTTGTGTAAAATTTAAAAGGCTGAAACTTAGTTCGGTTTCATTATACCCCTATCAACATGGAAGGTTGATTATACCAGAACCGCAAGTAAATATTCAATGCCGCGATGATAGAAAGGAGAAGCTGCAAGTACTAATGTTGGAAAATATTATCAAGAAATGGAAAGTGAGACAAATGTCAAAACTCTAAACCAAAGGAAAATGACAGCCTAGGTTAGGCACAAAGAAGCACCAATCACCCACAAAATTGGAACAATCCAGAACAACATTAGTTGGTTACTCAGCAACAAAGGGGATAAGGACAGAAAAGTTATCTTATGTTCTTCGTACACACTCCCACTCATAACAACATTTTTTTTGTCCAAAAAAAAAAAAAAATCTCATAACAACAATTAATTAAGAAACATTAAGAATTTAAGAAGTTATTGTATTACTCTACTCAATCTATCGAATATGTGAGAAATAACAGTATCTACTTGTTGTATATATGTTGTGTATGTATATTTTTTCTTCATTTGTGAGATAAAAAATTACATTATACGTATAATACAGGGTAGAGCTATGCAAGGGCAATGGATAACAACTGCTAGCCTAGACTTTTTCAGAGTTGCACTAACACCTATATTATTGTATTTTTGTTAATAATGCTCGGATAATACATAAATAAATATTATACATTAATCAAATTTTATTAGTAATGTACTATTAGTAATGTCTTTTCCATGATGACTTTGAATAGCAAAACGATGCAATTTTGTAATAGTTATTTTCACTTTGCTCTACAAATCACAAAAAAAAAATATTAACTTTTTACATTATTTTGCTTATCAAATTATCGAGTCAAAGTAATCAGGTGAATAATCAATAAAATTCAAATGAAAAATTCCAGGCGAAAAGAGATAGTGTTTTTCTTTTTTAGAAGAAACGAGGTAGTGTTTTTCCGGTTCAACTGTTTCATTTTTCTGGTCATGAATTCAATTGGCGGCTAGGCCTTGCAGTACCTGAACTAACAGTATATTATAAGAGACAAATAAACGATCATGGATGGCTTGGAATTAGTAGAATAACTAAAGTTGGTGATTAGTCCAATATTTTACTAGTAAAACTACATCGCAATCAAGCTTTCAATTTCCACACTTAAACAAGCTCCAATGATCACATGAGTGGAAGTCACTCGTGTTCTCCTGATGGCCGTCCACATGTCTGATGAGGTGGGCCCAACGACTTGGACTCTCACAAGAGCCAATCAAAATGGGTTTGACAAAGGTTTTGGACGGCTAGAGAGGTTGACATACGTGGACCATACGACTGAAACTTTGCTTAGTTCCACCCCAATAATAATAAAATGTCTAATTAAGCAATCGCATTGGACGGTTTGAACAAAAGTTTAACCCCAACATATTTAAATATAGTGGGTTTGAATAGTAGCTCGATTGAGGATGATATGATGTTGTCAAATGTGCAAGTCTAGAGCTTGATCTCTTGCATGTTTTATGTATTCAGTTCAAGATGTGTATGCATTTACATTGCACACATGTGTGTGTTCATAATCTTGGTTTGTTGTTTAGAAACACGTGTACACTTGGTGACATGGTTGGCTGTTATTATAATTTGTGTCAGTATCTAACCGGTCATTACATTGATTATATTGATAACCCATTTCCATTGAACCTATTGTTAAGGCAAAAGAGTCAAAACGTGTAGAGACGAGTCATGACCATTAGACAAGTAATAGTACGTGTACTTGTAATGCTCGTTTTCATTATGACTCGCCATGTGTAATATTCGTAAACGTTAATTAGTAAAATTTTGTTGCAACATATTATCTTGTAGTATTCTGTGATAAGAGAGAATTAGTTACATTGGACTAGTATGATTCAAAGTTCATGCTTAAAAAACTAACACAATACGTTCTCTGTTTTTCTCCTGCTTCATACTTCACTATTCACCGTTGAAAACTTCAACATATCAAGAAACCGTAGGTTCCTATATAAGGCAAAATACAAAGAATACGAAAAGGGATTTGACAGTGAGATATGGGGGGGGGGGGGGGGGGGGGGGTGGTGGTTGTAGCTGTAACAAGGAGCGGTGAGGGGTAAAGGGGGGAGGTTAAACAGGGGTTGAGGGGGTGGTGAAAGGGGTGAGCAAGCCCATAGGCTTCATCGGCTGGCCCACCAAGTGAGTGTGAAATTAATTTTTAATTTTTATTTTTTCTTTGTTGCATTTTGTAAAGATAGTGTATTTAAAATAAATGTAATAAGAGGGGATGAATGGTGTTTGAACCGTTAAAGGCATAGTTTTAAAAACCGGACCGGACCGGGCGGTCCGACCGGTTGAACCGGTGAACCATTGCCACACCCGTCCGGTCTAGCAGTTGGACCGTCCATGTAATCGAATAGGGAAAAACCGGTCAAAACTGCCGGTTTATCATAAAATCGGTGAACCAGTCGGTTTTGTCCGATTTTTGTATTTCTTATAACTTTTCCGCATCATGCTTGACCGCTTGAGCAATTCACAGTTGATGCAGCCATGACTGAGTTCTTCTCGGCGCTTATCTTAGAACCTAAAATTATGCCGGAATAGGCGAGAACGCAGTGGAATTGGCGAGATCGTGGTCTGAGGAGAATATGGGCGTAGATGGGAGAGCCGGAGAGAGGCCACTGTAGTTTGGTCAAGACTTCACTAAGATCCTTTGCTTTATCTTCCGGTCCTCATGCTTCTAAAATTTGCACTTTTGACCCTTAACTTTGACTCATCTGTTATTAACGTCGCTGGTAATTTGGTTAGCAAAACGATGCAAGAATTTCGTAAGTTTTCATGGTGTTGTAGTGCAAAGTTTACACTACAACACCATGAAAAGATTACCAAATTCTTGCCTCGTTTTGTTAATCAAATCACCGGGTCAAAGTGAAGTAATTTAAAATGTTAGAATATAAATTACACGATTCGTGAAAATTTTCAGGGAATTTTTTATCCCATCAGCCTCAATGTGTTTACTCCATGATCATGCGCTTGAATGAAGACAGCCACACCATTAAATAATAGCCAGGTAACTGCAGAGAATCTGTAGCTGATGTAGCTTGATCAATCCGACTTGGAGGAACTTGAGGCAGGGCGTCTCTTCTCAAGCAGCTGCTTGGTCCTTTCAAGAACACCAAAGAAGATTGAGCCTCCAATACCAATCCATAATAATCTTGGCCCCATGCCCTACAGCAACAGAAAAAGAGAATTAGTATGATGACCTGAGCACTAATTCTAGGGGATTTTTCAAAACAAATAGTAATCCTTTAGGATTGTATTGATACAAATCCGAAATATGTGTTCCAGTTGCTGCCTCGGCAGAACACACTATCGAGTCATTAATGATTCAGAAGGTAGGGGATCTCACTCGAATATTATTAGTAGACATCAGATTAGAAGGCATCATTTGTTTAAGTCATCACACACCATATTTAGTAAATCGACAAATAGATCTAAATAGCAGGCAATGTTCCTTGACGAATTTTCTTTGATCAGACTAATGTTACAAGATGTTCAAAATATTCAATTGCCTTCATAGGTGATTTTGAAATTTTGGTATACTAGAATGAATCGGACACCTGAAAAGAAGCACGTGTTCACGGATTTGCAAGTATATCTTGAATGCAAGTTCCGTGATGGGTTAACGACAACACCAAGTTTTCTCTTATCTCAAGTCATATTTTTTTCTTTTTCTCCTTTTCCCCAGTGGCAGTTTTGCAGCTTTTTCTTATGGAAGAACAAAGGGAGCAACTGCTATGATCTCAATCTCTCGTCAAAATCTTGGAAAAAATGCACCAGCCGTCCCCAAGTTTTTCGGAATTTACTAAACTTAGTTACCCAAAATTTCAATTGTTGCAAACAGTTTTGTCCGCTGTAACAGGTGATGGGTGGAAATGGATAAACCCAGATGGCTTTTCGTTTTCCCCATTTATGTTGCCTTAGAAGTAAGGGTAAAAAAGAAGAATTTACAGCCATTTACTAAACTACCAACATTTTATCCTTTCTTTTTCCTCCTCCTTGTCGAATTCTTTCTCTGACCCTCACCCCACCACCACCATCAGATATGACCGCTGCTCTCACCACAACCTCCACCAGAATACCACTTCAATAATCTCACATCTTCATCAAGCATTAGGAACAACAAACAAAACCAAAGCCAAATTCATTCACTTCTTTCTCTCTCGTCGGTCTCTTCACGCGTATTATCCATGCTGTCACGAACTGAAGAGAGAAGAGCCAGATTGGAACGATTTTGTTTGATTTTGTTTGGTTTGGGAGATATACGAAAAGATCGAACAGTTGCTGGGTTGTGATTTGGTGGCTGGTAGGTTTCGACAACTAAATAGAGAGCATACGATCTGTTCAAAATCAACATCTCCAACCTTTCTTCAATTTTCAATGAGTGCAACTTTTCCTTCCCGGAAAGACAGTAACCTTTTCCTCTCCTCCTACCCGTTGCTACATATCATCTCTCTTGAGTGGCTAATGTATCTGGACTGTTCGACATGAATACTATTTGGTTTTTAGGTGCTTCCCTGCACAGTTCTCTACCAAACATGCCTAAACTTGTTAAGGGGTGTTCGGGTGTCTAGGTTTTTTGCGTTTTCAATTTACAAAACATTATTTTATTCATTCTGGGAATAGGACCCATCCACCAAATGTGACACAAAACCAAAATGAAAAAGCTAACAACCCAAATGCCTCAGCTTTTACTAAACAAAACTGTGAAAGTGTGAAATCCAAACAGCCCTGTTGTATTGAGCTTTGGTGGTTCTAGTTAGCCAAGGATCCTTGCTCCTTTGTCCATCTACTCCCAATTAACCGTAGGAGGTGGTGATGGTGGATTTTGGTGGTTCTCTTTCATAGAGATGAAGGTGGTGTATGGAAAAGAGAAAATATTTAAGAGTAAATTCGGTGAATTAGATGTCTATATAAATACACTAATGGCTATATGCTTTTTTAAAATTTATAGGTGAAGATTGTGAATTTACAAACTTCATGGGCATATATGTATTTTGTGGGTTTATTGTGTTCAAATGGAAAAAACTGACATGGATGGTGGGGATGCAAGTTCAAATCGGGGAAACCGCAAACTGACCGAGCCGCAGTAAATGTTGTGATTTAGGTTTAGAAAAGTTTCAAACCATACAAAACATAAATCCAACCAAGCCATTTAAACCAATGTGCATAGAGGCCGTGTACGCAAAATATAAAATACATTTTCTCTGATATAAAAGATTGAAGATTTTGTTCACATTCCTTTAGCACCTTTTGGGTTTTGCATATAAGATACTTAGAATATAAAGCAATGGCGGTAGATTTGATTGTCATTACTTTCCTCTTTATATGTTTGATCTTTTCACAAAAAAAAAAAAAAAAAAAAAAAAAAAAAAAAAAAGGTTAAGTACCTTATTTTAAGTAATGATATGTATTAATAAGTTAACCGCAGTTTTAACAGAACCGCGCGTGAGGGAGACTGAACGGAAACCAAACCGAGAAAATGTGGTTCAGTTTAGGTTCGGGTTTTTGTGGCTCAAACTGAACTGAACCGAACCGTATACAACCCTAGATGGTAGGTAATCACAGGTACCTGATTGAAACCAAAAACTCTGGTACCATGGTTACAAGTTACAACAATTGAAAAGCTTGGTACCTAAGTGCAAAAAAGACCAAAACGTGGGTACTGTTGGTTCACTTTTGCCCAAAATCTTTAGTGCTAGCATGTCTGACCGTTGACACAAGGAGATAAATGAACATAGGAACATATATGGGATGTGAAGTTGTGAAATCGAAGCTAGATTGTGATCATTCGCACCTTTAAAAGAGCGCTGCTCCCCTCTTCCCTTGCTATCATCCTTGCACAGTCAAAGATGCCATTGTACTGGCTAGCTGCTCCCTGCAAAATTAACATTACAAAGGAACAACAAAATGACTCTACGGTATAGAGAAAGAAAAAGAAGAGAAGTTTCAAAGCAGCATGAAATGCGTTCAGATTTACCTGGACCATCAATCTAGTCTTTATCACATCAAGAGGAGTTGTTATAGCCCCCGTGATTGCACCTGTGAATTAATGAGATTGCTGTTACATCTCCAGTGGTTATGTAAAAAAGTTAGTTTAGTTATAATTTACATAACTAGAAGAAATAACGAGCTCCAATGGGCTAGTTAAATGACTCAATACTTTACATATTATGTATCCCGCTCTCTACAAGTAGCTAGCTAGAAAGTAGGTAATTAAATTTTTTGTGTCTATCTCTCTCCTACTTGAATTTAATAAATATATTTTTTTATAATTCATTACCCACAAAGTTATGTAAAATACATAACATCATTGGAGCAAACACTAAAAATCTTCGTTAGTTAGAATTCATACTAGTTTTAGCTAATTTGTAATTTTATTGAGATATCAACTCTAGTTGAGCAGCATATTCACAACTTGTGCTTATTTCCCACAGAATACATCATATCACAGCATATACATACGGACGGGAGAAAAGAAGAAAACTATGTATGGAAAACTGCTAGTAGGGTATTTCATGGGCAGCAATAGTTTTGAGGGTGTGCTCGGAACCATAGACGTTGTTCGAAAAAGGAAACAAAACTCTAACAAAATTCCTTCAGTTGTTTGGAAGTTAGAACTTTAACGAAAACGAAGAGTTATGTGCATCGCCAGTGTTACCAGTTACCACACTTCACCCGTACCCTAGCGGATCGCAACTTAGACCAGGCGTTCTGATTCATGGCACACTAGAGATCCGGAACACTGAGCGATCTAAGAGTTCATGATTTTCATATTGAAGGTCTTTATAGGAGAGGAAACTGAATTTAAATTTTCCCGGATATGCAGTGTGCGTTACTAGACATCGGGCCCTTCAATGGTTTTTAATCTGTGAAGATGATTAAATTCCAACCAAGATATCCTACGAAGCCTACTCCTGTCACACCGAATTCCATATGGTATAGCATGTCTCATTCCCGTTCTACGTATTGGGATGATCACTGTTCCAGGTAAACATAAAGCATGGACATGAGTGATTCTTGGATTCACTTACATTTCCCAGACATAGCCTACAGGTTCGAGTTTTAAAGGACCTACACTCAGTTACTAGCCAGTCCACTTCGCCTGCAAGTGAGTATATGATACGAGTACGTATTCACAAGACACGGCTAAGGAGACTGCCCTACGACATGAGGATCGGAATCGTTGTCAACCAACATATCTTAACGAATATGCGACAAAGTAGTTTTATTTAGTTTTTTATAAGTTATGACGTTTATTTATATTAGTTTAGTAGTAGGGGGTGTTAGTGCTATTAATCAATTGTTTAGGAGCTTGGGGTAGTTAGTAGAAGTCCGAGTAGTATTTATATGTTGCTTTGGGTTCAGTTTTATTTGTCAAATTGAATGAATTGACTTTATTTTCGTAGAACCTAGTTTTTATGGAGATTTCAGCGTCTCGAAATGCTGAGCCGGAGATCGTAGCTTCTCGAATTGCTACTACTATCGATAGCTATTGCTATCAGTACATCTATTGCCCTAACCAACCTAAGGGAAGCAATATAAATTTCATTTGCTACCACATCAAAAATCCTATACGAGCTACTTGTTACTAAATATAACCCTACCACTTAAACCGAAAGTATTCATCCTTCCGACAGTGTGATGGTGTAAGAATCCACGGGTTCAACCTTCAAACCAATTGGAAATGAGGAGAGTATTTCAGTATAAACTCGGGTACCAAGTAAGACTCCATCCGTTCCGCTATATGTTGTAAGCTCTTGATGTGTGAAAAAGCCCAATACCAGAGCCAGTACTACCCAAATTCAATAACATCTTTCCCACAGCCACAACTTGTACCAGCAACCCTTCCAGAGTGTCTAAAGTCATAATCATGTAAGCAGGATTCTAAAGACACGGGACAAGGGAAAAGCCTGGTTTTCAGATTCCTGGCATTCACGACTTGCATCTGAGATTAAACGCAAATCTCCATTTAAAACTTAAGTGGAACAAAATTAATCTAAATCTAGATCCCCAACGCAGAATCTTGCCATTCAGAACCCCTTCAACAGATTAACATCATTGATCATCTGTTCAGAGAACTGGATCCAATTGAACAATCCATGGAGAAGTACATCCATTGTTTTCAGCAGGTTTACTGAAACCTGTGTTTTAAGTGTTTACTATATTCTCTGAATAAAAGGCTTAACTTTTTCCATCACATTTCACTCTCTTTGCCTCTTACGTTACTTTGCACTGATCAGTTTCTATGTTCATCATTTCTATCTCTTACAATTGACACTCAGACTACATGGTTCCAGTAAACCATGATCTCCATTCATATCCAAATCTCGTTTTAATAACCATACATAAAAGTTCTTGCATTGTTCCATTTTCATTTGAAGGTTGTACAGGTTCTTTATTCAGGATAACTGAGTCGGTTCTACGCCAAACCTGGACGGATCTAGGAATTAGGCCAACTGGGGGCTAAAATTTGAATAATAAGTACTCCCTGTGTCACATTTTATGAGTCCCATTTGGTTTTTTACAAGGCTTTAGGAGATGCTTTTAACTTGGTAGAGCAATATTGCCATTTTTCTAATGAGATACTCTTATTCAGGAATGAAGTAAGAAAATTAAAACGGGTATGGAGGGAAGTAGCGTGAAAAAAGTAGGTAACTTTTTGGTGGCGGGATACATATTTTTGGACACCCTATATAATAATTTTAGCAAGTTTTATCCAGAACAGTCAAATGTAGAGGCTATATTTCATTATTAAGGACAAATTGTTCAAGGTTTAACGGAAAAATGGAACCTCTTCAAGAAAAATAGCTCATACACTCACTAAAATACATGACGAAATTTCTGATCTCCAAAATGATATGTGACTACATCATCTGAAATGCATTGAATGACTGATATGAGAGCAAATAAAATACATTTTCTTGTTTGGGAGAGGAAGAGCAACAACATTATATAACAGGTGAACTATATCATATGAGCTCTTTAATGAAAGGCAGCTTAGAAACGTGGGGATAATTTACAATAAATGTGGGCGTTAAGCTGGTAGATGTGAAATAAATTAGTGGCATAATGTAACCCCCACCAGTCCCAACATAAATCATATCCTGCCTAACCAAATGATTTATAAAATCCTACTAATTACATACCCCATATGGAATAGCCCACTTAACATTTAGATTACATTAATTCCCACTTTAAGAGTCCAGCATTTTCTCCATCGGAGGCTTAGGGGTTAAGATTCGGCAGTAAAAGCAAGCAAGCCATTAAATAATCTAGATAAAACTACAAGCCTCAATACTCAAAATGTTGGAATTTGTTTGGGACATCTACCTACCAGCAAAAGCACCTATTAAAGCATTTTCAGGGTCCTTCAGTTCCCTCTTTGCCTGCAGTAATAAATAGAAGGTGACATTGAATTATTGTACCACAGAAAATATCCAACACCAACGATTAAAAGCTGTACATACTTTGTATTTTCTCATGAATTGAGAATATAATCCAAAAACAAGTTATGTCATCCAAGTAGAAAAAATTTGAAAATCATTCACCAAAGGCCGAAGGGTAAAACATGATCTATTAAAACAAGTAATCCGCTCCAGTGGCTGACAACTTTTCCTATCACTTAGTAGTAGCGCACAGGTTGAGGACACCTCAAGCTTCAGTTGTATAATATGGTCAATAGAATTTCAATGCAATACTAGGAACAATTTTAGTCTCTTCTCCAGGTACACGTGTACAAAGGTGTGAACATTGCTTTAACATGAATTACTCGTGAAAGAAGGTAAACTTACCGCTAGCTTATACCCCATGCGGAGCTGCTCATATAAGCAAAACTGTAAGGCATCAAAAGGCAAATCCCGCAATAAAAATGATCCAAATCCCTGTATTATTGAAAGAACACAACATATACGTGAACAATGGGTTCCATTACATTATGGAGGAAGATTATGCTATCATCCTATAATCCACTATGCAGTAAAGGACTCAAATTAAGAGCAAAAGACTCTGGGAGGAAATTTATTGAATCGTGATTAGCTGGCATTCTAAGTAAGATCACAATGCTTCTACTTGGTGATGAGGAATAAAAAGGAACATACCGCATAAAGCCCTTTAAAGCCTTCCTTAGCTATAATAAGGCGGACAGCATCTGGTGCTGAAGCAAATTGCCCGGTCTGCATCCTTTGCTTGACAACCTACAGAAGTTCTACTGTAAGGCTAAGAAGGATTACAAGAAGACACTGACGTGTAATTTGAATTTAAACCAACCTCAGTTGGGACACGAACGATAGAAGCAGCAGCCCCTCCGACAGCACCTGCAGTCTAAGATAAAATCTTGATAACGTTATATAAAAAGATAAACATCCTCACCACCTCTCTGGAGTAGCAGTTAAAAGTTAAATGCCCAAACAACACTAGAATAACTGAATAATCATCTTACATAACTATCCAAGGTTAGTGCATAGCTTACCAGTTGGTAGAAAGTGTACAGGAAGATTGATTCACTAAAAAACTATGAGAAGGGGAAGAGGAAGCAGCACGAAAAAGAACTTTATTTAAACAATATTTTTTCACAACTTCCAAATTTGTTAGGGACTGCAAATTATTTCTTCCCTTCCCAGTTTTATTACTATATATCTAATTTCTATCACATAAAACTGCATCTTAGAAATCAGAACATCGGTGTTCAATACCTGCAGCTAATTTTGCCACTATCACGAAATAGAGGGAAGGGAATAGAGAGAGCTAAAAGTACAATATGTAAAAGACCAGAACTCGATCTCGGTTTGGAATATAATATTTAGTTTAATCACATGAAAGTGCAGACTTACCAATTGAGCCAATGCACTAAAATTTTCAGGTAAGCTCTGTAGCAATTTTTGCTTTGTAGGTTCATAAACGCCAAGAAATATAGCTGAAGCCCTACAAAATTGCAAATGGTCAGAATGTACAGCGTCATCCACAAGTGCGAGTACGAATAGGAACATGCATATAGCCATATACACTAACAATAAGATCTCTGTCATATAAGACTTTTTTCTGTAAAGTTATTTGATGAATGATCTACTTATCTAGATACTGGACCAGAACGCTAAAATATTGTGAAAATCATTTTCCTACACATCTACCTGATAAGCAAATGCGTGTACCTGTTTGTGGGTACATTGCTCATTGTGTACATTAGGATATGAGGAAATATCTTTACAGATAAAACATTAAATTCCTGGGGCACTGGCAGTGAGCAGTAATAAATGACTGTCTGGGACAATGTATAAACCCAGCACCAACAGTATTCTGTGATCTGGTTACTGGTAACCAAAATATTTCTGGCATTTATAGCGTCTCTTGTGTGCATATTGTACTCCTGGAGAAAGAGACAGCACAATGCTCCCCGTTGAACATGAGAGCACTAAAGTTACAACATACAAGAAGGCATAACTGCATAAGGAGAATAGCTTATCTTTCACACGAGGTTTTTGAGTTAACTCTAGATTCTAGATCAACTTCACGGAATTTGCATCTCAAAGGAGTAAGACGAAAGTAAGCATATGTAATTATGTACACTTAACTTCAAAAGTTGACGAGCAACGAAATCTTCTGCAATCAGAATGGAAACAACAAGCACGAATCTTCATTTTGTCAAGGAAAACTTACGGTAAGACACCGACAAGATTTCCACCCAGTCCAGAATAGAGTCCCTTCAAGATAATTTCTCCTCCACCCCGAACTGCCTGACGGAGCATGAACATTTAGTCAAAATAGACTTAAGAAGCAAAAGATAATCCATATGTTGCAGGAAACTAGATGAAATTTATTTCTACCACAAATCAATGAAGTTGCATATAAAACCTTTGCATTTAGATACACAGGAATGGAAAAATTAAAGTGCAGGTTACAGATGTATCAGAGGTCACTGTAAGTCCCCAAAGCTATAACACTTTGAATAAGGAAGCGGTAATGATTTAATGACTATGAATTATGAAGCTAATAATCCCTGCTTGCAACGACTTCTTTTACACGGAGATAAAAATTGGATGACTGAATAAGTAGCATAAGAAGATGACAGAGAGCAACTTGACTGAAGACAAACATGTAAAGGCTGGAACTAAAACCTCTTAGGATTAGAGTAAAAAACAGTGCTAACTCATTTTATCATAAAGATGCTGGTAGACAGCCGTTCAATGTGACTGTCCCAATGTCAAAAGTATCCGTCAAGCCCAATGAGCCTCCTCTGACATGTAAATCATTGCTGCAAGAGCGAGAGTTGCTCGTTAACTTAGTTGGAACAGTTAGGTATTTTCTCAATATACAACACTCAAACTTGAAGCAAGGATTGTCAGTTTTTTCTCATCCCCATAGAGAAAAACAAAGGTGTTTAAATTTATTAGAACATAATTAAACTTGTGGAGTATTTTGCCTAGAGGATACCCATTCAGGACAAGAGCCTTATAGCCGACACCGTACATGGGAATCATTTTGAAATTTGAAGAGGAATCAACACGTTTCTTTGATGGTGGAGATGGAAAATCAAAATAATCCAAGCAAAAGTGACGAAAATTTTCGAGAAATTTATTTATTTACATAGATAGCAGTATGGGAGTGTGATGTTTGTTGAAGGCTTGAAGCTGGGCGAGAATAAGTGCATGGACAATGGAGAATCCCAAACAACGACCAGTCTTTACTTTTTTCTACAATGGACTTAAGCACGTTGATTGAAGAATGATTCAATCAGACTTCCAGGCAGCTCCTTCATCAGTTCTGATAGTGAGACCAATAGACATCGGCTTGTTGCCCCATGCTATTGGTATATTTCCCAACAAGGAATTCGCTATCAAAAAAGGAAGTTGGTCTATGTGCAGTAGAGGATTGCTGTGGTTGGTTAATTGATCAGCCAAGCTATGTTATGGACTACGGCACAATCTGACATGATACAGCAGAGTTACATTGTTTTGTGGTACGTACAAGCTAATTATCAAATTTATACAATAAGAGAACCTATTCACAGCTTTATGAAAAAAAAGTTCGACATACATTTAAAAAAACCCATCTGGCAAAAAATACTACCAAAGAAAGGCTCTGATTTTCTTATCGAAAGATAAGCTCACAATAAAAATTACACTTCTTTATCAGGTAACTTGACAAGTAAAGGAACCATCTATTAACTACTCCGTCCGTCCTAATTTATATGTCTTCCTTTCCATTTTTTGGCAATCCCGGATTGCATGTATTGTTTCTAAAAGTACTGCACTTTTCTATATAACTTCCTAAACTACCCTTGGACAGTAATTATAGTTTACATGTCTACTTTTATCAAGACAAAAGAGAAGATGTCCCATTTACGGAAAACCCACAGATATCGGTACTCAAACTCTCAACTCATACAAAAAAAAAGTTTGTTGTTGGCGAACAGATTTCATGGCTGCGGGAAAGCCATGGGACCTGAGGCCCCACTATGTGCTGCAGCATATCACATCTGTATTGCTTTACTGTAAGATGTGGAGTAGTAGTATCAGGGTGGTTTGGTACTCCCTCCATCCCATAATTTTGGTCCATCTTTCCATAAAGGGATATCCCAAATTTTTGGCCACTCTCTCTTTGTGAGGTTTGTAATATTGTGATTGTCATCAATAAGGATAACATCACTGGAAGTGAAAAAGTGAGAATATTCAAGTAAATTATAAGACAAAGAGTTAGTCGGAGTGCAGCGATTACAGGTTCCCTTAAATAGTTGAATTCCCTAAGTAGGACTAAAATAATGGGACAGAGGGAGTAACTCTTCGTAATTTTTTACTACCTTAATATCCGTGGAAGTCAACCCCGGCATATAAAGGGGATGGCGGAGTCTGTAACATGCAATCACAGAGAAAAATTCTATGGCTTTTACATGCAGGGACGGAACTATGTATTTACGCTAATAGTTCTTCTACATAGATTTTGTAATATGAACTTAAATATTTACTCCTATATGTAACATGGCCCCCCTTGAGAAACTTTTCTGGGTCCGTCCCAGTTTACATGTGTGAGCAGATTCATCAAAACAGACTCCAAATGGAAAGACATCAGAAATCACTTCAATTTACAAACAACATTAGGAGAAAATGGAGCGCAATACAAAGATTCGACCTGCTTGAAGTCGAGTTTTGATTGTATCGATCGGGTAAAGAGCAGCTTCAACAACAATACCAGCAACTCCTCCAGCTATTGCCCCCTCTGCAAAACCACAAAATCCGGGTAACAAACACTAGAAGGCTTTCATTTATTCTGTAATGCACATAGCCATCATCTCAGAAAAGACACAGCAAACTCGCATTCATCCAAAATTTTAGATGCTATCGGAAACTAAAACTCTACTTATAAAGTCAAACACCATGATCAATATGGGTAATATTGAGAAACTAAAAAAATTGCGAGTCTTTTAGGAGTAACTGGAAACATGATTTGGGACATCCTGAAAAGCTGGAGTATATGAGGGAAAGTGCAAAAAGTGCATCTATTAGAATGCTTTTATCCAAATGTTTTGATCCAGGAAGAGCAAAAAGAAAAACTATGACAAAGAAACCAGAATGTTCAACAATTGATCCACTGAACCGGGCGCAAATGGGTACACCACTCCAAGAGCAACTGAAGAATGAGACCTCTCACAAAGCGGACATACGAGTCCAATCAAACAAATGTAACTGGCATCATACTCTAATGTTCAATCCTGTTTAATAAATGCAAGTGGCTTAGTCTATCGCTAGAAAGTAGCATAGCCGTCCACATAGTATCCTAGTGCATCATCCGGTCTCTAGATTACATAGTGCTAAATCACTATCTTTTTCGCAAATAGGTCAAGTTATTACAACCCCATTGGATGTGCGAGGGCATCTGGTGTAATAAAAAAAGACAAAAGGAAATAGAGTGGGGTGGCAATCTATGGTACGATGTTGGGAAACCGGTAGGGCTAAAAGCTGAAGCAACTAGCCAATTAATCCCAACAGTTTTATCAGCTTTATATGCAGACACGCAAGCTAGATGCATACTTCAAAAATGGCAATGCAACATACCGAATAAAGCGTGTAAGAAATCGGGCTTTTTCTCCGGCACATTAAGTGCTACAACTACCTTGCTTGGCTCCTGCTGCAGACCACACATTTTATAAAGCTGTTTATCTGTAAGAATAATTTGGAAAAGATAAAAATCATGTGTCTGATGATAGATAATGATAGAAAATTATAAACAGATTCTCTCGACTTGAGCCACTAGTGTAAATATGGCAAAATGTGGAGAAATTAGGAGCAAAAACACTACTGGCGTAAGCAATGTGATCATTGTCCTGATAGTTTTCAAGGAAATAGACAAAAGCAAGAAAAGAATTGCAAGATTTTGCTTTAGCTTGTAAAACACAATAAGAGTCAAAACAATATTAGCCTCAAAGTTTATGGCTCGGAGCATGTTTGGGGACCGTGTTTTTTAACATATTTGATTAAAATGACTGTTTGTACTCGAACAAAGCACGTCTGGTGTGCTGCCTTTTTTTTCAGCTGCCATTTGAAAAACCACTCGTTGAGCTGTTTTCATTGCTTTTAAACTGGTGCCAAACAGGTTCTAACAAGACGACACATCCTGACGGAAACAAGCTTATCTCCAAGTTCCAACTCTAAGTAACTATCAACTAAACAAGAAGACAGGTCAGACAAGAAGGCTTCTCTCATCGGAACATTCCATCTCTCTGAAACAATCCACACAAAGTCTCGAAAGGAACGACTGCCAACCTCTCTTACTTAAATTCCTTCCTCTTTCTCAAACCTGCCTAAGCCTTCATAACAGTGAACTACATACAGTATAAGCCAAACTAAGCCAGTAACCCTTTCAGAGACATCATTTACACATTTTCAGCTGAAAACTCAATAGCCTCACTTTAACATTGTCAGAAACAAACCTTAATAGGTCAGAGGAAAAAAATCATTTCTTTTTCTTGCTTTTTCTTCAGACAATGCTATTCAGATGTTTACAAGGCTAGTGAAATGAAGCCTAAATGTGAGTGAGTACCAATCAGATAGCCAGCCAATACGAATGTGAAATTAAACAGTTATTCTACTTCTCGAACACATAATCTACTCATTTTTGAAGGTTCGAATCCGTACAGTACCAGAAAACGTAAATTTTCTGGCCAGAGGGCTTTTGCAGTAAACAAACCGGGACGGCCGATCAGTGACCAGAACACAGTCCCAGCGATCTGCCAGAAGCAGCAACTAGGGTTGCGTTTCTTTCTGAGAAATTTGTAGTGACAAGTTTGAGAGATTGGAGTACCTGGGGATAGCAGTGATCTGGGGGCTTCGTCCTGTGTTGATGTCAGCGTCAAACGGACGGATGAAGAAGAGCACAACCGGAGCGAGGGTTTAGACACTTTATTACAGTGAATAAATTACTCAAACACCCTCTTACAGTAAAATGATAGCAAAGCAGTTAATCTCGCATCGAATTCAACTTGCATAGCGTGGACTTGATAAAGATTGGTCAGCCTTTCCATCACTTCTGTTCGTTTCCCTAAAAAAAATCACTTCTGCTCGTTCCATCCGATCATACGGCAAACCAAACTGGGAGTAATTGGAAATATGTCAGTTTGTGAATTGATCTTAGAAAAATGCATTCGGGTGAATTGGTATTTGAAAAATACCCTCCTTTTTAAACACTAGGTAACAAGGGGTTGTTAGCAGGGTAGTGGGGTCATCTGTCTCTCTCGTCTCCATTCTCTCTCTCGTCTCCATCTCTCTCTCGTCTCCAAACACAGGTATCTCTCGTCTCCAAACACATGGGAAGATATGTTAAATGACTCTGCTACCCTCATCATCTCAAAACAAACCCTTAAAACGCGTACTCTCTCTCTCTCCAACATTGAATTGTTTCTATCTATCTCAACCTACCAAGTACAATTGAATTTACTCCAACTGTAAACTTTATGAATGTATACCTTAAACTCCTCAAGAATATGGCTCATTTGTCACTCTCATTGGCTCCAGTTCTCCCATAGAAGTATCCCCTTTGTCTGTACAAGTCTTTCTCTTTCCTCACTTTTGTTCTTCAGCTACGGTAAAAACTTAAACTCTCATCTCTGCTTTTGTCCTTATTATATGTTGATCACAGTACTCTAAAATGTATGGTATTCTCATTTTTTTACTTTCATCCTTCCAATATGTTCATCACATTACTCTAAAATGTAGTTTACGTTCGTTATATTTCTTCTTTGTTCTTCATTATTGGTTTGATGTGTGTTGTTGTATGTGGAGAGACTGGGACGAGCATATTCATCGTCTCTATCTTCTCATAAGACTGAGACGTGAAATATGCTCGTACTAGTCTTCCACATGCACAACTGGGAAGAGCAAGGCCTGCCAGACTGGGACGAGAAATATCTCGTCTGGCATTCAAATCACAGACGAGAGAGGACTCGTCTCAGTCTAGCATTTGATAGAGTCGTGGGACGAGTAATCTCTCGTCTGGCATTCAAATCGCAGACGAGAGAGGACTCGTCCTAGTCTGGCGTGTGATAGACTCGTACGAGTACGATAATCAAAGATGAGAAGACAGGGACGACAGAGACGAGCATACCCTAAACCCTGAAATCCTCTCTTATCATGAAAAAAATGGTATTCAATATTGTTAAAAACGTAAATTGTAAGTCCTAAACCATATAATCATGTAATCTAAACTATAAACTCAAAATCATACAATCATCATCTAATCATGTAAAGCCTAAACCTTATACATACCATTAAACCATATATCATCTAAACAAAATCCTACATTTGTAGACACTAAACACTAGAACCAACTAAGTATCATTCCTATAGCCACTAAAGATGTTAATTGTAAGTCATAAACCATATAATCATGTAATCTAAACTATAAACTCAAAATCATACAATCATCATCTCTTACTCATGTAAAGCCTAAACCCTATACATACCATTAAACCATATATCATCCAAACAAAATCCTACATTTGTAGACACTAAACACTATAACCAACTAAGTATCATTCCTATAGCCACTAAAGATGTTAATTGTAAGTCATAAATCATATAATCATGTAATCTAAACTATAAACTCAAAATCATACAATCATAATCTCTTAATCATGTAAAGCCTAAACCTTATACATACCATTAAACCATATATCATCCAAACAAAATCCTACATTTGTAGACACTAAACACTAGAACCTACTAAGTATCATTCCTATAACCACTAAAGATGTTAATTGTAAGTCCTAAACCATATAAACATGTAATCTAAACTATAAACTCAAAATCCTATAACATCATCTCTTAATCATGTAAAGCCTAAACCTTATACATACCATTAAACCAACTAAGTATCATCTAAACACTAAAACCAACTAATTATCATTCTTATAGCTACTTAAAGTGTTATTAAATAATATTAAACCTGAATTCCTAAATCATATAACATCTAAGCATTTTAAGTAAACCCCGAGATTGTACACCTAAGACCGGGACGATTATGCTCTCGTCCCAGTTGCATTTCGTCGTCTCAATTGGCGTACATGCTCGTCCCTGACACAAGTAAGGAGCAACCCATGCTGGCTCACTAATCCTTACAAAATATTGTCTTACTAAGACTAGGACGAGTGTGTGCTCGTCCCATTCTTAAATAAAAATGTTGTCTCAGATGGTGGTGGTCCCTCTCGTCCCTGTCTTCTCGGAAAAAAGTACAGAACATTCTGTTACCCATCAGATGGTGAGGTATGGTGAGAGAAAACCTTTTTACTTTGTCAGACCAAACCCTAATATCATCCAAACCCTAAAATCAGTCTCTCTCTTCATACTATCCAAACTCTAAACCCTAAAATCATTCTCTCTCTTGACATGTAGGAATGGTGAGAAAATTGATGTTCCGTGCTATTTGGAATGGTGAATGGACGTGTGCCGAAGGTAGACACATATACACAGGTCAGGCAGTGAAGAATGCAGTTTTCAAGATAATCCAAGGCATTACCGTCGAATCTTTGGAGCATGAAGTTTTGGTCAGAATGGATACAGATTGTCCGCCTACTAAAAAGGTGGTCTTATGTTATCATTTCCAATTTCCAGATGCTAACTTGATCGAGCCTAATATCCTCACTAAATATTTAGAAATCAAAGATATCTTTGATACTACGGAAAAGGGATCTATTGTAACCATGTACATCACGTTAAAGGATTTGGTGGATCAACCATACATAAATACTGACGTTGGTGACCAGGATTTGGTGGATCAAACTGAAACCCTTAACATTCAGTTGGTTACTTTGAGCCCCCCCCCCTTACATACCGCGAGGATTACTTTCAGGGTATCGAGATACTCGTCGAGGATCATGACAAAGACAGGGTAGCATATAATGCAATAGATCTCACTCCATCGTCTTCAGTTCACCGTAACAACATTGTGCAATTAGCTGACAAAGATATGGTTGCCACTCATGAATCAATGGAGCAAACTAATCTTTTATTGGCAACTGTTGCGGTAGATTGTACAGGGAGTCGTGGAAAGAATGGTGTGGGAAGGCTAGACGGTCTGGAAATAGAGATGAAAGGTTTGTATACTGGGAGGGCGTTGTCCCACCATATCAGAACAGTTGCTGGTTTGAAGAGATGGACTTTTACGTTTATAAGCGAGACCAGACTCGTATTATACTGCGGTGCTTGAATGATGAATGCAAATGGATGCTTGGGGCGTACAAGCATAAAGATTCCGGCACTACCATGTGAAAAAACATAACCCCATTCACACATGTACGGCATGCAGCGTAGATGGGAAGCACCGTAACATTTATAGCGACGTAATCGCGCAGGAATTGCTGGGAATGATGGGCCAAACAAAAAAGACACCCACAATTAGTGAAGTACATAACACCGCCTTAAGAATGGGAAGTAGAATATCGTACTGGCCGGCATGGTATGCACGTCAAAGGGCCAAACAGATGATCCAGGGTACTCGTGCTCAAAATTACGCCGATCTTCCCGTGTTCATGTCTTTATGTGAAATCCTGAACCCCGGTACTAAATGGGATATGGGAGTGGACGAAAATGTCCCACCTGAAGAAAGAACCCCTGAAGAAAGAACCCCTGCAATTGGTCGTATGCACAATGGTTGATAGCGAGAAACAGTGCTATCACATTGCATGGGGACTAGTGGACAAGGAGAACACCGTTGCATGGACTTGGTTCTTATTCAAACTGATGTTAATTTTCAAGGATCACGATGAGTTGATGTTCGTTTCAGATCGGCACCAGGCTATCATCAATTCAATCAAGGTCGTGTACCCCTTATCCAACCACGTCCACTGCTGTTACCATTTGAAAATGAACGCTCTGTCGCATTACAATACACAAAAGTGGGTGCCTCATTACCACGATGCGACCTATACATTTGATAAGGATGCGTGTGAGTCACATCTGATAGACATGGGTATTGAGTGCGACCGTGTAAACGGCGTTAACCACAAGACCGTCGAACGTTACTTACGGGATGCCGGTCTAGAGAAACGGGCAAGGTCGTATTGTAAAACAACACGGTTTGAGATGCTTACATCCAACCATGCTGAGTCTATTAACTCGTGCCTACTGCCGATGCGGTCTGACAAATCTCTTACAATGTTCTCCCAATGCGACCATCAGAGCGAGTGGCACCTGAATAAACAAAACTTGGGCATTGACATGGGACACACCTACCTGACTGCAAAAAGGGAGAAAAGTGTTGAGCCGTTCTTTAAAGTGTATAGGTTTTCGCGTGCGAGCAATTTCAGAGTCTGTGTATGAAGTCTGCGGTAATCATCTGAAAACTCATATCGTGGAATTCAAACCAGGACATTTCCTCGGAACCTGCACGTGCGGCAAATACCAACAGATGTGGTTCCCGTATGTACATGCGTGTGCTTGTGCAAAAGAACTCAGGAAACTTGGCCGTTACAATGTCGACCACGATATGAAGGTCATGCACGACCACACCAGCGTGTTATATTCACTGGACTTCTACGATCTGGCTTATGCAGGTACAATTAAGACTCCTCCCAACCCAGCAACGTGGGACACAAGCGAAGTACTTGTACACATAAAAAACATTCGCCCACTTCCACCGAAGAAAGTGGTAACAGTTGGGAGGGACAAGGAGAAAAGACACAAGCCAATGGTCGAAACCGTGCGTGAAAAGAAGCGAGGAACGAGAACGTACGGATGTAGCCATTGCCATGTAAAAGGGCATACCATAAAGATTTTCCCTCAATTGAAAAATTAATGTTGTGATAGAAGCCGTTGTTCGTCGTTCTTTGTAATCCCAAGTTCGCAACCTCTTCTGATGATTGCGCAAACAATATATCTTTTGTTTCGATCAATTATTGTGTTTTTTAATATAAATATGCCTTTTATTATATAAATAAACAATTTATTACTTAAATTTATTGGCAAAGAGGAAAACCTTGATACATTGTAAAACTGTTACATGTTTTAAATTTTGATACATTTCTTACAAAAACTGTTACATTTTTCAAGAATGTATCAAAATTATTACAATTTCTAGAAAACATGCATGTTTTCTAGAAAATGTATCCAAATTATTACATTTTTTAGAAAACATGCTAAACATAACCACGACACATGAACCTAAAATCTCTCTCCGTCTCTTCATCTACCCGGGAAGCATCTACAAAAGCCACTGTTCTCTCCTCCAAAACTCACCACATCTCTCCTCCAAAACTCACCACATCTGAAATGGCAAAGAAAAAGCTACCAAATGAGTGGGAAAGCGACGAGGAGGAAATTGAAAGGTCCAAGGAAAGTGACGGGGAGAGGAAGAGGAAACAGACGTACAAGATGAAGACAGTGAAGACACCGACAGTGATGCAGAAATTACAGCATCTTTCAGGGCAAAAAGGAGCTCCGAAACGACTCAGTATACTGAATATGAAGAGGAAGAAGATGATGATGACTCAGTGGTTTCTCCGCCATCTCCACCGCTGAACAAAAGAAACAGAGACGAGAGCAGTGAAGAAGAAGATCCGGAGCTGTGGGGTTTCAAACAAAAAAAAAACCCAAAAAGATGTAATCTTTTTTCAGTGTTTTTAAGTTTCTAATGTAATGAATTGTTTTGTTTCTATTTTGGATATTTTTAAACTGTTATGTAATCTGACTGTTGATCTATCTGAACTTGTTTTGTGTTTTTCTCTGGAAAAACACAGTTTCTGTGGCAGATGAGCAGTTGCTCGTCCCAGTATAGGTTGCTCGTCTCAGTATCAGTATGACAATATATTTAGACGAGCAGAACTCTCGTCTCAGTATACTGCCACACTGAGACGAGCAATCAAGAATGAGACGAGGGAATACAAACAAGGACGAGCATTAACTGGGACGAGAAAACAAGTCTCACGTCCCAGTTGTTAAGAAGAGAGAGTTCTGTTTTAAAAAGAAAGTTAATTAAAAAATAATTGAGTTATTTACAATGGTTATCCTAAAGTCGGGTCAACAAATAAACATAAGTGAGAGACGGCTGTTTTTCAAAGACCAATTCACCAGACGGGTAGGACGCCAATTCTTTCGCCAAACTGAGGGTAATTTACAGTTTACACTAGTAAATAGGCACATAATATCCTCACTGTTCATTATTTGGCAAAAGACGCCCCTATTCTGGACAGAAACGGATGAACATAGATGGAACAAGGTAAAACACTACTTTACCCTTCCTACTTCCACCAAAAAAAAAACTTTCTCTTTCATCCTCTCTCCTCTTCGGGGGATAGTTATAGTGCGGCCGTAAAGGTCACTTCAAACTATTCCCATGGGAATAGTGGGTGATTTCTCACTCTCCATCACCAGCACGCACTACAAGTACACCCACATGTAGCTTTCTGTCTATTTGAAAAAGACACCCCCACGATAATTTTTTTGATTCCCCACTAACGGCGTTTTTGTACCATTGACCGACGTATTTGATATTTTCACATACAACCCTTGGATGACCTCTTTCACCTTTCCCTTCGAACACAAAGCCACCACGACCATGTATCTGTAGGTACGACGACACCCTAGTGCTTCGTATCCCATCTCCAGTATTTATTACTTCCCGTCGATTCCCCATCTAGAATGGAAACCCTCCACGGTGTTCGTCGCAAAATCTACAACCCCAAGCAAAATGACCAGATTTGGTAAATTTTTGATCGAAGATGGTTGTCAGTGTGGTGGATCGATAGAGTCTAAACGGCAATCTGGGCCAGGCCCTGGACATGTCCATTTAAATGGGTTTGACGGAGTAGCCAATCTCCTGTCCCAGTAATTTTCATGGCGTTGGGGGTAATTCATTGGAAATACACTCTTTGTTCCTCCACTGTTGATGCTAAGAACAAATGGTATGATGGTTGGTTCAATCTGCTTCTTATGTTTAGGACCTTCATGTATACCGCAATACATTTGGAAATCTTTTCATTGAGGGTGATCTGGTTTGGATTTGAGGTTAGACATGAGTAATTAAGGGATTAAATTGAATTGAAGCCGTTGAATTTGGAGTATAATCTTGTTATCGCAGCGTAGTTCTTTTGAATTGACCGTATTTTTTTACATAAAAACTATTACTATTGGTTGGGTTTAACGGCTTATGTATTTTGATGTTGTCCTTGGTTTCATGTTGTGGGGATATATAACCAATTGGGTTCGCACTGTGTGTATTCTTCCACACAATGTGCTTGTTTTTATGTATGAAGGTCGCATTGTAGTACCATCAGAACCCGACAGTAATTATTTTCTTGCAAATTGTTATGAAGATGTGATAGTAGAAGTCGTAGCATGGTATTGGATTGAAATTATGCGATGTTGTGTCTTTTAGTGAACTGTCTTTGAAAACTAAATTAAGGGACTGCTCTAGTTCTCTTTTTAGTGAGTTTAGCAATGTGGCTTTTGATTTCGTCCTCGTTAATATTATGTATGTCTGATCTTTGTATCCCGTACAATAGGTCGAGTTCTTGATAGTAGTATTACAGAGACATAGTTGCGAAGCCTTGACCTTTCACTGCCAGCATGCATATTGATCTTTACAGTTCGTTCCGTTTATGTTTGAATAAGATAATTGACTTGCTCAAAATTGTTGTGTTTTGTAGTGTGAAGCATGCTTTGGAATATTGCAAATTTTGGTAATTGGACGTGCGGGGAATACTGTGTCATTTGATGACAGTCGGAGAAGCTGATGAACAAAGTTAGAAGGAGATATTATTTCTTCTAGTTATGGTTTTTGTTCATAAGTTCGCCTTGGGGACAGCTCAGACTAATGTATCCGTTGAGTTGTCTGGGAAATTGTTGTTGTAGAAACATGTGATACATTGAACGATATCTGTAAATGAAATTAACAGATTTGTTTTTCTGTTGTTTGTTGTCCTGGTGTCCATGTGGTTTGTGACAAATTTCTGTACTGCGCTTCCCATTGTTGGCCGTCAATCTGTTGCTCATCTTAGTAAACCAGTATCCATATTTATTGTATTGTTTGTATTACATATCAGCAGTAAACCACATAAAATGTGAACTCTATCTTTCAGTTGTTTTAACATACAGGTGCTAAATCTCCCTTTGTGTGTTCCTTAAAACACGCGACATGTAAGAATTCTGAATTGCAGCCAAACACGGCACAGAAAATGCGCAAAAGCACGTTAATTCAGTCTATTACAAACTTCTGTAGCCACCAACCCAGATACTATGTTGGCAAATCTTGACCAGTAGTCCGAGATACATAGAAACTTAAGTTAGTGTCAATTGGGTAGACATACTAAGATACTATTACAACCATGTAAATACTAGGTTAACAAAAATGCCCCACATTTCTGTCAAAATAAGCTTTCTGACCAACAAAATAGTGCAAGCATGTCAGAGTTAACATATTCAGTTGTCCCTTGGCAAAAGAAATTACAAAACAAGTTGTGTGGGCCATTAAGAGTTGATATCATGCGCGGACGACTCCCCCATGATGTCCCTCAGCAGGACGGACCAATCCTTTATGAACTGTAGACGGACGATCCATTGCCATCCTCCTGACCTTGTACCATTGAAAGGCATGCAATTGAAAATTGAGAAAAATATCACTTTTCAATCTAGTTCCCATTAAAAAGTATGTAGTCGATTGATCAGAACTAGTCGATTTATAATAACTGGTCATTGAACATATGTAATGTCTACAATCGAACACCCTTTATTTCATCCGTAAAGGCTACAAGCAAGTTCTACAAGCAAGTGCCCATCCGTGAAACTAGTATAGCACAAGATCATAAATTTTATTCAAACCCATTTAATGAAACAGAGTAAACGCAACATTAACATCTGTAGCCGATGAAATTGTCACTGAATTAGCTACGGAAAGAATGCAGAGTTTTGAAATCTCAATAAATAGCACCACAAGGATATAATCATAATCACGAATAAATGAAGAGGAGCTACTGATCATAGTAATGAACAGATTCCTCAAACTAGTAGTCCCTCTAATCCAGACAGTTTCTTCAAATTCAAAAGAGTCTGCACAAGCATTCGCATGTAAAACCCGATAAAATTGTCTATTAACTATATATGGAAACTGCTATGAAGCATACTAAGAACAAAGAGGCAGTAGCACCAGAAAGATGTAATCTGAATTGGGAGGAAATGGAGAGAATTTAATGAATTCAGGAATGTGCTCATAATTCTTAAATTGAAAAAGCTCAAACACAACATTTCGCATCTGTAGGAGATGAAACTGTGTTGCGGTAACTGACATAAATCCTAGTACGAGGAACACAGAGGCAGTATCTATTACGGTACGCAACACCAGAATCATATCAGCACATGCAAATGCTTTATAATGTTCACGAGTTTGATTATGAGCTTCAATAGGTCATATCACTTAAGCGGTTTTTTGGTAATTGTAAGTTTGTCTGTGCACTGACAGCATATTTTTTGCACTTCTTCTCTTCATTGTTATTGCAGTTGGATCTTTTGAAGGTCCTAACCATCACGCATCAGCTAAACAAGATTATGTCTTTGACCAGTAGACTGTATATAAATATCTTCGTTTGTCCTATACAGGGCATGATTGGTTGCCAGAACTAGCACTGGTTGTTATTTCCTATTGATGTAGCCCTTGCTACATTTTTTTGATGAATGCATTCTCTTCCTTTTATTGTTAGATTGGAGATGTTGTGCTTATCTAAGCAACTAATTCATTAGTGGTTCCGTTTCTCAACATATGAAAACAATGTTGTTCAATTGCTTAAGTATTTAACATGCTAATATAATCTATTTGGCATTTGTTGACGTTTGTGTGAATGGATACAAATAGGCGTTTTTACGTAGTTGTTCAACTATTGTTGCTAAACTTTTTTTTTCGGTTATTGGCCTAGCAGATGTCCACGTACCTGTCCTTTGTGGTTACCCTTCGTAAATGTTATGCGATTAGGCTTATTATGTAACCGAACGACCCGATTAGGCAGTGGCCTCAGGGCAGGTTTCATGCAGTTGTATTTATAATGGTATGATACAGTACCCTTAATTTAAATGACATTGTGCCCGGAAATGTCCTTTGCATATTTGTCTATATACTGATAAGAGACAGTGTTTTACTGTAGACGAATGTTACGTTGTTTCAAATTGGATTGTTAGATTCTTTTTAATCCACCAGCCTGCATACATGTATTTTGGAAATGATTATCCATAAACATTACTTCTATTTTGTATCTAAAGCATATTATTTTGTAACTTTATAAAGATTTCATAATAGTGCCAACGGCACGGGCTGTAAACTAGTTTTTTACCAAACGAGAGTTACTTTATACCTTCAACGTCAGGACGGATGATGATTTGAAGTCATTCAGGCTGCCGTGGCGGTAACAAGCATCGTGTCTTGTTGTGTCCTGGCTTATTGCATTTCAAAAAATGGAAAATATTATGAAAGGAATGTGTATTGTTTCTAGATAAGATGACTTTGTAAATAAAGACCCGGGAATACACCCGTGATTTCAGTCATGAACTTGCTGACAGTTAGAGCACTTTCTGAAAGTGGGGGTTGAATTTGCCCTTGGGATGTTTCGTTGGCTATCCTGAATGTGATCGAATAACCTGTTGACATAAGAAGTGCTTGCTTCCCCCTCATCCGCATTGCCTTCCTCTGCAGCTCTTATAATTGGTTCGTACACCTGAATGAACCGGATGATAATGTTCACCCCCACCTGTGATCTTGTCGCTGAAGAGAAAACTGTGTCGAGAGGTCCTTAAAGCACTGCTATTCGGCGAGCTTGAATTCCAGCATCCAACCCCCCCACTCAGCCTGTTGTCTCCCATTATTGGATCGTTGTAAAGGTGCCTATCTGTCGACATCCACCTGTTAGCCTAATATGCTTCAGGTATTTGACTTAACCATGTGTACGTCAGGATCATAATGACATGCGAGCACAATATTCTCATTGAATTGTATTTCCCACATGTGCAGTTGATGTCATCTTGTTGTCCTCTAACCTGCACGTAGTTGTCTTCTTCGCTTCTGTCCTTTCTTTCCACCACGTACATGCTGTTGTGTAGAATTTCTTTAATGTAGCAGTTGTTGGCTCGTGCGATGCAGGGCCTGACCTATTTCATGAATACGTGTTGGGTGTAAACTGCCCGACATGGGCCTCGATTGATCGGAACTGTTGAGTCGTGATCACTGGGATTGGCTGGGTTGTGATGACATGCGCTTCGCTCTCTGTGTGCCTCAGCTTCTCCAATCCACGGAAGAAACTCTGAACGAGCTCAAGAAAAAGCATCATGTGGTTCACAAAATCCTTGATGAAGCTGTTAATGCTCTCACACCGCTGTGTTGTTATTTGTCCGTCGAGCAGCACGTACTTGAGGTACGGGGTAGCCCACATGTGTTTTGTATCGTATGTTTCTCCTGCCCACCGCTGTCCCTGCAAACCAAATTGATGTACGACATCTTCACATTCTTCAATGCTCTTTCTTGAATATGTCATTCTTGTAAAGACCTTTAAGAAACATTTGTCGGCCACATTTGTCTTCGCATTCCGTTGCAAGTGCCAATTACAGAGACGGTGCCTTGCACCCGGGAAACATTCTCAATAGCCCATTTCATCCTGTCACCGTCTGTAATGACCGAATCCGGCATCTGCCCATGCATGTAGTCCATGAGACAGCTGAGTACCCACATGTATGCCTCGGTCGTCTCCTCCGTTAATATTGTTGCACTGAAAACGCAAGTTTTCCAGTGGTTGTTTACCCCGTATAGGATTACCAGCGGCCTTTTGTAGGCGTTTGTCCGGTAAGTGCAGTCGAAGACCAACACTCTCCCGAATCTAATGTAGTCCAGCCGACACCGGGGATCAAGAAGAACAAACATTTCAACTGATTCTGGCCGTCCAACATGTGCCTGAAAGGAGAAACGTGGATGTCATGGACCTGTTTTACATGTGAAATAGTTGTGAATGGGACCGGACATGAAATGCAATCTGTTAGCCCACTGGAAGTATGAACAAGTACTTGGTAACAAGAAAGGAAGGCAAATGTTATGTTTTTTCATGAAATTATAACATGCAACGATTATTACTGGTAAGGCAAGAAGGGAAGCTACGATCGGACATGTTATGCAGTTTGTTAGCGTACTGATAGTAACATGTACTTTATAACAAGATTGGAGTTCTGATTAATTACTTGCAATAGGTCGGGCCTCCACCGGATATGTGGCTATTCAACCAATCCAATGTCTTTTTGGAATCATCTTTTGCAATACCAGCCTTTTTGTTGCATGTGATCTTGTTGTACAAGTCCTTTAACTTGAATCCAACAAATGCGTCTCCACCCTCCGCATCAGCTATTGCCTGGAATGCTTTGACGTAGGGATTACAACCCTACGTAGATTTGTAACCTGCGGCAGAGATGTGTTATCTACTGTGCGGTGAGATAGCATAAGGTATGTGCAATGCGCGGGTGCCGTCTCGTGTTCGTGTTTGTCACTGAATCTTGATACAGCAAACATCCTCCCCTCTTCCAAGCGTCTGATTACTAGGTGTGTCGGGCATCCTACGCGGGTGATGTGCTTGTGGTGTTGCAATGGTATTGGGCGCCACAAGCACCTTTCCTCCCTGAATCCTTGTCCTGAACAAACATATGTTCGTGATGTTATCCGCCCACTCTTGAACCGTAGTGTTTTGCATCTACGAACGCTGAAGCCATTCTCCCTAGCATACGAATTATACCATGTCGTTGCATCTACCTCGCTTGAAAAGCGTTTCTTCATGATGTCCACGCCATCCTAGCTACCACGTCCTGCATCAGAAAACTTGTTCTTAAAATAATAGTGAAGAGCAACTGGCTTTGAGGAAATGTGCTCGTTGCATCTACCTCGCTTGAAAAGGGTTTCGTCATGATGTCCACGCCATCCTAGCACCTTTCTTCCCAAAATCCTTGTCGCTAATATGATTGCACTAGTTCGAATTTGTTCTAATAAAATTTTGAATGTCTTCTCTCCCACATTACGCTGATACTTACACGTTATCCGAAATGTCGCAGATTATGGAATCGGGCATATTACAAATTATGTTGTTGAAACATTATATTGTATCCACCCTTAAATGTTGACCAGCTTGAACATGCACTAATATTTTCTGTGTAATAAATTCTTATACAAGCTTTTCAGAATGCAGGATTTATCAAAACCAAGGATGAACAATACTCACTAACTTACTAGCTGTGGTAAATGAATTTCACCCTCAGTGACTTGATTGAACAAGAATCTTATCCGTTGTTTTGATTCATATATGAGATTAGAAAAAAAGTGTTTGCTGTTTGATTTTTTAGATGTACATGATTCCTGTTCTCCCATTATCCGAACAATATCTTGTATGCTTGCAACTCCATCTTGTTTGGCTTTATAATTGCAGGAAAAATCTAAAATTTGATTTAGATGCAACAATGAACATATTAAATGACCTACAATGAACATGCGCGGTTATCAAAAGATTAGAAATAGATGAAAAATCGAAGAACAAGGGCACATGAATGTGAATGTCGAATCAGTTATCCATTCAGTTTGAAAGGGGGGAGTATGCAGATGGATATGCAGCACATATACTCTAGAAGGGGGGGGGGGGGGGTGAATAGAGTATGCCAAATTCTTGCAAAGCTTGTGGAAGAGAAGAGTTTCAGTTCAAGTGCAGAGGTGTTCAAGGCCTTGAAAACAAATTCAAGCCTTTGGAATGAAATACAGTTTGAATAAAACAGACAAGTCTTTTTCAAGGCCTTGAAAAGAGTTTCAAACCCTTGAAAAACTGACAAGTTTGAGTGCAGTAAAAACTATGAAAATGAATAAACTGTAAATGCAAGAGACAAAGGATTTATAGAGTTCAGTCCACTTGGACCCTACGTCTCTACTTCAGGGATCTTCTCCCTGTAGGATTTTCAACTCAATTATTATTAATCAAAAGCTAAGCCCTAGATCTCAAGCACAGAGAATTGCCTTACTCTGTTATAGCTTGTGGTTCTCCTTAACCTATCTAGTACCAGCTCTAGTTAAATGATTAACTAAGAATTCTCTATTGCTCACTTTGAACAATTCTTGAGAATGATATAGAGAAGTATTACAGAAATTATCTACCAATAAAGTACAATACATAATAATCACTTGAGTAGAAAACTGCAGTGAAGAATACAGTGAACTTCTGTGAGTTGGATTGTGAGAGTGATGAACTTCTTTGATGCTTGTCAATCCAGAAATATGTCTCTTTTTTGCCCGTTGAATGTTCTCTTTGATGCTTCAAATTGGGCTCTATTTATACAGTTTGAACCTCTGCAAATCTTCCCAGATTTTCAGCAACAACTTCATGTATTTTAGGCAACAATTTTGACTCTCTTCAATGGCCTTCTCCAACGGATAGTTGATCATAATCTTCAGAGAATTTGCTGTGATCTTGTCTTTAAAGAAATTTAGAAGCTGTTAAGAAGTTTTGATTGATCACAGGATCATCTTCACTAAGTAGTTTTCTTTCTGCAAAATTCAGATAAGGAAACAAATCCTGCAAGTATAGGAAGTAAAAGTTCCTGCAAAACCGAGTCAAAACAATGAATTAAAACATGTTAGATATATCAAAAATATTTGTCTTTCATCATCAAATAACAACACATTAAGTATAGGGGTGAGAGGGATGGAATTAAATCAAAAGAGTTTAGAGAAACTCCCCCTCAAAACATGTTTGCTAGTCAGACAGTTTCAAGGCTTTGAATCCTGGTTCAAGTCAACCCTGTGAAACCTGATTCAAGGCTTTGAAAAATGATTCAAGGCCTTGAAATACCTGAGTATTTCAAGTCCATGAAACATGTGATCTTACAATCTCCCCCTTGATGAAAGACAAAACCTCAACTGTTTTGATTCTAAGTATCTGCAAAAACTACTGATTAGCACAAAATAGTAGTAACACAGCAGTTTCCAAAAGATCCAACTTATTAATAAGCAAAAAAAAAGACTGCAAGTAAATTGCAGAAAATCCTAATGACCAAAAGATAGTCCATCTAAACAGCAATAAAAACAATCCTAAGAATTATCAAAACAACCCTAAGAAATTTCTCCCCCTTTTTGAGTTTCATCAAAAATACTGAGAATATGTTGGATCAGATTCTGGAAATTTTGAAAATAAAACTTAAAAAGAGTTAAAAAAAAGAATGGGTAAGAAATAGTAGGCAAGATTAAAGGGTTGGGTATTCAACCCCATCTTGATATCCTTCTTCTTCCTCACTGTCATCATCATTGTCCTGTTCTTCTTGTTCCTCTTCATTCTCAGCAGCAGTCACTTCTTCAGTCTTGTCATTGGTAAAAGCCTTTGGAGATTTCTTATTTTTATTCAAAGTAATCAGCAGATCATCTGAGTTAGGACTGTTTACTTCATCTATGTCCTGAGCAGTTTGTTCTATCACTTGCTTTCCCTTATCTTTGACTGGAGAAGCTTCTTCCTGGTTGGAGTGTTCACTTGGCAAATTCTTGTCTGAGCCACCTTTACTTATACCTTCTTCATCCTCAGGAACATCAAACACATTCATGCTTCTAAAGATGTTTTCCACCATATACTTGACTTTCCCTAAATCAGTCTCAAGTCCATAAACAGTTTTCTTGATCTATTCCAAATCCAACTCCAAACCATCCAGTCTCTGATTGTCTGTGGGCTGAGAAGTCTGACTTGAAGTGGGAGTCAAGTTCTTGGTCTTAAGAAACTTCTTTGCACCCAGTTACTCTTTTGTCAAGTCTGAGTACAACTTCCAAGTATTTTCTTTGGTCTTTACCACTCTAATTTTCTCAAAGGCTTTCTCATTAAGTATTCCAATTCCATAAGTGACTGATTCCTCTCCACCAGTTGGAATATCAAAGTGTTCAAAGAACAATGTGAGCAGATTTGCATAAGGCAGAAGATGTTTCCTTTGATTAGTATGGCTAAAGAGCATATGTTCAATCACTAACTTTGGAAGATCAATCTCATAACCATGCATGACCAGGTACATGATGTGCATCATTCTTTCTATCACCAATTCTCTAGAATGCTCTCTGCGAAAGATACACCTTACCAGAATAGTGTGAAGGACTTTGGCTTCGACATTTAACACAGAGTGTGTTAATTTTTTGGTTGAGGTAGGAGTGTTTGGTAGATAGAAATCTTCTCTGGCTAGTTTTAGTACTTCTGTCTTAGGTGGGTGATTGTTTGTGTCATACCTCTTGGGACAGCCCAACACATTGTCAAACTCAGAGTGATCCAAATCATTTTCAATTCCAGCAACTCTAGATAGAAGTAACAAGTGTGCTGATCTCCTAACTTGTTTCATGTTCAAATAGAAGAGTTTGGAGAGTCTTGGGTAGGCTAACTCTTTAGGATTCAACATAGACCATAGAGAACTCTTTTGTAACATAGAGATGCACTTAAGATTCACGTGCTCCACCATATGCATGTTGATCATACTACAGAAAGCAATAGATCTTGAAGCAAACCCATCTAACCACTGACCTTTTGAAATATTTGAGATGAAACAAGATTCATCGGGAGCAGTATTCTTTGAGTAGATCTGCAATGCCTTCTCCACATTGTCTACTGGTTGTTCTTCTGTTAACTTTCCTTTCCCTTTTTCAGCTTGAGTTTCCTTCTTCTGTTTCAATTTCTTGGGGCTGGAGGTCTCTGTTTCTGGTGGCTTCTCTGCAGCAGCTTTCTCTTTCTTTTTATTCTTCTTTTCTGAGGAAGGAGTTGCATCTTTCTTGAATTTCTTCTTTGGTGGAGGGAGCTCGGCAACTGCCTCTGCACTAGGTGTTCTGGAGCTGGAGTTTCCACTGATCTCTTGAACTTCATCCACTACTATCTTTCTCTTCTTCTCAGAACTAGGTTTTGATCCTCCGTCCATCTTGATTCTTTTTGAGGCTCTTCTAGTGCTCATTAGGGTTTGGGAGAAGAATAGAGAGAGGTAGGAATGATACGGAGTGAAGGAGAAGAGAATAAGATAAATACTAAAAGTGTTTGAGTTTCAAAAGGAAACTAGAATATCTCTCTGATCTAAAAAGATCTGTAGTGATCAAAGAATAATTCAAATCTTTTAGGCCGTTGGAAACAAATATTAAGATACTATATTTGGCTGAAAATCAATTTTGAAAAAGTTAGGGGCAATATTGAGCAAATATCTACAAAGATAGCACCCAATACTGAAAGATCCAAAACTTATTCACTAAGCAGTTTATCAGACTTATTTTCAAGGCTTTGAAAATGGTTTCAAGGTCTTGAAATGCTGTAAAGCTGAAACACATAAGACCAAATCTTTGAATAGATTTTCAAGGCTTTGAAAATCAGTTCAAACCTTTGAAACACATAACAACTTACCTTCCTTACCCGATGCTCCCCCTAAACCAATGCATCCTTATTTAGCATGCCTAATTCCAGTCTTAGAGCTAAAAATATTTCATATGGCAATGGTTTAGTGAAGATATCTTCAAGTTGCATGTTAGTAGAAACAAATTCAAGAACAATATCACCTTTCTCGGCATGATCTCTGATGAAATGATGTCTAACATCAATATGCTTAGTTCTTGAATGCTGTACTGGATTCTTTGTAATAGATATTGCACTAGTGTTGTCACACTTGATGGGAATAATTCTTGAATCAAATCCAAGATCCCTCAACTGTTGAGCAATCCATAACACTTGTGAACAACATGCACCAGCAGATATGTATTCAGCTTCAGTTGTTGATAGAGCAAATGAGTTTTGTTTCTTGGAGTGCCAACTGATCAGAGATGATCCCATAAATTGGCAAGTTCCAGAAGTACTTTTTCTATCAACTTTGTAACCTGCAAAGTCAGCATATGAAAATCCATGAAAAGAGAAGTTAGAATGTCTTGGATACCAAAGCCCTAAGTCTTTGGTACCATTGAGATATCTGAATATTCTCTTCATAGCAGTCTAGTGTGATTATTTTGGATCAGCTTGAAATCTTTCACACATACATACACTGAACATGATATCTGGTCTACTAGCAGTAAGATATAGCAATGATCCAATCATACCTCTATATTCTTTCACATTGACACTCTTACCAGATTCATCTTTATCTAAAGACAGTGTAGAACTCACTGGAGTCTTGATCTCTTTGGATTGAGACATGTTGTACTTGTTCAGCAGGTCTCTAGTATACTTGATTTGATGCAGAAAAATGTCCTTCTTCAATTGATGTATTTGTAATCCAAGAAAGAAGTTTAACTCTCCCATCATGCTCATTTCAAATTCCCTGCTCATAAGACTTGATAATTCTTTGCATAGAAGATCATTAGTAGCTCCGAACAGAATATCATCAACATAAATCTGAACTACAAGTAAATATTTCTCATGAGTCTTTATGAAAAGGGTCTTGTCTACCAATCCTCTTTTGAAATCATTTTCAAGAAGAAAATTTGACAACCTTTCATACCAAGCCCTTGGAGCTTGTTTCAAACCATAAAGAGATTTGTCAAGTTTATAAACATGATCTGGAAACTTATCACTTTCAAAACCAGGAGGTTGTGCAACATATACTTCTTCTTGCAAGTATCCATTCAGAAATGCACATTTCACATCCATTTGAAATAGTTTCATGTTTTTAAAAGATGCAAATGCAAGAAGAATTCTAATTGCTTCTAACCTGGAAACTGGAGAAAAAGTTTACTCATAATCAATACCTTCTTCTTGATTGTAAGATTGAGAAACTATCCTTGCTTTGTTTCTGATTACCTTGCCATCCTCATCCAATTTGTTTCTCAACACCCATCTGGTACCAATGACATACCGATTTATAGGTAGAGGAACCAGATTCCATACCTTGTTTCTTTCAAACTCATTGAGTTCACTTTGCATAGCTATAATCCAGTCTGCTTCTTGTAAAGCTTCCTTCACAGTTTTGGGTTCTACAAGATAAATAAAAGCATTAAAAGCACAAAGATTCTTCAACTGTGACGTTGTTTGTGTACCAGTGGCTGGATCAGAGATGATATTGTCAACTGAATGAGATGAAAGATATTTTAATCTCTTTCTTGGAGACCATGGTTCAGGTTCTCCATATATCTTATCTGGTCTTAAAGTAGTGGCCTTATCATTCATCTCTTTCTGATCATCCTTGTCAAGGATTTGATATCCATTTTCAAGGCCTTGAGACCTATTTTCAAGGTCTTGAAAATGACTTCTGTTTCCTTCTGAACCTTTCTTGAACTCAAGAGAGTTCTCAGCTTCTTATTCTGATTCATGCTTGTTCAAATTCAAATCTGCAAAACTTTCACTCAAAGAACCATCATAGCTTTCATAAAAAATAACATGAATACTTTCTTCAACCCAGCTTGGTTCTTTTATTATAAACTCTATAGACTTTGCTAGTTAGGGAATAACCAAGAAATATACCTTCATCACTTCTTGCATCAAACTTACCCAAGTTGTCCTTACCATTGTTGTGAACATAGCATGTGCAACCAAAGGTTCTGAAGTATGAGATGTTTGGCTTTCTCCCTTTGAAGAGTTCATCGGGGGTTTTCTTCAAGATAGGCCTGATCAAGCACCTGTTCAGAATATAATTTGCTGTATTCACAGCTTCTGCCCAGTAATGTTTTGGCAGCTTATTTTCTAGAAGCATTGTTCTTGACATGTCTTCAAGAGTCATGTTCTTTCTCTCAACAACTCCATCTGTTGAGGAGTTCTAGGAGCAGAGAAACTGTGAGATATACCATGCTCAGCACAAAAAAGTCAAATTGTAATTGATCAAATTCTCTACCATGATCACTTCTAATTGAAGCAATATGTAGGTTTTTCAAGTTTTGAAGTTCTCTGCAAAGCTTTGAAAGTTCAGAGAGGGCTTCAGATTTTTCTTTCAGAAACATAATCCAAGTATATCTAGAGTAATCATCTACAATAACTAGCATATACCTCTTACCTTTTGGAGTTGGTGTCCTCATCGGACCACACAAATCCATGTGAAGCAGCTCAATAGGTCTAGAAGTACTTACAAACTTCTTTGGTTTGAATGAGCTTCTGGTTTGCTTAACCTGAGCACAAGATTTTCATACTTCATCTTCTTTGACCTGATACATAGTAATCCTCTTACCAGGTTGGAGATCAATTTGTTCAAGGTATGCAAGCTAATGTGACCAAGCTTTCTGTGCCAAACCCTTGGATCCTCTTTCAAGGCCTTGAGGCATTTTAAGCCTTTACCTGCAACTTTGTTAGTCTGAAAAGTATAAACATTGTTTGATCCAGAGGCTGTGAGAATGCAATTGCCTGATTTCTCATTCTGCACCACACAATTCTCTTTATCAAAGATAATCTTATTACCATTATCACAAAGCTGAGATACACTAAGCAAGTTAAATTTCAAACCATCAACTAGATATACATCAGAAATAGAATTTTCAGAATCTGTACCAACTTTACCAATACCAAGAATGTTGCATTTGCCTTTGTCACCAAGATTAATTGAACCTTCAGATTCCTCTTTCAATTCTGAGAATAGGGATCTATTTCCACTCATGTGTCTTGAGCAACCACTGTCCATAAACCACTTCTGTTCTTTGATGTTGGTGACTACCTGCAAACACCAATCACTGCCTTACCCAACTGTTAGACCAAGTTTTGAATTTGGACTCATACTCAGGATCAACCATGTTAGGTGGTCTGACCCCTTTAGGAACCCAAATCTGTCTGACTTGTTCTTTAAGTTGAAATGGGAATGTGTTCCTCATTATATGAGGGTCTCTTCTTCTGAAAGGATAAGTCATCTTTAAATGACCAATCTTGTTGCAAAAATGACACTTAAGAGAAGTTTTGATTCCAGCTTTCACAAATCTGGTATTGTTGTTTCTTGGAAAATTTGGATTGTATCCAATACCGGTTTTATGAACAGAATTTGAACTTCCTCTAAGAATCAAGTTTAACTTATGTTCTGAGCCTGCGAGCTTGACTTTGACTAATTCATATTCTTGAAGTTTCTCAGTAAGACTAGTTTTTTGTTTATCTAATTCATCAACCTGATGCTTCAGATTAACAAGGATGCTACTCAGTAACTACTTTCTTGACTTGTTTTTCAAGGCTTTGAAACTGGTTTTCAAGGCCTTGAAATCACTGTCAGTTTTCTTCTGAGAGATCTCAAGATTCTAATTTAGACAAAAAAGTTGTAAATTCTATTTTGCTTGCTCATGAAATTTTTCTTTTAAAAGCCTGATCTCTTTCAGATAATCTTCTTCATTTAAATGCATTGTTCTATGATGATCTGAAAGAGCATCTTTTGGTTTTGAAATCAGACAGTTTACCATTACCTGAATGTTCTTTTCAGAACTTTCATCATGCTTAGCCATGAAGCATAGGTTACCATGTTCTTCTTCAGATTCAGATTCACTTGAAATATCTGAATCACACCATGAAGCTATCATAGCTTTCTTTTTCTTGTCATGGTCTTTCTTCTGAAAGTTCTTACTTTTCTTGTGTGGGAAATCTCTTATAAATGTCCTGCATCGCCACACTCAAAGCAGTTCGTGAATTTGGATTTATTTTGTGAAGAAGACTTACCTTTGTATTCCTTGCTACTAGATGACCTGTTTCTTTCTCTGTTGAAGTCTTTGTTTCCAAAGTTTTTCTTCATCTTGAGAATTCTGGTCAAGGCTTTGGAAATCAATGCAAAATGATCTTCATCATCATCATCTTCAGTTTCAAGGCTTTGAATTTTCTCATTCTCTTTGGCCTTGAGTGCTAAGTTCTTGATACCTTCAGGTAGCTTTCCATCAACTTAATTTATGGATATTTCATGTGTCATGAGCTTCCCTTGTAGGTCATCAAGTTGTAGTGATGAAAGATCTTGAGATTCTTCAATGGATGTTGTCTTTGTTTTCCATTTGACATTTGGAAGACTTCTCAGTATCTTCCTCACCTTTTCTTCATTGGAAATATGTTTTCCCAAAGAATCAAGGTTGTTGACAATGTCTGTGAACCTCTTGAACATCTCTCTGATTGAATCATCTGCATTCATTTTGAACAGTTCATACTTCCTGAGATGGATGTTGATCTTGGTTTGCTTGACTTGACTAGTTCCTTCAAATGTCACCACAAGCTTGTCCCAGATTTCTTTGGCAGTCTTGCAGCCTGAAATCCTGTTGAGTTCATCTGTACTCAAAGCACAATACAAGATGTCAATAGCTTTGTAATTCTTAGAATATTGTTCTAACTCAGAGGAGGAGAGTGAGTCTTCAAATTTGGCAGTTTTGATCCCATCTTTCTCTGTAAGAAAGTGTGAGGTCCATTGTGAATAATAGTCCAAAGCTCTATTTCCTGATCAATGATGAACATCTTCATCAGGGCTTTCCAGTGAGCAAAGTTGACTCCAAAAAATAGAGGAGGTCTGTTGGAAGCTCTTCCCTGTGAGAAACCACCATCACCCGCAGTACTCATGATCACCAGATGGTTAAATCTTATACAGTGATACAAGGTCTGATACCAATTGAAAGGGGGGAGTATGCAAATGGATATGCAGCACATATACTCTAGAAGGGGGGGGGGTTGAATTTCGTTTCTGCCTTTGGAAATTACTTAGACTTTACTGTCACAGGTCAGTCCCAAATAGGAAGCTTGTTTGTTGATTATTTCAAAAACTTGTTTACTAGTGATGTTAATAGTTTTTATGAAGCTGTTGACTCCATTCCAAATAAGATTCCTCCTCATTTTCATGAGCAGTTAAGCATGCCTTTCACTTTTGACGAAATTTTAATTGCTTTAAATGAAATGCATCCTCTTAAAGCTACGGGTCCGGATAGTTTACCGGTAATTTTCTACAAAACCTGTTGGAATGAAATAGGGGATGATGTGATTTGTTGTTGTCTGAATTTTCTTAATCATGGGTGTGAAATTTTAAACCTTAATGAAACTTGTATTGCTTTAATCCCAAAGGAAAAAGGATGCTAAAAGAGTAAGTGATTTCCATCCTATAAGTTTATGCAATGTTTCTTACAAAATTATCTCTAAGACTATAGCTAACCGCTTGAGAAATTATCTTCCTTTTATTATTGACGAATCCCAATCTGCTTTTATAAAAAGTATGCTTATTTCTGATAATGTTATTATTGCTTTAGAGACTCTTCATACTATGCATAATCAGAAAGGTAATTCGGGTTCTTTCTCTCTAAAACTTGACATGGCAAAAGCGTACAATAGAATTGAATGGGGCTTTCTTTACTCAGTTCTCCAAAAAATAGGCTTCCCTTCCTCTTTGATTGACCATATCATGACTTGTGTTTCAACTGTTAGGTTTCATATTTTGGTTAATGGACAAAGGACCCCAACCTTTTTCCCAAATTGCGGCCTTAGACAGAGTGACCCTCTTAGCCCTTACCTTTTTGTTCTTTGTACAGAGGGTTTATCTAATCTTTTAAACCAATCTGTTAGTCATGGTTATTTGAAAGGGGTTATGGCTAGTCGTCACAGTCCTAGTATTTCTCATCTTTTGTTTGCAAACGATTTTATTCTTTTTGGTAAAGCCTTAATTCCAAATGCTATTATTTTAAATTCTATTTTGTATCAATATTGTCAAGCTTCGGGTGAAATGATAAATAAGAATAAGTCTTCGTTAACTTTTAGTCCCAATGTGGATAATCAGACTCAAATTAGTATTTCCCAAGTTTTTCAAATTCCTACTAATGATTGTCATAAATATTTGGATTTTACAATTATTTTAGGAAGAAAAAGTGACTCTCACTTTGCAAATCTTCAGAAAAAATTTTGGAACAAAACTAAGGATTGAAAAAGTAATTTTTATCTTTTGGGGGTAAATAATTTCTTTTAAAATCGGTTGTGCAAGCCATCTCCACTTATATTATGTCTATGTACTTGCTCCCTATCTCCTTTTGCGATGACATTGAAAAAATTATGTCTAGATTTTGGTGGACTTCCTACGGGTATTATTTGGAGAAACACGAACAGAATTTGTATGCCTAAAACCACTGGTGGTATGGGATTTAGAAGTTTGCATGCTTTCAATTTGTCACTTTTAGCAAAAAAAAAAAAAATTGGCGTATTTGGGAGAATCCAAATTCTCTTTTAACCAGGGTGTCGAAAGGCAAATATTTTCACCTTTCAAATGTTTTGGCCGCTTATCCTTCAAATAATGCTTCTACTGTGTGGAGAGGTCTCACTTATGCAAGATATATTGTTTTCAACGGCTTTAGACAAGGAATAGGTAATGTGTCTAATACTATGATTTATAAGACTTAGATGGATTCCTATTGGCTTTGGAAATGTTCTCTTAGTCCCAAAAATTTTCATGAAAATACCATGGTTAGTACTTAATTCAGTCTGATGATAATTGGAATAGAGATATTATTGAACAGAATTTTTCCAGGGACGAATCAGAGGCTATTCTTAGTCTCCCCAGAAGCAACAACCAGGTGGATGATTATTTAGTTTGGACTCAAACCAAAGATGATTTACTTGATGTTAGAACTGGGTATCACGTTGCCTTTCAACTTACAAACCAACATATGTTTTCCAATACAACTGGTACTAGTTCTAACAACAACAATTTTCAACACAATATTTGGTCTTCCAATGTTTCAAATAAAATAAATTTTTTTGTTTGGCGTCTCCTGCACAATCTTGTGCCTACAAAACTTAACCTTTTAAACAAGGGTATTCGATCACCTGAAAATTGAGTCTTTTGCAACAAATTTGAAGAAGATGTTCTTCACCTTTTCTTCAACTGTTTTTGGACCAAAAAGTTGTGGAGTTCTTCTCTCTGGCTGTTCAAGATTAACCAAAAGCTCTGCCCTTTAATCTCTATTTTTCTTGATATCCTGGGCAATCTGCAACCAAATCACCGCAATTTATTCGTCCTTGGCATCTGGGAAATTTGGAAAACTCGAAACAAATAAGTTTTTAACTCAGAAACTATTTCTCAGAACCAAACCATAAATCGAGCTCTTGCTCAAAATATTCATTTCTTAGAATCGACTTACACTTGTGGTTCTGTTCTTCGTGCAGGACCTTCACATGCTTCTCGTAATTGGAAAGCTCCTCCGGTGGGTGTTGTGAAATGTAATTTTGATACTGCATGTTCCAAATCGGAGAATATAGCGAATGGATCTGCTGTGATAAGAAATTCAGAAGGAGATTTTGTTAGGGCTTGGGCGTTTCCAATTCCTTTCAACTCAGACTCAACAATTCTAGAAGGAAACGCCATGAAGGAAGGATTGGATCTAATTAAAAATCTTACGGGTTTACCTCGTTGAAGATTGAAACGGATTCCAAACATTTGAAGGATAGCTTGAATAGACTGAAGTTGGAGAGACTGATGATCGGTATTCAGAATTCCTCTTTGGGCTCTGAGCTACTTCATCTTCTCCGAGATATAGTCAAGTGACTTATCTCTTGTAATATTATGGTGTTAGTTGGGTTCCACGTGAGAGGGAACCGTTTGGCAGACGGGTTATGTTTAAATACTTTAGACACACTAAATATACTAACTTGGTCTGTTCTTTGTCCTAGCTTTGTGTGTAATGAATATTTGGCAGACAAAAATCATGCCTAAGTTTATATATTACTACTTCAAAAAAAAAAAAAAATTCTTACAACCATTTGAAATTCTACAAAAAAAACGAAATTTCAACAAAGATTCGGAATTCCCCGAAACAATTCAGTATTCCCCAAAAAATTCTGAACTCCAGAAAATTCTAATTTTATGAGGTTTGGCCAAAGCTATCCTCTCTAATTTAGTTCGGCTAAGAGCATCTCCAATAGGCTATTTATATGGCGGTTATCTTCAAAATATAAATAAGATGTGAAAAATATTTTCTCCAATAGGCTCTTTACTACGCTCTTTATTTTAGCGGATAGTTATCCCGCTCACTACTTTTAACGAGCGGGATAAATAACTTCATATTTTGTTTACCCATGTTCTTAGCGGTTATGTCCTGATTTCCTTAATATTCTCATATAAGAAATATTGAGAATGTGTCACGTGTTATTTAGCTAATCATTTAACTAACACTATTGGAGCACTAACTAAATTTTTACAATATCTAAAATAGAAATGTTAAATTTCCATCAAATTATAAATAACTTTTAACTAGTACTACTGGAGATGCTCTAAACCACCCAATAATAATTTAACGAGAAATATCGATAGAAAATGATTACCTTGACATCGCACAACACGCACCAGTGGTCTAATGGTAGAATAGTACCCTGCCACGGTACAGATCCGGGTTCGATTCCCGGCTGGTGCAACTTTTACAATCCACATCCGGGTTCGATTCCCGGCTGGTGCATTTTTTTACAATCCGCAACAAATGAAAATCATATTAAATCGTATTTCACGCAAACCAAAACATCAACTAACAACCCTACTCCATTTCTTCAAAGCTATGGATGATTGATACACAACAACATCTATACAAACATCTATTGCCTGGCTGCAATATACCACTACTTTTACTATTACTCCCTATGTAAAAACATCAAAATCAAACTTCTCCGTGGTTTGTATAGCAGCACTTTAACTGAAGCAGAATGTTTCTATGTGGACTGTGAAGCACAAGCGGTACATCTTCGTCGTTATTCATCCCCTTCCTTCCGATTTGCTTCTTCAAGTTTGGCGGAACAAAAAAGGAAAATGCTCCCGTATCGGCCTGCATCAGCCATAAAAAAAGTGTCATTCAGAGTCAGAGAGGAGAAAGATCACAGTGATAACTGCTAAGTGTGCTCTAAACCCTAAGAATACTCCACTTAACTGGGGTTTTCAATGCTGTGCCTCGGACCTGTTTGGAGACGGATTATAAAAACATGGAAGCTGTAGTTGCACATTGGCACGGATATTCTAACTCGCAATGAAAGTTAAGCAACTTAGTGAGCAGAATATATATCTGAAGGCCATCCGACGAATGTCAAGCATGGGATTACTGATAGTTTACTCGTATACTATCTCTGTACTTGCGACCAGGGCCGTCTCTTGCGTTTTGGGGGCCTAAGGCCAACATTCAATTTAAGGCCCTCAGAGGCTCTCTTCACATATTTTATATTGCATATTTTATTTTTATAAAAAAAAATGTTTCCTTACTTTTATAGATGCAAATTGTTGAGAAGTCCCACATTGGACATTCAAGAAGAAGAAACATGTTTTATTTATTTACTTTTATAGATGCAATTGCGTAAAAACACTTGTCAAGATTGTATTATTCATAATCATGAAAAAAGTCCTATTTTACCTCCCAATATAGCCGTTATTTGGGGCGGCTAAATTGTCATATCCACAATTAATGAACGTTCAAATGTGGGTGGGGTATAACCTTTGGGATTGAAATCGTATGCGGTCCTGGCGGTTAACCAGTATGGTCCCGGGCCAGGCCAGTTCAAGGGTGAAATGGTCTGGACCGGGCCGGTCGTCCGGCCCACTGGACAGCTCTAGCCAGCATATGATATGTATTGGATGATGTACAATTTGATTGCTTTGGGATAAGGCAGGATAGCGAGGGATATGTTATACCTCTCTCATATCCCCAACCCAAACTCGAGATTTGAAACCAGAGGTATAAGATATCCTTATCCCCCTCTTCTCATACCTTACCCAAAGGGTAATACTTATCAGAATTTATCTGAATCCAGTTTCATTTCACCCTTACATGACAAATTGCTAGGTTCTGGCTTCAAACATATATGGGGAGAATGACAGAAATATACTAGGCAGGGCTCTTACCTCTACCAATCTTATGCGGCCTGCAAACTACCACGCGAACTCCCTATCTCCGGCCATTTCCTGGTTTTCAATGTTTTCGACCTCTGCATCGGTGAATGTGAGGGCCCGTTGTAGCCTCCTCGGAGAAAACACCTCGACCTCAACCATAAAAGAGGCTGTCACAGGTCGATGATCGGATAACCTAAGATCAGTTCTCCTGTAGCTTGATTGCTTTATTCCCTTCCCAAATGAAAGAATGCGGTCACACCTGGTGGAAAAGTGAAAAAGTGCATAAAGCTAACACAATTAGAAACTGGCATAAAAACTTCAGAAAACATCAACTAGTTCCTGATGTGGGACAGAACGATTCTTAACACACTGGATGTGACAAGACGAAGATCTACAAATGAAAGCTTACCATGCCGGAGTTCGCCTCCCAATCTTTGGATCCTCTCCGACGTACTTCTCTGAATTCATCTCGTACTTATAGGTCGGGGGAAAGTTTATTCTACCTTCCGACCATCCATCAAATACACGACCTTTCCTCAGCTCTCTCATGAGCTGCCGAAAGAGTAAAATCCCATTGTTAGTTAGTACTGACATACTACGAACTCCAACTCGTGCCTAAAGAGCAAGTCATAAAACAAGCTAAGAAATTAATCCCGTTTGGTAATGCTTTTGCTTTCTAGAACTCTACTTTTCGAATCTAAAAGCAGTATTAATGTGTTTGGTAAATTAAATTTTTTCTTCTTACTGGAAAGCAGTTGCTTCCCCACAATAGCTTTTGAAAAGCAGGGGTGAGGTTGCTTTCCAGTACATGCTTTTCGATAAATGTATTATTTGACATTCTTATTCATATAAATGTCAATATTATTTATTATAATAACACTAAAACACTACTACCAAACACAAAATGTCAAAAGTGCTTTCCCGCAGCAGCTTAAATACGGAATTTACCAATCACATTTCGCGTAGATTTCCACAACAACTTTCTCACAGTAATTCCTACCCAGCAGCTTTCTAAAATGCCACAGCATTACCAAACTAGCACTCTTTCAATTTTGGAACATGTGGTTTCTCATTTTTTTTTTGCTCAAACCACACATCAGTACAAAAGATAATGGAAACATTAATAAACGACAACCAACCTGGTCGCTCTCGCCCAATTTCGACCATTCCTTCTTCGAGATCAGCTCTCGAGTCTTCTCGTATGATAAATTGATACGATAGTTAAGATCGCCAAGCCAGAATACTTTCCTGCAAAGGTTTAGAAGAACCCCTTTCAGAGATTTGCTAAAGAAGAAGAAGAAGAGGAAGGGTGATCTATTTTACTCACTCATGGTCAAGGATGCTCTTGGGAAGAGCAAAAGGCGAACGGAACTTCGTCCGTCTATGTATTTCATTCACATCAGCATTTCTCTTAACCGCGTCCACTTCTCTCTCACCCGACGTCAGATGAGTGCATATAAAACAAAACGGCGTCTGATGTATAGACATGCTGACCGATACTGACCCCTGCATTGGAACATCATCATCATCATAATCGAAGGAACAATGTGATATAGCCAAAACTTGCATTTTCAAGAAACAAACAAACCTTGTTGCCAATGTATCCCATAACACCAACACCAACGGTAGACACTTTCAAGTTCTGGATATGCTTCCGGATGCTTCTCCTCACCCATATCGTAAGAAAGATCCCAACCATTTGCTTGCTTACAATCTTCACAAACTGCGGCCTTCTCTTCCGTTCCACCAGTGCTTGAAGGTCAATTTGCTCGAGTAAAACTGCTTCTGGCTGCACTCTACTTCCACCACCACTCATGGGTAACTTAAAGGACCGGTATGTTCCAAAAGATTTTGTAGATTTGAAAGACTTAACTGAATTGAAAGAATTAGGTCTTTCCAACACATGCTTGGCTAGAAGATCAAGTGGTGGCTCTGGCCAACACAAACCAATCATCTCCTTCCCACTTAGAGTCCTCCCTAACTTGCTATTGCATTTAGAAAGCGACGGTTCAACATTCTCCAAAGAGTCTTCAGTTTCAAGGCAGTTCAATCTATCCAGCTTTTTCAAAGAACCAAACTGCTTCCCTAAATCCTTAACACCTGGGAAGCTTAGAAGAGCTTCATCCTCAGGAATGGGGGTCTTCGTATCCACAACTTGATCAAAACCACCCAGATCTTCATCTATTGGATGGATTACTTCCTCACCACCACTATCAGAATCTTCCGGAAGCAGTTCATCTTCTAAATCCGGGGCATCGTCAGAAAGCTTAAACTTTGATGGAGAAGGTGGATCGCTGAAGCTTTTGTATTTGGACTTCATGGTTTGGACTCTGTTAAGTGATTCGCGGATGATGTTTTCCCATTTTGGCACTGGACGACTATCTTGAGCTACGAGGATGTTCCCAGCATTCAAGGGTATGATCTCCTGAAAACTATGTGTGGCGTTTTTCAATAGTATCAAATCACGGAATGCCCAAATGAAATGGATGTATCAGGAGAAGTATGGTGTAAAGAATATGAAATAATCAGCCTTTAAGGGGCTTACCCTATAACGTATACATCAGCAGGCTCATTGATATCTAACCAGTTTTCGATATCTAGGTCATCAGGTGGACACTTCCCTCCAATGTTCCATGTACCGATGCATAATCTAGGACAAACAGCAGATGCCATAAACAAGTAAAGCTTCACATCATCAAAGTAGATGCCATAAACAAGATATGTGCCAAAAAAGAAGTTTATCTTACCTGATGTCTTTTGTGTTTATATATTGTGACCTAAATGTTTCTGAATTTCGCCTTCTCAGTCCAGGAAAAGCATCTGAGAAAAGGGAAATTTGACCAAAAAGTTATTCCTCACTTCAGGAAAAGCTAGGGGCGGAGGCAGGAATTACAAAGTATTGGGACACAGTCTTACGTTTTAAATAAAGGTGGGGCATTTCATAATTTTACCAAGAGCACCGTTGATTTTTTTTTGTTAAAAATAGAGGTACCAGTGTCATTTTTCGACATTAGGGTACAGCACGTGCCCCACCTTGTCGCACTCTAGCTCCGCCCATGGGAAAAACATCAACATTTTTTCTATTACAATTTTCTTTGGCAGTACAATGAAACACAGGACAAATAATTCCAAATTGGATTATTAACCATTGAAACAAACACTCACGAGTTTGGCTACAAGTCTAAAATCCGCGAAAATGTAGTATTTGAGGTTGTGCGTGAACCTAAATAATCTAGAACTGCATGGAACTACATCAGGTAAGCTGAACCACATAGAGAGACAATGTTGGCCTACCAAACATAAGTTGAATTATTGTTTCCCTAAAGTTTGGGACACCATATATATATGTGAACTCAAGACCAAATTTGGGTGTACCAACAACTTGCTGAAAACTCCAATTTGTAGTCACAAGTTGCCTTTTTTAGGCAGGTGATCACATCCCACAGTTTCAGTTTGTAGTTTGTACTAGAAATTGTTGAGAATTGTTGTTTGTCCCACATTGAGACCATGTCTGTATATTGTACGTGTCTGTTTTGTTTTGCATGTGCCTGATAAGATACTTTGGCTACTCCCACAGATTCCTAACATTAGTTACTGCTTTGATGGGCAAAGCTGACCGAGAACTCAATATATGGAGCAAAAACAAGAAACCCCCATTAGCAGAATAGGCGTGGTAACCGGCTCTTGCTGGATCCATCACCCTGGGGAGGGATTCTCAGTCCAGCCCACCCGGCCCGGATTGGATTTTTAAATGCAAGAGGAACTATAGAAAGCATCAAGAAACGAGTAGCGATCGCAGAATTGAAAAGGGAAACTTCCCATTGGATGCTTCACCTTTTTCGGGCAATCGTAATCCTTCAAAACTACTAAAGAAAGCCTTCACACTTTCGTGATGGAGTCAGTGGATCTAACAAAGAATTTGCTATGTTTATTAGTATCATTAAAAGCTTCAAATAGTAGATTAGTAGTGGGCACATTCTCAAGTTTTTTCCCCATTTAATAGTCAAAGTCGGTGTGATTATGATTAAGCACGCATTATCCTACAACACTAAACCCCAACAACAACCCACACAACTAAAAAACAAAAAGAAAAAATTTAGATCAAGAAATGAGCAATGCTACATGTACATACATACACTTCTCAACCACATCCTATTTGCCCACATCACCTACGGGACACACAATTGTTCAAAAGACTTATCATTATATTAATCACTATAGTCCATGTGACAGGTTAGAACATTGTTGGGACATCAAAGTTGAGACATATACCACTCCGTCCCAACTGAAATGCACCATTGGACTTTTTTTATCCGTAATTGGGTCACTTTGATCCGGTGATTTGGATCGCAAAATGATATAATTTTTCGTTAATTTTTTCTATTGTCTTGTAGAATAAAAGTTACTCTACAACACTACGAAAAAATTATCTAAAAATTATAAAATTTTGCTATCCAAATTATCGGGTCAAAGTGAACTAGTGAATAGTGATAAAAGTCCAAATAGTGCAAAAGAGGTTGGACCGAGTGATAGCATTTTTGTCAAGGGAATTGGAGAGATCAATTACCAGTAAAGTCGTCTTCGTCCTCTTCATCGATATCCCCAAATCGGGATCCTCTCCCTTCCGGATATTCTAATGAGAGAGAGAGAAGAAAAAAGGGAAGGTTATGTGATTATTTCAGTTGGGTCGAGCCAAAAATCAGATTTTTAAAAAGAATGCTGAATACAAATGTCAACTTGCTGAAACAGAGTAAGCTGACCTTGGTCGGAATCGGAGGCGCTGTCGTCGTCGTCGTCGGTGTAGTCCAGGTGCTTAGGAGGAGGAGCACTGATGTGGAGCAATTTGCGGACTACTGTTTTGGGCCAGAACACCTGCACAACCAGATCACCATTATTAGTCCTTGATTTGAGACATAAACTTATATCTCTCTGCACAGAGAGAGAGAGAGTTGACACCTGTGTTTGGTCGTGATCTCTTGAGCTCTGCTTCATTTTGAGTCACTGTGGAATTGCTATTCAGAAGATCCGAGGCACAGAATGATATTTTCGAGTGAAAGATTTGGAACTTGGAGAAGAAGAAGAAGAGAGAGAGAGAGAGAGAGGGAGACGCGGGTTCTATAGATAGAGTAACCACCTGTATCTCCTCAAAGTTTCCCCAACAACGGTTTAAGTACAGAGGACTTTTAGAAGTTGTACAATTTTCTCTCTCTATTTATATTCAAAACAAAATAATTTTCTCTGTTTATATTTAGAAAAATAATAATTTTGTCATGGGGCTTGAGTCTTTTCGATATGGATATTGTCTGCAAACATTAAATCCGAATGGGCTAAAGTTCCTAACCATCCAACTACCCACACTACTTATCGTACTCTTTCGTGTGCACAGGAGATTGGGGTTTCACATGTTACTGTTATGATAAGAATGCGTCCAAGTATTATTGAAGTATTGACTGCCTTTCTTAGTTGAAGTCTTCTGATCAAACTCTGAATTTCATCTTGTTACTGTTGGCTCTTACCAAATGAACAATAACCATACTTGTAGCAGCAGTCGTTGGATGGTCCTCTCAGATGGAGCAGCAGCCGTTAGATCACAACATTTAGATGATTAAAACGTTCATTATTGGAACGACATCGTTTTAGTTTTTGCTCTGTTAGTCAATCTTTCCTATTTCTAATTGGTCCGTGTCACTTGAGAAAAGTGTCGTGGCAGTGCTTGATTGGCTAACACACGCCAGTCCGTTATTAGTACTTTTGCTTATTTACGTTTTAGCCTCTCTATTTTTCTGTATTTCAAAATTCCTCCTGTGAGGAATAAGACTATGGTTCTGTAATTTCATTTGGAATGAATTAGATTGATGAATTCAACACTTCCTTCTCTCTATCTCTCGATTCCTCTCTTTTTTAATGTGGTCTCAGAGCCACTGGCTCGTTTCTTGTAGTATCTGATCTTCGACTACAGGAGCTAGGGTTGTGTTCTTCGCACTGATCTAGTGTCTATTTTGGATCTGGAGTATGGTACTTTCGGAAGAGGTTGATGTTTCGTCGTCTCGAGGAACGGGCGATATGATGCATCTGGACGGTTCTTCTCCGTTTTTCCGTCATAACTCTTAGTCACCAGGTATGGTTCTGGTTACTCGTCTTAAATGGTGATAACTTCAATTATTGGTACAGATCTATGATTGTGGCTCTTGAAGCTAAGAACAAGTTAAATTTTGTTACTGGAGTTGTTTCTGAACCCGAAAGGACCTCTCAGTTGTATTCCTTATGGAAAAGGTATGACTGAATGGTTGTTTCATGGTTAATCAATTCTGTAAGCAAAGAAATTGCTTCTAGTGTAGTTTATCACACTACAGCTAAGGAGATTTGGTTTGACCTAGTTGAAAGGTTTTCTCAGAAAAATTTGCCCAATATTTTTCAGCTCAGCAGTGCCATAGTGAATTTGAAACAAGGAGGTTTTAGTATCACTGCATACTTTACCAAACTTAAGTCACTATGGGATGAGTTGGACAATTACACTGCAATGCCAATGTGCACATGTGGTGTTTTGAGTTCTTGTACCTGCAATATACTTGACATGACGCACAAGAAGACTCAACATGAACATATTATGCAATTTGTAATGGGACTGAACTCCAATTTTGCCTCTGCAAGAGATCAAGTCCTGTTAATGGATCCATTACCAAGTCCTAATAGGGTTTTTGCTAAAGTGGTACAACAGGAGATGCAGGGTACAATTATTGCTGACTCGGGTGGTGTGGTTCCCAATATGGTCATGTATTCACATGTACCTAACAATGCAGTTGCTATGTACTCTTCTCCATTTCATCATGGGCACAGTTATGGAGCTCCATCACATGGCTCACACACAAATTCTAATGAACTGCCTTCTTCTGCTGAACCAGGGTCATCTAGGCCTAAGCTCACTTATAGTCACTGTGGTGGCACATGACATGTCAAGGCCAAGTGCTGGAAACTAATTGGCTATCTAGATAAATTTAAGAGTAAACACAAATCTCAAGCCCATAATGTGATCAATAATCATGGTGCTAATGCTGCAGTACCTGAAGACAAGAATAACGTTCCTTTTTCTCAAAGTCAGTGTCAGCAAATTATGAACTATATCAACAATCAAATGTAGCAAACAACTCAAGGGTCTCACAGTGATTCTAGCTCTAATTCTCCTTCCCATAGTCATCATTCCAGCGTGATGGAAAGTCCTGTTCATTCATATTCAGAAGGGGAATCCCCATATTATCCAAACTTTATGGGAGGAGTGCTAACTAGTTATAGCGTTCAAAGTTCTCTCAGATCTACCAACACTGATATTGACACCTGGATTGTTGACAGTGGGGCTACAGATCACACGTGCCATGATCTGACTTCTTTGAGCAATGCAGTGAGGGTAGATGATGTATATATTTACTTGCCTAATGGTCAGAAAGTGAAAGTTTCTTATACAGGTGAAGTACAACTCACTGCCACTCTTCAGCTACATGGAGTTCTATGTGTGTCAGAATTTCAGTTTAATCTCATTTCTATGACACAGTTAGCAAAGAAATAACAATGCAGTTTTCTTTGTGATGCCGAATCTTGTCAAATCTTGAGCAAAGACAATAAGTCTTTATTGGGACAAGGACTTAAGATCAATGGTGTTTATTTGTTAAAGGTTCCTAAGTTGACTTACTCTCATGTCACAATCAAATTTTGTGTTGACTGATCAAATTTGGCACAATAGACTTGAACACCCCTCAGATATCAAGTTAAGATGGTTACATGATATCTTACACACTAGTGGCAGCATAAATAATTCCCAATGTTATGTGTGTCCTCAATCCAAACAGAATAAACTTCATTATCATAGCATTGGCAAAATGGAAAGTGTTCCCTTTGCTTTGGTACATTGTGACATATGGGGTCCCTATCATCATCCCACTTATGCTGGTCGCATGTATTTCTTAACTCTGGTTGATGATGTAACTAGAATGAATTGGGTGTATCTCATAACTCACAAATCATAAGTTCAAGTTTTGATTCCACGGTTACATATTCTTTTTGAGACTCAGTTCGCTGCTAAAATTAAGAAAATTAGACGTGACAATGCCAATGAGTTGGCACTGGTAAACTTTATGCTTGAGAAAGGGATTATTCATCAACTTAGATGTGTGGAAGATCGTGAACAAAACTCTATTGTTGAAAGAAAGCACCAGCATATGCTCAAAATTGCGAGAGCCCTAAAATTTCAGTCTTGTCTTCCTTCCAAGTTTTGGGGAGATAGTGTTTTGGCAACTGCTTACCTTATCAATATAATTCCTACTCAAGTCTGGAAGAATAAGTCTCCCTATGAATGCCTTTTTGGAACATTACCAGATTACAAGAGTTTAAGGGTTTTTGGTTGCCTATGCTACTCCTACAAGGAATGGCCAAATTTCAACCAAGATCACTGCCATGTGTCTTTCTTGGTTAGGTATTTGGGATGAAGGGTTATAAGTTATACAATTTGAAGGAGTGCATATTTGAGATCTCCAGAAATGTTGTCTTTCATGAAGCCACATTCCCTTTTGCTTCAGCTACACCTTCATTTTTTAGTGAAGATCTGGTTCTACCTGCTTCAATACAGCCAGAGACAACACTTACATTATGGTCAAGAACCTTCAGTTTCATCTACTTCTACTCTAGAAGGTGCTTCTACTTCACCTCCTTCTCCTGCACCAGTTCAACCTAGAAGAAGTACTAGAGAAGTTAAGCACCCAGTTATTTATAAGATTATGTGATCAGTACACCAAGGTTGGTTTCAACTTGTATTACACCACTTGAGGGCAATCGTGTGCCTGATGCACAGTTAACAGAACCTCATTCCTATCAAGAGGCTTGTAAACAACCTTGCTGAGTTGCAACAATGCAAACTGAATCAAAAGCTTTGGAATCTAATCACACATGGATGATCACCACTCTACCCACAAGACATGATGAAGTAGGGTGTATATGGATTTTTAAGGTGAAATTGAAGTCTACTGAAGGAATTGAAAGGTGTAAGGCCAGATTGGTTGCAAAGGGGTACACTCAAACATACAACATTGACTATAATGAAACTTTTTCTCATGTTGCCAAGCTTCCTACTCTCAAGTGCCTTCTAGCTCTGACAGCTATCAAGAAATGGCATCTACTTCAACTAGATTTTAATAATGTCTTTCTCCATGGCGAGCTTGATGAGGAAGTATATATGACATTGCCACCTGGGTATGTTGTCCCATCTGCTGTTACTCATTCTTTTCCTTCTAATGCCACTTTAGTTTGTCATCTGAAGAAGTCTTTATATGGTCTGAAGCAAGCTTCTAGATAATGGAATAACAAGTTCTCAGTCACTCTTCTGAGCCTTGGTTTTATACAACCCAAGACTGATTATACAATTTTTGTCAAAGGCACTTCTACTTATTTTATATGTATTTTAGTTTATGTGGATGAAATTGTCTTGGGAGGTATTAACTTTCCTCAGTTGCAGCATTTAAAGTCTCTTCTCAACACTCAATTTCATCTTAAAGATCTTGGTTTCTTGAGATACTTTCTTGGTTTTGAAATTTCCAAAACTTACTCCAGTATTACTCTTTGTCAAAGAAAGTTTGCCCTGGATATTTTGCAAGAGTTTGGTTATTCAATTTGCAAACCTACTCTCAGCTTCTATTGGTGATGTTTTGTCAGCTACTGATGCAGTCAATTATAGAAAACTTGTTGGCAAGCTTCTGTACCGCTGTAATTCCAGACCAGATATGTGCTTTGATGTACACAAGCTTTCCCAAATTTTCTCCAAGCCTACAATACTCATCTCAAAGTTGCTCACCATGTTTTGAGATATCTCAGTAATGCTCCAGCTCAAGGGTTAGTATTTCTTGTTAGTTCTCCTCTACATCTTGTTGGTTATGCTGATGCAGACTCGGCTGGTTGTTCGGACAATAGGAAGTCAACTTCAGGGTACCTCATTTACATTGGGGACTCTCTTGTTTCATGGAGATCAAGGAAACAGACTGTTATATCCAGGAGCTCCACTGAGTCATAATACTTAATTCTCGCCATTATTGCTTGTGAGGTACAATGGTTTTTGAAAATGTTATTCTAGATTTTGGGATTTCTCTTCTTCATCCTCCCACTGCTTATTGTGATAGCAACTCAGCTCTCCAACTTGCTGCCAATCCTGTTTTCCATGACAAAACAAAGCATGTTGATATTGACTGTCACTTGGTAAGGGATTTGCTCCAGAAAAAGGTATTTCTTCTCCAATATGTTCCTACTAGTCATCAACTAGCTTACATTCTCATTAAGCCTCTCCATCCAGGTATTTTTGGTTTTCTTCTTTCAAAGTTGGGAGTGCAGCTCGTCCACTCTCCAACTTGAGGGGGGATATTGAAGTATTGACTGCTCTTTCTTAGTTGAAGCCTTTTGATCAAACTCTGAATTTCATCTTGTTACTGTTCATTTGGTAAGGCTCTTACCAAATGAACAGTAACCATACTTGTAGCAGCTGCCGTTGGATGGTCCTCTCAGATGGAGGAGCAGCCGTTAGATCACAACATTTGGATGATTTAAAAGTTCATTATTGGAACGACATTGTTTTAGTTCTTGACATGTTATTTAATCTTTCCTATTTCTAATTGGTCCGTGTCGGCTGAGAAAGGTGCCGTGGCAGTGCCTAATTGGCTAACACGCGCCAGTCCGTTAATAGTACTTTTTCTTATTTACGTTTTAGCTTCTCTATTTTTCTCTATTTCAAAATTCCTCGTCTGTGAGGAATAAGACTATGGTTATTTAATTTCATTTGGTATGAATTAGATTGATGAATTCAACACTTCCTTCTCTCTATCTCTTCATTCCTCTGTTTTTCAATAACTATCAAATAGGAGTAGTATATTCAAAGTGATTCAGGATGTAACATTTACGTCTTCCCACCTTTTATTGTAAAATATGTTAAGGCATATAGGGGGTCTTGTGTGTAGATATTAGAAACATGTTTTCTAGTCTTCTTTGTATTTTTTATAAGTAGTAGGGTTATGTTTTTAAATAATGAAACTATTTAACAACCTATTTGAGAGGTTGTTAGCATCAGAGAAGTTAAATGACAAGTTTTATTTTCCCTCGTCATCTTCACTCTCTAAATCTCTTTCTTCTAGATCTCTTTTTTTTTATGAAAATGAAGCTTCATAGCAAGAAAAGAACAAATACAACTCGGTGAAATCCGTTAGATAACAACAAGACATAATACGAAGAGAGAGCTAATACAAACTACTGGACTAAAGAAGAAACGAACTAAAATGAACTACTAAGACAAAGGGAAACAAAAGCTACACAGGGTGGTTGTCGAGGAAGACACTTTTAGCAGCACTGTGGGCTTTTGAAACTGCGACACGAGGGACTTTTGTGATGGTGCACAGGTTAAATGAGCAGAGGGCATCTTTGATACGATCAAAGACGGGCCCATCCTGGTAAGCAGATTTACTCCTCCCCTGAAACAAGTCAAGAACAAGCGAACTATCAGTATTAATATTGACACAATTAATATTGTAATGTAAGGAAAAGTTGAATCCATGTTCAACTGCAAGGAGTTCGACTTGCAATGCACTGAAGGAATTGATCTTTTTTCCTATGATCTGGTATCTTCCATTAGCTCCATCAGTTAAGAGGCCCACACTAGAAGCTAAAGATCTGTTGTTCCAAGCTCCGTCAACACTAATTTCGAGGGTGATTTGAGGGTAGGTCAGATCATATTTAACAATCATTTTTTCTCATGAGTTGAGTTTTGACATGAATCCAGGGGAAATGAAGCATCTGCAATGGTGCGAATATGAGCTTCGGCGTCCATCAAGTTGTTAATGGCATGGAAGGAAAAAGAAATGTTGTTGATTTTTTTTTTTTTGCATCTTCCCCTCCAAATGGATAGCCTTTGTATCCTTTTGCAAGGTGATCTCCTGGAGGTTAAAGCTGAAGTCTCCAGTCAAATTAGGCTTGTAGGTACCTAGAGCCCAGAGAGGAGAGACCTTCCGACATTGAAAGAATAAATGCACTGCATTTTATGTCAAATCCTCACAAATTTGGCAAAGATCGTTTCTGGAGTTGTAATTATGGTACAGAAAACTCATAGTTGGGATCTTGTTATGAATTCAGTTCTTCAACATGGTATTAGAGCTTGAAATGGCTCGCTGCCGCTGATCTGCGGATTCCGTAGTTAGTTTCGTCGCGTCGCTTCTGATTTCTTCGATCCCGTTTTAGATTTTGCCCCAATTTCTAGGGTTCTTCCTCTCGGTTTTTAAATTGCGCCGATTCTCTTGTATCTTCCATCTATGGCCATGGCGACTGAGTTTTTACCGTCTGAATTGAAGTTTCTGTTGTCGAATTTTTCGTCTCTTCCAATTCGCCTAGATGGCTCCAATTGCAATATGTGGAATGTGCAATTACGCGATGTTCTTTCTGCTCATAAGCTTCTGGACTATGTCACCGATGCCATTTCTGCTCCGTTGGAGTTCATTTCTTCGGATTCAGGTTTATCTACTCCTAATCCTGCTTATAAGTCTTGGTTAGCAATTGATCAACATCTCAAAGCTTGTCTTATGGTTTCTATTTCTGCTTCGATGTTGCCATTGGTTATGAATTTGCCTCATGTTGTTGATATTTGTACTGGTTTGGCTCTCCGCTTTGCTTCTATGTCTCGATCTCATGTGCACCAACTCAAAATATATCCGGATATGTTGGAAAATAAATATATGACTATGGAAGCTTATTTGAATCAATTCAAGCTCATTTTTGATAGCTTAGCTCAAATTAGTGAAGAAATCAAAGATGAAGATGTTATGTTGTACATTCTTAAAGGTTTACCCTCAGAATATGATCATGTCAAGAGCAATATTAGGCTCAGAGCTCAACCTATCTTAGTGGATGAACTGTCTACCTTGTTGATCACCGAGGAAATTCATCATCTGATGACTAACACACATGTTTCAGCTCCTGCTTCAGCACCTGTGGTTTCTTCACCTTCTTTTTTTTCTCCTCTACTAAGTTACCTACCCTAGCCTATTATACACACAAGTTCTCCTATTCTCATAGAGTTAGTTCCTCTATAGGTGGGAGGTCTGGCCACAGGGGAGGTAATGCAGGCAGATTTGGTGCTTCTAATTTTGATTTGTCAAGCTTTCAGTCTCAACAATCATCTGATGGGGGTGTCACTTGTCACATTTGTGGTAAAGGCAAGCATATATCTCTTGAGTGTTTCCAGAGGCTCAACACACATAAGTTTTCTCCCACTAAGCCAAATCCTTATCATCAGAAATATGGTCCTCAAGCTCATATGGAATACAGGGGTTTTGGTCATTCTTCCTCTGGTTCAGGTTATGGTTCATCTTCTTCTTATGGTGATACTGTTGATCATTCCTTCCACAATTTTGGTACCTCTTATAGTGCTAGCCATGTGCCTTCCACTAATTTTTACTATGGTTTCAAGGCATTCTCGGCTCTCCTGCACCGACTTTGCCACCATCTTCTTGGTTTTTGGACAGTGGTGCCAATAGTCATGTAATAGATAGCAGTCAATCTCTGCAGCATCTTCAACCATATAATGAACAACAGTCAATCTCTGTAGGTAATGACTCACAACTTCCTATCTCTCACATTGGTTCTGGTTTGCTTCCTACTCCCTCTTCTAAGTCTTTCTTTATCTCTAATGTCTTGCATTCACCTCTTATCACTTTTAACTTGTTATCTATTTAGCAATTCACAAAGGATAACAAGTGTTCTATTACTTTTACTGACACTAGTTACATAATTCAGGAAAATGTGACCAGTCAAATTTTGCTCAAGGTCCCATGTAATTGCTTGTATGCGTTTTCCTCAACAACACAATCACTCTCTAAGTCTCCTAAAGTCTCTCTAGCTATTCTCATTTCTACTCCTGCTCCATCTTTGTGGAATCTCAAGCTGGGTCATCCTTCCAAGAAGATCTTTGATAAGCTAGCTCATTCCTTGAGGTTTACACCTTCTTCTGCTAAGTATTTTTTGTCTACATTGATGTTTAGCTAAGGCACATAAACTTCCTTTTGTTAACTTTCACTTTCATTCTCAAGTTCATTTTGAGCTAGTATACTCTGATTTATGGGGTCCTTCCCCTCAACCTTCTTTTAGAGGTTACAAATATTACATCATTTTCATTGATGACTGCACTACATTTTCTTGGTTTTGTTCTCTTAAATGCAAGTTAAAAGCTTATTCTTCTTATATTCACTTCAAAAATCTTATTGCGAATAAGTTCAAAGCTGTTGTTAAAAAATTCTGAACTGATAATGGAGGAGAATACATAACTCATCACTTTGGTTTTTATCTTCAAAGTCAAGGCACTTTGCATCAAACTTCTTGTCCTCACACTCCCCAAGAAAATGGGAGAGCTGAGCGAAAGCATAGACATCTTGTTGATACTGCTCTTGCTCTTCTTCTTCATCCACATTTACCATCTTCTTTCTGTTTAGAAGCTCTTATCACATCTAATTATCTTATCAATAGATTACCAAAGCAAAAAAAATGGTTTTAAATCTCCATTTTCTTGTTTGTTTGATACAAGTCCTTATTACCATTTCTTGAAGCCTTTTGGTTCTCTGTGTTTTCCTTAAATTAAGCCATATACATCTCACATACTACAACCTAAAGCTGTCAAATGTATTTTTCTTGGCTACTGTCACGCCACTAAAGGCTATAGGTGTTTGGATCTCTCTTCTCATAAAGTTTACACTTCAAGACATGTTCAATTTCATGATCATGTTTTACCCTGCTCAGCTGCAGTGGTTTCTTCTTCACCAAATATTCCCATTTCTCTGAAGTCTATATTTCCATCTATGTTTCTATCAAATCCATTTCAACCTACTTCAGCTTCTTGTTCCACAGATGTACCCATCTATTCTTCTTCTTCTAGCCTTGCTTCTAAATCAATGTCCTCTCCTCTTTCTTTTTCTTCTGTTCCTACTTCTTTATCTTCTCCTTCTCTTTCAGTTTCAGCACCACCATCTACATCTCATCCAATGCAAGCAAGGTATAAAGCGAGCATTATTAAACCTAATCCTAAATATGTTGTTAATACAATTTCTTCTTCTTCTTCTTCTTCTTCTTCTTCTTCTTCTTCTTTTTATTATGCTTCTTCTTTCTCCACATAACACTTACAGAGAGGCTGCTTCATGTGCTCACTGGGTTACAGCTATGAAAGAAGAATAAAATTCTCTTTTACACCAAGATACTTGGTCTTTGGTTCCCCTTCCACCTGGTAGGTTACCTATTGTTTCTAAGTGGGTATATAGAATCAAAAGACACCCATATGGGTCTATTGCCAGGTACAAGGCCAGATTAGTGGCTAAAGGTTTCTTACAAGAATATGAAGTTGATTATTCTAAAATTTTTAGCCTAGTGGTTAAGCAAAAAACTATCAGAGTGGTGCTAACTTTAGCTCCGCAGTTTAAGTGGGACATTCAGCAATTAGATGTTTTTAATGCTTTTCTTCATGGTACAATTTGTGAAGAAGTGTATATAGTGCAACCTCAGGGGTTTGTTAATCCAACTCTGCTAATCATGTGTGAAAATTTCACAAGTCTCTCTATGGTCTTAAACAGACTCCTAGAGCATGGTATGACAAGCTTGCACAATTTTTAAGATCTCAAAACTTTACAGCTAGTTTTGCTGACACTTCTCTTTTCATTCTAAAGACTCCCAGTTTCATCACTATTGTGTTAGTGTAAGTTGATGATATTTTGGTTACTGGAAGTGACTCTGCACATGTCAAGTCTCTCATCACAGCTACGCACACTCAGTTGTCTCTTATAGAGTTGGGCACTCTTTCATATTTTCTGGGTTTGGAAGTGACAAGATCAGGTGACATCACTATTTTTCATCAGTCCAAGTATGCCTATGATTTCTTAAAGAAGTTTGCCATGATTGATTGTAAACCCATCTCCACTCCAGCTGCAATAAATTCTTCCAATTTGGTGGTTGATTCTACACCTCTGAGTCCTACACCTCTGAGTCCTACACAACTTTCTATTTTTAGGAGTTTAGTTGGTGCTCTTCAGTACTTAACTATCTACAGACCTGACATTCAATTCTCTATTAACACTTTGTGTCAACATATGCAAGCTCCTAAAATTTATCATATGCAACCTCTCAAGAGGACTCTCTGATATGTCAAAGTCACCCTACATTTAGGTCTCCAATTTACTTCTTCCACTTCTCCACTACAACTTCATGGTTTTTGTGATGCTGACTGGGTAGGTTCACTCACAGACAGAAGGTATACCACAAGATATTGTCTCTTCTTAGGCAATAACCTGATATCTTAGTGTTTCAAAAAGCAGCACACTGTTTCCAGATCTAGCACATAGGCAGAGTACAAAGCCTTAGCTGTCACAACTGCAGAAATTAGATGGTTGTTGTTTAGTCAAGATCCCTGAATGTGCTTTGATTGGTAATTGTTTTTGAGTGATGAAAGACAAAAGACAAAAGAAAGAGACAGAGACAAAAGGCTAAGACATAAGCAGCAAAGCATTTCAGTTATCTCAAGGCCTTGAGATTGACTGAACTTCAAAGCCTTGAGTTATTCTATTCTGCTAAATGTTCTAACATTTCTGTGTTGCAGATTGGATTTCTGATTATGCAAATCAGTGGTTTATTGTATATAATTTTGGATTATACTATTTATGTATCTAACACAATTGCAGATGATCAGAACAGGAAGAATCGAAGTTATCTGGGTATATCTTTGAAATTCTGTGAAGAAGGTTCAGAGCTTCAAGGCCTTGAGATGTGCCTTGAGCTGCTGACAGTTTTTACAGAACTTAATTGATTCTTTCTTGCATGTTATGATTCTTAGTATTGTGATTATTTACTCACTTCTAAGTGTCTTAAACTTGTTTTTAATGATTCATATGTTCTAGAAGATATACATGTTATTGTTCTAACTTTGTTAAACAGTTTTATCAGAAACTGTATAGCCAAACAGTCATAGTACTGTTAGCTAGCTTTTCTGGATTTTGTTGTTGCTGTGTTTCAATGCTGTTGCAGGGTTGTTAAATGTGCATAAGCAATCTCAACAAACTCCAACGGATATCCACTTGAAGCTGCTTGAATTTCAGTTGAAAACAGAAGGAGGATTTGTAGGAACTGAGATCCTAAAATCTCTCAATTAGTTGCAGCTGTGGATAAAAGAGACTGGTTTGAATTTTGAAGGAGAGAGAGGCTTCCAGAATACTCTGAGAGGTGTGACAAAATCGTGGGAGATCATTCATTCAAACACACAATCATTCAAGCTTCATTCCAGATTCCTGAAGATCAAATTAATCCAGTTTTCCAGAAGAACACTTCCAGGCTTCAACAACTTATTTTCATACTGTGTTCTTCACTTGTATATCTCTAGATTATCTTAAACCTCACTTAAACTAGTGGTTGGTTGTTCAAGTGAACAACAAGAGGTTCTTGTTAGCTCAACAGTTAGTAGCTGGAACTAGATAGGTTTGGAACCACAAGCTGTATAGGTGTAAGGGAAATCACTTAGGCTTGGAGATCTAGGGCTGTTTCTGTGTGAGTAATAAGAAGTGTTTGCCCAATCCTGGTGGGATTAGATCCCTCAGGCAGAGATTAGGTCCATTGGGACTGAACTCTGTAAATTGCTTTGTGTTCTTTACTTTACAGTTTGATTATTTTCTGCTACACACAACTCAAATCAAACTAGGGTTTAAAAGCTGTTTAGAATTGTTCACAACTCAAGGCCTTGAAGCTTACTATTTTGCCTTTGTAAGGTTCAGACAGTTTACTAAAATATCAAGGCCTTGAGATTTGAGTTTCACACAAAGTCTTTCTGTTAAACTTTAAGTTTTGCAAAAAGTTTCCATACTCTATTCAACCCCCCTTCTAGAGTATTTAGGTCCTGTATTTAGTCTACATTACACACTTTCAATTGGTATCAGAGCTTGTGTCACTGTTTTTTAGATCTAACAATCTGGTGACTATGAGTAATGTAGGAGATGATAGATTCTCACAAGGAAGGGCAACCAACAGACCTCCATTGTTCTGTGGTGACAACTTCAAGCACTGAAAGGCATTGATGAAGATGTTCATCATAGATCAAGACATGGAACTATGGTCAATAGTTCAGAATGGTCCTCATGAGTACTACACTACAATTTATGGAGTCAGAAGTATCAAGTCTGAGGAAAATCTTTCAGTCACTGAACTGGAAAATGTATCAAAAAATTACAAGGCTATGAATTTCTTTACTATGCTTTAAATGCAGATGAGTTCAACAGAGTGTCAAACTGCAAGAGTGCCAAAGAAGTGTGGGATAAACTGGTGGTGACATATGAAGTAACCAGCCAGGTTAAGCAGACAAAAATCAACATACTTCTGAGGCAATATGAGTTATTCAAGATGAATTCAGATGAAACCATCAAGGAAATGTTCAAAAGATTCACTGATGTGGTGAACAACCTGGAGTCATTGGGAAAGAAGTTCTCAAATGAAGAGAAGGTCAGAAAGATTCTGAGAAGTTTGCCAAAAGCCAAGTGGGAGCCAAAGACAACAGCCATTGAGGAAGCTCAGGACTTGAGTCTTCTTCAGCTAGATGATCTACAAGGAAAGCTGCTCACTCATGAAATGTCCATGAAGTATGTGAAAGGATATTTGAGTGAAAATATCAGGAACCTAGCACTTAAGGCAAAAGACAGTGAAAAGTCTCAAAGTCTTGAGACTGAGGAGGAAACTGATGATGAAGAGGCCTTAGCATTGATATCCAAGGCCTTGGCCAGGATTCTCAAAAAGAAAAGAAACTCTGGTAATAGGGATTACAACAGAGAGAGATCAAGACCCTCAGGAAGCAAGGATTACAAAGGTAAATCATCATCACAGTCACATAAAACTAAAGTAATGAATTGTTTTGAGTGTGGTGATGCAGATCATTTAGTAAGGGACTGTCCACAAAAGAAGAAGAACATGAACTTTCAGAAGAAGGATGGTGACAACAGAAGGAAGAAAGCCATGATGGCTTCTTGGAGTGATTCTGATTCATCAAGTGACTCAGACACAGAAGAAGAGCAAGCAAACTTATGCTTCATGGCAAATCATAATGAGGAAAGTTCATCAGACAGACACATTGAAGACATGGTAAAAAATTTACTTGCTAGTCCTTTTGATGTACTTCCTGAAATTCTCAAAAGTATGTTTTTAAATGAGGAAAGTTATAGAAATGAGATTTCTGCTTTAAAGATTAAGATTGATGAGCAGGTAAAAGAAAACCTGGACTTTGTGTTTTCAAACAAACCTGTTGAAGTTTATAAGACAAAGCTGGAAAAAGACTTCAAGGCCTTGGACAGCAGGTTCAAAGTCTTGAAGGCACATATAAAAGAGGTTGTTGATCAAAACACTCTTTTAACTGAAAGATATACTGATCTAAAGACTCATTCTGAGAATTTAGAACAACAGATCTTCTCTTTGACTGAGAAAATTCAAGAGTCCAAGAAGGTCCTAGATAAGTTTACAGGCTCAGAACATAATCTGAATCTCATTCTTGGAGGAAGTCTGAAATCAATGCATAAAAGTGGGATTGGCTATAATCCAAATTTTCCAAAGAAAGGCCAAACTACTTTTGTCAAATCTGGTAGCAGACATTCTCCAAAATGTCATTACTGTGGAAAAATTGATCATGTCAGATTAACTTGTCCCTTCAGAAGATCAGAACCTCACATTATGAGGAATACTTATCCTTATCAGCTTAAGGGACAGGTTAGGCAGATTTGGGTTCCAAAAGGAATTAGGCCACCAAATATGGCTGATTCTGAGTATGACTCAAACTTCTGCACTTGTTCTAACAGCCTGTTAAGGCAATGATTTTTTTTTTTTTTTTTTTTTTTGCAGGATGTCACCAAGGCCATGAAAGATCAGAAATGGATATTAGACAGTGGATGTTCCAGACATATGAGTGGAAAGACGTCTCTCTTTACTGAACTTGCTGAAAAATCTAGAGGAACAATCACACTTGGTGACAAAGAAAAATGCAATATCATTGGTATAGGTAGTATTGGTAATGGTCCTACAAATTCTATATCTGATGTTTATCTGGTAGATGGACTTAAGTATAATTTGCTTAATATCTCTCAGTTATGTGATAAAGGTTATAAAGCTGTATTTGACAAGGAGAAATGTGTGGTGCAAGATGAGAAATCTGGTGATTACATACTCACTGCTCCTAGATCATATAATCTATATGCTATGAATACTAACAGTGTTGCAGGTGACAAGCTAAAATGCCTCAAGGCCTTGAAGGAAGATTCAAAGCTTTGGCACAGAAAGCTTGGGCATATTAGTATACATACTTTGAATAAACTCATCTCAAAGGACTTGGTAAGAGGTTTACCATCACAGAAATTTTCAGATGATGAGGTTTGCAAGGCATGTGTACAAGGTAAACAGACCAGAAGCTCATTTAAGCCAAAAAACTTTGTAAGTACTTCTAGACCCTTAGAATTGCTGCATATGGACTTGTGTGGTCCTATGAGAGTTCAGACCCCAAAAGGTAAGAGGTATATGCTTGTTATAATTGATGATTACTCTAGATTTACTTGGGTGATGTTTATTAGAGACAAAACTGAAGCTTTATCTGAGTTTTCTAGATTGTGAAAAGAGCTTCAAACTTTGAAAAATTTACCTGTTGCATCCATTAGAAGTGATCATGGTAGAGAGGTTGAGCAACTTGACTTTGATTTGTTTTGTGCAAAGCATGTCATTTCACACAACTTTTCTGCACCTAGAACTCCACATCAAAATGGAGTAGTTGAAAGGAAAAATAGGACACTTGAGGATATGTCCAGAACCATGCTTCTTGAAAGTAATTTGCCAAAGTTTTTATGGGCAGAAGCTGTTAATACTGCCAATTATGTGCTGAATAGATGCTTGATCAGACCTATTTTGAAAATGACTCCCTATGAACCGTTTAAAGGGAGAAAGCCTACTGTTTTTTATTTTAAGCCCTTTGGTTGTATCTGTTTTGTGCATAATAATGGTAGAGACAATCTTGGTAAGTTTGATGCTAGAATTGATGAAGGTGTATTTCTTGGATATTCTCAAACTAGCAAAGCTTATAGAGTTTATAATAGAAAAACAAAGATTGTGGAAGAGAGCATTCATATAATTTTTGATGAAAGTACTAAGGATTCTCTGAGTGAAAGTTTTGCAGATCTAGATTTGAACAAGCATGAATCAGATGATGATGCTGTGAAAGAAGACAAAGGAAAAAGTAATGTACAGAATCAACCAGCAGAATCTCAAGGCCTTGAACCTCCTGCTGAACCAAAATCTCAAAGCCTTGAGAAAGAAGCTGAAACTTTCTATGATGCTCCCTATACTGTTTCAAGGACTCAAAGTCTTGAAGGAGAATACTCCTGGGTACCAAGAAAGAAGTTTAAGTACCTTGCAGACCATCCAGCTGACAACATTATATCAGATCCATCAACTGGAACACATACAAGAGGACAGTTAAAGAACATGTGTGCTTTTAGTGCATTTGTATCTTTGATTGAGCCTAAGAATACCAAGGAAGCTCTGGAAGATGCAGAATGGATTATTGCAATGCAGAGTGAGCTGAATGAGTTTGAAAGGAACAAGGTTTGGAATCTGGTTCCCAGACCTAAAGAGAAATCATTTATTGGAACCAGATGGGTATTCAGAAACAAGCTTGATGAGAATGGCAAAGTGGTAAGAAATAAAGCCAGACTGGTAGCTCAAGGATATAATCAGAAAGAAGGTATAGATTGTGAGGAGACTTTCGCTCCTGTTTCCAGGTTAGAAGCTATTAGAATACTTCTTTTATTTTCATCTCACAATCACATAAAGCTTTATCAAATGGATGTTAAATGTGCTTTTCTAAATGGATATTTACAAGAAGATGTTTTTGTAGCACAATCTCCTGGTTTTGAAGATGAAAATTTTCCTGATCATGTTTATAAACTGGATAAAGCTCTTTATGGTTTAAAACAAGCTCCAAGGGCTTGGTATGACAGACTTTCAAAATTTCTACTTGAAAACAATTTCAGAAGAGGCTTAGTTGACAAAACTTTTTTCATTAAACACCAACAAAGTGATTTTTAGTAGTTCTGATTTATGTAGATGATATATTATTTGGTGCTACTAATGATGCTCTTTCAAAAGAGTTTTCTAGTCTGATGTGCAGGGAGTTTGAGATGAGCCTAATGGGTGAACTGAATTTCTTTCTTGGGTTTCATATATTAAAATGAATAAAGGAATTTTTGTGCATCAAGGAAAATATACGAAGGACTTATTGAATAAGTACAATATGTCACAGTCCAAGGTGCCAAAGACCCCTATGAGTTCATCACTCTTTTTAGACAAAGATTCAACTAGTAAGAGTGTGAGTCAGAAGGAATACAGAGGTATGATTGGATCATTATTGTATTTAACTGCTAGCAAACCTGACATTATGTTCAGTGTCTGTATGTGTGCTAGATTCCAAGCAGATCCTAAGAAAAGTCATTTAACTGCAGTTAAAAGAATTTTTAGAATTTGAATGGAACCAGAGACTTAGGGCTTTGGTATCCAAGAAGATCTAATTTTATGTTGAGTGGCTATTCAGATGCAGATTTTGCAGGTTATAAAGTAGACAGGAAAAGTACTTCAGGATGCTGTCAATTTCTTGGATCTTCATTGATCAGTTGACATTTCAAAAAGCAAAATTCTGTAGCATTATCAACTGCAGAAGCTGAATATATTGCAGCTGGTGCTTGCTGTTCACAAGTGTTATGGATTGCTCAACAACTTAGAGATCTTGGATAACTTCAGAAATGTTCCAATTCATTGTGACAATACAAGTGCTATTTCAATCTCTAAGAATCCAGTTCAGCACTCAAGGACAAAGCACATAGATGTGAGACATCATTTTCTTAGAGATCATGCAGAACAAGGTGATGTTGTTTTTAAATTTTATCTCCACTTCAATGCAGATTGCTGATATTTTCACTAAACCTTTGCCAGATGATAGGTTTTCATCTCTTAGGCTTGAATTGGGGATGCTAAACAAGGATGCATTGGTTTAGGGGGAGTATTAGTACTTATATGTGTATATGTGATGGAATCTCAAAGCCTTGAGATTATACTTTCTGAAGCCTTGAAAGTATAGCTCAAAGCTTTGAAGTTTCTCAAACTGCAGAAAATCTCAAGACCTTGAGATTGTTCTCCAGGTCCTGATAATATCTGTATTTATTTTTTATTTTTTTAAAAAAAATGGATCATCAAATATTATATCTTATCTTTTTAGATAACTGTATAATATTTGAATTACTCATCGAATTTTCTAAAATATCCCAAAAGATTTTTCAAGATTCTATTTTCGCATGTAGATATTGTAGAGTCCTTTTATGACTCATCCTTTTCAACCTACTTAAGCTGAAAGTCAGGGCTTTTTCTTCTCATTCTCTTCCAATTTTCTGCGACTCTCTCTCTCTCAAATCCTCTCAATCACATTCTCTTCTCAAAACCCTAAACCCCAAAATGGAGCGCAAATCAGCCAGAATTCAGCAACAGGGAAAGCCCTCTGGCAGATCCAAGAAGAGAGCAAACAAGAATGAGAAGATAGCGATTTCTGATTCAGATTCAGAAAATACTCAAAGCTTGCATGAGGATACCCCTCCTGAAAAGAAGTAAAGGACAGAGAAGGGAGATGAAGGCTCAAGTGTTGATCCACAACAAGAGACTCAGGGTGGTGATCAACCCAGGTCAGAGAAGAAGAAAGGGGGAGAAAAGAAAAAGACTGCTGAAGAGGAAAAAGGGAAATCAACTCAGGAAAGCCAGAAGAAACCAACTGAAGGAGGACAAGAAAAGACCAAACCCTCTGAGAAGAAGACTACGGTTAAGCAAGTTGCTGCTGCAACTAAGAAAGGATATAAAGGTAAGAATGTACTTCCCACTGAGTGGTTTGTTAGTTCTGAAGTTAGAACTGTTTGGATGCATGGATATGCTTCATCTAAGGTAGCTTTCTGTAGCATGATTTCTGATGAGTTATTGGATAAACTGGACATAGAATGCATGAGAAAGTTGAGAGAAACTGCTGTATGGAAGGTTCTAAATCCTATTCCAAAGGCTTATCCTAGGTTAACTAGGTTATTTTATCTGAACTTGGTGTCTGAAGGTGATGATAGAATGGTATTAACTTCTAAGGTGGCTGGTGTGGCTTTGAGGTTAGATCATAGGACTTTTGCCAAAGTCTTGGGCATTCCTAGAAAATACAATGTTGGAGATTATCCTGATAGGAAGGAGTGTCTGGATAAGGCAAAGAAGATTTTCTTTATTGAAGGTGTTCCCTCTGGTCCAAAGCAGTTGACACACTCTGTGCTCAACTGTGAAGCCAAAATCTTGTTTACAATTCTGATGAGGAGTGTAGTTCCTAGGGAAAACTCAAGGGATTTGGTAACTGATAAGGTTCTGATTTTGATGTATCTGATATCTCAAGGGTTTGAGATAGATTTGTCAAAAGTTGTTATGGAGCATATGATTTATTGTGCAACCAGGACTAGAAACCATCCTCTTCCATATGCCAACCTGTTACCTATTTTCTTTGAATATTTTGATGTGCCTGTGAAAGGAGAAGAAAATATTATTGGAGGTTTTGGGTTGATAGATGAGACTTCACTTCAGAGGATTGTGGTAGTTCAGACTGGGAAAGGGCATTGGAAATTTTATTCTGATTTGTCAAAGGAAGAACTTGCTGAGAAGGAGTTTGTGAAGCCTAATGGAACTGCATCTGGGAAAGGACAAGCCAATGATGATTAATCTCTGCTGGTTGAGAAGTTAGAAGATCAGCAGGTTGAGATTGAAGATCTCAGACAAAGGTTATTTGACCTGTCAACTGAATTTAACCAGTTCAAGGGCTTGATGAATGTTATGAATGGGAAGCTGGATGTTGTCATCAAGGGCTTGAATCTGGAGAAGATACCTTCTGCTACTAGTCATGACACCAGTGTGGATTCAGAAGAGAAGCTGGGAGATTTTCTGAAGAAGAAGAAGCCAATTCCAGTAGTGCTAACTTCAAAAGATTTGCATGAGAAAACTGATGAAGAAGATGCTGGTGAAGACACAGGTGTTGATGCAACTACAGAGGTAGATTCAGTACAGGCTAAGAAGAAAGTGGATGAGATAATCCAAGAAGTGGTTGCTGAAGTGGAAGATGAACAAGAAGGTAATCAGTCTGCAGAAGATGCTGCAAGTGAAGAAGAAATTGGAGAAGCCTCAGAGAAAGGCCAGACATCAAAAAAGAAGTGAAGATCAGAGACTGCCAAAGCCTTGACCCTCTATCTCATTCTCTTCCATTTTTTTGTCTCCAGGCCTTGACTTTTTAGCTATTTTTTTTGTTTAAAGTTTATTTTAGACTCTGAGTAATGATCCTACATTTCTTCAACCTTATTTGATGAAATTCAAAAAGGGGGAGAATTAATGTGGTTCTTTTGTGTTTTGGTTTGCAGCATTTGGACTAGTAATAATAAGAATGCCTAGTTGTTTTGGTGAATTTTTATTTCTGTGGTAATTTACTTCTGTGGTAATTTGTAATATTTACTCTCACTGGTTATCTGTTTAGGTTCAGTATATATTGTATCTGCAAATTGTGGTTATTTAATTTTTGAAGATGAGTGGCAGGAAGATCTATACAAGACTATAGGTTTTGTCTTTCATCAAGGGGGAGATTGTTGAGTCAAGATCCCTGAATGTGCTTTGATTGGTAATTGTTTTTGAGTGATGAAAGACAAAAGACAAAAGACAGAGACAGAGAAAAAAGGCTAAGACATAAGCAGCAAAGCATTTCAGTTATCTCAAGGCCTTGAGATTGACTAAACTTCAAAGCCTTGAGTTATTCTATTCTGCTATATGTTCTAACATTTCTGTGTTGCAGATTGGATTTCTGATTATGCAAATCAGTGGGTTATTGTATATAATTTTGGATTATACTATTTATGTATCTAAAACAATTGCAGATGATCAGAACATGAAGAATCGAAGTTATCTGGGTATATCTTTGAAATTATGTGAAGAAGGTTCAGAGCTTCAAGGCTTGAGATGTGCCTTGAGCTGCTGACAGTTTTTACAGAACTTAATTGATTCTTTCTTGCAGGTTATGATTCTCAGTATTGTGATTATTTACTCACTTCTAAGTGTCTTAAACTTGTTTTTGATGATTCATATGTTCTAGAAGATATACAGGTTATTGTTCTAACTTTTTTATACAGTTTTATACCAAACAGTCATAGTACTGTTAGCTTTTCTGGATTTTGTTGTTGCTGTGTTTCAATGCTGTTGCAGGGTTGTTAAACGTGCAGAAGCAATCTCAACAAACTCCAACGGATATCCACTTGAAGCTGTTTGAGTTTCAGTTGAAAACAGAAGGAGGATTTGTAGGAACTGAGATCCTAAAATCTCTCAATCAGTTGCACCTGTGGATAAAACAGACTGGTTTGAGTTTTGAAGGAGAGAGAGGCTTGCAGAATACTCTGAGAGGTGTGACAAAATCGTGGGAGATCATTCATTCAAACACACAATCATTCAATCTTCATTCCAGATTCCTGAAGATCAAATCAATCCAGTTTTCCAGAAGAACACTTCCAGGCTTCAACAGCTTATTTTCATACTGTGTTCTTCGCTTGTACTTCTATCAGTGTATCTCTAGATTATCTTAAGCCTCACTTAACCTAGTGGTTGGTTGTTCAAGTGAACAACAAGAGGTTCTTGTTAGCTCAAAAATTAGTAGATGGAACTAGATAGGTTTGGAACCACAAGCTGTATAGGTGTAAGGGAAATCACTTAGGCTTGGAGATCTAGGGCTGTTTCTGTGTGAGTAATAAGAAGTGTTTGCCCAATCCTGGTGGGATTAGATCCCTCAGGAAGAGATTAGGTCAATTGGGACTGAACTCTGTAAATTTCTTTGTGTTCTTTACTTTACAGTTTGATTATTTTCTGCTGCACACAACTCAAATCAAACTAGGGTTTAAAAGCCGTTTAAAATTGTTCACAGCTCAACGCCTTGAAGCTTATTATTTTGCCTTTGTAAGTTTCAGACAGTTTACTAAAATCTCAAGGCCTTGAAATTTGAGTTTCACACAAAGTCTTTCTGTTAAATTTTAAGTTTTGTAAAAAGTTTCCATACTCTATTCAACCCCCCCCTTCTATAGTATTTAGGTCTTGTATTTAGTCTACATTACACACTTTCAGTTGTAATTTTTTACTTCATGATCTAGTTATCTCTGTTGCCACTCCAGTTCTTTGGTGTGATAATTTCTCAGCAACGGCACTTGCTGCTAATCATGTGTTCCATGCTCGTACCAAACACATTGAAATCGATTTCCATTTTGTCAGAGATATGGTGCTCATAATTTTTTTACATCTTGCCAAAGTTCACACTGCTCAGCAACTGGGAAATGTTTTCACAAAAGATCTAAGCTCTGCTCAATATCATACTCTCTGGTGAAAACTGAACTTGCGTTCTGTTTCATCTTCTCTTCCCAGTTCAGTTTGAAGGGGGGTGTTAAGGCATATAGGGGTCTTGTGTGTAGATACTAGAAATATGTTTCCCAGTCTTCTGTGTATTTTTATAAGTAGTAGGGTTATGTTTGTAAATAATGAAACTAGCTAGCCACCTATTTAACAGGTTTTTAGCATCAGAGAAGTAAATGAAAAGTTTTAGTTTCCCTCTTCATCTTCTCTCTCTAATCTCTTTCTTCTAGATCTATTCTTTGTATATTTTCTAATGGAGAGATTGATGAATTAATTTCTTCAACAAAAAACGTTGAAAGTGTAAGGATTATACGGTAGTTTTTTGTTGTTCGATGTATAAATTAATACTATCGGTGGTTATACTATTTGACTACCTTTTGAATTATGTTGATAGGAAACTTAATATAAATTTGGTATCTCTACTCTCGGCGATTCAAAATGTCTGCGCCATCTATATGAGAAGGCATGTAGAGTTGAACTGTCAAAGACTATTTGCATATTAATAACAAGTGTAAGGAGCATTAAAATCAGTTTTATTTCTACATCAATGGTTGGAGAAAATTCTGATAGCTTCATCTACGGGTACGTGTATTCATTTTACACATTTTACAGATTTCGTATGGATTAGAAACTGTTTCATTTGGTATCATAGCACATCAAGATAAATGCAAATTTAATTTGGTAGGTATTGAAAGACTTCAAATACTAGTTGATCAATATACCTCGTTCACAAGGTTGACGTAATACTGAATGGAAACTCGAGGTATAGTCCAGTGTTTCAAAGGAAACTCAAGGTCAACAATTTCATTTCAAATGGTAAACTGTCTTTTTGGTTCATCTTCAACTCCAGCGTCTCAATCTGTACCATCGGTAATCGACTTACAAGAATTGGTCATAACTTGGTCACTGCTACTTAACTTTTAACGATTAACTAAAACACTCGGAATTCACTTCTCTTATTATTTCCAGTATGAATTTCTCAAAATCAGAAAAAAGGATTAACACGAGACCCACATTAGTCTTATACATAAAATCATTTAGTTTCTACACATCAAGACAGAACAAATATTACTAATTACCAGTTGCTTCGGTGGACCGGCTTATACTCTAATAAAATTACTAAATGCTGGTGGTTACACTATATGACCGTTGTTTTGAAATTACGTTTGATGAGAAACGTAAATAAAGTGAAGGTTTTGGGACTAAATAAAGGAGTCTATATCATTGAGTCTTAGAGAGGTTTGGAAAGAAGTGTGATTTAGAAACGTTACATCTATTATGAGGGTTACCTAACCATAAAAATCCTCTATGGAGAACATGTGTATGGCATTCCATATGCTTCTTTTGTTCCAAGTTTGACTATGTCCAGGTTTGTACATGAGCAGGCGTTGTTCATATTTGGAATATTAGTAATATTATTAGAGTAGTCCAAGATCGACCATGACAGGCTTCAAAAAATTGGATGAGTTATTTAAAGGATACAGAATCACAACCTTATATATAGAAGAATAGACCAATTAAAGATTGTTTATGATAATTGGATTGTTTATTACATCCGTTGATTTTCGAAGTCAACTTGTGATTAATCTTCATATTTGTTGATTGTGTCTGAACATGGGAGAAGTGCAAGTGCTGACATAAATTGCTAATTCTATCATGAGACTGAATATGTCTACTGTTTTTAAATGCTATTTCATATGTAGTATGGTAGAAGAGTTCCGTTAAAGCTTAGAATTTCAGATTCTACGTTGAAGTCATTAAGAATGTTTACTTCAATTCATTTGATATTATGGGCTAAGATAGTGAGAGTCAAGTTAAAAAAATTGACGTTGGGACTTAGCCATGTTGAATGTGCTATGTATAAGTGTCATTTAACATCTTATCATTGAATTGATTATTGTCGACCCTTGGCGAATTCATGACACCATTGGATGTTCAAGGACCAGTTGATCCATCATATAATTTGCTGTATGAAATTAGTTGTTACGTAATGAAACTCTTAAATGGAAACCAGTTCAATATAGTTTCAGTTGTAAGGAGTTGTTCATACATAGTAAGATTGATATTATTTTGTTGTTTCTCATTTTAAAGTGCGCACATTTTGTTTGAGATAACAATTTGGTTGGATCTAGAATAAACATAGGGTGTATTCAGAAAGTGATATTGGTGACCTAAGAAAATAAAATGAATTGTGATACATGAAAGACAATATTCGTTCTAAAGGCACTTTGTGGCCATGATCCATGTTTTTTGTTTCTTTTCTAAAGTGCTTTATTGTTTTGACATTTTTTAAATAGGGATACATGGACCGAGAGAGAGAATGTAAGAATTTCACGGTAGTTTTTGTGGTCCGACGCATTCTGGGTCGTTGAGACACATGGCTTCTCGAGGTGCGGTCCTAGTGAGTTGTTGCGCCGTCGGAGCAGTGGGGTTAGCCGGCTAGGCAAAGAGCTACTGCTCAATTGCCAATCAGTGGGTATTGAGGGCGCTCTCCCAGAGGGTTTGATGAGCAGCAAATCGCTTGTCCAAGTCCTCATTGATGGCCGATCTCACCAAAGCGACGAGTTACTGCATAGATTTCGTGGATAATTATGTGGTGTTCGACATGAAGAAAGTCACATGTTAATGTTGGCGACAACTCGATGAAAGTACCAATTTGTTAGGGTTTACCTAACATGATAGCAATTCTAGACACTATCAAGTCTCCACACACACGAACACGTAGGGTTCTTCCCCAACTCAGAATTTTGATTCACAATTGAAGATGAAAAACATCACGCATTACACTTTTAATGAACAAAACTTAATTAAAAGACACCTACCTCCTCCCATCTCACCTAAATATCACTACCCTCCCCTTGTATTAATTAAACTACGGATGCCAAGAACTAGATATCAAATATCAAATAAATTGAATACGACTACTTCCAGATGTAATCCCTGAGGTAAGTAGGCGGATGCCGGTTCCGGTCTCCACGTCTTGGCATCATATCGCCAAGAGGATTCGCAACCCTATCAACCACGCATGGCTTTTTGTCTGCCACGTCTCATCAACTGTCTCTTCTTGGGCTTTGACTGCTAAGGTATGAGAACATTGATTTCTCCCAATGAAAAATCTCCATCTTCCCAGGTAGAGGACTTTCTCTTTCATTATTTGAATTACGTCTCCGAATCGGTGAGATATGTGATTTTTCCCCTTCAAACACTACTTTCATTTCCTTTGTAAGTGTATTGGCATCTACTTCAATCCACACGGATGTGAATCCCATTTCTGCTACAGTGTTGAGTGTGCTGCCATGGCTTATCTTTTTTTCGAGTTAAAAAGGCGATGTGCTTAATTCAATTCTCGTCTGGATCGCTAAGGAGAACCCCAATTCCGACGAGCTTGGTCATGTGTGGACAGGATTCTTCGAAGTTAGATTTGGCCCATCTTTCCTCCGGCTTCTCCCATCAGTTAAGACTCTCTGCATGTGTGCTACTACAAAAAATTCTCCTTCAACTACTACGTAAATTTTTGTGCTTTCATTTGCTCTTACTAGAATATGTTGGATTGTACCCTGAATTCATTAGTATTTACCATTAATTTTTTTCTTCTTTTGCTCAAAATTCTCTAATCAATAATACAGTAAAGTTGCAATTCTTGTGGAATGGGATTCATTATTTAATCTTTCGCCCAACCTGTGTATGATCCTTGTATATTTTTGTAAAAATCTGAGCTGAATAAAACTTTCCATACTACTTGGTTTTTGTACATAACATGAAAATGTGGGAGATTGATTTGCATTGTTCCACATCTTGCACACCAATATGTTTTGTGAATGCCCCTCTTTGATAAATTTTGAATAGTAGGTAGTGCATCATGAATACTTTGACACACTAGGCTGATCATTTTTTTTCATGTACTTTAACTTGCCATAGTTTTGGAATGGAGTAGTGTCCGGCTGTGATGATTCCTCCTACCTACTTCATTGTTTTTCCAATTTCATGCTGCACTGTAACTTGTTTCAACATTATATTTCCCTTTGCTTGTGTAATCCCATATCTTCTTGTCAACTGTTGAATACTGTGGTAGCTTTATTTTTTGTACTTAAGTGCTATCAATTTTCCATAGGTGCACTTTTAATTTTTCATCATCTCGGTCGTTTGCTGTCGTACCAATTAGATCCCTAACCCTGTGATTCGTTCAATGCGCGCGCGCGCGGGGGGGGGGGGGGTGGTGTAGGGTTTTGATCATGGATACGCAGCGGAAAAATAAATTATACATTCAGTACCCTCCAAGGATCACAGGAAGAGAATCATAAAGATGGTAAGGGAAGAAACATGTTACACACCGTAGGGTTTTCCTGTGATGACTTGTAACGTGAATTGTGTCACGTTTCTACGGTTGATCCACGCCTAGATTTGAGATCTAGATCTTCCTTCTTCTTTGTGCTAGCTTGGACCGGAGGAAGAGGAAGATGAAATCACACAACCGGGTAACAAAGAGGCTTCGGCCTCCTTGCTTTGGCCGACGGGGACGGGCGGCACAAGGGGGGTCGGGTTCGGCCCTCCTTGTTGCCTGCTCTCTCTCCTTTGTTCTCTCCCACTCACTTATGTTATGAGAATTCGTGTGGGAAGGAATCTAGGAGCATCGTTTATATAGTCCAACAAATCCTTGTCAACTACCTAAAGGCCCTTCCTAATCCAACATGAGTTCGGATTAGTCCCTTCCTTGCATATTAGTCCTACTAAGTTTGCAAGGTGTTGCAAAGTGATCCTTCTAATTAATTAATCATATTAATTAACTCCCAAATCTAGTAAAACTCTATCTAGTGTGTGACTCCATAGGTTCTATCTAGTTGGTAGCAACAATTTGCTAATATGGAGCGGTCTCTAGCAAGACATCCATTCTAGCCAACTTATAGAATAGTCATCCGACAAACCTTGTGAAAGTAATTGTCACATCCCTTTTTCTCTATATACGGATTGCACACGAGACATACAAGTCACACTCATATATCCAATCCATAGTTTCTCAATATTGGAAATAGCCTTATTCGTGCAAATAACATCAATATCCTATATTGATTTATTTGAGTCTGGCCAGACATTCCACAAGCACTATCCCTCGAGTTGTTTCAGATATTTGCTCCCGTTATGTGGGAGGGACAAATTCTATCCACATCTACTACGATTTTTAAGCTTGATTCTTATTGTATCCGGTACACGCCTTTATAACTACCCACTTACGGTGTAGCGTTTGACGCTACCAAAATCACAATAATCCACAACTAGACAATCTAGTGACTTCAAGTCTAAGGATGAAAATACCGTTTTCACCACGAGAAGCGCTTGTGACTCCACATAACATGTTTGTAGCCTTCTCGGAGATGGGTCAATCCAGTGCGCCATTACGCTTAATGCACACGTATGTGTTGGATCGTGATATCTCCATATCAATCCAACCCCATACCTATAGATGATTGTCCTATTAATCATTATACTGGACTAGGGATATTTAAGATAAACAACACAATTTTAAATCTAATGACTTCATTATATTTTATCTAATAAATAATACAATGAATGTTCTAGCCAAAAACAAGTTCATACTAAATCTAGATTGCCTTTAGGGCATCTATTCCAACTGTCTCCCACTTGCACTAGAGCCAATCTGATGCATCCCTTATGCCAATGCTCCTAGTGTGACCTTCATGCTTCCAATGAACAAGCGGCTTTGTAAGTGGATCTGACAGATTCTCATCTGTAGGAATCTTGCATATACGAACGTCTCCTCTACCGATAATATCTCGAATAAGATGAAACTTCATGAACATGTGTTTGGATTATTGGTCTGACCGCGACTCCTTTGATTGCGCGATCGCCCCAATGTTGTCACCGTACAACTCTACTGGATCCGCACTGCTACGAACCACACCAATTTCAGAAACAATTTTTTTGATCAAAATAGATTTTTTTACTGCGCCATTTGCAGCAATGTACTCATCCTCTGTTGTAGAATCAGCCACCGTCGCTTGCTTGGAACTCTTCCAGCTCACCGCTGCTCCATTCAGGCAAAACACATATCCCGATTTGCGATCTAAAATCATCTATGTTGGTTTGGAAGCTAGCATCCGTGTAACCCCTTACACGCAACTCTTCTTCTCCGCCAAATATCAAGAAAGCATCCTTAGTTCTTCTCAAGTACTTTAGGATGTTCTTGACTGCAATCCAGTGACTCTCACCCGGATTGGATTGGTATCTGCTTGTCATACTCAATGCATATGACACATCCTGTCTAGTACATAACATGGCGTGTTTACGACATATAATTGCATGTTTTAGTATGTTAATGAACTCTTCATAACTTGCTAATATGCGTAATTTAGCTATTTTATCTCTCTTTCTAGACTTATGATTGTTTTCGTAGTTTTGGTTATTTTTATCTTGTTTTGTAGGCAAAGACGTGATTTATAACGTAAGAGGCTAGCTTTGGAGGCTTGAATGATGAATTAATGATATTTGGATGGCCTAAAGACATAAAAAGGGCATTAGAGGCGCTTGATTTGAAGATTCAAGAGCTTAACTTGAAGAATTCAAGTGAAAAAGAGGCCAAATAGCGAGATAAAGTCAAAGTCATGGGCTAAAATGTGAAGAGTCTGACAGAAGGGGCGTTATTTGACATGTTATAAAGTTATTTAGGACTTATTTGATGAGATGTTGACAGACGGGGGTGGATTGTGCGCTTATTTAAAAGTTCTGGGGGCCATTTAAAAGACCCGAGCAAAAACAGGGACTAAACAAAAAAAAATGGGAAACAACTCAGCACACGCGTCCTCCTTCTTCCTCGCGGCACCAGGACGCAGCAGAACTCCCATGGCCACGCTCCAAGCTTCGAACCAAGCCCGAATCCGACCCTAGCCTTCACCAAATCGCTTCAAATCAACACCAAAATGCTCCCCTTCACACGCTATCTCATATAACAGCCTCAATTCGGCCCAAGAAGACATCATGACAAAAGCCCCAAATACATAGTTCTTCATCAAGCTGAAAATCGACGATAGAGAGCGTTTGGGATGAATTCAACGGTGGAGATTGACGCTTGGAGGTTACGAAACAAGCCCTAGCATCTATATAAACCAAAGATTGAAGGAATTTTGGAGCTCTCTCTCAGACCCGACGGGTCACAGTACTGCTCTGTTTTTGGGTTCGTCCTTATCCTCTCTCTCTCTCTCTCTCCAATTTCTCTCAGTTTCTGGGTTGTTATTGAAGCCAAGAACAGAGAAAGAGGAAGGGAGGGAGAGAGGAGTTGATTTTGATCCATTTTCAGTCCGATTTTCACTCTGTTTTGTGCTGCTGTTTTGCTCTGTTTTTGGAGCTGTTCTTGAGTGTTCTTGTTGTGTTCTTGATAGTAGCAGCAGCAGCAGTAGATAGAGATAGAGACTTCATAGCTTAGTTTAGCATTTTTTTCATCTTTTTGATAGCTTAGCTTTGTGTTTTGGCTATTTTGGTTCTTAGTTTTGTGTATTTGAAACAAGTGTTCGGGATTGAATTAGTGGCAAATGTATTAGTTCTATCAAGTATGAATTCAAGATTTGATTATTGAAAGTTTAATTTATCTCAATCTCTCTTGAATTTTCTATTATGTCTAGCTAATTCAATTTGCTTGGGTGATTTTGGGACTATCTAGTGCCTCAATCCTCATTTTGATTAGAGTTGAACTTCAAGGATGAAAGGGTTGAATTGGGTTCACTTGAATGCTTAGTGCAATATTTAGATTTCTCTTGTTGAAGTATTTGATGCATTTAATAGATAGATGTGCAAATAGTTTTGACGTGTTTGATTTGAAGTTGCATTTGAGTGAGAGGAACTCGTTAATCCTAACTTTGAGAAATTGAGTACTAGTTAGGTGATTTGAGTGAGAATTTACAAATAACACTTGTTGCTTGATCTTTTATGTGGAAACACCTATGTGTGTTTACATATGGTTGATGCTTGAAACACTTGAAATTTAGAAATCTCATTTTAGGACTACACACTTCATTTGTGGCGAGTTGGAGTGCAATAAGCAATCTCTTCTTGACATACTTGTCTTGTGGATTGCTACATGTAATTTGAGAACCGGGCTTGAATCTAATAGGAGGATTGGTAACTAGAGAAACCGATGATCCATAGCCCCTCTTACTTGTCATTTCACTTCTTTCTTAGTTGTTTGATTAGCGAATTCTCAAATCTCAACTTGATTCATCAATTAATTTTGGTGGATTTGACAGCTTGGCAAGCTCTAAAGCCATTGAGAAATTTCTTTTATCGTTTAGTTAGTTGTTGTCTACTCGCTATTCTAGTTTAGCAAGTCATTATCTAACCCTCCTCTTCTTGTGGATTCGACTCCGGTCTTACCGGATATTACTACTTGAGACGGTATCCTATACTTGGGATTATTTTTGTCGAACAGCGTACATGATAGATCCTATGGCCGAGGCATAGGGAATTCTACTCATTTGTTCCTTCTCAATCTCATTTGAAGGAAAATTACTCTTTGAAAGAGTAATCCATGTGACATGGGCAAGAATCCATTCTTGGAATCTTGCATGTTGAACCGTTTCAACACCTTGTCAATATATGTACTTTGACTTAGGCCTAGCAGTCTTCTAGATCTATCTCTATAGATATTTATACCAAGTATATAGGCTGCTTCCCCTAAGTATTTCATTGAGAAACACTTTCCTAGCCAATATTTAACAGATTGCAGCATGGGAACGTCGTTTCCAGTGAGTAGTATGTCATCTACATACAATACCAGAAAATCTATAGAGCTCCCACTAACCTTCTTGTACACACAAGAATCATCTTTGTTTCTGATGAAGCCAAACTCTTTGACTACTTCATCAAAACGTCGATTCTAACTCCTAGAAGCTTGATTTAATCCATAAATGGATCGTTGCAACTTACAGACTTTATTGGCTTGCTTTGGATCTTCAAAACTCTCTGGCTGTAGCATATACACGTCCTCAAGGAGATTCCCATAGAGGAATGTTGTTTTGACATCCATCTGCCAAATCTCATAGTAGTAGTATGCTGCAATGGCACGTAGGATTCAGATGGATTTGGTCATAGCGACTGGTGAAAAGGTTTCATCATAGTCAATACCATGAATCTTTCTGAATCCTTTAGCCAGCAATCGAACCTTATAGGAAATCACATTACCATCCATTTCGATCTTCTTCTTGAAGACCCACTTGCACCCTATGGGTCGCGCCCCTTCGGTTGGTTCCACTAAAGTCCATACTTTGTTGGCATACATGAATTCCATCTCGGATCTCATGGCTTCAAGCCACTTCTGAGAGTCTGGCCCTTTCATGACCTCTTTATAGGTAGTAGGCTCATCATCTATGAGTACAGTGTCACCAGAGTCTGTCACGAGAAGTCCATACCTCTCGGGCTCCTGGCGCACTCTACTAGATCTACGAAGCTCTTGTGTTACCTGAACAAGCTGTTCCACAACTTTTTGTGGTTCCTGTTGATGTTCCATAGTAGGATCATTGTTTTGTGGTTCTTGAATTTCTTCAAGTTCTACAGTCCTCCCACGTACTTCTTTAGAGACAAACTCTTTTTCTAGAAACACGCCGGACCGAGCAATAAACACTTTGTTCTCAGTTTGATTGTAGAAATAGTAACCCTTAGTTTCCTTAGGGTACCCCACAAACTTGCACTTATCCCACTTTGGCCCTAGCTTGTCTGATGTAAACGTTTTACATAGACATCGCAGCCCAAAATCTTCATGAACGAAAGTGTGGGACGCCTCCCACTCCACATCTCATGTGGTGTTTTCATGACTGATTTAGACGGAACACGGTTAATGGTGAAAGCTGCACTTAATAGAGCATAGCCCCAAAATGACAATGGAAGATCGGTTTGACACATCATAGATCGAACCATATCCAATAGTGTTTGATTCCTCCTCCCGGACACGCCATTCCATTTTGGCGTTCCGGGTGGAGTGAGTTGGGACACGATCCCATACTCTCTAAGATAGTCGTCAAACTCTTGGCTTAAGTACTCTCCTCCACGATCCAATCGTAGAGCCTTGATACTTTTGCCAAGTTGCTTCTCTAACCCACTCTTGAATTCTTTGAACATTTCAAAGGATTCAAATCTGGCCTTCATAAGGTATACAAATTCATATCTACTGAAGTCATCAGTAAATGTAATGAAGTAGACGTAACCACCCTTGGCAGGCGTGGCAAATGGCCCACACACATCAGTATGTATGAGCGCCAATTGCTCACTAGTCCTCTCACCTTTCTTATTGAAAGGGCACATTGCAATTTTTCCCAATGAACAAGCCTCACATGTATCATATGATTCAAAATAAAACGAGTCTAGAAACCCATCCTTATGAAGTCTAGATACACGTTTCTCGTTTATGTGGTCTAAACGACAGTGCCATAAGTAAGCAGAATATAAATCATTTACTTTAATCCTCTTTGTATTAATGTTGTAGACAAGATTGCTTAGATCAAGGACATATAGCCCATTAAATAATTGCACACTACAATAGTGAATATTATTAAAATAAATGGAACAACAAATTGTTCTTTATTGAAATAATAAAACCTTCCTTGTCCAAACAAGAAATAGAAATAATGTTTCTGCTCATAGCAGACACAAAATAGCAATTATTTAATTCTAAAACTGATCCTGAAGGCAGAGACAGCTCGCTCACGCCTACAACCAATGCAGCAACCTTTGCTCCATTCCCAATGCGCAGGTCTATCTCCCCTTTAGCCAATCTTCTACTTCTCTTTAGATCCTGCACATTTCGACAGATGTGAGATCCACATCCAGTATCCATTACCCATGATTTATAGATAGTTAAATTGACACCTACAACAAAAATACCTGGTGGTGGTGGAATCACTATTCCAAGCCTCTTGTCCTCCAGATATTTTGGGCAGTTCCTCCTCCAGTGTCCAGGCTGACTGCAGTAGTGACACTCAGATTTAGTCACACATTTGGAAATGCCACCAACAGACTTAAGGACTGGTTCCTTGGACTTGGAAAGTGACTTACCTTTGCCCTTGGAGGATGAGGCAAACCTTTTGCCCTTTCCTTTCTGCACCATCATTATGGCCTTGCCTTTACCCTTGTTGATGCTTTGTTCAGTTGTCCTCAACATATTGAGTAAATCTGGCAGTGGTTTTACGATCTCGTTCACGTTATAGTTCATGATGAACTGTCCATAACTCTCAGGCAACGATTGCAGCACGAGATCGGTGGCCAACTCTTGGCCGACCGGGAACCCCAATCGTGCGAGATTCTCCAAGTACCCGATCATACGGAGTACGTGAGGTCCCACAGGGTTTCCTTCAGCCAGATGACATTTGAAAAATGCCTTAGAGACTTCATACTCTCAACCCTTGCCTGCTTTTGGAAGAGCTGCTTCAAGTGTTCAAACATATCGACAGCATTCATGTTCTCGTGTGCTTCTGAAGCTCAGAGGTCATGGTGCATAGCATAAGGCAGGCCACATCATTAGCGTCATCAACACTCTTTTGATACGCCTTTAGGGTTGCAGGAGTATTGTTCTCTGGACCTGCTGGAACTTGCCCCTCTATTGCGTACAGTTTCTTCTCTTGCTTGAGAACTATTCTCAAGTTTCTGTACCAATCAAGGAAGTTGGTTCCAGAGATCTTATCCTTATCAAGGACAGATCGTAGGGAATGTTGTGAACTCGATGAGTTGTTTGCCATTTGGAATTCTACAAAAGGAAAATATGCAAGTTTTAGTATTTGTGAACTTTTGACTATATTCAATAATGCCTAGTTTATCAAATATAGCTCCCACTATTTTTCTACGGATTAATAACCCTCAAGATATTAATGCGGAAAATATCCTTATATTTTCTAGTGGGCCAAGATCCATGTTTCATCTCCTTTTGAGCTTGCTTTGGCAAGTCACCCAAAAATTGACTACTTTATGTAGGAACAATTTCTATTGCATCCCATGGAACTCTTGGTTCAATTGGTCAAATAACTCCTTATTTATCCATCCGCATGGATAATCCCAATTGATTGCCTCTAGATTTTAATCATATTAATGACCCAGTTGTGTCCAACCTCTTATTTAAACAATTGCACATTACTTGCTTCTGTCATCGCATTGCATCATTATGAACCAAGTCTCCTTACTTTGGCATGCACAAACTTGATAAATTATGATGACAATGAGTGTTTAAATAACGAGAAGGCAAGACACAATATTCAAATTTTGAGGGATTTTAAAATTCAATTTTATTTGTTTTTGTTGATCTATATCAATTGATCTATCTATTTTGAGTTTGAGCACAACTCCAAATAATAGATCAGGCTTGTCTAATTATCTTATTATCGTAATTGCATGCATCATCCATACACCAATCACAAAACAATAAGACAATAAAATAAACAACCACGAAATAAAATAAAACGTGATGTGGATATGGTCTTTTCTAGACTAAGATATTCCCAAGCCAATCGGAATATCTATGAACCCTAAAAGCAAACACATCTCCATGCGTCTTCGTCTTTTGGTCCATCCTTCACAGTCATGTGGAATGCTCTGTGCTCCATCTTTTGTGGCTTCTTTTGGCTTTGGGCATTTTTTCTTCAATCTTGGCTAATAATCTATTCTATCTAGCACTAGCTAACAACTATACTAGACAAAATAAATCTCACAAGTAGAGAAAAAAATGGCTCGCAATCCATAAAACCCTAATTAATTATTACATTAAATTGATCAGCTCGGAGGCCGTAAACCAAAACACAAATTTAAACAATCACATCAAACCACATCCTAATGCCATATCCAACCACCATGCGATTAGCACATAAACAGTTAAAATCTAATTTTTAACGTGCTTGGTCAATTTTTAATTGATTTTAGGATTTCTAGGGTTAAAACGGTCCAAGGGACCCACCATCTTATGGCCGAACCCCATTGGAGCCGCCTTGGGCCGAGCCTAGGCCGGCTGGCCCAACCCGAGGGGTCGGCCGACCGCCTAGGCCTTCGGCCTAGGTGGCTTAGGCGGCAAGGAAGGAGGAGGGGGAGGTCCTAGGGCAGAACCTCCTTAGTTATTTCCAAAACAACTCCTTCCTTGTTCTCCAAGTCCAAAAAGTTTCCAAATTTGAAACTAGTTTCCAAATTGGTGCCCACACCTTAGATCTAAGATCCTAAAATTTCTCAAACTCACTAATTCATGCATCCAATGCAAAAACTAGGTCTTGTTTTGTTTGGTTATTAACAAATTGCATCATATGCTTGATTTGTCCGTTTTACGCGATAAACAATAAATTTAAAGTGTAAAACTATCAAAACGTAACACATAAAGCACGTCTATGTTCTACAACCTGTGGCTCTGATACCACTGTAGGGTTTCGATCATGGGTACGCAGCGGAAAAATAAATTATCCATTCAATACCCTCCAAGGATCACAGGAAGAGAACCATAACGATGGTAAGGGAAGAAACATGTTACACACCTTAGGATTTTTCCTGTGATAACTTGTAACGTGAATTGTGTCACGTCTCTACGGTTGATCCACGCCTAGAGTTGAGATCTAGACCTTCCTTCTCATTTGTGCTAGCTTGGAACGGAGGAAGAGGAAGAAGAAATCACACAACCGGGTAACAAAGGCTTCGGCCTCCTTGCTTTGGCCGACGGGGACGGGCGGCGCAAGGGGGGTCGGGTTCGGCCCTACTTGTTGCTTGCTCTCTCTCCTTTGTTCTCTCCCACTTACTTATGTTATGAGAATTCGTGTGGGAAGGAAGCTAGGAGCATCATTTATATAGTCTAACAACTCCTTGTCAACTACCTAAAGGCCCTTCATAATCCAACATGAGTTCGGATTAGTCCCTTCCTTGCATATTAGTCCTACTAAGTTTGCAAGGTGTTGCAAAGTGATTCTTCTAATTAATTAATTACCAAATCTAGTTAAACTCTATCTAGAGTGTGACCCCATAGGTTCTATGTAGTTGGTCGCAACAATTTGCTAATATGGAGCGGTCTCTAGCAAGACATCCATTCTACCCAACTAATAGAATAGTCATCCGACAAACCTTGTGCAAGTATGTCACATCCCTTTATCTCTATATCCAGATTGGACACGAGACATACAAGTCACACTCGTATATCGAATCCATAGTTTCTCGATCCTGGGAATAGCCTTATTCGTGCAAATAACATCAATATCCTATATTGATTTATTTGAGTCTGGCCAGACATTACATAAACACTATCCCTCGAGTGGCCTCGGATATTTGCTCCCGTTATGTGGGAGGGACAAATTCTATCTAGGTCTACTATAATTTCTAAGCTTGCTTCTTATTGTATCCGGTACACGCCTTTATAACTACGCAGTTATGGTCTAGCGTTTGGCCTACCAAAATCACAATAATCCACAACTAGACAATCTAGTGACTTCAAGTCTAAGGAGGACAATACCGTTGTCACCACGAGAAGCGCTTGTGACTCCACATAACATGTATGTAGCCTTCTCGGAGATGGGTAAATCCAGTGCGCCATTACGCTTAATGCACACCTATGTGTTGGATCATGATATCTCTATATCAATCCAACCCCATACTAGTCTATAGATGATTGTCCTATTAATCATTATACTGGACTAGGGATATTTAAGATAAACAACACAATTGTAAATCTAAGGACTTCATTATATTAAATATCCAATAAATAATACAATGAATGTTCTAGCCAAAAACAAGTTCATACTAAATCTAGATTGCCTCTAGGGCATCCATTCCAACAAGGGGGGGGGGGGGGGGGTTGTGGTGACGAGCTCCATTAGTTGACCACGGGGAATCTATCTATATGTGAGTTTGATAGAATTACTTTTTCCAATCCTCCACTGAGTAACTATATGAAGAATTTTGCGGCCAAATATAATGCTCCTCCAGACATAAGAGGGTGCGCTCCATATCTCAGCATTCATAGAGTCTTTAATCGGAAAATATTTTGTTTAACCATCTTGCTAAATATTCAGTTCTTTTTCTGCATTACTCTCTAACCTTGCTTAGCTAGTAGGGTCTGGTGGAAAATCTTCATATCTCCGAAATCCAATCATTCGCTGTCTTTAGTTTGTTGCATTTGATCTCAAACTGTCTAGGGAATGTCGTGTTCCTTTCCAATCGAGCTCCACCAAAACATGCGAATATGGGCTTCAATCTTGACGTTGACAGCATCCGGGAGCTTGAAACCAAGGGCGGATGCACACCCGACCCAAGGTGGGCATAGGGTCACCTTCACTTTTCAATATCTACTACTATTATCCTAAAATTTTGAAAATCTCTAGTATAGGAACACCCCCCCCCCTCCCCTAATATTGGAAAAGTAACCTTGCAGTGTATAGAAGTGTACTGATTTGACTCATATAACCATTACAAATTAGATACAAAACTCATTGATTTGTTAGTAATATATCTCCATTTTACCTAAGTTCTATATTTTTGGCCTTTTAACAAATTGGCGTTAATAGGTTTTGGTTTGATCGATGCAGTGATGTGATGAGAACTACCCTAGAACTTTGTTATGATAATGAGATAAAAATAATATAGAATGTTGTTGAGTTGGATCTTAAAGAAAAATGTTTCCATATAATTAATTTTTGACGAAGAGAGTTATGCTATACCCTTAGAACTTTGTTACGACTTTTATAGCTGTTATTTTACCAGTTTAAACTCGCTTAAGAAAATAGTACTTAAAAATGTTATTATTTTTGAATGATTATTAACTTTTCACCAAAACAAAATTGTAATCAACTTTTAATTGTTGAGTGTGACCCCTGAGAAAAAATCATGTGTTTGCCCCCTGCTTGAAACATGTCATAACATATGTAAGGTAAAACTCCAAATCCAAACATATGTGAATATCCAATACCAAATGAATATGTGGATTGCCTATATATGTCTGTGTGTCAATGGAACTCAATTTGAATCTGAATAATATCCAAACCAATGTAAATTATATATGAATCGTACGTTTATTAGTGGATGGACATGAATAAGGAATGGCACGTCCGATTCAAACTCGACTGGTTACCATTCCTATACATAATAATGTGTAGTGGCATGACATTTTATTAGTTTTATTCAATCGTTTCTTTTTCCGATCATTAGCTTTATTCAATCTATATATTCATAAAAATACATCTCAATAGTCAATATCTCACTGTAAATTGGTGCTAGCTCAATAGTAGAGTGTTTGAAGCATCTGCATGAAATTTCAGGTTCGAATCATGCTTTATGATTGATGATGTAATTCTAAAAAAAAATAGTCAATACCTCACCATTGCTCACTATTGAAATATTGTACTCACATAAAAAAAGTCCCCAAAATTTTGCACCCGCCCAGCTGTTTATTTGCACCAGTAATTTATGGGACGATGTGTCGCGAAGTCGTCTCATGAAAAGTATATTTTTGTTTCTATTGCCGGATTTGGATTAGAATAACCATAGACCTCCATTAAATTAAACTAGTTTCTTACTCTCACTTCTTAGTTACTACTTCAATCGATGATAAAGAAAGTTTAAGAAAAAGAAAGTTGTACCCCAAGAAAACAACATCATGATAATGTGATAATGTAAATTTGAGAACATTGACCACCAATGAGCATGTGGCCTGTAGATGGAGCCGTCGAATTGTCGCAGTTCTTTTCTTTTTCTCATTTAATTAACAAAGCTGATAAGAGAATCTTAAACCAAAGTAACATGGCATGCCCACCTACTATGGTTGCTGAAAGTTGCATTTTAATGGAATAATAAGGGTGTAGCTAAATTAAGACCTGTGGAAACCTTAACACCATCTGTTTGTTCTTGAGCATTTGTTCGGTCCTATGGAAGCTTGACAGGGTTCTTTAACTTGGTCAACTCTATCACATCATCCATACACTTAGCATTATATATTGTTCGGGTTAAAGACACTTTTACCCACTCAGGTTTGATACAAAGACACTTTTACCCCTTCTAATTTGGAAAAGAACACTTTCACCCTTTTAATGTTCCAAACATTTTTTTTTTCACGGGCAACGAAAGATAGCATAAATAAAAGCGTCATACAAGCGAAGTCCTGAGGGACATATCCCCCTGAAAGTACAAATAACAAAGAAACTGGGCCCAACCCCAGAAGCAAACGAACAAAATAAGACCCTGCCAAGCTAAAGACAAAAACGAGCATCTTCTTGGGCTGATTTGGCGAGCGCGTGGGCTGTGGAGACGTCCGCCCTACAAACTTTAGTCACCGTGCATCAAATCAGCCGATGAAGAAGCTCTAGAACTGCATGAATGGTGACAGAGTCCTGAAAAGACCCTTTAGAGGGGTCCTGAAGCTGCACAATGAGGTTAAAGCAATCAGTGAGGAAGTGAATTATAGAAATTTGAAGACATACACCATATAATCGCATAATAAAGGGCAAGGAGTTCTGTGTGGAGAGCTGAATGGGCGTAGGTTCTGCGCTTCTCTGTGTGAAGGAGTTGTCCGTCCTTTGAGAAGACAGCGAAACCAATGCCTGCCGAACCTGTAGCTTCGATCCAAGATCCATCCGTTTGAATGGTGATATCATAACAGCCAGGGGTGGGGGGCCTATGACCGCCATGGTAGCAGGAAGGGGAGCTAGGTCTCGTATCTGGCCTGGGCCTGCGTCTATCAAACTCCAGGGAGGCAGCTAGAAATTGGAAAGCTGTAGTGACTGCTTCTGCGGTGATTTGTGCCGCGGTGGCCCTGGACTCTTGGAAGATTGCCGAGTTCCGCGATTTCCAAAGGCTCCACAAGATAGCCGTGAAAGCGCAAAGGTTCCTCTTGTCATGCTTGAGGGTGAGGAGCCAGTAATGAGCCAAGAGGGAAGATCAGAGTTATGGGGGGTAGTAAGGATTTGGGTTCCAAAGGGTGATCGGGCCCAAGTGTCAGTGGCCTTGCAACAGCGACGAAAGATGTGGTCTGAGGTTTCCTCAGAGGAGGGACATGTTTGGCAATGAGGGGGGACATGAGGGAGGCGTGTGGCTATGCTATGCTTGGTCGGGAGGGCGTTGGCGAGGACTTTCCATAAGAAGACCTTTATCTTTTCAGGAAGGTGGAGGCTCCACAGGTTTTTCCACGGGCTGTTTGGGGTTTATGGAACAAAAGAATCAATGAGGGAAGCAGGGGCAAAAGGGGTCGAAGACATATCTGAGCTGAGGTGTCGACCTGATTTGGTGGAGTATTGTCCATTGATGGTGTAGGGCCAGACAAGATTGTCCGGGGTGGAGGAGGGATGGAGCCGGATGCTTAGGATGCGAGGGATGAGGAAAGGGGGAATGAGGGCCTGGAGGGCTTGGAGGTTCCAGGAGGGGTGGGGCCCGTTATGTGAGATGAGGTCAGAAACTTTGAGAGATGGGTTTGGGTCATGGCCCAGGAAAGTAGCAAGGGAGGGTTTGAGGGAGGGAATCCATCTGTCAGAGAACACCTTAACTGAGGCACCGTTGTGAATGTTCCATCTGGTGCCTATTTTGAGGAGATCGCGTCCATGGAGGATGCTCCGCCAGGTCCAAGAGTAGGCTTGAGGGGGTTTGGCATGAAGGAGATCATCTTTGCAGCAGTATTTGGCGGGGAGGGTTCTGGATAGGAGTAGGTTTGGTTGAGTGAGGATACGCCAGCATCGTTTAGCAAGGAGATCTTGGTTTGTGGTTCTTAGGTCTGAGAGGCCTAGACCTCCTCGCGTTTTTGGTTTAAGAAGGATATGCTTGCTCACCATGTGAAGGGGGTTTGGGGAATGGGGGTTCCACCAGAATTTCCTGATGTCAGCTGAGACACGATCACATATCGACAGGGGAAGTTTGAAAGTTGAGGCAGCGTAGATGGGAAGGGATTGGAGGACTGATTTGGCCAGTGTAAGCCGACCCGCGCTGTTGAGCCACCTTCCTTGCCAACCGTTGGTTTGGTTAGTAGTTTGATCATTGATGAAGCGGAAGAAAAGTTTTTTGGCAGGGCCAAGGTTTGTGGGCAGCCCCAAGTATCGGGAGGGATTATCTGTGAGGGTAAATTTGTACCGAAAACTACTTTCATTGACGAACCCCATCGCTAGATTATTGGCTTCACAGATAGGGAGTGTAGGTGTCCTGAAATTTGTCACGGCGAGGGGTGACAATATTCTTTCCCACACTCAAAGGGGTGAAATTGTTTCTGCATCAAACTTCAAGGGTGATAGTGTCTTTCATTATTTTCGTTTTAGCTTGGAATTATTAATTAGGGAGAAGACACTTTCACCCCATCTTGTTACGAAAAGGACACACACCCCCTGGTGGTCACAAATGTTAACACACCTACACCCGACTCTAGAAATCGATGAGCTTGGATAAAGTAAAACCTCTATAAATTAATATCGATAAATTAATAACCTCGATAAAATTAATAAATTGTCCATTCGCAACTTGGGACCAGTACATTGGACCCTAATCGATAAAATAATAAGATAAGAACTTTTTTGAAATCCCAGTGTATATATATATTAGTTCCGACGAAACTATAAATTAATAGTTACTAGAAGATTCAAAATTCTAAGATTGTCTAGTAAAAAAATGAATCTATAGTCACTTCGTTTCTTATTGAACTACAAATCTATATTGAGTTCATCTTTAGTCTCCTCATGGTTCCTTGACTAACTTTCAAATTGAAAGTTTTGTCAACCCACTGCAACAAATCTTGTTGAGTGCATCGATGATGATCTCTCTTATATCCGCGTAACAGTTTTCGTTGTTTAGTGGTCATGGTTGATTTTGAACACCTTGTAGTTTATGAACCATAGTTGACGTGATTAAAAAAAAATAGACACTTTATAAGCGACCAATTTCTAAGTTCTAACCATGTTTAATGTACTGTGTTGGTACCATGGACTAACTTTTTGGTACCATGAACTAATTTTTTACTTAAAAAAAAATAATAAACTTGACACATATAATTTATTTGTGAATGTACATTCATAGAATATGTCTTGGAACTTGTTTTTGTAATTTATCTTTCATCTCTAACTAGTAGTAATATACATGTTAACTAGAACATTAGACTTCAAATTTAAACGTCATAAGTAAAACCTTTTTCAATTAATAAATTATTAATTAATAAATTATTAATTTATCGATATAATAATATCACGCTAAATTTATAAAATATCCTGGTCCTAACATTATTAATTTATAGAGGTTTGGTATGAGCTGAAAATAATCAGCTGAAAATAATCTGAAAAGAAAATCCAACTTAACCGAGAATCACAATCTGTTTGGTATGAGCTGAAATTATAGATCACTAACTTGATCCATTTAACAAAATTTAAAGAGCTCTAAAGTCAAGTGATTGAATACACATATTTGTAACCGAAATGTGATCATGCTAATGTAAAAAGGAAATTAAAATTATTTTTTTAGAGATTTTAAGCTGCATAATCCCCAATTTTGGAGATTCTACAATTGCACACAGATTATTTTAATCTGCAGATTATCAGATTAAAATCTGCAAGCATAACAAACGAAATTGTTGAAAAGAAGCCGATTTTAATCCAAATGGATTAAAATCTGGGATACCAAACATGCACTAAAAGCTAAAATCTCTGTTCTGATAGCTTATTTTCCAATCTCAAGATCCAGCCATTAGTTTCCAGCTCCTTGTCCCCAGATTCGGTTAGCTGGGATTAGTTAACAGTCAGTCTCAAACCACCACATTTTCTGGTTCATAGAATATTAACAATTTTTTGACATTGTCTGAACGCGGATCATGCTTTTATCCTGTCCGGAGTCCTAGCTTCGGTACCAATAATCTCTGATTATGACCCCTAAAATAACTAAAACGTTAATATGTAATCGTTTGGTCCAACTTGTTCAAGCATGCTCATTTTCGGGTAAGTTCTCTTGCATTATCGTTGTCTCATGATCATTCCTTTTGTACCTTGAATTTTTTTGAGATATGAGGAATTTAATCGCACTAATTTTTAACAGACAAAAATATACACATAATTTTATGACTTAGTTATTTTGGTTACTTGTTAGTTCTCCCTACAGTTTCACCAATTTCTTTTTTATAGATTTAGTTTTATTACACTGTAAAATTATATTCACATTTATGTTTAAAAATCTTTACATGTACTCATGTAGCATGACTCATTTTATTGATAGTCACTACTAAATGTATTCAAACGGAAGCACAAAGATTGCTTATCTAATAATTGTTGTTGCTCAACGTCAACGGTGAACGCGTATATACAGGGGCGGAGCTACTTGTGGACAGGGGGTGGTTGCCATCCCTGACTTATTAAAAATTCTACTAATATCTCTCTACTTATAGTTATTTTATACTAAGACCCTTTAAAAAATTTATGTCACATTCTAATTTTGCTTCGGCTAGTTCGATTTTTTAGCTCTGCCACAACGTATATAGGTACAAATCTTCATACGTTATTTGTTTTGCTTTAGGGTGGGTTTGGTAGAATGGTTTCTGGTGGGAAAACTTGTTTCTAGATTGTGGTGGATTTCTTTTGAATTTTTTTAAAGATTCAATTTAAAACAGTGTGTTTGACATTGATTTTTAAACTATATTAAAAATTGCATAAATGTTTTGGTAGTGGTTTTTAAACTAGATGATGTAGATTAGTGACATATATACTCACCACTTGAATTGTTCTTTAATTGATTCAAAAAGAACAATTGCAATGTAAGAACTTCACGATTTCACGAGCTCCAACGACTTCATGAAAGTAACAAATGAAGAAGAAATTAACGGTATTGTGACATTTAAAGTATTAAATTTGCTGGGTTTAGTTTTGATTCAGATATTGAAGCTGAAATTTTGTCAAACAAAATTTATGGAGATTTGTTAGAATTGTGATCCAAACACAATTCATTGAAGTGGCAAAGTCCTACTATGACTTTGAGATTGAAGCTAGCAAAGTACATTGTACTTGGACGACAATGTACTTGGAGGTCTTTGTTTGCTTTAATTGGTAGTCTCCTTATTTGTTTAGGAAACAAATATTGAGACGATTGTTTTCTTTGCTTTGGGTCCAAGTTTTGTACTAGTATATAAATAGATGCTAGGGTCAATACTTTTTGGTTTGGGTGCTTGTAATTGTTTTTAGCTTCTCATCAATAAATCGGGTTTTGGTTGGCCGTAGATGTAGCTAGTCTCAAAACTAGTGGACCACGTTAAATCGCTTGTGTTCTTGATCTTGTTTTTCTTGCTTTCTCTTTCATTCTCACGTATTGGAATCCTAACAAGTGGTATCAAAGCCAGGTTCATTGAGATTCAAGAGGGGCGATGGAGTTGGAGCGTGATCAAGATATGTCGGGTTTGATGGGAAGATTGAGTTTCCGCTGGTTGGCCTCTGAAACAGAGGGTGCAAGCAAGCCCGCGCGCGACCTTTAGTAACTGCTTTGAGAGATTTATGGCACGAGCTCCATAAAACCGGTCAAACTCATAACGGTTCTGGTATACGCGGACGACGTGCGTAAATGTTCCTATATACGCGGACGAACGTGCCGTTGTGGTTAAGCTAATTAAGCCGCCATTAATGGGCACATTAACCCACTACAACGGTCACATTCTCCGTTATATATAGGATCGTTAACCCTTCCATACAAGGACGGATCACCTGAGATAGCGGAAGCTCTGCCAAAATTCTGTCTCTCTCTCTCTCTCATACAGTACTATTTCCTTACTCTCTCCCTACACACAACTCTACTCTTCCTATGTTCTTATCCTCTGCTCTTGGTGTATATTGAATCCTCCCTAAAGGATTCTATCGTACACATTTGGTGAACCAGACGTGAATCTTACCACTTCAAGCAACCATGTTTCACGAAGACGACGTCAGCAACAGATCGCCCTCCACGAAAACAACCTCGGGAGAGGAGACCCGTCACACCTCTGCGGCCGCCAGTGGGACTCCGACGTTGGAGGCTCTGAACGCCACTATCCAGAATCAGGGAAAGGCCCTCCAGGCTCAATCCGCACAGATGGAACGGATAATGGCCATCCTGGGAACCCTTGCTCCGAATCCTACATCGGGCACTGCTGTCTCTCAGGGAGGGGGAACCTCTACCACCCAGGGGACTGGAGTGGTACCCACACCACCTAACCCTAATTCGCAAACCCCACCAGCAATGGTGCAATTACCCTCTGTTCAGGGGCAAACGGACCAAATACCGCCCCTTACCACACATATCCCTCAACCACCAACCGTGGCACCCAACCTCTCCTCACAATACCCCTTGCCTCCTCCGCCGACACTGTTGGGCAACGTGACTTACACCCCTAGCCCGACCGCAGCATATGTGTCCCCGCCGGCTACAACCCTTCCTCCTGCTGATGGGGGGAGCGCACCGGAATGTATGACATCGCTGCAGCGGCGCATAGAGACCTTCTTGGCCAATCAGCCGTTTGCGGACACCATTATTCCAAAGGTCGAAAACGATCCGCCTATCCCCCGTGAGATCTATCTCATGCCTAACCCCGCACGGTATAAGTCTATTAAGTGGGACAAGTTTGAAGATGTCAACGGGAATGCCCACGAGCATGTCATGCGTTTCATCGATGTAATGGGACCATATGGGGCTGATCCCGAGTTGCTGATGCGCGAGTTCCCTAAATCTTTGGGAAATGTGGCCTACAAATGGTATAGAACGTTGGAGGACGGATCTGTCAAAACTTGGGACGACATGATTCAGAAGTTCTACACGAAATTCTTCCAGGTGGAAGAAAAGGTTACGATGATTCATCTCTCCCGTATGTATCAGAAGCGCGAGGAAGATGGAGTCACCTTCATCAAGAAGTTCAGGGCCAAATCCTTGGAGTGCAGAGATGAAGTGCTTGAGGGCAGGCTCGTGGAGATATGTCTGCAAGGCATGCGAGATGAGTACAAAGGTATGCTGATCAACCTACAAACTCCTACTTTTTCAAAGTTGATTGAATGCACGAAAAACATAGAGCCTATAGTGGAGAGGCAAAAAAAGAAGCACGCCCCTGAACGATCCTCAGGGGGAACCACTTTCAAGATTGGAAGGTTCAGCTATAAGAGAGGGCGCGAAGCTGAGGTTAATACAGTTTCGCCACACAAGCAGCCCAGGGTTACAAACTCAGATGCGCCACCTTTGCCATGCTCGATAGAGGAAGTGATCGACCTATGCAAACAGTGGCGTAAAGACGGAGTCCTGCCTCCGCTCGAAAGGATACCCTCTAAGGAGATGATGAGGGACCCGAAGTGGTGCGAGTGCCACGGAAAAATTATGCACCCCACAGCTGACTGCAAGAAACTCAGGCACATGGTGAGTCGAAAAATGAAGGAGGGCGAGTTGATCGTCAGCGATCAGAGGCAGGATGTGCGAAACAATCCGCTGCCAGATCATGCGGAACAAGAGCCGAAAGGAAAAGAGGTAGCCATGATTGCGATTATGGATCTTGAAGAGATTGCGGAAGATGGCTTGCCTATCATTGCTGAGATTCACAACGACGAGGACTACAGCATAGACACGGAAGATGAGCGTGCCGATCGAATGAAGGGATCGCACGGGTTCAGCAAGTTCTTCGACGAAATGAACTTTTCGGAGAAATGCCGGGAAGAAGTGACAAAGGCGATTCTAAGGGTAGCAGAAGACTTCAAGGAAGACATCGTGGTCTCCAATGGAAAAGTGGTTAGAGCTCTCGCTCTACGGAAAAGGTTATGACCTTCTCCGCAAGTGAAAAGAAAACGGACTCGAGCCACCTGAAGCCCTTATACGTAACGGCGGTGATTAATGATGTCGAATTCAAGAGGGCATTTGTGGATGGAGGATCAGCCGTCAACGTGGTCTCGCTCAACGCTTTGAAGTAGGCAGGAATCCCGGAGAAGAAGATTATCAGACGCCCATCCCCACTGATGGGATTCGGGAGTGACTCCAGGATGACGATAGGATGGATTCGTCTGGGCGTCCAAATAGGGAAAATCTAGTGTTCAGCCAAATTCTACGTTATCGATGCGAATACAACGTATCACATGATCATAGGGCGAGCTTGGATTCATCGTTTCGACGCGGTCCCCTCAACAGCTCACCAGGTGATGAAGGCCATTTGGAACGATAGAGTAGTAGAGATACCGGATTCGGTAAATCCCTTCAATCTAAACGAGGCGCACCTCACTGAAGCTGTGTGGTTTACCGAAATGGCGGACGAGCAAACGCCAGGGCCGTTTAACCCAACTCCTTTGCATCGATGGGAAGGCATTAAGAATCAGTCGCCAGCAGGGGTAATGGTGACAAGGGAGGATGCTAAGGAAAAGTTGTCCGCGCGCGAAGAGGCATCGCAGGTCGCCTACCAAAGGAAGAACGTGTACACTCTGAAAAGAGTTGTGAAACATGATCTCACGGGCAACGAGATAGAAAGCTTCTACTCCAATGGAAAGAAATGCTACCGCATATGAAGGTGCGCGGGGGTACCCCCATTCGAGCATGGGGATATCCCTGGGCAAATCAATTAAATCGAGCGTGTCACGGAGGTAGACAAACCAACATCAGAGGCTTTAGAGGATAAGCTGAAAGAAGCACCTGAATGCATGGAGGATAAGCCAGAACCCCAGAAGCAGGAGCTGAAGGAAGTGTTCCTGAGCCCAGGCGAAGAAAAGAAGAGGCCCGTCTTTCTGAGTGTAGACCTCACAAGCAATGAAGAAGCAAGATTTCTGCAACTACTGACTGAATACAAGGATGTGTTTGCATGGGAATATGATGAAATGCCTGGTTTGGACACGAGCATCACTATGCACAGGTTAGATGTTATCCCGGGATCTAAACCGGTAAAGCAAAGTACGAGAAGCTTCAGGCCGGAGATAAATGTGAAAATCAAGCAAGAAATTGTCAAGCTGTTGACTGCCAGGTTCATCGAGCCGAATCATCTTCCCACTTGGTTGGCTAACATTGTGCCTGTGGTAAAGAAGAATGGGCAACTTCGCATATGCGTAGACTTCAGAGACCTTAACCGCTTCTGCCCCAAGTACGATTTCCCGTTGCCCAACATCGATCTGCTCATCGATTCTACTGCGGGTCATCGGATGTTCAGCTTCATGGATGGCTTCAGTGGATACAACCAGATAAAAATGGACCCTGAAGATGCACGAAAAACCGCGTTCATCACGCCGGTAGGAGTCTTTAACTACACGGTTATGCCGTTTGGGCTCAAGAACGCGGGCGCGACCTATCAGCGAGCAATGATGGCTCTATTTCACGACATGATGCACCAGGAAGTGGAGTTCTATGTTGATGATTTGGTTGTCAAGTCCAAAGAGGAAGCGAACCATTTGGGGGACCTGCGGAAGGTATTGAAAGATGCAGGAGTTTTCAGCTAAAGATGAATCCCATGAAGTGTGCATTCGGAGTGACTTCAGGGAAGTTCTTGGGATGCGTAATACATCGCCAAGGCATCAAGCCTGATCCCGCGAAGGTACCGCCTATCACAAGCATGACGGCTCCACACAATCAAAGCACTCTGAAGACGTTTTTGGGGAAATTATCTTACCTGCGGAGATTCATTCCAGCAATTGCAGAAATAACCTTCTGCTTCAGCGATCTCCTCAAGAAGAATGATGTGTACAATTGGACAGAGGAACATGAGGCCGCATTCGGGAGGCTAAAGGACCTGCTGACATCGCCAAGGGTAATGATTGCACCGCAGCTTGGATCGCCGCTTTTGTTGTATCTGACATCGACAAAGAAGTCTATAGGGGCGCTTTTGGCTAAAGAATACGAAGGGCAAGAAAGGCCGATTAATTACATTTCTCGCATAGTACAACCAGCTGAATCAAGGTACACGCATATCGAACGTCATTGTCTTGCCTTGCCTTTGTAATAGAAAAGTTAAAACACTACTTCGCCTCGCACAAAGTTGTGGTGGTTACAAAGAGCGACCCCATACGGTATCTCTTGACTCACACCTCTCCCTGCGGAAGGTTGGCAAAATGGTACATGACCATTTCAAAATATGACATCACGTGTGCTTGACCACAAGCAATCAAATCGCAAGCAGTGGCGGATCTTCTGGCGCCGTTTCCAGATAACAGCTATGAGCCCATGATCGAGGAGGAACTGGAAGGACCTGACATTTATGCAGTCGAGTTACCATATTGGACGCTTCATTTTGATGGGTCGTCGACAAGGAAGGGTGGAGGAATTGGAATTGTTTTGACTAAACCAGATGGGGAAGTTATCCAAATGTCCACGAAACTTGATTTCCCGGTAACCAATAATGAAGCAGAGTATGAGGCTCTCATCGCAGGACTCCGTGCAGCCAGGGCACTAGAAGTAAGCAATATGACGGTTATGGGGGATTCTAAGTTAATCGTCAAACAAGCTTCAGGCGAGTACGGATTGAAAGAGGTAAATTTGTTACCCTATCGGACTTTGGTGCAGAAGCTGGTACAACAATTCTGCGATGTTAGGTACGAGCACATGCCTAGAGCTGATAATCGGCATGTTGATTCTTTAGCCACTCTGAGATCTAAAGTGAGTACAGACAAATGCCCTGCGAGAATCTCGATGGAAGTCCGAATGTCACCGGCATTGACAGAGGACACATGCGATAAGTCCATGGATGACGAAGATTGGAGAAAACCGATATTGCATGCAATTTCTGAGGGAACGAGCAAAGAGAACTGGGCATCCACTAAGGGGTATTGCATACATGACAACGCCCTCTACTACAAAGGTCCAGGAGGAATACTCATGCGATGCGTCTCGCAGCAAGAGGGCAAGCGTTATTGGAAAAGATTCACCAGCACACTTGCGGAGAAGGTGAGGTGTCGATCTATCGAAAAGCCCAAAGATATGGGATTCATTGGCCGGACATGTCAACGACTGCTGCAATAATTCAAGGGAATTGTGAAAGCTGCGCATTGATCAAGGACTCTTTAACAATCACTTTGGTTGATGGCGACGCAGAGTGGAGAAAGGCACTCTTCGATTTTCTCACAGAAGGAATCGAGCCTGAGCAAAGAAAAGAAGCCGAGAAACTGAAAAGAAAGGCGACTCGATATGTGGTACAGGAAAACATACTCTGGCGAAGGGGTCCTGAGGGTAATCTACTCCGATGCCTAGATAGCACAGAAGCGCAAGAGGTGATGGATCTATCCCACCAGGTAGAGCATCAGGGGGGCGCGAAGCTATGCAGACAGCTCCTCACAGTTGGTTATTTTTGGCCCACAATGGAGGCAGATTGCTGCACCAAAGTAAAGAGATTTCAGGAATGCCAATTTAAGGGCAACCTCGTACATGCCCCTGTCGTAGATCTACACGCGTTGGGGACGCCATGGCCATTCCACACTTGGGCTCTAGATTTTGCTGGCCCCATTCGACCGGCCTCACATGGGAACCAGTTCATCCTGACCGCGACCGAGTTGTTTACTAAGTGGGTGAGGCAATACCGCTCAAGACAGCTAATGCGCTCGCGGTGGTCAATTTCGTTCAACAAAACATCATATACAGGTTTGGAATCCCCAACACAATCCTTTCAGATAATGGCACACCCTTTGTAAATCGTCAAGTGGCCTCAAAACTAGCGGAGTACAACATAAGGCAGGTCTGTTCCACCCCTTATTATCCAAAAGGGAATGGTCGAGCAGAAGCAACCAACAAGACACTGTTAAGAATTTTGTGCAAGATGGTCGTAGACGATCACAAGAAGTGGGCCAATTCCTTGAACATAGCATTATGGGCATATCGAACTTCGCCGTGGACTCCCACAGGAGTCTCCCCGTTCCTTCTATGCTACGGAGCTGAAGCTGTCGTACCGGCGGAAGTGAAAGTCAACTCTGCGAGATTGGCTTTCCATGAATTATATGACAATCAACGTGACCATGACTTGATATTATTGGAGGAAAAGCGAGAACAAGCTAAGCGGGCTAACAAGAGGTATAAGGAGAGGATCGCTCGCGCATACAACAAAACAGTCCAACATCGGGATTTTGCGGTCGGGGACTTGGTCTTGCGCGCTTCAGATCATTGCATGCGGGAGGCAGCCCATCCAAAGTTCGCAGCTAACTGGGAAGGACCATTCGAAGTTAAAGAAGTCTTTGATAGTGGTTACTGCACAATACAGAGGCTTCATGGGACTGCCACAACCCCAAGTCCGATCAATATGCGCTGGATTAAAAAGTATTATCCTTAACCTCTCTCTTTACATACATTGGATTCAAATGTCTATTGAATTGTATGTCTAGTACTCCGATAAATTCATGCGTTGTTTCCTCCCATATGAGAAACTTGTAATCTTGCCTCTCCCATATGAGGAACTTGTAATCTTGCCTCTCCCATATGAGGGTGCTTTTAATAAAAGAATTCTCCCATATGAGAAGAATTTTATTACCTTAGTCGTCTCTTATCATTTTATTTACTTCTCTGCTTATTTACAACAAAAGCCTATCTGCCAAGATAGCAGCCATAATATGCGATCTCATGCGATCCAAAGCCTATCTGCCGAGATAGCAACAATGTTCAAATACGATCTTAAGTGATCTAAAAGCCTATCTGCCTAGATAGCAGCCATAATGTATGATCCTATGCGATCCAAAGCCTATTTGCCGAGATAGCAGCAATGTTCAAATACGATCTTAAGTGATCTAAAAGCCTATCTGCCTAGATGGCAGCCATAATGTATGATCCTATGCGATCCAAAGCCTATCTGCCGAGATAGCAGCAATGTTCAAATACGATCTTAAGTGATCTAAAAGCCTATCTGCCTAGATAGCAGCCATAATACACGATCCCATGCGATCCAAAGCCCATCTGCCGAGATGGAAGAAATGATCATAATTGATCTATAAGCCTATCTGCTTAAATAAACAAGCTACAGCAACAACGTCCCATGCGACACAAAACTTATCAGCTTGAGAAAAAGAATTATTCAGGCAAATATCCGAATGCAAAATGCGAAAGAAACATAACTTGTTTTATACCAAACACGCATGCGATATTACAATTTGTTGTATCAAACAAGAACAGCAAATGCTAAAGTGCATTTCATTATTAGTCAAAATGACTTACAATATATCTGTCTAGATAGCAGCTTACAAACAAAAGCTCATACTAAGAAAATGCTTACTATAAAACGAACGGCCTACTGGACCTAACAAAAACTATGCGATTTTATTGTCGAGGTCCTAGATCTGAACAAGGCTCTTGACTGGTCTTCTGCCCAAGAGATATACCAGATGAACCTCATGTCCTGGCGGATGCGGACGTGAAGAACAAGTGGAGAATAGCTCCTGGGGTAGGAAGCGTATTGTGCAGAAGAACGAGCGCCATGGCTCGTCACACCTTGTCCAAGAACGTGGAGGCAAATAGTTCTCCTCCAGAAAATCTAGAGGAGAAACACTCCATTCATTACGAGTCGGTAAAAAGGTCAGTATGGAACTGCATCTCGCCGGAAGGCAGCCGGAGATACGACCTGCAAACATAATAGACGAAGAAGAATCTTCGTAGAAGCATGAGGCATTGTGTATATCTTCTTCAAAGTAATCATGAAGAACAGTAAGATTTATAAAGAAGATCTTGCGAGCTATTTCTATGGCACAAGGCACAAAATCAGGTTTCACAACTTGAAATTGCCATGAATCAACAAAAGACAAGCATTGAGGCCAGCAGTCGTAAGGACTCATGGCAAGCCACATTTTGGGATGAAGAACCCAAGCAGCAAGAGGCAGGGTTTATATAGACTCTATGGGGACTCTTCAGTTACCTAGCTGAGTCAGCAAAGCTTGGAAAACAGGTAAGAATCAATTACTTACGTCTCAAAAGAGGTAAAATTCAATTACCCTACTAAAGGCTATGACGATTCGGTGGCCCGCCTTAATTAATGACGAAAGGTCATAATAAGGATGGACTTCCCAAGGAAATCGTGCTTACCTGATAAATCATTAGCGCAAAAATCAAGGCGACTACGTCACCATGTGACGTCATAATTGATACACATCAAGATATTAGTGCAAATCCTCAAGAGGGCAAAATGGGACATAGAGTTCAAGTAAGAAAAAAGGGAAAAGCACTAGCATTACAATAAATTTTTTTTTGAACAAATATTTTTGTTTCTAAAACAAATCCTTGATCAAAGGGTCTTCTGGAGAAAACGAGAGCGATGCCTCTCTTGCTTGGTCCACTTCTCGCTTCAGCTGTTCGTACTTGGCATTCATCGCATGAAATAGGTTGACAGCTTCTTCAGCCTTCTGCCTTTGCTCATCTACCTTCCGTCTTTCAGATGCGAGGTTGTGGTAGCCACGTTTCAAACTCACAGCTGCGAGAAGTCGGGTGATCCTATTGAGAAGATACCTGAAGCCTAGCTTGCCTTGAACTTTAGCTTGAAGCCCCTTGCATGTGCTATAAAGCAGCTGTGCACTATTAGGAGAAATGGTCGCAGGAGTGGCTACAGACAGTTGCTCCAGAATCCAAATGGCTTCGGTCAAGAAGAGCCTCCTGTCATACGGCTCTATCTCTAGAGATTTCACGAATGACCAGGGGTATGAGAGGCGCATCTGAATCAGCCAGTCCACATCGGCTTGCTTCATTCCTGGCAAAGTTGATTCAAGTTTAGAGCACGAAAGCTTTTAAACAAGGGTGTAGAATGCGAAAAATAGTAACATACCAGTCCCTTCAAGGATCTCACGCAAAGAGGGAATGCGCATTGCTGGAAAAGCCGAAGCATGCCCTCGCTGCATTGCTCGTCTGTCAGCCGCGACCTCGAGCTCATCACAGTTGGCAGGGAGAGTATAGGCCGCTACAGGTGCGACGGCAGCTCCAACTTGTGAGCTCCAAAAACTCCAAGCTGGGGGAACCTCTAAAAACTCTACCTCTGATGAACGAATGGCAACAGTGGTAGCTGCTGCTCGACCAGGAACTTTTTCGGCTGCGAGGGGCTCTTGTGGCTCGGGAGCATTCATTTGAACACCAACATTTGCATGTGATGCTATGTCTTCCATGACCTGTTCATTTTCATGAACTTCAGCTCCAACACCATATGTTTCCATTTCCTCAACTGCAGCATTAGCATCTCCTTCTATTAGCACGGTGTCAGCTTCGATATCATCAGAAACCTCAATGATATCTTCCAAAGGCTCTCCTGCATACTCAGTAGCTGGGACTGGCTTCTCAATGTGAGAGCTTCACTTTGGAGCATAAGATGTAGGGAGCTGACCCCTTTGTTCCGGCACATCCTCATCAGCATCGCCTGCGATACAAGACAGGAAAATATTGAGGTAACTTGTATTATACAGTGTTTTGTTATTTTGATAGATCAAAAGCGATCACCTCCACACTTAGGTGGGATCGCAGCACCTTCATCATATGTTGATGCAACACAATATCCTACTAGAGTATCCTCATTAAGCACATCTTTAAGGTGAGCGTGACCTTGGGTGCGAACAAACTCGTTACAATAATGATCGGCCTACTAAGGCTGGTTTACAAACATTGTTTGAATGATTACCTGAGGGTTCACCACACTTGCCTACTAGCCATCGGCGAATATCAGCTTTTGATAAGCCATGCTTTAACGCACCAATAATTACTTCTTGGTAAGTCACATCAAGGTTAAAAATCTCAACTTCTTTGTCGCCTGCGATCTCCTCAAAATCCTCTTGGGCTTGTTCCAAAGCAGTTGCATCCGCGTTATCAACACGCTGTTCTTCCAAACTTCTCCTCTTTATGAGCTCGATTTCATCTTCCTCGAGCTTTCTCCTTCTCTCTGCGGCTTCAGCAGCCGTTCTCTCAGACTCAGCAAGGACATATTCATCTATGGCTTCACTGGAGACGCCAGAGCGAGAACCCTTGGTTTTCTTCTTTTCCTTGTCCAGGAGGCCGCTGATGGTTTCTGTGTCATCACCTGCAAAAGAACAAACTGTTCGAAAACTATTGCAAAGAGCTAAAGTATGAGGAAGACAAGTTTGTTGAGATATCTTCAGAGTCTTCTTCTAGTACCTCACCTCTTTCTTCTTCTCTTTCGCTTTCACCTCTTTCTTTTTCATCATCTCTTTCTCTTACTTATCTTTCCTCGACTTCCTCTTCCTCCTATTCCTGACCAAAAGGAATGAAAGACTCAACTGCGAGCTCTTTCCGCACTTTGCTTGGCATGCGACCTTTGCCTTTGTCTTTAGAGGCAAGAGACTTCGCAGGAGGCGGAGTTGGAGCACTCCTAGGAGGAGGGGAAATTGTAATGCCCTTCTGCTTTTGTCTCTTGGCCCTCGGGGCAACATCTGCTGGAGGAGACGGAGAATTCCTAGGAGGAGACAGAGTTGGAGTGTTGTTTATCAGCGAGCTAGCAAACACATCCATCACCTCGCGAATCAGAGTCTCTACTTGGGGAGCCATTCCCATTGTTAAAATAATTTTCTCGCCCTGCCTTTTCGCGGTAACGATAGAGTTGATCAGCGATTTGGAGCGCTCTCCAGATGCAAACCTCCTCAGATAGCACTAAAACAGAAAATGGGGTATAAGTTTCAATGCATCAAGGGAAAGGGATTTAACACGCACAAAGGAAATTGTTTACCTTGGCAAAATCTTTGCTGTACTTGATAACATGCGAAGCTCCATCCCCAACAGCGGTCATCTTCTCCTCAAGAATGGTAGATGGGCATAAGTGATTGTCAAGATCCAAAAAGGAGTAGAAGCCATACTGGGAATCATCCGAGATGCAATTAGGACAGAAAGGAAAGGCATTCCTCTTGATTGCAGGAGCTTTGCTGGGCTGAGGAGTCAACTGCGTCCCGAACCTGGCTTGCTGAGTAGTCCAGTAATAAATCCAATTTCTGGAGAGGCGACCTTCACGGCCACCTGAAGGTTGAAAGAAGGAAAAGTTTCTCTGAAAGATCGTTTGGCACTCGCCAGACAGCAGTCGCTTGTAGCAGCCTCTTACGATCGACTTAGGTCAAATGGAAGGCTTCACTGCATCAAAACCAAATGGGGAGAAACGCGAGTTGGATCAACGTCGACTGTGATCCTTTCATATCTGGGAGTAAGTTCAGGAACATACTCAGAAAGAGCAGGAAGGGAACCCCTTAGACACCAGCAGAAGAATTCGCGATAGCGCTCATGACCTTCGAGAAGGAGTTCTTCTGAATAAGCAAGAGATTTGGTGGGATATAGCTTCGGGAACTATCACACATTCTCAATACGCGTGGCATAAGGCCTAGCTGTAAACTTGCTCCGGTCATCGCATATCACGCTCCAGGTGCACTTGGGAAGATTCGTTCTAAACCATCGAGCAGCTCTCCCACTAGAAAGTTCAGTCTCCGCGCCTGGGACACACCACTTGTTGGGCCTAGAAGGAACATGAGCATAGGAGGGCCATCGCTCAAAAACCCACATGGTAAGGAATGCGATGTTAACATAAGTCAACACATCAAGACGACCGCGAGTATCCTTGATCGCCACTACCAGCTGGTCCAACCTATGATATAAGGTGCCCAAGACCAGAGGCCCATGTGCGACTTTCCGATCGAGGGCCAACTTAACAGCAAGGGGGAGGACATGATAAAAAACCCCATCATGAGGGTGACCATAAATCAAGTACCTCGACAACCAGGCACAGAGGAAGCCACACAAGGTTAGGTGGTATCCTTTCCCCTCTACATAATTCTTCGCATTTGGGTTCTTGTCCAGAAGTTGCTTGGTAATACTACCATTCGCATAGTCGCGAAAGAAGTATTGAACCCATTTGCCCCAGGTGTTCTTTGCAGAAGTATCAACAAGCTGCCATTCAGGAAGAACTTTCGTCGATGTCCAACGAGTGGAGACTTTCTTCACCTCGTGTAGGCATTCCTCCATCTTCGCATATAGAGCAAGCTCTGAGGAAGTCCTCAAAGGGCTTAGATGATCCACTTCGCCAATAGGGGAAAGGTCATACAACATGTGCACATCTTCCAAAGTAGGAGCAACCTCGAACTCAGCAAAATGGAAGGTGTGAGTCGCAGGTGAATAGCGAGAAAGAAGGTTTAGAAGCATGGATGGATCCAGCTTCACGATAGCACCCTTCATAGCACGAACTGCGAAATAAATCCCAGCATTGTCTAATGTGATGGCATGGAGGGTCAATACATGGTCAATCCACTCATCCATCAAGTCCAACTTTTGAACAAAAGGCCTGTGTACAAATTGCAGTATGGGGGAAAAACCCATTTTCAACTCCTAGCCTAACCACATCCTTGGAGTCGATTAACTCTAGCATGGCTGCATTGGTAGGCGGGGTCAATGTCCGCAATTCTCCGGAGGGGGAAGGAGTCGGTAGATTCTTCACCTTAACCCCAGCATGATAGAAATCCTTTCCACCCAAATAGGGGGCTTTTCTCCACAAGGTCTAGGGGAGATCAGGTATTTCTTCAGACTCTTTAACGGGTTTAGATCATTTTGTCTTAGCCATTCCTGCAGAAAAGCAAGAAAAAGGGGGGGGGGGAGAAATATACCCACTTTCAGTTTAAATTCCAATTCAGATTCAGGAAGCAATTATGATTTGTCAAGAGAAGATAAACAGTTCGGGGTCAATGCTGGGTTTAGAATCTCATAATTTCAGAAGTTCTACATTCAAAATCGTCACAATCTGGTGATTCAATCAGTTCATGGTTTAAGAAAGAGCCTCTTTTGCCGTTCTCAATGAACGGTATATTCCAAATAACTATGGGTTTACAGATCCAAGACAGTTCAAAGGATATTTGAATACATTAACGGAATTGAGCAAAGCCAACCTTGTTTTGGTGAAGCAAGTTGAAGGAGACGATTGACAAGGAAGCACTGATGGTTGATTACTTGAATCTGCTCTCGCAGGCTTCCGGGTATCATTCACTTTAGAGAGAGAAGTGATGCTTTGCAACAATGGAGGGCATATAGTATTTATTCAAGAAAAATGAGGAGTCGCGTCCTTTCAGTAGTCGAATCGCAACCGTCACCGTCGAATCGCGCAATCACAGGACGAGCTAACGTCACGCCTAAAACCCTAAAAGAACAGACGACACGACTCTAGGGATTCTAGGTCATAATGGCACGCACGGGGGCTGATTTTGCGTGTATTTGAATTGGTGCGTGGCAGCGACGCGTGCATTGGTTCCTGCGCATTGAAGCCTATCCGGCTAGGTGTCTTCATGCACAGAAAGGGGGCTAATGTAGATAGTGTTTTCTAGACAGACATATCTTAGCCACGTGGCGACCATCTATCACACCTAGCTGTGCTCCACACGCACTGGATCACCACATGCGCTGATCCAGGTGGGGGCTGCGAGACAGGGCCCTCGCATACCACCACACGGGACTTGTAGGGACTTAGTGGTTTGGAGGCTAGAGTAAATTCTGTCGCGCGCGAGCGACAACCAAGCCCGCGCGCGATTAGTAACTGCTTTGAGAGATTTATGGCACGAGCTCCATAAACCCGGTCAACCTCATAACCCATAAACCCGGTCAACCTCATAACGGTTCCGGTATAGGCGGACGACGTGCGTAACGGTTCCTATATACGCGGACGAACGTGCCGTTGTGGTTAAGCTAATTAAGCCGCCATTAATGGGCGCATTAACCCACTACAACGGTCACATTCTCTGTTATATATAGGATCGTTAACCCTTCCATACAAGGATGGATCACCTGAGATACGCGGAAGCTCTGCCAAAATTATGTCTCTCTCTCATACAGTACTATTTCCTTACTCTCTCCCTACACACAACTCTACTCTTCCTGTGTTCTTATCCTCTGCTCTTGGTGTATATTGAATCCTCCCTTAAGTATTCTCTCGTACACAGGAGGCTATCAAGTTCCTTGTTGGGGGAGCTTCCGGGCTCTTGTTGTGGAGCATCGGAATTGTGGATCTAGTTTTAGTACATCCCGCACGCTTTCGGTTCCAGCATGCGTCAATCGATATGGCGTGCTCAACCCGGAGAGTGATCTGGATCTATATCTGGATTTGACGGCTAGGAGGATTCAAGCCTATGTGGAAGCGACTTGAATCAACTAGCGTTTGGATGGAGTGTCCAAATAATCGTTCACCTGTATATTTCACTTCAGGGGGAGGATGAGGGACGCTCGAGGTTAATGATGCTCTCTAGGCCCCTTGAGGGCGCTTCGGGCTCCTGGCATGGAGCATGGGAGCGTGTTATTGGGCACGCGAATTGGTGGAGTGTTACTGTGCACGAATCGGTTGGTGCGCGATTGGATTGGATTGGCGCGCTTTGGTTATTGGTTTTGCGTACTTGTGCGGTTGGCGGCGCAAATTGGCATGACATCGTTTGATAGGGACTTTTTTTACTAAGTGTCATTAGAGTGACGTTGGGTATGCATTAGTCATGGTGCATTTAAGAGGCGTTTGTTGGGACGCATTGGGAGTGTGTTGAAATTCCGCAAATTGGGAATACTCTCGGATTGGGTTTGTTGGATTGATGAGAAGAATTGTTTCGGTAGCTATAGGGTTTGAATCAATTGGAGGTTTGTTGGGTTTAGTTTTGATTCAAATATTGAAGCTGAAATTTTGCCAAACAAAATTTATGGAGATTTGTTAGAATTGTGATCCAAACACAATTCATTGAAGTGGCAAAGTCCTACTATGACTTTGAGATTGAAGCTAGCAAGGTACATTGTACTTGGACGACAATGTACCTGGACGTCTTTGTTAGCTTTAATTGGTAGTCTCCTTATTTGTTTAGGAAACAAATATTGAGACGATTGTTTTCGTTGCTGTTGGTCCAAGTTTTGTACTAGTATATAAATAGATGCTAGGGTCAAGACTTTTTAATTTGGGTGCTTGTAATTGTTTTTAGCTTCTCATCAATAAATCGGGTTTGGGTTGGCCGTAGATGTAGCTAGTCTCAAAACTAGTGGACCACGTTAAATCGCTTGTGTTCTTGATCTTGTTTTTCTTGCTTTCTCTTGCATTCTCACGTATTGGAATCCTAACAAAATTTTCATACTTGAATTCAACAAAAAAATTAACGATTTAATGAAATTTCATTGACTGTATTATTGGAGCAAAGTGAAACGCACCCTTACTGTTACTATCAAAAAAGGTTGAGCCAAATCGGGAACATTCCAATATTGGATTTTTGACGGATTGTAAGAGCTTGTTTGGTATCCGTTTAAAAACAAGAAAAATAATGGAAAATAAACGTGCTGAAAAAACACGTTTAAAAACAGAATAAAAAAACTGTTTGGTATCCGTTTACAAAAAATGTTTAAAATCAAAAACACATTTGGCAACTTTACTAAATTTCAATGTTAATTTGCTTGAATATCATTTTTACATACAATACCGACATATATTTGATATTTTTTGCATTTAATCATAGTTGAAATGTCTTTAAACACCAATAGTATGAAAAAACACAAAAAAAACCACATTTACTATTTTTTTAAACTGCTGATTTTCAGCATGTTTTTATTTTTAAACAGGTAAAAAAACAGACATGCCAAATGTGTCTAAAAAACACCATATTTTTAATCAAACTTGATAAAAACATGGATGCCAAACATGCACTAAATGGTAGTCCATGTTGCCTTTTTTAATTAGTGGGTTGAAAAGGTACACCTTCAATGGATTGACCAATTATTGGTTTCTCGATTATCGGGTTCCACTTATAAGATTTATCACAAAAAAAGTAATTATTCTTACAAAACAGAAAGTTATTCTAACAAAGTCACTAGCATTATTTGTACAATTTCATTGGTCATACATGCATAAACAATGTTACTGGCTTCGTAAGAATAATATTCTGTTTTGTAAGAATCATTACCCCACAAAGAACTATGTCGTTAATTGCGTAAAATAGTTTCTAATTAAAAAAAAAAAAAAAAAAAAAAAAACTAGAACAGTGAATTGTGAACTAAGACTACAAGTTCAAATTGGTGAACCTCAAACCAAACCATATCACAATAATTGGTTCGGTGTTTGTAAATTGTTTTATTTGGGTTTGGAGAATTCCTAAACCATAGTAGATAATACACGGGTTGGTTTTGGATGGAAAATATTAGTGAATTTTCGATTGGGACAGACCAGAGGGCCTGGGCATTCAGGATCACAAATACAAATAGTCGGTAGTGGCTCCAGAAAAGATCAAATGAGCCTCAAAAGGCATATCAAATCAGGAGAAATAGTTGTGTAAAATACAAATTGGCTACTGTAGTTTCACTTCTACTCCGAAACTAAAAGAAAAAAAAACGTGTCACTCTTCGTGAACATACACACCACAAAATCGGTTTCTCGGTCCTCCACCAGTCAACATCGTCTTTTTGGGAATATGACATTTGTAGGTGGCGTTTGCATATCATAACTTGCATGAATATGATAAAATAAATATAAGAAAAATTGCATGAATAATTTTTTGAGACTGTGTTCAATCAATCCTCGAAGTGACATAATTGCATGAATATGATCAAAAGAAAAAACAAAATTAATCAAAATTGCATGAATAACTTGTGGAGATTGTGTTCAATCAATTCTCTCTGTCACTTCGAGGGGCCGACCCAGCCTGAGACTGAGGGGAGGTCCGCACTGAGTAAGCCGCCCTCGCCGCGGGGGCTGCGGTAATTACCTGCTCCCTTATGTGGAGCCTAATCAAGCTTTGTGTGCGCGTCCTAGTTTGAAAAACATAATATTGGCTCTATATTTGTTGGATTTAATTCTGAATACTTGCTTTAGAATCTGCACCAACACATCGGATTGGGCATGTCTTTTTACAAAGTGAATAGCAGATTGCGTTCGTTGCTCGTGGATATGAAGGATGTACTGATGAACTATGCTAAATTTTGTGTTTTTATTCATGTTCATTTTTTCTTACAATTGTTAGTTGACAGAGACTTCCGCCGCGACATACACCACTACCTCTTTTTCTTTGATAGTTTTATTCATTCAGAAGAACATACATAGAATATAATTTAAATTTTAACCTATAAGAACAAACGAACGCAACATGTACGACATAGCTCAAACATCTCTTCTAAACACGCTCATTATCCGTTTGGAATTCACAATTTCACCAATCAAGATAAACAATACACAACCAGACACACCCAAATTCGCTTAAGCAACACCACCAATATGAGTGATCCAACATAGTGAAAATGAGATAACATGATACTGGTTAACTGTATCTTCATCGTTACGTAATATTATTTATTTACTTAATTGTTATTTCATATTTTTTAATAGTTAGTTTATTTATTTAATTAGTTAATAACGTTATTTATTTAATTAGTCGAACTATGTTTTCTTCTCGGTTCTTTTCCGGGCCCGTCAGATCAAACCGTCGAGGTTAGTGTTAGCTTTTTTTTTTTCTATTTAAATAATTGTAGTTGCTCAGTTTTAATCAATCAAGAAGAAAATTAAAGTGTCGTCTTTTACATTTTTTGTGCATGTTCGTGTTCGTGTGGAGACAAGTAGCTTCTCGAATTGCTACCGTGAGGTAAACCCTAACAATCGGTGCTTTCAACGTGTTTCACCATCCTCAACTGGTGAAGTCATGACGAACTCAACTGCGATTACTGCTGAATCGCTCCAACAAATATTGGCCTAGCACTTCCATGCTTTCAACAAGCAATTCGCAACCAAAATTGCATTTTTCCAGCTCGAGATGGAGCAACGCCTCGCTGCCCTTGAGGTGCGTTTGCCGCCTCTACCGCCTCCGACAGATCTGCCACATCAAGACACAACACCACCGCCTTCCGTCAAACAGCAAGATCCTCTGCCAACGCCACCATTGCAATTGGAGACCAACCTGGATCGACAACCGCACAATCTGACCAGGTCTTCAAGCTGTGCGCCGATAAACTAGCCGGAACTAACGTCGCTGCTCCTGCAGTAGCCACAGACCACTCCGCCGGCATCCACGCTGCTCCAGAAACCGGCCGACCAACCGGAGGACTCCGTCAACCTTCGTTATCCGGGAACTAGCCTCCAACGGGCCTAATCGACCACCTTCGATCTTATCCACCACCAAACGACCGCATACTTCACATAGGTCTTCCTCCTGTCGTCGCAAGCTCAATAAACAGAGGATCGACTCGATCCAGCTGCCAAATTGACACAGGCTTGGAAACGGGTTGATCTAGCCAATGATTAGCCCTCGGCTCGGCATGAGCGAACGGCTCCATGGCGGCTCGGCTTCCTTTCGGCTCAAGTTCACCCGCCGGCTTCACCTCGGCTCCAAGTTAGCCACCAACCAAGCGGCTTTAATTTTTTGAACCCCGAGCTCTTTCCTAGGATTTTTCAACTCTCTAAGTCCGTTTATGGCCTCAAATTTTTCGAATATGGACTACAAAGTGGTGTCCCATTTGATCCGGAAAAACGTATGCAAGAGGTACAAGACGTCTCGAAGATTTTCAACAGTTTCACCTTGAGGACAAGGTGTTTGCATGTCAACCGTGGAGGAGTTGATACGGGTTAACCGTATCTTCATCGTTATGTAATATTATTTATTTACTTAATTTTTATTTCATATTATTTAGTAGTTAGTTTAGATTATTTAATTACTTTATTTATTTTATTAGTCGAACCGAGTTTTCTTATCAGTTCTTTTCGGGGCCCGTTAGTTCGAACTGTTTAGGTTAGGGTCAGCTTTGTTTTTCTATTTAAATAGTTATAGTCGCTCATTTTTTATCAATCAAGAATGAAATTAAAGTTTCGTGTTTTATTTTTTTCGTGTGTGTCCGTGTTCGTGTGGAGACAAGTAACTTTTTTGAATTTCTACGAGTTAGGTAAACCCTAACATAACATTAATTATATAGGGGTGTTTTTGGCCTAAAACTTTCGTAGTACCATGGTGTGTTGTTGAATATTTTATAGCGGGTACGATATACGAAAAATGATGACATGATATATGATACGATTGTATTGATATAAGGTATGATATCAATATTTTAAATTGTCAGGTTTTGGTGATTCAAATACCTAGCATAGAAAATTAACAATGCAACAGAGCGAGGAAGACATATCAGGACGGGATGGGCTTTGGTTTGAGTTGTTTCCTGATCCGTTTTGGTATGTTTCTTGGTGTTACTTTGGGCACAAGTCAGACATCGGGTCTATAAATATAGTCCTAAGTCGTGGGTATACTTGTATGGGTGGCTGCTATGGCCTTGTGGCCATAGTGTGGTGTGTCTTGGAATGTAATTGTCTCTCTCATCAATAGAACGGGATTGTTTTGGCCATGGACGTAGCTAGCAACTTTACTAGTGAACTACATTAATTCTTTTGTGTTCTTGTTCATCATTGTTCATGGTGTGCGATAGACTGTAAATGTCTCTTATACTCCACCTAACACGGGATATGATAAAATATAGAACAATTGACACTTAACTACCTTGCAGTTTGACGAAACTGACATTTTGGTGCACACAGTTTCAAAATTGACACTAAACTATCATGCATTTAGACAGTACTGACACTTTGGAAAAAGCAGTTCCAAAGTTGACTCTTAAGTGCACGCAGTATGCAATTACTGACATCCCGCTCCAATTTCGATGAAGACTGACACTTTGAAGATCAAATGACATAATGAAACCGTCATCGAAATTGGGGCGGGTAGTCAGTAATTTGCATAATGCGTGCACTTAAGTGTCAGTTTTGAAACTGGGTGCACAAAAGTTTCAGTAATGTCTAACTGCATAATAGTAACGTGTCAATTTTAAATCTGCATACACCAAAACTTCAGTAATGTCAAACTGCATGGTAGTTAAGTGTCAATTGTTCTAAAATATAACATATCTTTCTACCCATGTTCTTATACATTATCTAAACATGGCCCAGCCGTACACTTCGTGGCGTGAATATTGTGTTTTAACTTCCAGTCATGTAACCATCAGTAATGTTGTGTTGTAACCTCCAGTATGAGGTAACCATCAATAAAACTAGAAACGTGAAGTACACAAGCACTGATTGGAAAGTCCAAGAGAATAGTCGTCGGACCATGTGGTCTATGCAGATAATTAGTCACATGTATTCAAAAATTTATAAATGTATTTTAAATGCTGAATTTGGTTGCGTGTCCCACATCGTAGAACCTGTTTCATTTAGATACACAAATCTCATATGTCACTCGCCTCTAGCGTGCGTAGCTCCGGTTACACTTCGAAAGTCGTTCGAGTATTGTCAAAATGGGTGCTGCCAATCACCTATTTTGACGGAAGGTATCTGGACTTTTACAACTCCGATCGAAGCAAGGGCGGACCTACGTAGGTGCAATGGGGGGGGGAGTTGCCCCTCTGAAATTTGAAAATTTCTACTAATAACCATAATGTTTTAGATTTTTTTTATGACTAATTCTGAAGAGATATAAACCCCCCCCCCCCCTCTTGAAATTCAAAACTACCCACTTGCCAAAAGGGTTAGTTGTAATGTTTAGTAAAGCTTACTTACTCGTGTTCGAGTCCCCTCCCAGTCAGAATATTTTTGTTTCCAATTTGTTAGCAATTGGTGCGCCCATGTGGGGTGCCCAATGCAATAATCATAACCTTATGGGGTTAGTTGCACTAATGCACAAACCTAGAGGGGTTAGTAGCTAAGGCTCAAACCCTAGGGGTTTATGTGCAAACCTAGGAGAAGTTTTGCCTATATAAAGAGGTAGCCTCCTACACATTAGAGTGTGCCTATAATGCTATTCCACACAGTAAAGTTACTCTGTCTAGATATACTCTAGTTGTAGAGAACCCTAGTCTCTCTCCAACTACATCCAAGGAGGTGGAACGTGGGGTGGATCATAGTGTTCGTCCTCGAGATTCACACTAGATTGGTGGGAGCAAGATCAAGAAGGAGGTGCGTGAAAGCAAGCAACATACGATCATCCGCTGCATCTAGGAGCTAAGGAAGACAAGGTAAACACATGAATCTTCCGCTATAATTCATGTTGCAGATATGTATGAGATAGATCTATCATGCCCTTCATTGGTATCAGAGCCTTAGGCTTATTTTTCGTGCCTCGTTATCCGTACCCGAAACTGTTTAGAAAATCGAGTTTCTAAAATTTCATAACCAGTAGACGAACCTATATGGTTAGGTAGGGTTTTTCACGAGGATTCCTAAAATATAAGTTTTGTATTTTTTGGACTAACGATGAATTAGTTATGAATATTTTACGATTCGGAGCTGTATTAATCTAGACTGCTAGATCCAATCAGTAGAACACGTTTTTCAAAAACTTGTTAAAATTGGATTTTGAAGACAATCCCAGAAAAATTAATTTCGTCGGGAACGGAGCACGGGAAGGCGGCGCGTGGGCTTCACGCGCCACCAACGCCGCCTCCACGCGCCAAAGGGCCGGGGGCGGCTGCTGACGTGGCCTAGGACTGGCGTGGCAGATGACGTGGCGGTGCCACGTCAGCAAAAGGGTGACATGACAGGGTGACGTGGCAGCTGACGTAAGCATATGTACCGACGTGGCATGCCACATGGCATGCTGACGTGGCACAAGGCCGACGTCGGCGCGTGACGAAGGCGGACGCGCCCACGCGCGGCGGCGCGTGAGGGCGCGTGCGGCCTTCTCCCGCCGTCATTTTTCGTCCAGGTTTTTCCTAGGTACTCCAAATTGAATTTCCTATTTTTTGGGTATTTTTCCATAGTTTTTGGAGCGACGGAAAATTTTAGTATTTTCCAGATTAATTAATTAGTGTTTAGCACACTTCCCGAGGCAGTTTGACGACCTTAGACACACTGTTTTGAGCCCAAATTTTTTCTGGAGACCTATGTCGTTTTTCCCTACGTTTTTCTGTAGGTGGTGAGACCCTAAGTGGTAGGTATCAATTTTCGATCTTTTTTGTTGATTAGATTATTGCTTATTAATTTCCAGTAATTAGAGTTTAATTCTGGAAATTCCCAAAAAATTCTAGTATGTTTATTATATTGTTATACATGTTGTTATGGGTTGAATGGATGTGTTTGGTGCATGGATGTTGCATAGATGTTTTATATTTTGTTTTGGTTTTGGTTTTGAATATGTAATCAAAATACGCCCTGCGTGTCGTGCCTCTCTATATACTCTAGTGTCTTCTCTTCACATCCACTCGCCTCTATGAGGTTACTTCTTATTAGAAATAAGATAGTTAGTAGAGATTGAAGATAGAATCTTCAAGAGATGTGGTCAAACCAAAAGCTATGGTGCAGGGTGCATGGAGTAAATAGATGGTCTAAAGGAGCCTCAAGCTTGGAGTCCTCAAGTAGGCGAGATGGCATGAGATGGAGTTCAAGACTTGCTCAAGAAGTACTCTCAATAGTGGGAGTGCACCTTAGGGGCCACATCCATTGCATATTTATTTATGCTTATGCTTGTTTTATGTTATAACTGCTTGTGATTGGATATATATGTGTAACATCGCATGCTAAAGAACTAAAACAAAAGAGCTCACATGAAGACATGATTAAAATTGATAGGAAATCACAAATGATGAGATTTGATTACTAGGATATACGCTAGGTTTTGGTGGATTCCTTGTGAGGAACTATTAAGTTTAATCGATGTCACATGTTATTTTGGAGCTAAGTAAATGCTAGTGATTAACTTCCACAATGTCTCTATCAATCGTGTCTAAATCGAAACTGTAAAGCTAAATGGTGACAACAACGACATGATAACCCGTCGTACTATGTAACCATCCGTTGGACATGGGTTGTCAAGCCACCTACAAACATGGTCGAACCTGTGATGAATAAGTTGTCACAGCAGCACTTAGACATCATCTTTAGGCTCACAAATAGTGGGAGGAGCTAGTCAAGATAATGTCGTAGAGCATGCTATGAAAAGGTGGGGAAATGACCTCATCAGCATGTTCAAGACCACTTTTAAAATTGTAGGAAGCCAAAGAAGAATCTTGGATCCATCTTAGCCCTTTGCGTACATAAATTGTGAGTAGTGACTCATAATAAATCTTCCTTAACTATGAGTTATGGCTCATGTCATAATATTGAGCACTCGACTTCAACGTCTGAGATTGATGCCATTTATGATCAGAAAAGTTAAAGGCTATCAGGTACAAGCTATCACATTTGCAATTTGTTGCAATCTCTGTCACGTTTCATTAAACGTTATATGAAACACTTTACAAGTGTCAAGATGTTTGGATGAGACCAAACATCACCGTGTTCTAGGATCTAAGCAAAAGGAGTTTGCTAAGAATACTAGTCCAGCATACTTCGGATGTCTAAGCGATAAAAGATTGCTAAAGGCTATTAGTGAAGTATGATCATACTTAGTGAAGTATGATAGGCAGATATAGTCCCTAGCCCGGTATTAGGACCAAGGCAACAGGTGGGGAAGGATAAGGGAATTTAGGGGCAATGTTGGTATAAGACCAAACAGCCCAAGACTGGCAAACGCAAAAGGGAGCAAAGGAGTTTTCCTAAGACTAAGAGAGACGTCTAGACTTGGAAAATAAATTCTCGTCTAAGGATCCATAGGATTATCTTTGAGGGAGTAGCCACCAAAAGTTGTTTTGGTCACAGTTTTAACTTTGGATATGGTTATATCATGGTGTTTGCGTTCTTAAGATTCTAGCATGAGTGACGCCTCAGAATTCTTGGATGTCAACTTAAGATTATGACTTAAGATTCTGATATGTGGCGCGCTAGATTAAGACACACGATGACAGGAAATGATGTTCAGGCTAGCTAGGGCAGGCCTGCTTGGAATTTTGACCAAGGTACCCTTACCTGTGTTGAGAAAATCACAGAGATTCAACAATAACAAATATGAATCATAGATAGAAACCCAAAAAAGGGTGAAGATGAGCATATATTTTTCATAGAGAGAAATCGCCAGAAATTGGCTAATACAAAAGGAACAGTAGACTTAACCCTAATTTCATGGAGAAAGAAGGGTTTTATACAAGCAATCCAACGGACTCATTTTGAGCCGTTGGATGAGAAGCAAAACATGTAAAATCTGCAGATAGCCACAAAGTTTGGACAGACTTGCAGAAGAGTATTTTTAGAAATACCAAAATAACCCCAATAGTTCTTTTTCTTTAGAGACAGCAACCACTCTTCTGGAAAAGACACCAAGACCCCCAGCGGCAACATTTCATCAGGAATTCTTTTTTTCTAACCGCCTCCCTCAAACTTATGGTGGTTGTTGCACCATAAGTTTGGTTTGGAAGTTCTGGAAAGCAGCTACCCCCAAATTTTTGGTGAAAATGTCTCCCAATTGATCTGCACTGGAGACAAATTGAACAAGTAAATGTTTCTTCAAAACTTTTTCTCTAATAAAATGATAATCAAGTTCAATGTGTTTAGTTTTGTTATGCATGATAGGATTGGCAGTCATAGCAATAGCAGATGAATTATCACAATAAAGATGAGGAGGATGAAGAAAAATATTCAGTTCTTTAAAAAGATATTGAAACCATGTTAACTCAGCAGCAGTAGTAGCTAAAGCTCTATATTCAGCTTCTGTTGAGGATCTAGAAACAGTAGGTTATTTTCTAGATCCCCAATGAATGGGATTAGAACCCAGATATATGATAAAGTCAGTGGTGCTTCTTCTGTCTGACGGGTTACCTGCCCAGTCAGCATCAGAATAAGCATGCAGATCTAAAGTAGAGCTATCATATAAAATACCATGATTCTTTGTACCTTGAAGGTATCTAAGAATTCTTTTAGCAGCAAATAGGTGTTGATCAGTAGGAGCATGCATGAATTGACACAAAAAATTAACAGTGTAAGCAATATCTGGTCTAGTAAATGTAAGATATTGCAATGCACCAAGAAGTTTTCTATAAGGAGTTGGATTAGACAAAATAACACCATCATTTAAATGCAACTTAGTACCAGAAGCTTGTGGAGTAGGATAAGATTTACAGTTATGCATATTGTGTTTATGCAGCAGATCAGTAACATATTTATGTTGACTGATAAATATACCTTTTGAATTTCTAGCAACTTCTAAACCCAGAAAATAAGTTAAAGGTCCCAAATTTGTCATTTCAAATTCAGTATGCAAGTTGGAGACCAAAACTTTGATGTAATCACTGTCATTGCCAGTCAAGATGATATCATCAACATAGAGAAGCAAGATTGTAACTTTGTGAGGAGAACTATATCTAATAAAAAGTGAAGTATCAGCAAGAGAAGATAAAAAACCAACAGAATGCAAGTAAGTGGTAAATCTGTCAAACCAAGCTCTAGGAGCTTGTTTTAAACCATAAATAGATTTGTGTAATTTGCATACAAAATCTGGATATTGGGGATGAACAAAACCTCGTGGTTGTTGCATAAAAATATCTTCTTTAAGATAACCATGTAGGAAGGCATTTTTAACATCTAATTTTTGTAATGGCCATTTAAAAGAAGCAGCTAAAGCTAAAATAGTTCTAACAGTCTCATGTTTAACTACAGGACTAAAAGTTTTATCAAAGTCAAAGTTAACACCAGGAGTTTGGTGAAAACCCTTGGCAACAAGTCTAGCTTTGAATCTAGAAATGTTACAATTGGGTAAAAATTTAGTTTTGTAAACCCATTTGCCTCCAACAATGTTAGCATTATGGGGTTTTGGAACAAGAGACCATGTTTGTTGCTTAATAAGACTCTGGTATTCTTCTGACATAGATTTTTGCCATTGAACATACTTCTTTACATCAGAAAAACATGTTGGTTCAGCACATAAATAAGATACAGAGTTACCAGATTCAGCTGTGAAGCCCATGACTTTCTTTTTTAATATGCCAGATTTACTTCTGGTTTGCATAGGGTGACCTCCAGTGTGAGTGTTTTGTGAGATTGGGACTTGTTCTGTTGGAGGAACTGGATCAGATTGAATTGTTGTCTGATGTTGAGGAGCCAAGCCAGAGATAGGAACAGTGCTGAAATCTGGAAGCTGAGAAGCCATCCTAGGAATGTGTGACATTGCACTATCTGGCTGCTCTTCAGAAATCAGAATGTTTGTTGGATCATCATCATTTCCAGTAAGCTGCATCTCATGATCTTAAACAGACCTGTCTAGGTCTGGAGACAATGAAGATGCAGGAGTAGTTCTGTTCTCATCAGTTAAACCAGCATTAGAAAAAGTGTAGTTCTGTTCATTGTTTCCTGAAAATAAGATAGGAGCAATGTTAGTAGGAGGAATACAAGAAGATGAATCACAGTTAGAAGAAACATAATATGGAAATAAATGTTCATCAAAAACAACATCTCTACTAACATAAGTCTTCTTATGAGTTTTGTCATAGCAAATGTAACCTTTATAATTCAAAGCATAACCCAGAAAAACACATTGAGATGTTTTGGGATCAAGCTTAGATTTGTTGTAATGTCTAAGGTAGGGATAACATGCACAACCAAAAACTTTGAACAGAGAGTAGTTTGGTTTAGTCTTAAATAATAATTCATGTGGAGACTTTGAATTGGTGTTTTTGCTAGGCATACAGTTAATCAAATAAATAGCAGCAGCACATGCATGATACCAAAAGAATTTTGGGAGAGAAGCCTGTTCTAGAAGAGTAACATCAGTTTCAATGATATGTCTGTTCTTCCTTTCTGCAACTCCATTTTGTTGAAGAGTATAAGGACATGATTTTTGATGAACAATGCCATGAGTTTGTAAAAAAATTTGGAAAATATAAGACATGTATTCGCCACCTCCATCAGTTCTTAGGATTTTAATAGATGTGCCAAGTTGTTTTTCAACTTCAGATTTGTAAGTTGGAAAGAGATTAACAAGATCAGATTTGTTATATAATGGAAAAAGCCAAGTGTATTTTGAGAAGTCATCAATAAACAACACATAAAACCTATATCCATGCAAAGATTTAACAGAAGCAGGACCCCATGAATCACTATGAATTAACTGTAATGGAGACTCAGTACTAGTAGTAGAAGCAGAAAAAGGCAACTTATGCATTTTGCCTTTCAAACAAGATTGACAAATAGAACCAGTATGAATATCAGATAAGGACATGTCTTTGCACAAAGAAGAACAAGTATGATTTTTTTTTTTTTTTTTAGAATGTCTTCAGATGGATGTCCCAACCTTGCATGCCACAGAGGAGACTTGACAGTTTTGCCTAGACAACCAAGTTTGGACTCAGGTGGAGAAGAAGTTTTGGGAGAAAAAGATGAAATTGGATATAATCCATTATGACTCAAACCCTTGTAAAGGATTGTTCCCAAGGCCTTGTCCTGAATATAAAAAGATTCCGCATCAAAATAAAAGAAGCAATTGTATTGTTTGCAAAGTTGATAAACAGAAAGAAGATTGTATGCAAGTGAAGGAACATAAAGAGTGTCTTGTAATTGAAAAGAATGAGATGGTGTGTGAATAGTAGCAGTACCAGAACCAGTAATAGGTAGAGTTTGACCATTGCCAATGGATACTTGATCTTGACCAATAGTAGAAGAAGTAGAACCCAAATTTAAATTTCCAAAATCAGCAGTCATATGATTTGTAGCACCAGAGTCAGACAACCAATAGTCAGGTATGATAGAAGAGGTATGAGTAGGTGACTGCGGTTGAGAAGAAGTAGCAGTCATAGCAGTAAGTTGAGGTGAAGGTCTCTTCCCTTGATAAGCCAGATTCATTCTGTGCCAACAATCAACAGCAGAGTGATACTTGTTGCCACATATTTGACAGATAATAGGTGCAGAAGTTCCATTTCTCATTCCATTATTGTTTGAGGCATCATTAACATTTGGGTTTGTCAAAGCAGAACCAGTCCCATTCATAGCATTAAGATGATAGCCTTGATTAGAAGGGTTTGAATAAGCCACATTAGGGTTGTACCCTTGATTAGATTGATGAGTATACCCAAAAGTATTAGTTTGATTGCCTTTATAGCCATAACCTCCCCTGTTTCCACCTGATCTACCCCCTCTAGTGTCACCCCTTCCTCTTCCTCTACCATATTGGTTTCGGTAAGGGGTGAACTGGTTAGAGAAATTTGAAGAATAGGGGGGATTAGGGTTCTTAGCAGCAGTAATACCACGTCTAGGACCAGATAAACCAGTAGCAGAAAGAAAAGCAGTAGAACCAGTAATATCATAGGATGGAATAAGTTGGGATTCCAACATTTGTTCTTCAGCTCTCGGAAGAACATGAAGCTCTTCAAAATTAAGAGATGCATTTTGAATGCGTAAAGCATATCTAAAAGGATTGTATTCAGGTGGAAGACCATTCACAGCATGTAATATCATATCATCATCAGGTATATGAACCAAAGCAGTAGACAACTTATCACGAAGAGATTTCAACTTCTGCATGTATAGATCTATGGAATCTCCTTTCTTCCAAATAGTTTGAAGATCACTCTTAAGTTGCATAATATTAGGGCGAGTAAGTGAAGCATAGCGATGTTCAAGAGCTATCCATACCTCGCGGGAAGTGATCTTCCCGATTACCTGAATAAGGGCTTCCTGTGAGAGAGTCGCCCTCAGAAGAGTCCGAACCGCCTGATCAGAAGAAACCCAAGCGTCATAAGAGGGATTGCGAAGAGGCGGATCTGAAACAGCAGCAGACGGAAGGAACTCCGGCGGCCTAGGGTTTGAACCATCAACATAGCCATATAGGGACTTGGTTTGGAGGAGAGAAGATATCTGGTATTTCCAGAGAACATAGTTGGAATTATCCAACTTGAACGGGACAAGGTGATTGATATTTGACAGTAAGAGAAGCGGATTAGACGAAGCAGAGGCCATGGATAGTGTCATGGCTCTGATACCATGAGAGAATCACATAGATTCAACAATAACAAAATGAATCATAGATAGAAACCCAGAAAAGGGTGAAGATGAACATATATTTTTCAAAGAGAGAAATCGCCAGAAATTGGCTAATACAAAAGGAACAGTAGACTTAACCCTAATTTCATGGAGAAAGAAGGGTTTTATACAAGTGTAGATAGTGCTTTGTGGACAGGCAGATCTTGGCCACGTGGCGACCATCTAGCACACCATACTCTGCTCCACACACACTGGATCACCAGCCGCGCTGATCCACGTGGGGGCTGCGAGACAGGGCCCTCGCATACCACCTCACGGGACTTGTAGGGACTTAGTGGTTTGGAGGCTAGAGTAAGTCCTGTCGCGCGCGAGCGACAACCTAGCCCCCGCGCGACCCCTAGTAACTGCTTTTGAGAGATTTATGGCACGAGCTCCATGAACCCGGTCAACCTAGTCAAACCCGGTCAACCTCGTAACGGTTCCGGTATACGCGGATAACGTGCTGTAACGGTCCCTATATACGCGGACGAACGTTCCGTTGTGGTTAAGCTAATTAAGCCGCCATTAATGGGCGCATTAACCACACTGCAACGGTCACATTCTCCGTTATATATAGGATCGTTAACCCTTCCATACAAGGAAGAACACACCTGAACTACGCGGAAGCTCTGCCAAAATCCTGTCTCTCTCTCATACAGTTCTATTGCCTTACTCTCTCCCTACACACAACCTTACACTTCCTGTGTATAATCTATCCCCTAGTCTTGGTGTATATTGAATTCTCTCTGCAGGATTCTCTCGTACACATTTGGTGAACCCGACGTGAACTTACCACTGCAAGCAACCATTTCTCATGAAGATGATGTCAGTAACAGATCGCCCTCCACGGAGACCACCTCAGGAGAGGAGACCCGCCGCACTCCTACGGCTGCCGGTGAAGCTCCAACATTAGAGGCCTGGGACGCTTCCATCCAGAATCAGGCGAAGGCTCTTAAAGCTCAGTCTGCGCAACTGGAACGGATAATGGCTATCCTGGGGACTCTCGCCCCAAACCGCGCATCAGCCACTGCCGTCTCTCAGGGAGGAGGAGCTTCCACCACTCAAGGATTGGGAGTATCAACCACACCACCTAATCCTAACCTTCAAACTCCGCCGGAAACGACGCAGCTACCCTCAGTTCAGGGGCAAACAACTCAAATATTGCCCCTTGACACTCACACTCCTCAACCTCCAACTCTGGTACCCAATCTGACTTCACAATACCCCATGCCTCCTCCATCGGCAACGTGGGGCAACGTGAATTCACAATATGTTCCTAGCCCTTCCGCGGCATATGTGTCGCCTCCGGCTACAACAACCCCTCCTCCTGCTGCTGGGGGAGGTGCGCCAGAGTGTATGACGTTGCTACAGCGGCGCATAGAAACCATCTTGGCTAATCAACCGTTCGCAGACACCATCATCCCGAAGCTTGACAACGATCCACCTATCCCACGAGAGATCTACCTCATGCCTAACCCTGCCGGGTACAAGGCTCCTAAATGGGACAAGTTCGAAGATGTCAACGGAAACGCCCACGAGCATGTCATGCGTTTCATCTATGTGATGGGGCCATGTGGGGCTGATCCCAAGCTGTTGATGCGCGAGTTCCCGAAATCTCTGGGGAACGTGGCCTACAAGTGGTATAGGACACTGGAGGCTGGATCCGTGAAGACCTGGGACGACATGGTCCAGAAGTTTTATACCAAATTCTTCCAGATGGAAGAAAAGGTGACAATGATTCATCTCTCGCGGATGTACCAGAAGCGCGAGGAGGATGGAGTGACATTCATCAAGAGGTTCAGGGCCAAGTCCTTAAAATGCAGAGACGTGATGCTTGAGGGCAGACTCGTGGAGATATGCCTGCAGTGCATGCGATACGAGTACAAAGGTATGCTTATCAACATGCAAACTCCTACATTTTCGAAGCTGATCGAATGCACAAAGAATATAGAGCCTATAGTGGAGAGGCAGAAAAAGAAGCACGCCCCTGAGAGATCCCCGAGCGGGACCACTTTTAAAATTGGGAGGTTCAGTTACAAGAGAGGACGTGAGGCTGAAGTGGATACGGTCTCTCCCCAAAAGCAGCCAAAGGTCGCAAACTTCGATGCGCCACCTCTGCCATGTTCGGTAGAGGAAGCGAGTGAATTGTGCAGACAATGGCGTAAAGATGGTATCTTGCCGCCGCTCGAAAGGATACCCTCCAAGGAGATGGTGAGGGAACCAAAGTGGTGTGAATGTCACGGAAAGGTCATGCACCCCACGGCTGACTGTAAGAAGCTCAGAATCATGGTGAGCCAAAAGATGAAAAATGGCGAGCTGATTGTCAGCGACCAGAGGCAGGATGTGCAAAACAATCCACTGCCTGCCCACGCGGAACAAGAGCCCAAGGGCAAAGAGGTTGCCATGATCACGATAATGGACCTCGAAGAGATTGCAGAATATGGTCTACCCATCATTGCCGAAGTCTAAAATGAGGAGGATTACAGCATAGACACGGAGGATGAGCGTGCCGATCGGATGAAAGGGTCGCACGGGTTCAGCAGGTTCTTCGACGAAATGAACTTTTCGGAAAAATGCCGAAAAGAGATGACAAAAGCGATCCTAAGGATAGCGGAAGACTACGAGGAGGACATTGTGGTTTCCAATGGGAAGGTAGTCAGAGCATCTCGCTCCACGGAAAAGGTCATAACCTTCTCCGCAAGCGACAAAAGGACAGATGCGAGTTACCAGAAGCCCTTGTATGTGACAGTAATAATCAATGGTGTCGAATTCAAACGAGCATTTGTCGACGGCGGAGCAGCAGTTAACGTGGTCCCACTCCACACTTTGAAGCTGGCGGGAATCCCATAACAGAAGATTGTTAGACGACCATCTCAGCTGATGGGTTTGGAAGCGACTCCAGAATGACGATGGGATGGATCCGTCTGGGTGTCCAGATCGGTAAAATCAAATGCTCAGCCAAATTCTACGTCATAGATGCGAACACTACATATCATATGATCATCGGTCGGGCCTGGATTCATCGCTTCGATGCAATCCCCTCGACGGCTCATCAGGTGATGAAAGCTATCTGGAACGATAGAGTGGTGGAGATACCAGCTTCGGTAAACCCTTTCAATCTGGATGAAGCGCACCTCTCCGAGGCAGTATGGTTCACCGAAATGGCAGATGAGCAAACGCCGGGACCGTTCAACCCCACTCCCTTGCTTCGATGGGAGGACATCAAAGATCAGTCACCCGCAGGGGTGATGGTGACAAGGGAGGAATCCAAAGAAAAATCGTCTGCGCAAGAAGAGACACCGCGAATTGCTTACCAGCGAAAGAACGTGTATACTCTGAAAAGGATAGCAAAACATGATCCTGAAGGCAAGGAGATAGAGAGCTTCTACGCCAACGGGAAGAAATGTTACCGCATATGAAGGTGCGCGGGGGTGTCCCCACGCGAGCATGGGGGTATCCCTGAGAAAATCAATCAAATTGAGCAGGTTATGGAACTTGACAAACCAACACCAGATGCTCCAGATGAGAAGCTAAAAGAAGCACCCGAATGCATGGAAGAAAAGCCCAAACCGCAAAAGCAGGAGCTGAAGGAGGTATTCCTAAGCCCAAATGAAGGAAAGAAAAGGCCAGTCTTTCTGAGTGCAGACCTCACAGGCGAGGAGGAGGAAAGATTGCTACAACTTCTGACTTAGTACAAAGACGTGTTCGCATGGGAATACGATGAGATGCCTGGCCTAGATACGAGCATCACTATGCACAGGTTAGATGTGATCCCAGGATCTAAACTGGTAAAGCAGAGCACACGGAGCTTTAGGCCGGAGATCAACGTGAAAATCAAGCAAGAAATCGTCAAACTGCTGATTTCCAAATTCATCGGACCGAATCACCATCCTACATGGCTGACCAACATTGTGCCTGTGGTGAAGAAGAATGGGCAGCTTCGCATCTGTGTGGACTTCCGGGACCTTAATCGTTTCTGTCCCAAAGACGATTTTCCGCTGCCCAACATTTATCTACTCATAGATTCCACCGTGGGTCATCGCATGTTCAGCTTCATGGACGGCTTTAGCAGGTAAAACCAGATCAAGATGGACCCTGAAGATGCACGGAAAACCGCATTCATCACGCCAGTGGGAGTCTTCAATTACACGGTTATGCCTTTCGGACTCAAGAATGCAGGTGCGACTTACCAGCGAGCTATGATGGCCCTGTTCCACGACATGATGCATAAAGAGGTAGAATTCTATGTTGGTGACTTGGTCGTCAAGTCCAAGGAAGAAAGCGACCACTTGGAGGATCTGCGGAAAGTCTTCGAAAGATGTAGACGTTTCCAGCTAAAGATGAACCCCATGAAATGCGCATTTGGTGTAACCTCGGGGAAATTCTTTGGATGTGTAATACATCGCCAAGGCATCGAGCCTGATCCCGCAAAAGTATCAGCCATCACCAGCATGACGGCGCCGCACAACCAAAGTGCTTTGAAGACATTCTTAGGGAAGTTATCTTACCTGCGAAGGTTCATCCCTGCGATCGCAGAAATCACCTTCTGTTTCAGCGATCTTCTCAAGAAAGATGTTGTGTACGATTGGACCGCAGAGCACGAAACCGCATTCGGAAAGCTAAAGGCATTGTTGACATCGTCAAGGGTTATGATCGCACCACAGCTCGGATCGCCACTTTTGCTATACCCTACATCGACAAAGAAGTCTATAGGGGCGCTTTTGGCTCAGGAGTATGAGGGGCAATAAAGGCCGATCTACTACATTTCCCGAATAGTGCAACCAGCAGAATGAAGGTATAAGGACATCGAGCGTCATTGCCTTGCTTTGTTCTTTGTAATAGAAAAGTTTAAGCACTATTTCGCTTCGCACAAAGTGATCGTGGTTACAAAGAGTGACCCCATACGGTATCTCTTGACTCACACTTCTCCTGGTGGAAGACCGGCAAAATGTTATATGACCATCTCCCAGTACAACATCACATGCGTTCGGCCGCGGGCAATCAAGTCGCAGGCCGTAGCGGATTTGCTAGCACAGCTCCCTGATAATAGCCATGAGCCGGTGATTGAGGAAGAACTGGAGGGACCTGAAATCTATGCAGTTGAGTTGCCTTACTGGACGCTCCATTTCGACGGGTCGTCGACAAGGAAGGGTGGAAGAATTGGCATAGTCCTGACCAAACCCAATGGAGAGGTCATACAGATGTCTACAAAACTCGACTTCGTAGTCACCAACAATGAGGCAGAATATGAAGCTCTCATCGCAGTTCTTCGTGCAGCAAGGGCACTAGAAGTAAGCAATTTGACGGTTATGGGAGATTCCAAACTAATCGTCAAACAAGCCTCAGGCGAGTACGGCTTAAAAGAGATAAACCTATTGCCCTACCGAACTTTAGTACATAATCTGGTGCAAAAATTCTGCGACGTCAGGTATGAGCACAAACCCAGAGCAGATAATAGGCATGCTGATGCCTTGGCCACTCTGGGATCCAAGGTTAGTGCGGATAAGTGTCCCGCGATAATCTCGATTGAAGTGCGAACGTCCTCGGCATTGACAGAGGACGCGTGTGAGGATGAATGCATAGATGATGCAGACTGGAGGAAGCCAATATTGCGCGCCATTGCAGAAGGAACGAGCAAAGAAAACTGGGCATCCACCAAGGGGTACTGCGTATATGACAACGCTCTCTATTACAGAGGCCCAGGTGGGATACTCATGCGATGCGTCTCGTATCAGGAGGGACAAGCGCTGTTAGAAAAGATTCACCAGCATACTTGCGGAGAAAGTGAGGTGTCAATCTACAGAAAGGCCCAAAGGTATGGGATTCATTGGCCGGACATGTCAACGGCGGCTGCGTCAATTCAAGGGAACTGCGAGAGTTGTGCACTGATCAAAGACTCTTTAGCAATCGCTCTGGTCGATGACATGGATTTGAGGAAGCCACTCCTCGACTTTCTTACGCAAGGCGTCGAGCTTGGGTCAAGAAAAGAAGCCGAAAAGCTAAAACGAAACGCAGCCCGGTACGTGGTGCAAGAAGACATACTCTGGCGAAGGGGCCACGAGGGTAACTTACTGCGATGTCTAGAAAGTAAGGAAGCGCAAGAGGTGATGGATCTCTCTCACCAAGTGGAACATCAGGGAGGTGCAAAGTTATGCAGGCAGCTCCTCACAGTCGGATACTTCTGGCCCACCATGGAAGTAGATTGCCGCGCTAAAGTAAGAAGATGCCAGGAGTGTCAATTCAGAGGCAATGTAGTACATGCTCCTGCTGTAGATCTACATGCGTTGTGAAAACCATGGCCGTTTCATACTTGGGCTCTAGATTTTGTTGGCCCTATCCGACCAGCCTCGCATGGGAACCAGTTTATCCTCGCTACAACCGAGTTATTCACTAAGTGGGTAGAAGCAATACCACTGAAAACAGCAAATGCGCTTGCGGTAGTCCAATTCATCCAAGAGAATATCATATACCGGTTCGGAATTCCTAACACATTCTCTCGGATAATGGTACCCCCTTCGTCAATCGCCAAGTAGCTGCGAAGCTAGCGGAGTACAACATAAGGCAGATATGTTCTACCCCCTACTATCCAAAAGGGAATGGTCAAGCGGAGGCAACCAACAAGACGTTGTTGAGAATCTTGAGCAAGATGGTTGCAGACGACCACAAGAAATGGGATGATTCTTTGAACATAGCCTTGTGGGCGTATCGAACTTCTCCGAGGACGCCCACAGGAGTCTCTCCATTCCTTTTGTGTTATGGAGCTGAAGCTGTAGTACCTGCGGAGGTAAAGATCAACTCTGCAAGGTTGGCCTTCCATGCACTCTACGAGAATCAGCGCGATCATGACTTGGTCCTATTGGAAGAAAAGCGAGAGCAAGCTAAACGGACTAACAAACGATACCAAGAAAGGATCGCCCGCGCGTACAACAAAACAGTCCAACGTCGAGATTTCCAGTTGGGGACCTGGTCTTGCGCGCATCGGACCATTGCATGCGGGAGGCGGCTCACCCAAAATTCGCTGCCAACTGGGAAGGACCCTTCGAAGTCAAAGAAGTCTTTGACAGTGGCTACTGCAATATACAAAGGCTACATGGGACGGCCTCAACCCCAAGCTCAGTCAACATGCGCTGGATTAAGAAGTACTATCCTTAACTCCTCTCATTACATGCGTTAGATTGCAATGCCTACTTTATGCTTGTATTGTTATAGACTCATGCATCTTCTCTACCATATGATGGAATTGTAATTTCACCTCTCCCATATGAGAGTGTTCTATAATAAAAGACTTCTCCCAAATGGGAAGGGCTCTATGATTTCAGCTGTCTTTATCGCTTTATTTATTTCTTCATTTCTCAATAGCGAAAGTTTATCTGCTAAGATAGCAGTATTAATCAAATATGATCTTAAGTGATCTCTAAGCCTATCTGCCATGATAGCAACACTATGCGAATATGATCTTAAGTGATCTCTAAGCCTATCTGCCGTGATAGCAGCACTATGCGAATATGATCTTAAGTGATCTCTAAGCCTATCTTCCATGATAGCAACACTATGCGAATATGATCTCAAGTGATCTCTAAGCCTATCTGCCGTGATAGCAGCACTATGCGAATATGATCTTAAGTGATCTTCAAGCCTATCTGCCATGATAGCAGCACTATGCGAATATGATCTTAAGTGATCTTTAAGCCTATCTGCAGTGATAGCAGCACTATGCAAATATGATCTTAAGTGATCTTCAAGTCTATCTGCCGTGATAGCAGCATTATGTGAATATGATCTTGAGTGATCTCCAACGTCTATCTGCTGAAATAGCAGCCGTACTTGAGTCTAATCTCAAGTGATTCTCAAGCTTATCTGCCAAGATAGCAAGGTTGTGCAAATGCGATCTCAAGCGATCTGAAGACTCATCTGCTAAGATAGCAGTTCTCATGAATGATTATTATAGTCTGCGAATCTATCTATTGGATAGCAAATCATAGCGACAATGCAAAGTGTGAATACAACACTATAAAAGGCGAAATTGGCAAATACGCATGCGAAATTGTAAATTGTTGTAACAAGAACAGCAAATGATGCAAAACGCTTTATTATGAGTCAAAATGGCTTACAATTTATCTGTCTAGATAGCAGCTTACAAGCGAAAGCTCAAACTGAGCTAATTACACAGCCAACATGGCTTACAATTCATCTAAATAATAGCTTATTGGCGAAACTTACACAGAAGGGAAATCCTTACTGTAAAATGATCGTCCTACAGGATCTAACAAAAGGCTATGCGATACAATAGCATGCAACCAAAGATCTGTAGCAAGTAGGGTCTTTCTATAAAACGAACGGCCGACAAACTCTACAAGAGCTATGCGACGCTATGTTCAAGATCCCAGGATCTGACAAGGCCTCTGTCTGGTCTTCTGCCCAAGAGATGTGCCCGATGAACCACCTGTTCAGGCGTATGCGGTGGTGAAGAACAGGAAAGCAGCAACTCCTAGGGCAAGAGGCCCCTTGTCCACGGAGACGAGCACAATGGCTCGCCACCCCGAGTTCAAGAACGTGGAGGCAAGAAGTTCTCCTCCAGGAAAGCTAGAGGAGAAATCCGCCGTTCATTACGAATCGGTAAGAAGGTCAGTACGGCACTGCACCTCGCCGGGAGGCGGCCGGAAACACGACCTGCAAACATAATAGACGAATAAAATTCTTCGAGCAAGCATAAGTTATTATGTGCATCTTCTTTACGATGGTTATGAAGATCAATAAGCCTCGTAAAGAAGATCTTGGAAGCTATTTCTATGGCACAAAGCACAAACTCTGTTTTCACAACTTGAAGTTGCCATGAATCAACGAAAGACAAGCTTTGAAGCCAGCAGTCGTAAGAACTCATGGCAAGCCACATTCTGGGATGAAGAACCCAAAAAACAAGGGGGTAGGGTTTATATAGACCCAATGGAGACCCTTCGGTTGCCTAGCTGAGTCAGCAAAGCTTGGAAAAGGGGGCAAGTGTCAATCACCTATGCCTTGATAAAGGTAACATTCAATTACCCTACTAAAGGATACGACGATTTAGTTGCGTGTACTAATTAATGACGGAAGGTCATGATACGGATGGACTTCCCAAGGAAGGCGTGCTCATCTGATAAGCAATTAGCGCGAAAATCAAGGCATAATATCGCTAGCTGATGTCATAATTGATACGCACAAAGATATTCGAGCAAATCCCGGGAAGGGCAAAACGGGCATTCAAGATTTGCATAAAAAAAAGAAGGGGGAGAAACCCTAGCAACATTACAATAATGTTTTAACATTTTGTTCAAAACAAATTTGTTATTGTTCAAAATAAGCCTTTGATCAGGGAGTCATCAGGAGTAAACTGAAGTGACAAATTTGTCACTTGCTCCACTTCTCGCTTCAACTGCTCGTAGTTGGCGCTCATTTCGTGGAAGAGCTTCACAGCCTCTTCAGCTTTCTACCTTTGCTTCTCCACCTTTTGCCCCTCAGCCGCGAGGTTATGGAAGCCGCGCTTCAAATTCACAGCCGCGTGAATCTGGATGACTCTGTTGACAAGATACCCGAAACCCAGCTTGCCTTGAACTTTGGCTTGAAGGTTTTGACACATGCTGAAAAGAAACTGCGCTCTCTGAGGAGAGATGGTCGCAGGTGTGGCCGCAGACAGCTGCTCCAAAATCCAGATGGCCTCGGTCAAGAACAGCCTCCAAAATCCAAGGACCTCGCAAATGATCGAGGATAGGAGAGACGCATTTGAACCAGCCAGTCCACATCATCTTGCTTCAAACCTAACAAGGTTGATTCAAGTTAGAACATGAAGCTCATAAATGAAGAATGCAAGATGCGAATAACAATAATGGTAACATACCAGTTCCTTCAAGGATCTCGCGCAAGGAAGGGATGCGCATTACCAGGGAGCTGAAGACTGTCCTCGCTCCATTGCTCTCCCATCAGCCGCGAGCTCTAGCTCCTCATAGTTGGCAGGAAGGGTATAAGCCACACCAAGTGTGATTGCAGCTCCTACCTGTGAACTCCAGAAGTTCCATGCTTGAGGAATCTCTGGAGGCTCAATCCCTGCTGAAGGAATGGCAATAGTAGAAGCTGCTGCTCGGTTAGGAACGCCTTCAGATGCAAAAGGCTCATTCGACTCAGGAGCATTCATTTGAACATTCACATTCGCATGTGATCCAACATCTCCCTCGATCTGCTCACGAATCCCAGCTTCAGCAGCATCTGCTCCCATTTCTTCAGTAGCAGCATTGGTGTCTTCCTCCATCAGCACGGTGTCAGCCTCGGCATCATCAGAAACTTCGATGACATCATCCAAGGGCTCTCCTGCATACTCAGCACCTGCGACAGGCTTCTCGACATGAGAACTTCGCACTGGGACATAGGATGCAGAAGGTTGACTCCTCTGTTCCAGCACGGCTTCACCAGCATTACCTGCGATACAAGGCAGGACAATGTAAGGTAACTTGTGTCAAACAATATTTTATTATTTTGATAAACAAGAGCGAGCACCTCCACGCGTAGGTGGGATTGTAGCATCTTCGTCATATGCTAAGGATGCGATACCGTGACCTATTAATGTGTCTTCGTTAAGCATATCCTTAAGGTGAGCGTGACCTGGGGTGCGAAGAAACCAGTCATGATGATGATCGGGTTACTAAGCCTAGTTCACAAGTGTTGTTCAAATGATTACCTGAAGGTTCCCCACACTTGCTTACTAGCCAGCGGCGAATGTCGGCTTTCGATAAACCATGCTTTAATGCACCAACAATCACGTCTCGGTAAATTACTGCAAGATTAAAAATCTCACCTTCATTGCGGCCTGCGATCTCCTCAAAGTCTGCCTGAGCCTGCTCCAGAGCAGCCGCATCCTCTTCTTGAGCCGCATCTTCCTCATCAACTTGAGGAACTGCATCTTCTGGAACCGTATCTTCCTCATCGGTTTGACGCACCAAGTCGTCAACATGTTGCTCTTCCAGGCTCCTTTGCTTTACGCGTTCAATCTCCTCTTCTTCTCGCTTTCTTCTTCTTTCAGCAGCCTCCGCAGCTGGTCTCCTAGACTCAGCAAGGATGTCCTCATCTATGGTTTCGTTGGAAACACCAGAGTGAGAACCCCTCTTCTTCCTCTTGGCCAAAAGGCCGCTGATGGTCTCATCATCATCATCTGCAAAGGAACAAATTGTTCAGTCAAGATTGTGAAAGTTAAGATAATGAGAAGAGAAGTACGATTGAGATACCTCCCGAATCTTCCTCTTGTATTTCGTTTCTCTCTCCTTCTCCGACATCTTCGACTCTTTCTTCTTCATCATCTCTTTCTCTCGCCTCCCTTCTCTCCTCCTCTTCCTCCTGACCAAACGAAACAAAGGTCTCCACTGCGAGCTCTTTCCGCGCCTTTCTTGGCATGCGACATTTACCTTTGTCCCTGGAATTAAGGGACCTCGCAGGAGGGGAAGTTGGAGCGCTCCTAGGGGAAGAGATTGTGATCCCCTTCTGTCTTGGTCTCTTTGCCCTTGGAGCAGCAGTTGCTGGAGGAGATGGATCGCTCCTGGGTGACAAGGCTGGAGTATTGTCTATCAGCGAGTCAGCAAAAACATCCATAACCTCGCGGATTCGGGCCTCAACTGCGGGAGCCATTCTCATTGCTAGCCGAACTGGTTCACCCTGCCTTCTCGCAGCAACAATGGTGTTGATCAGCGACTTGGAGCGCTCACCATATGTGAACCTCCTCACATAGCACTATAACAGAAAAATGGAGCATAAGTTTGGACACATCATAGTAAAGAAACTTAATGCTTGCAAAGGAGATTGTTTACCTTGGCGAAATCTTCGCTGTATTTGATGACGTGCGAATCACCTTTCTTAACTGCGGCCATCTTTTCTTCAAGGATGGTACTGGGGCACAAGTGATTCTCATGATTCAGCAATGAGTAGCAGCCATATTGAGAGTCACCCAAGCTGCAGTTAGGACGGAAAGGGAAGGAATTCCTTTTGATCACAGGAGCTCTGCTTGACCGAGGGACCGACTGTGTCTCAAACCTTGCCTGCTGGGTATTCCAATAGGCAACCCATTTCTTGGAGTAGCCACCTGCGCGGTTACCTGGGGGTTGCTCGAAGGGAAGGTTGCTCCTTAAAATTGTTTTGCACTCGCCAGACAGTAGTCGTTTGTAGCAGCCCCTTATGATGGACTGCGGCCAGATCGAGGGTGCCACCGCATCAAAGCCAAACTGGGGAGAAACGCGAGTAGGATCGACATCCATTGTGATCCTCTCGTAACGAGGAGTAAGCTCGCGAACATACACCGCAAGAGCGGGAAGAGAACCTCTTAGACACCGGCAGAAGAATTCGCGACAACGCTCGTGGAAACGCTTCTCGCCCTCGAAAAGAAGATCTTCCGAGAAAGTAACAGCCTTGGAAGGATACAATTTTGGGAACCATCGCACATTCTCAACGCGCGTGGCATAAGGTCTAGCTGTAAACTCGCTGCGATCGTCGCATATCAGGCTCCAGGTACACTTAGGAAAGTGAGTTCCAAACCATCTCGCAGCCCTGCCACTGTTACGCTCTTCCTCCGCACCCGGGACACACCACTTACTGGGCTTAGAAGGAACAGGAGCATAAGTGGGCCACCGCTCGAAGACCCACATAGTCAGGAATGCAATATTGACATAGGTCAGCACATCGAGGCGGCCGCGCGAGTCCTTGGTTGCTACAACCAGTTGGTCCAATCTATGGTACAGGGTGCCCAAGACTAGAGGCCCAAGTGCGACCTTTTGACCAAGGGTCACAGCAAGAGGAAGGACATGGTAGAAAACCCCATCATGGGGATGGCCATCAATTAAATACCTCGAAAACCAGGCGCAGAGGAAAGCACACAAAGTCAGATGATAGCCTTTCCCATTCACATAATTTTTAGCCTTCGGGTTCTGACTCAGGAGTTTCTTGGTGATACTACTACTTGCATAATCGCGGAAGAAGTACTGCACCCACTTGCCCCAAGTGTTCTTCGCAGACGTATCAACCAGTTGCCAGTCGGGAAGAAGCTTCGCAGGTGTCCACCGGGTGAAAATTTTCTTCACCTCTGACAAGCATTCCTCCATCTGCTTGTACAAAGCAAGTTCTGGATCAGTCCTCAAGGGACTCAGAGGATCCACCTCACCCACAGGAGAAAGATCATACAACATGTGTACATATTCAAGAGTGGGAGCAGCCTCGAACTCAGCAAAGTGGAATGTGTGAGTCGCAGGCGAGTAGCGCGAGAGAAGGTTTAGAAGCATGGACTGGTCCAGCTTCACAGCAGCGCCCTTCATAGCACGGAATGCAAAATATATGCCAGTATCGATCAATGAAATGGCATGATGGGTCAATACATGGTCAATCCACTCATCCATAAAGTCCAATTTCTGAACAAACGCTTGAGTGGAAATCGCAGTATACGGAAAAAACCCATTTTCAATCCCCAATCGGACCACATCCTTGGAATCGATCAATTCGAGCATGGCCGCGTTAACAGGAGGGGTCAGTGTTTGCAACTCTTCAGCAGGAACAGGGGTTGGCAGGTTCTTCACCTTAACCCTAGCATGGTAAAAGTCTTTGCCACCCAGATAGGGGGCTTTCCGCCATAAGGTCTGGGGAAGATCAGGTATTTCTTAGACCTCTTTAACGGGTTTGGTTCCTTTTGTCTTTGCCATTCCTGCGGAAAAGCAAGAAAAAAGGGGGGAGAAATACACATACTTTAGTTTGAATTTCAAGAATCAGTTTGAATCTCAGTTCAATTTGAAGCAACGATGCTTTGTCAGAAGAAAGATGAACAGTTCAGTGTCAATTTTGGGGTTTGAAAGTTCAGAATCGTTTACATTGCTGGGAAGTTCAGAAATCCCATATTCAAAATCTTTACAATTTGGGGATTAGATCAATTCTGAGTTTAAGGAACAAGGTCTCCTTCGCAGTTTCCAATGAATGTTATGTTTCAGATAGTCATGGGCTTGCAGATCCAATACAGTTCAAAGCATATATCGATATGTTAAATAAAATTGAACAAGGCCAACCTTGTTTTGGTAAAAGTTGCTTGGATGCGGACAGTTGAAGATGACGATTGACAAGAAAGAATTGATGATTGATTATTTGAATCTGCTCTCGAATGCTTCCGGGTATCATTCACTTTAAGAGAAAGAAGTGATGCTTTGCAACAATGGAGAGCACAGAGTATTTATCCAAAAACAATGAAGGGTTGCGTCCTTTCAGTAGTCGAATCGCAACCGTCACCGTCGAATCGCGCAATCACAGGAAAGGCTGACGTCATGCCTAAAACCCTAAAACACCAGACGGCACGACTCTAGGGATTTTAGGTCATAATGACACGCACGGGGATGAATTTGCGTGTATTTGAATGTGCGTGGCAGCGACGCGTACGTTGGTTCCTGCGCATGGAAGCCTATCCGGCTATGAGTCTTCACGCGCAGAAAGGGGGCTAATGTAGATAGTGCTTTCTGGACAGGCAGATCTTGGCCACGTGGCGACCATCTAGCACACCATACTGTGCTCCACACACACTGGATCACCAGCCGCGCTGATCCACGTGGGAGCTGCGAGACAGGGCCCTCGCATACCACCTCACGGGACTTGTAGGGACTTAGTGGTTTGGAGGCTAGAGTAAGTCCTGTCGCGCGCGAGCGACAACCAAGCCCGCGCGCGACCCCTAGTAACTGCTTTTGAGAGATTTATGGCACGAGCTCCATGAACCCGGTCAACCCGGTCAACCTCGTAACGGTTCCGGTATACGCGGATAACGTGCTGTAACGGTCCCTATATACGCGGACGAACGTGCCGTTGTGGTTAAGCTAATTAAGCCGCCATTGATGGGCGCATTAACCACACTGCAACAGTCACATTCTCCGTTATATATAGGATCGTTAACCCTTCCATACAAGGAAGAACACACCTTAACTACGCGTAAGCTTTGCCAAAATTCTGTCTCTCTCTCATACAGTGCTATTGCCTTACTCTCTCCCTACACACAGCCTTACACTTCCTGTGTATAATCTATCCCCTACTCTTCTATGCAGGATTCTCTCGTACACAACAAGCAATCCAACGGACTCATTTTGAGCCGTTGGATGAGAAGCAAAACATGTAAAATCTGCAGATAGCCACAAAGTTTGGACAGACTTGCAGAAGAGTATTTTTAGAAATACCAAAATAACCCCAATAGTTCTTCTTCTTTATAGACAGCAACCACTCTTCTGGAAAAGACACCAAGACCCCCAGCTGCAACATTTCATCAGGAATTCTTTGTGTCTAACATGTGTGTGGTACTTGCTGGACATGAAAGGCAAAACGCAAAGCATCCAGTAGAGAATTAAGGACTACTGAGTCTTTGTATATTATTCATTATGTTGTTGTGTTCCATTATTTGTTGAAGCTAAGACATGGTGCATACTATTCCATAACATTAGTAGATAATTGACCGCGTCTCCACTATGTGCGCTAAAGGTCACATAAGTCTGAGGCACAAGGGTGCTTCAAACAGGTCTCTACAAAAGGCAGAAAATCGTCTGGACAAAAGGATACGTCCTTGGCCAGAATGAGACTGCGATTATCTATCTTAGCAAAATCTATGTGATGGAGAGAAATAGTAAGGCAGTTGGCTATTTCCACGCCCCAGCAGGATGCTGTGGAGGATAAAAGGGATAGGTTACTGTAAGAAATGGCCTGATATATGATAGAGCATGCAAAGTAGATGTTCCCTATTAGGAGGAGACACTTTGCTAAACGGCTATCAACATACTCAACCATAAGTATACCAAGTCTGTAGCCACTACACCCTACGAGATGTGGACCAAAAGGCAACCTAAATGAGGTTACCTTAAGCCATGGGGATCGGCAGCTTATTTACTAACTAAATTTCAAGTCAGGAAGAGGTTCGTTGAGAAGTAAGTCTTTACGAAACAAAGGTTTCACTGGATGACACCTCATCCCTGAATGATCAACAGGAAATAGTTCCTACAGATCTTCAGGATAGTGGTAGTAACTTGCCTAGTGAACAACCCATCATAGATTATGACTATGTGGAGGAACCCTCATTGCGTAGGAACGCTCTTTGGAGCATATCAGGTCGATGAATTGACATCGAAAGGAAGACCATAAGGGTCACCACGCAAGAGAATGATGAACCTAGGATATTGTCCCAGGATGTTTCATCACCTGACAAGAAATAATTTGAAGTTAGACCCTATATGGAAGAAACGTATCTCCATGGAGTAAAGTATCTTCTCATGCTATTCGGAGCATTCTAGGGGTTGCGTATTCGAAACGCAACAGCCGATTAGTAGTATAACGTAAGTGGATTCACGAGACATGTGATCTTTCATGGGAGATGTCCATAATTAAGGGATATGTTCGTATAGATGATAATCTCCGCGAGCATGGAGGATATCGCTGGAAAATACCCGTCCCTTAGTCGATTATGAGGAATTAGTTACTCAAGGATCCTTCGGACAGTGAGAGTGACTTTCCAAGCAGGATGCTCCATCCATAAGGGATGAAAGCAAAACGACGATCCTCCTATGCAAAGGAATTTCTCGTAGGAGCATACTCTATCGACTATTTGAGATCGAAGGGATGATCCCTTGCATAAACGATAGGATAGAACTCTAGGCCTTATCGTTCCCTAATTATGAATAATGAAAAGTAAGGTTTACAGGATGAATAAGAATCTATAAGGGGCCAACCGAGTTTAAGGCTAGGTTGACTTTCCGACTGGATGGAAGACTATTGGAGATTAATGGATTTCCAAGGTCAATCAGAGACCCAGACGGAAGCGTGGTAAGGCATATGACTTGCGCATAAGCAAATAAGCCTACACTCATTCTAAGAGTAGACATCGACGAGTTTGCGTCGATCCGACGAGATATTCTCCTAATATGGTAGCGAGAATTGCGTTGGTTCAACATGACATTGCGTAGTAAGGATTAAGTTGATTCGCTTGGTAGCATCAATAGTTGTGATGATGGAATTAAGGCTCCATTCTCGATAGACGTGACGACTGAATTTCTCAATGGAGAAATCCTAGAAGTGACTAAGGTCAAATGCACAGAACGTGTGCAGGCTATTTAAGTCCATATGGGATCTTATGAAGTCCTCTGGCAGCAGTATTTCATCAGGGATCGTTTACTATATGTTTACGATAACAAATGAAAACCTATGTGTATCACTCTCACTAGTAGAGAGTTGGTGATCACGTCACTTAATATCGATGACACACTATTGGCTAGTGGAGCTTAAGGATTGTTCGAGTCCCCTAAGGATTAACTGTACTCCTGTAGCTCAGCGCAAGAATTTACGAGTCTAGACGTGTGCCCTAAAAGACACCATATAAGAATGACCAGATAACCAGAGTGCCTGATGTAGTATGAGTCTTATATGCACTATGGTGTATACTCAGACCTAGAAAATGCTATGCAATCAGAAGAATTGGATTTCATGATATTCCAATTTAGGACACAAGATTGTCGTAACCTGGATACTCTATATGATGGATCACGTGCTATGACTATCGAAGATGATGCTTCGACTAGTTGGCCATACATGCTGACTAGGGTGGGGACCTAGATGCACATAGATCCAACTCAGGCTATCGTCCATGCTCGATGATAGACTCGCATGGAACAAATGCAATATAAGTGTTGCATGATCGTATTGGACCGCTCCATTGACCATGGAAGCGAAGCACGATTTCCTGTTCTGCCGTAGGGCAGAAATGTGTTTAACTGAAAAGGTTTCTGATAAGCTTATGAGCTGCCGACAAAACCGATTACCATGAGTAGTGCTAGCATATGGCTATGGCACTGCAGAGAAGTAAAACACATAGTCAAGGGTACCATTTTCACAAAAAGGTGAAATGATTACCTAAAGAGTAATCCTGGAGTGTATCGACTATGTGCAAGAGTGTTGGCTCATCCCATTCCTAAACCACATAAGAATCGTCCTTGTGGATTGATTTAGGGGATTGGGACTCGGTAGTCTATAACTAGCAATATGATTGATGAGAACACGAGACATTGATTGACTGGATTTTAATTGGATTTGTTTTAAGCAGCATATATGTTACATTTCCGGTACTAGCATAGAGCATGTCACGCAGACACTAGGTCGGCTCAATCACACGAGCGACCGCCTTCGCAATATCCTGGTTATGTCTGGGTGTGGCGGAAGATGAGACAGAATCCCGATAAGCGCTGAAAGCCTACGATATGATATGAGATGCCTATCATATGAGGTATATGACCCATGATAAGAGTTAGACGTCTATCAGTAGAGTCAATTATCCTGTCAGACGGACTCAATTGTCGAAGGTGAGACTGGTTATGGCCAATCGAACATGGTTAGTACCCCGAACCATGTATAATTTGCGTATAGAAAGCCAGATGCGAGAGATGATAATTGTTCACAATAGTGTGACATGGCAGTACTCAGGCTGGTGGCCATAAGGGCTACCGGATTTTCATATGCATAGTGGTCCTTACAGGATAAGACATGCGCTCTGATCAGAGTCTAAACACTATGGCGCATATTCCCCTTGAATAACGCGCGCTTATGAGTGACCATGAGGTGATGAGTAGAATTAGTCCCTGGGATTCCTCATCGTGTGAGCCTCGTCGATCATAAAAATATGATTGACACTGTATAACCTTTGTACTTACGTCTGTGTCATGAGGAGACGGGTCGGTGGTGCTACTTTGGCGTGACACCTTACGGCTATGGATGACTCGACCTTCCGGACACTGCTGGGAAAGCAGCTGAGCTGAATCTGAGTGACACATGTATGTAAGGAAAGATTCTCATTGCATCGCTCTTTATTATCTTCATTGGGCCCACCTGCAAGATCTTATGGGATTATGTAGGATATAAAAATATAAAGGAGATGTGGACTCATTGGAGCATGGCCTTCGGGACAAGGCAGGTGCTCATGATCCACGAGATCACAATCGGAGGAATCTGGGGAATATGAGAGTTACGGAGAGCATTATTACTGTTATCTTTTAAGGGTGCCTTCCTGCGCTGGCTATACGAGTTTGGTATGTGGATCTCCCGAGAGGGTGCCTTCCCATGCTAGCTATACGAGTTTGGTGTACGGATCTCCCGAAATGCAGGTACTCTCACCGGTCACACGTCACGGCCACAACAATACTCTTTTGTAGATGATAGATAGTTGGAAATTGATGGAGACTGAATGGATTGTGCAACCCCACTGTGCGAGTGGGAGATGTTAGCAATTGGTGCGCCCATGTGGGGTGCCCAATGCAATAATCATAACCTTATGGGGTTAGTTGCACTTATGCACAAACCTAGAGGGGTTAGTAGCTAAGGCTCAAACCCTAGCCTAGGAGAAGTTTTGCCTATATAAAGAGGTAGCCTCCTACACGTTAGAGTGTGCCTATAATGCTATTCCACACAGTAAAGTTACTTTGTCTAGATTCACTCTAGTTGTAGAGAACCCTAGTCTCTCTCCAACTACATCCAAGGAGGTGGAACGTGGGGTGGATCATAGTGTTCGTCCTCGAGATTCACACTAGATTGGTGGGAGCAAGATCAAGAAGGAGGTGCGTGAAAGCAAGCAACATACGATCATCCGCTGCATCTAGGAGCTAAGGAAGACAAGGTAAACGCATGAATCTTCCGCTATAATTCATGTTGCAGATCTGTATATGATAGATCCTTCCTGTCCTTCACGATTATTTTTTATTAATTTTTTTGACTGTTGACTGTTGACTTTGACTTTATGAATCTTGCCCCAACTCACTTGATTTCCCTGCTCCGCCACATCGAAGCACTATTTCTTTCTTTCATATGCTTTCAATAATTCTACAATACTAGATATAACTTACCTATTTTCACTTTTCAGGGATCAATAGGTCAATACAAGAACATCATATAATCGCAGCATTGTACATGATTTGTAAAACTAAAACTCATGAATCAAACTGACCTATCTGCTTTCTCTCACTTAAGCTTGGTGTCAGGTTCATGAACTTGTAAATTTAGGAACCTCAATTTCAGAACATTTGGGTTGGCAATTTGGGAACTTGTTGTCCACCCTAACTTACGATTAATTTTATGAAAAGCATACAACCCATAGATACGATCAATTCAATGCACTGCTATACACATGGTAGGACCAAAATCGTAAAAAATGAATATGCATAGTGGAGGGTTGGAAGGTGCATAATTGAATGGAATGTCCCTTGCATTATTACTTATGTATAGCTTTAAGGTTAGGTTGATTCTACTAGTGTAACGACTCACTAAAATTCCACCACCAACTCAAATGTGGCTCGTCTAATCGCGTATGTGCATCTACTTATCGTACTCCCAGAAAGAGATCTTATTAGTGAAGTGCACCACAATTTTCGTGAAACTTTGCTATTTGGTTAGGAAAATCAGCTGATTCAATCATGTACGACTACGACACATTGGAGCTAGGCTGAATGAAGTTGGCTCAGTCTTAAAGAGTGATTGATCAAGCTAGGGTGTGACCTAATTAGTGCCCAACTTGTGAATTAGACTTTTAAATGGGTGATGGAATATTAAAGACAGTGTTAATGCTGACCGGCTAGGGTTGTCCCTTCCACGAGAATTGCCCGAATAATATTGTTGCAAATAGTAATTTCCGAAAGAGGGTGATTATTATTGTTGCTAATCCGATAGGGTTGGTCCCATACAAACCCGAAGTGAGAATGAAGTCTTCAATTAATTATATCTGACATATTGTTGTTGCAAATTTTAACTTTATATGGCAAGAGTTCATTTTTTTACTTTTAAGTGAGCCACTAACTTTGTTGACCATTTATACACCTCTTGTGGTGTATAGTGTTCACACGTTCCACAGCTGATTGGAACTATGTTGTAAATATATATATCTACTACGCCAACACTCGCACACGAGCCACTCGAAAACTTTGTCGACCATTTATTTAGCATGCGTTACCAACTTGCCCTTGAAAACGCAGGGTTTGACCAACTTCCTTTATTTCTTCACGGTAGCTAATTGTCCAAGTCTGAGAGTAGCAAACTTCGTAATGGTGCCATTTGGTTGAACTAAAGTCGAGAGGAACGAATTGGTCAAAAAAATTGGTCAAACATCTCATACATCCGAAAGTTCCTAACTGAAAACAGAGATTCTGCATTTGCCAAAGCCGGGGTTCCGAAAGTTTCTAGCAAAAAAAGGCTTAAACCTTTAGAACCCTCGTTTTCTGTTAGGGATATGTTTAGGGTTCTGGTGCTACTTCTACTTAGTCAAAAGCACGTTCAGGTAGTGGAATATGGTTTTTTCATGTTTGGTTAACGTGAAATTTACCTGTTTTAACCCTAAGGGATTGGCCAAGTGGGTGAGATTGGATTTAACTGTCTTTATCAAAAATGATTTTTGAATAAATCCTCCTTGATTTCACATCACTATTTTCTTAAATCGCAGTGATGACCATCTTTACTGAACTGAGTTAAGTCATGTATTTTTGCGAGGAAGAACCCAAAATATCCCCATTTTGTACCTAAAATACCAAAATACTACAGTCTTGGTAGAAAATCCCAAATGCCACCGTCTTAAAACCTCATTTTGGTCTTGAGATTTCTAAGCAGTGCAACCCGTTTCCAACTCGAGGTTTCTGTGTGCGTTAGGCTGAAAAAGCTATTTTTTCTAGTCTAATTTTTTTTTCTAACATTGATTATCCATAAGTTAGTGTTACCACAATTACAAACAAATCATTTAAACAAAAGTTAAAGTCACCGTCATCCCATTCAACTTATGAGTTTCAATTTGCAGGTTTTGCGAGCCTCAAAGTCCCTGTCACCCCCAATTCACTGTTGACCACTGTAAATGGCCGATAACCATTGAAACAGGCGAAGTGTCCTCGTCACCCCATTTCTATATCGAGACCTCAATTTCGTTCGTTCTATAATTTCTTTTAATTAAGATTATGTTTTTTTTTTTTTGGTTTTGTGACTTCGTTAAAAAGTACATTGTTTGCATTTGTAACAAAATGAAAATTTGCTTTGTGGTTTTATTGCCTGTACTAGTGGTGATGTTGGTGGTTGTGATGGAACATGTGATGGTGGTGATAATTTGCAGATGAACAAGAAGGTTGTGCCGTGAAAACTTTCAGTTATTAAAGGTTAAAGTTATCATAGGTGATAGTTATGGGTAAGTTTCTCTAGCACTAAATCTAGCTAGAAAAAATATAAAAATGTTAAACAGTTAACTGATAAAAATGAATGAAACATACCAAAACCTCTGGTATGCATTTTGATTAAATCCTGACTACTGGAAAGCAAAATGAAATCATGGCAAACCATGTGCATGGTTTTTGAAGTTTAGCCTTTTCAAATTTGAAAGATAACTTCTACCATTAGTTTCAAAACATGCTTCTTTTAATTTGTTTTGATTATATTTTGCTGAAATAATTTGTTGTAATTATGTGTCAACATTTAATGTTTTTTTCTAAAAAACATTAATTTATATTTAATTTATATTTAAAAATAGATTAAAAATAATAACTTTCCACAAAACACAGAAGCCTCGAGTTCTAAACGAGGTTGCATTGCATAGAAACCTCAAGATCAAAATGAGGTTTCAAAACGATGGCATTTTGGGATTTCTCACCATAAGGGTGGTAGTTTGGTATTTTAAGTACAACATAGTGGCATTTTGAATTCTTCCTCGTATTTTTGCCATTTTGCTTTCCCGCGTCAGACTAACTGCATATTTTACCAAACATTAAAACTATTAAGTTTTTGCCTTAAATGTTACATACAATTTATTAAACGTATTTTATCCAAAATGTATTGTACCTACTCCATAGTAATTCTTAACCACCAGCTTCGGCACTGTAACAACTGTTATGACCTGGAACGAGCAAGAGAACGATGATAATCAATGAACAAGAACACGCGCGATATATGGTTCACTAGCACAATGCTAGCTACTTCCACGGTTCGAACACCCTTGTTTATTAGAGAGAAACGATACGAATACAACTCACGACCTTCAACCTATGCATATACATGTATATATAGCCTAGTAGGTTGCTTGGTCCCAAAGGAACGTCAAAAACCGATTTTAGAACGCAAAAGGAAACAGCTGAAATCGCCACCCCCCCCCCCATCCAAACCAGGTCGTGCAACCTAGCCCAGAGGTGGTGCGCCCTGAACGAGGTCGTGCGACCTGGCCCAGAGGTCGTGCGACCTGTCCTGACCCGATGAGCTGCTGCTTCTTCTTTGCCTTCGTCTTGATCCTCCGTTTGACCCGTTTCTTTGCATCCCTCTTCGTCGCCTAACTCCTCGTCAAGCTTCTCGAACATATTCAAGGCATAATTCCCAACAACAACATTCACAAACTCTCCGATAAGTTATGAGCAATCTCCAAACTTACGTCGAAATTGTAATATCTTGATGAAGGCACTTCCTCCATAGCAATTACTCCTAAAGTATACAAATCTCAAGCTAATTACTTTTTTAATAAAGAAGTTGAATACCTTGACCATGGGAGACTTGACCTTTTGTATGTCTTTTTTTTCTAGAGAAACTTGACCTTTTGTATGTCGACTACTACCTCTGTTTCGCCACCTTCTTCTCATTTTGACTTTTATCACTATTTATCATGTCACTTTGAACTTATTAGTAAAATGATGAAAGAATTTGATAAACTTCTTATAATGTTGTAGAGTAAAGTTTATTCTACAACACTATGAAAGATTACCAAAAATGACATCCTTTTACTATCCAAATTATCGGGATAAAGTGACATAATTACGGAAGTCAAAGTCAAAGTATGAAGTAATTGGGGAAACGAATGTAGTATATATACTTTTTCTCACAAAAAGAAAAGTATATGTAGTTATTGGTTGTTTATTTCAATGTTAAGTCATCAAACATATATATCATAGTTGTGAAAGGCTGAAAGCTACGTTATGTCATTCTCTAGGGAGTAGTACACGGTTTGGTTTGGTACCGTAAGATTTGATCATGTTTGTCCGACTTAATTTATTTTGTTTGGTTCTTTTCGGTCTCGATTTTACGTGCTTCTATTAAACTTACGGTTTACATAGTACACGTAATATTGCTTGAAATAAAATGTTTAATCTAAAGTAGAATTAAAAAATGTAAAAAATAAACTTATAAAGAGTAAATTAGTGACACGATCAAATCTACCACTATTTATTTGAATTTCTAAGTATCTTTTACGAAAATTCTAAACAATAGTTAAAAAGATATGAACTAAATCATATGAAACAATAAGTATTTTATGTTTTGAGTACATCATTCTTATACATATGAGTTTGAATGGTTCAATTCAGTTTAAGGGGTTCGGTTTGGTATTTTACTTTTCAATGATTTAGTCAGGTTCGATTTATTTTTGCTGGGTTTATTCGGTTTGCGGTTGACCCGATTTCAACTTCGACGCCCTTTCTGCGATAGCATTGAATATGTTAGACTAGGTGAGATACAAGTAAACTGCAAACACCTGTTAGAGAGGAGAAATTTTTGTTTGCTCTAAGAGCAAATACACGTGGTGCTCTAATCAATACAACACATGACACGTCAGGAAGAAAGAGAATGAGTGGCAGACAAAAGAAAGTAGATTCCTACATGTTCCTGACATGTCTTGTGATGTATTGATTAGAGCACCACGTCATATTTGCTCTAGGAGCAAGCAATAATTACTCGTTAGAGAGACAGCAGTTCATCATTTGTGATAAAATCGATAAACATATAGTAGTAGTACTACTATAAATTAATGACATTTATTAAAAAAATGATTAATGAAATAACCAATCAAAGTGAACACCTCATTGCTGCTTGTCGTCGCTTAATACCACCACATGTCATTGTGTCTCTCACTGTCAATGCATAAATACAAGTTACATATGATTAGTATAAGTATAAGCAGGTGAAATTATTGAATTAAAAAAAAAAAAAACGCAGAGGAAGGAATCAGCGGCAATGATAAAGCATAATTAGATAGAGAATGCTGTTTAATAATTACTCTAAATTAAGAATGATAACAACTGATTGCAACTTTAATACAAGCTTTTCGTTTTCTTGAATATTTTTAATACTCCAAGGCTCTGAAATATTAATACTTCATATGTTTTCTCTCAATCTTTATATTTTTTACTTTTTATTTATCATTATTTACTAGGTCATTTTGATTCAGTGATTTGATTAATAAAACGATCCAAGAATTTGATAATATTTGTATCATATTGTAGAATAAACTTTCTACAACACAATGATAAAATTACAAAAAAAATACATGATTTTGCTATTCAAATCACCGAGTGAAAATAATCCGATTACGAGAAGGGGAAAAAAGTCAAATTGTGCAAAATTCAAGAGAACGGAGATAATACAATAGCAGAAGAACATACTAATTATGTCGGTTCTTTACTTAAGAAGTACACTCGCCCTTGTTTAGTTACACATAGCACACCATGTGGTGAGGGTCAACTATATGGTTGTTGATTTATAAGAAACAAATCAAATTAGTAGCAATATCATCATTGATAATGAAATAATTTTCTAAACAACGAATCTAATTCTAGCTCAGAATAGTTTCATTTTTAATTCTCGCTCACACAAGCGTAAACAAAATTATAGATTATGCAAGAACATCTAGTCATAGATATTATTGCAGCTAATCATGCTGACAATCGGTGTAGCCAGATATTCAAACAATCTAGTTATACAAATGAAAGAAAACCGCACAAAAACAAAAATATGTAGATTATTTTACAAGAAAAATGTATAGGGATTTTATTATAATTATAGTGAACATGCCTAGATTGGTACTGACGTAATAGTTTCAATTATTGTGAGCTAAATTAAGTAATTATAAAACAATATTCTGGTTCATAGTCTATCAAGAGCGGAGCTATGTGTGTGTAAGGGGTGACAGTTGCCCCTTGACTTCTCTAAATTTGTACTACCTCCCCTAGTATAAATACATAAATGCCTCGGGTGTGTGCATAAATTTTCACTAATGCCCTCACAAAAAATCTCAAAAACAATACTCCACAGTGCACTAACGGTTACTCGTCATTTTTTGTCACATCTGGTCCTTTCCTCTGTCGAGTCTTTTTTATTATATTATGTTTGAAGTGTTATTTAAGATTGTATGAACAAACTTTTACAATATAATTAATCATTTTGCAATTTCGTGTAACATTATTCCGGTAATAAATAAATTTTTATTTTGATAGTTATGAAATTTATGATTTATTACTAAATTTGGTGATTTGTTGTGGGAGGCTAAAAACATTGTTCTCCAAACTTGATGAAATTGTGAGATATATTATTTAACTATCTGATTTGAAAATTGATAAAAACTGTGAGAGATCGAAGTATTATTTTTCCACCAAAAATGCTGAAAATGTGATTTTGAGGATCAATCGTGGGAGGTCAAATTATTTTTCTCCACCAAAGATAGGATTTGGTGTAAAATTTGACATCAACTGTGAAAGATACTCTCATTTCTCTACTTCTGATTAGCTGGATAAGAATTTGCACTCAGATTTGTTTGGACTCTACTATTTCTCAGACAAAGTGTCCTACTCACCACTATCACTCAAGCTTAGTTTTGGCACAACAAAAAAATTCACAACCAGAGTTTCGAGATGCCCCAAAATCCAACCTCTTTCCTGGTTTGACAAACTAAAAGAATGCTTCAAAATGTGCTAACGAATCTCAAGGAGCTTATCCTAATGCCTAGCCTCATCTTCTGGACTCACCCCCCTCCCAGTGTCCTGGAATTGAATGTGGATTAACTGGATTGCACCCCCTCTTTCTTAACATGAAGGGGGAGTTCGCAGGATTTCTTCTGAGCAATGGTTGTGGGGATTCGACGAGGTCATTGGTGACTCGTTCTTAGTAGAGAACTTTGGGCAATTTTTTAAGGTCTCCAGAAAGATAGGAAGAGAAGATTGCAATTTATTTTGGTAGAGACAGACTCACTCCTATAATCTGATCAACCTCCCAAGTGATGGCTTCCCTTTCTCGGCTTTGTTAAACCCCCAATTATAGACCGGTTGGACCAATTTGATTTGTTAAAGAAATGCATGTAATGTTAGTAGAAATGTTAAGAGTTTCTGCCCATCTTCATTGGACCAATTTGATTTTGATTTTAGCTGATCAATTGGGCCTTGGTAGGGCCTTCTTGTAGTTTTTGGATTAGACCCTCTTTTGTTAAAGAGAAAGGAAAATTAGTCCTAACAAGATGAGTTCTTTGTGGGTTTCCTCTGGTTTGGGTTATTCGTAACAAGGAAAATTAGTTGTAACAACTTCGGCGGGTTGAACCCACCAACCTCAACCCAGTCCAAACTAAAATAGGGTCCAAATACATACTTTTAGTAATTTGGACTGGTTTAGGCAAAAATATAATTAAGGCCGAATTATAATTAAGGTCGGGCTTAGACAAAAATATCAAATGATGAGCTAACTCGAATTGCCCGATTTGCTTAACCACTTCCGGTAAATATTATATATTAATGGAATTATGAAGCATATCTAACATGAATCTGCTACATTTCTTTCGATTATTTGCAATCTTTTTAATTTTTTTTTGTTCTTGAGTTAGTTGATATATTTTTTTCACCAACAATTTATTAATATTCTCTTGTGTTTTTAAGAATGTATAAAGTTTAAAGTACTAGCCCGAATTCAGCCCGAACTTGAGTTGATTTATACAAATTTGGGCTCGGACGAACTGACGATGCTCTTAACTTGGACTAGGCTTGGGCAGGGGTGTCAATTCGACCAGCCCGACTGAGTTACAGTCCTAGACTTCTATAGCACTTCAGTGATAGTGTGACACACCATTTACCCCATCCGCCTTAGTGCCGGCTAGCCCAATGTAATGTTTTACTCAAAAAGTCTATAATTGGAATGGTTGGATCCCCATATCAGTGGCGGAATCAGGATTTCTTGAGGGGGGGGGGGGGGGGGGGGGGGGGGGGGGTGGCGGCATAAGTATTTGTATTCTTCTTTAAATTTAAATTTACATTAAATATCAAGAAATGGATTGCAAGTCTTCTAGATGAGTTGGTAAAGCACTCTATTATGGACTTCGGCCACCAGGGTTCAATGTATTAATTTTCTTATTTTTTTATTTTTGTGGAAAAAAAATTAAAAACGCCCATAGTGGGAATCGAACCCTTTACACTACGACTGTAAGTAAAGCGATTTACCAAATGTGTTGGGAACGCTTTTGTTAATAAGGGGGCACTTTTATAGTTTACATAAACACGGTTTATTTTTTTTACAAGTTAACGGTTATCTGGTGTTTTTGGAAATTTTTTTTTTTTTTTTTTTTGGGGTTTGGGGGGGGGGGGGGGTGCTGCCTCATATATGAACTTTTTCTTTCCTGTTTGATCAAAAGGAAAAAACAAAAATCATGTTCTTTCCTTGTATAACTTCGATCATTGTTTCATGGGCTGTATGGAAGAAGATTACAAGAAGCAAGAAAGATGGTGGTCTAAGATTTAGAATTTTTTTAAGTTTCAACTATTTTATGGTGGGTTAAAAAGGTCGGAGAATTGTGACATACACACAGTTATGATATTTTTTGTGTGTCAAGTTCCCAAAGTTATTCATTTTGTCCTCAATGTTAGCATATGGTACGCCCATGTGGGGTGTCCATTGCAATTATTCATAATTTTATGGAGTTAGTTGCAGCATGCCCAAACCTTATGGGGTTAGTAGCAAAGGCATAAATCCTAGGTGGTTATATTGCAAACAAGGAATAAGTATGTCTGTATAAGAAGATAGCCTCCTACATATTTTATTTACTACTGTGCAGAGATCATGTGCTGATCAAAGACAGTTCTAGGAACCCTAGCCTCCCTCTCTAACATTTGCATCAAGAAGGTGGTATGTGGGGTGGATCATAGTGTTCGTCCTCGAGATTCACACTAGAACGGTGGGAGCAAGAAGCACGTGAAAGCAAGCAACAACAAGATCACAATCCGCTGCGCTAGGAGCTAAGGAGAAGTGGTAACACATAAATCTTCGGCTTTATTATGTGTTTATGTCTATACATGTTTAGATCACACATGTCCTTCATTGGTATTATAGACCTATGCTTGTTTTTCGTGCCTTGCGTACCCGAATCTGCTTAAAAAGTCGAGTTTCTGAAATTTTCTAATCAGTAGACGAATCCTATATGGATAGATAGGTTTTTTCACGAGGATTCCAGAAATATAAATTTTGTAATTTTTGGACAAACGGTGAATAAGTCAAGAATATTTTAAGATTCGGAACTGTCAAAATCTAGACTGTTAATCTGATCTGACGTGATATTTCAAAGTTTTTAAAATCGGACTTTGAACACACAATCGAAATCAGGGTGAAGACACGAGTCCAATGGTATAAGAATCATCGGAAACGGAGGCCGAGAAGGCGGCGCGTGGGCTTCACGCGCCACCAACGCCGCCCCCACGCGCGGCCACGCCCCGCACGCGCCAAAGGGCTGGCGGGTGGCAGCTGACCTTGTGATGACGTGGCAGTCCACGTGTCTGCTGACAATTTTGCCAATTTTTTTTCTACAGACTCAAAATTAAATTTTCTATTTTCCGGATTTTTTTTCATATTTTTTGGAAATATAAAAAAATTTATTAATTTCCAGATTAATTAATCAGTGTTTAGCACTCTTCCCGAGGCAATTATACGTCCTTAAATACACTGTTTTGAGCCCAATTTTTTACTTGAGACTTATGTCATTTTTCTCTACTGTCTACCATAGGTGGTGAGACCCTAGGACATTTGGAGCTATTTTTGATCTCTTAGGGTGATTAGAAATTGCTTATTTAATTTCCAGTAATTATTCTTTAATTCTGGAAATTTCCAGAAAATTTATGTATGTTTATTTTACTATTATGCATGCTGTTTGGGTTTGAATGGATGTGTTTGATGCGCCGATGTGGATTAGATGTTTTTCTATTTGGTTTTGGTTTTGAGATTATAATCAATTAAAATACGGCATGCGTGTCGTGCCTCTATACGTACTCTAGTGTCTTCTCTTCTCATCTAAATCGCCTCCTATAGGTTAATTCTTATTAATAGTAAGATAGTTAGTGAAGATTGAAGAATAGAAGCTTCAAGAGAGGTGGTCAAACCAAAAGACATGGCGAAAGGTACATGGAGCAATTAGACGAACCAAGGAGCTTCAAGAGGAGTACTCGAGATAGGCGAGATCCATGAGGCGGGAAGTTCAAGACTTGCTCAAGCAATACTCTCAATAGTGGGAGTGCACTTTATGGGCCACATCCATTGCATATTTATTTATATGCTTGTGCTTGTTTTATGTTATAACTGTGTGTGATTTGATATAACTGTATAACCTCACATGCTAAATAACTAAAATGAATGAGCTCACATGAGGACAAGATCAAGATTGATAGGAAATCATAAGCGACAATATTTGATTCCTAGGATATACACTAGGTTTTGGTGGAGTTCTTGTTAGAAACTCTTAAATTTTAATATGTCACATGTTATTTTGGAGCTAAATAAATGCTAATATTAATTTCTTAAGCAATGTCTCAAGATCAATCGTTTCTAAATTGAAACTGTAAAGGCTAAAATGCTGACAACAAACGATATGACGTTTCGTCGTACTATGTAACCAATCGTTGGACATAGGTTGTCAAACCACCTACAAGTATGGTCGAACCTGTGATGATTAGTTGTCACCGCAACACATAGACATTCTCTTTAAGCTAACCAATAGTGGGAGGCAATCAAGATAGATTTCATAGAGCGTGCTATGCCAAGGTGGGGAAATGACCTCATCAGCAAGTTCTAGACCACTTTGAAATTCAAAGATTGTAGGAATGAGCCAAAGAAGAATCTTGGATCCACCTTAGCCATTTGCGTACATTAAAATTGTGAGTAGTGACTCATAAATCCCTTCTTAAACTATGAGTAGAGACTCATGTCACAAAATTGAGCACTCGACTATAGCATCTGATATTAGCACTCGACAATAGCATCTGAGATTCATGTCATTTATGATGAGAGGTTTAATCTATCCAATTGGCAATTTGTTGCTAGCTCTGCCACGTTTCATGAAAGTGCCATGAAAACGTTATATGACACACCTTTAGAGTGTCAAGATGATTGGATAAGACCAAACATCGCTTTGTTCTAGGATCAAAGCAACCAATTGTTTCCTAAGAATACTAGTTGAGCATACTTCTGAAGTCCAAGCAATATATGATTGCTAAAGGATGTGAATGAAGTATGATCGGAAAATTTAGTCCCTAGCCCGGTATTAGGACCCTGAGGAATACGTGGGGCAAGGATAAGGGAATATAGGGCCAATATTGGTATAAGACCAATAGCCCAAGACTGGCAAATGAAAAGGAGAAAAATGGTGTTTTCCTAAGGCTAGAGAAAAGGCCAGACCTGGCACTAACTTCTCGTCTAAGGATCCATAAGATTATCTTTGAGGGAGTAGCCACCAAAAGTTTTTTTTGTCACAGTTTTAATTTGGAATTGGTCATGTTATGTATGGTTATGCACTCTTTAATTCTATCACGAGCGACGCCTCAGAATCTTTGGATCCACCTCTAGAGTAGTGACTTAAGATTCTAATATGTGGCGTGCTAGATTGAGACACACAATGTCAGGAAAGGATGTTCAGGCTAGCTATGGCATGCCTGCTTGGAATGTGCCCAAGATACCCTACCTGTGTGTGATTCTTGCCTTACAGGAAAGGCGAAACGCAAACCATCCAGTAGAGCATTAAGGACTATTGAGTCTTTACATATTATTCATTCTGTTGTTGTGATACATTAAGAGTTAAAGCTAAGACATGGTGCTTACTATTCCATCACATATGTAGATAAATGTACGCGTCTCAAATATGTGTGCTAGATACCACATAAGTCTGAGGCACTGGAGTACTTCACATAGGTATCTACGAAAGGTAGAACCACTGGACAAGGGGACATGTCCCTTACCTAGAATGAGACTGCGAGTGTCTATCTTAGCAAGAGCTATGTGATGAAAAAGAGTAGCAAGGCAGTTGGCTATTCCGCACACTCCGCAGCAGTATGCTGTAGTGGATAAGAGGAATAGGATACTACATGAAGATGGTTCGATGTATGATAGCGCGTTCAAAGTACATGTTCCCTATCTTGAGGAGACGCTTTGTTAAACGGCTGTCGACGTACTCAACCAAATACCCATTAAGTATGTAGCCACTACGCCCCACGAGATGTGGACCAAAAGGAAACCTATATGAGGTCACCGTAGGCCATGGAGGTTGGCAGCTTATGAGCTAACTAAATTTTCAAAGTCAGTAAGAGGTTCCCGGAGAAGTAAGTCTCTACAAAATAGATATTTCACTGGATGAAGCCCATCCCTGATTGATCAGCAGGAAATAGTTCCTACGGATCTTCAGGACAGTGGGAGTGACTAGCGTAGTGAACAACCCACCATAGTGTTTGGTTTTGACGTAGGTAACACAACTGAATAACAAAAATTTAATTCCTACTCAAAGCCCACCAAGGATCACAGGAAGAGACATCATAACATGATAAGGGACATAGAAGATGTGTACCTTTTTGGTTTGGGAGATCACACGAAGAATATTTTCCTCGTCTCTACGGTTGATCCACGTCTAGAGGTGAGATCTAGATTCTTCCTTCTCAAGTGCTATCTTGGACCGGAGGAATAGGGAAGAAGGAATCAAGCAACCAAGGAGGCAAAGGAGGGTTTCGGCCCTCCTCTTGTGGCCGACGGGTTGGGCGGACGGGCTAGGGGCTTTAGCCTCTAGCTTTGTCTTGCTCTCTCTTTTGCTCTCTCTCCCACTCACTTATGTTATGAGCATTAGTTGTGGGAAGGAATCTAGAACATCATTTATATAGTCCAACAACTCCTTGTTAACTACATAAAGGCCCTTCCTAGTTCTACATGAACTTGGATTAGTCCCCTGCTTGCAAATTAGTCTCACTAAGTTTGCAAGGTGTTGCAAAAAGATCATTCTTATTAATTAATCATATTAATTAATAACAAATCTAGTTCTAATCTGTTTGACGTGTGACTCCATAGGTTTCTACTTAGTTGGTAGTAACTTATTACTAACATGGAGCGGTGTCTAGCAACACATCCATGCACCCAACCAATAGAAATGAGTCATTGATCCCGACAAACCTTTGTGCCCAATATCACATATTGCACTATCCCTTTGTCTCCACATCCGGATTGGACACGAGACATAAATAGTCACACTCGTATATCCAATCCATAGTTCCTCGATCATGGGAATATGCTTATGCTAGCAGATAATATCAATATCTCCATATTAATTTATCTGAGTCTTGCCAGACATTCAATAAGCCTCATCCCTCGAGTGGTCGTGGATATTTTCTCCCATTATGTGGGAGGGAAAAATCCTTTCTACATCACTACGATCTCTAAGCTTGCTTCCTATCATGCCCGATAACTACCTTTATAGTTACCCAGTTACGGTGTAACGTTTGATAACATCAAAGCACGAATTTCAGAACTAGAGTATCTAGTGACTTCATGTCTAAGGATTGCAATTATATTAGCACTACGAGAAGCAATTGTGACTTTAACATAATCTAATGTATCCTTCTCGTTGTGGGTCAATCCAGTATGCCATTAATCCTAATGCATACCCATGTGTTAGACTTGATATCTGCATATCAATCTACACACTAGTCTATATTTGATCGTCCTATTAATCAATATAATGGACTAGGGATATTTAAGATAAACAACACATTGTATCTAAGGACATCATTATATTAAATATCACAAAAAATAATAAATGGATATTCTAGCCAATAACATTGCTCATACTAAATATAGACTTCCTCTAGGGCACCTATTCCAACAGTCTCCCACTTCCACTAGAGCCAATATGGTGCATCTCGTATGCCTATAGATCTGGCATGCCCTTCATGCTTTCGTTACGCAAGAGGTTTTGTGAGCGGATCTGAAAAAGATTGTCATCCGTTGGAATCTTGCACATCTTCACATATCCTCGATCGATCATATCACGAATAAGATGGAATCTCCTAAGTACATGCTTTGATTTCTGGTGTGATCTAGTTCCCTGGCTTGTGCGATCGCCCCAGAGTTGTCACAGTACAACTCTATGGGATCCACGATGCTAGGAACCACACCGAGCTCGGTGATAAACTTCTTTATCCGAACTACCTCTTTTGCTGCTTCCGCAATAGCAATGTACTCAGCTTCTGTTGTAGAATCAGCAATTTGTCCTTGCTTGGAACTCTTCTAGCTCGCAGCTCCTCCATTCAGGCAAAACACGTATCCACACTGTGATCTGTAGTCATCTTTATCGGTTTGGAAGCTTGCATCAGTGTAACCAATTACACTTAGCTCTTCCTTACCTCCAAATATCAAGAACGTGTCCTTAGTTCTTCTCAAGTACTTTAGGATGTTCGTAACAGCAATCCAGTGACTCTCACCCGGATTGGACTGATATCTGCTCTCCATACTCAACGCATATGATACGTCTGGTCTAGTACACAACATGGCGTACATGATTGGATCCTATGGCTGAAGCATAGGGTATTCTACTCATGCGGTCCTTCTCAATCTCATTGGAGGGACAGTCATTCTTTGAAAGCGTGGCTCCATGCGACATGGGCACGAATCCCTTCTTGGAATCTTGCATGTTGAACCTTTTCAACACCTTGTCTTTATATGTACTTTGACTTAGGTCGAGCAGCTTTCTAGAAATATCCCTATAGATCTTTACACCAAGTATATAGGCTACATCTCCTAAGTCCTTCATTGCGGAACACTTTCCTAGCCAATCCTTAACAGATTGCAAAGTACGAATATCGTTTCCGATTATTAGTATGTCATCTACATACAAGACCAGAAATACTACAGAGCTCCCACTAACCTTCTTGTAAACACAAGGCTCCTCTTCGTTCTTGATGAAGCCAAATTCTTTGACTGTGTCATCAAAATATCGATTCCAGCTCCTAAAAGCTTTCTTTTTAATCCATAAATGGACCTTTGAAGCTTACAGACTTTATTGGCATTTTCTGGATCCTCAAACCCTCCGGTTGTGTCATGTACACATCCTCGAGAAGGTTCCCATAAAGGAACGCTGTTTTGACATCCATCTGCCAAATCTCGTAGTCGTATTATGCTGCAATAGCAAGTAGGATTCGAATGGATTTAGTCATGGCGACTGGTGAAAAGGTCTCATCATAGTCAATACCATGAATCTGTCTATACCCTTTAGCAACCAATCGCCCCTTTAAAGGCAACTACCTTGCCATCCAAGTCTGTCTTCTTCTTGAAGACCCATTTGCACCCTATGGGCCGAGCCCCTTCGGGTGGTTCCACCAAAGTCCATACTTTGTTGGTGTACATGGAATCCATTTCGGATCTCATGGCTTCTAGCCACTTCTTGGAGTCTGGGCCTTTCATGGCCTCCCCGTAGGTTGCAGGCTCATCATCCATGAGTGGTACGTCATCGGGCTCAGTCACGAGAAGTCCGTACCTCTCTGGCTCATGACGCACTCTTCCTGACCTACGGAGTTCCTGCGTTACCTGAACAGGTTCCTCCACAACAGCTTGCGATTCATGTTCATGTTTCATCATCGGTTCAGTGATTTGTGGTTCTTGAATCTCTTCAAGTTCTAGAGCCCTCCCACTTGCTTCTTTAGATACAAACTCTCCTTCTAGAAACATGCTGGTCCGAGCAACAAAAACTTTGTTCTTGGTGGTATTGTAGAAATAATATCCTTTAGTTTCCTTAGGATATCCCCCAAATTTACACTTATCCACTTTGGGCCCGAGCTTGTCTGTTTGTGAACGCTTTACATAGACATCGCAGCCCAAAATCCTCATAAACGACACTATGGGACGATTCCCAGTACATATGTCATATGGTGTCTTCATGAATAATTTTGATGGAACACGGTTAATGGTTAAAGCTGCCACCATTAGAGCATGTCCCCAAAATTATATCGGAAGATCCGTTTGAGACATCATAGATCGCACCATATCTAATAGTGTGCGATTCCTCCTTTCGGACACGCCATTCCATTGTGGCGTTCTGGGTGGAGTGAGGTGGGATACTAACCCACACTCTCTAAGATAATCATCAAAATCTTGGCTTAAGTATTCTCCTCCACGATCCGATCGTAGAGCCTTAATACTTTTACCAAGCTGTTTCTCTACTTCATTCTTGAATTCCTTGAACAATTCAAAGGATTCAGATTTGGCCTTCTTAAGGTATACAATCCATATATACTAAAATCATCAGTAAACGTAATGAAGTAGGTGTAACCACCTATGGAAGGCGTGAGGAACGGCCCACATACATCGGTTTGTATGAGTGCTAGTAACTCATTAGTCCTCTCACATTTCTTATTGAAAGGGGACTTTGTCATTTTTTCTAATAAACAAGATTCACATGTCTCATATGATTCCAAATCAGATGACTCTCGAAGTCCATCCTTATGGAGCCTATATATGCGTTTCTCATTTATATGGCCTAAACGACAATGCCATAGATATATAGGATTTAAATCGTTAGTTTTAATCTTTTTAGTATTTATGTTATAGATTGTACTATTTAGATCAAGGATATACAATCCATTAGACAACTGCGCACTACAATAGTGCATACTATCAAAATAAATGGAGCAACACTTGTCCTTTATTGAAATAGAAAAACCCTTCTCATCCAAACAAGAAATGGAAATAATTTTTCTGCTCATAGCAGGCACATAAAAGCAATTGTCTAATTCTAAAATAAGTCCAGAAGGCAAAGATAGCTCATAAACGCCTACAGCTAATGCATCAACTCTTGCTCCATTCCCGACGCGCAGATTAATCTCCCCTTTAGCCAATCTTCTACTTCTTTTCAAATCCTGCACATTTTGAAAAATGTGAGAACCACATCCAGTATCCAAAACCCAAGATGAAGAAATAGAATGATTGACGTCTATAATATAAATACCAGGTGGTGGTGGAATCACTATTCCAAGCTTCTTATCCTCCAGATATTTAGGGCAATTCCTCCTCCAGTGGCCAGGCTGGCTGCAGTAGTGACTTTCACCTTTAGCCACGCCTCCACTAGGCTTTAGGGCTTCCTTGGATTTCGCAACTTTCTTGCGTTTTCCTTTGGAAGTAGAGGCAACTCCTTTGCCATTCTTCTTATGCACCATCATTATGGCCTTGCCCTTGCCTTTGTTGACGCTATGTTCAGCTGTCTTTAGCATGTTCAACAAGTCTAGCAGAGTCTTACTGATCTCGTTCATATATAGTTCATGATGAACTGATTATAACTGTCAGGCAACGGTTGCAAGACAAGATCAGTTGCCAAATCTTGTCCAAGCAGGAATCCCAGCCTCTCAAGGTTCTCAATGTACCCGATCATTCGGAGTACATGAGGCCCTACTGGATTCCCTTCAGCGAGACTACTCTTGAACAATGATTTGGACACTTCATAGCGTCCATGCCTTGCCTGTTCCTGAAACAATTGTTTCAAGTGTATGAGCATATCATAGGCCTCCATGTTCTTGTGCTGCTTCTGAAGCTCAGCTGTCATGGTACAAAGCATGTGGCAAGTCACGTCGTTAGAATCATCAATATATTTCTGACGTGCCCTTACTTCCGCTAGAGCAGACTCATCCTGTGGTGGTTCAGGAATCGGAGTGTCCAAGACGTACTGCTTCTTTTCTTGCTTAAGGACAATTCTTAAGTTTCTGTACCAGTCAAGGAAATTTGTTCCAGACAGTTTATCCTTCTCAAGGTCGTAAGGATGAAGTTGATGCGTTGTTGTTTGCCATTTGGAATTTTACAAAACGAGAAATGTGCAATTTTAGTATTTTGAACAATTTAACTATATTCAACAATGGCTAGAGCATTAAATATAGCTCCCACTATTTTTCTCGGATTAATAGCCCTCACCATTAATGCGGAAAATATCATTATATTTTCTAGTAGGTCCAAGATCCATTTTTCACTTCTTCTTGAGCTTGCTTTGGCAAGTCACCCAAGAATAGGTTATTTAGGTTGGAACCATTCCAATTGCATCCCATGCAACTCTTGGTCCGATTAGGTGAATAACTCTTTTATTCTTTATCCTCTGGATAACGCCTAATTGTCATGCCTCAATCCAATTGAGTCTTACCCAGTTGCGTCTAACATCTTGCTTCAACATAAATACATTACTAGCTTGTGTCGTCCGCAACACACCATGGTAAATTAAAAATTGCCTTGCTTTGGCAAGCCCGAATTTTAATAAACCCTGTCCATGAAGGGTGTTTTGGCAAGAGAAGGCAAAACGCAATATTTTAATTGAGGGATTCAATCATTCTTAATTTGTTTGGTTGATCTAATCAACATGATCTACTTAATTGGATTGGGCAACCCACAATAAAAGATCATCCTTGTTTATTATTATCTTGTTAATGTTTTGCTAGTATCGCCATACACACAAAAATAAATAACAAGATATAAATAATAAACATCCACAAAAAAATTGCCCTAAAGTGACAAGCTCATCTCCATGTGCTCCACCATAGCTGCGCGCCTAGGGTAGGGAGTCTTCTTCGTCTTTTGGCTTCTTTGGTTCTCCGGTCTTCTTCTCGAAGCTCTTGGCTATCATCTAAATATTTCAAATTCTAGCCTAACATCTAGATAAATAAATAATAAAAGCCTCACATGTCGAGGAGAAAATACGACTCGCTAGCCGTAAAAACCTAATTAATTATTACATTAATTTGATCGGCTCGCAGACCGTAAATAAAACCACAAAACAATAAGCATCCACAACCTAGGTCATATCCATCCACCATGAAACAAAGCACATAATACAGTTAAAACCAATTTTTAACGCGCTTGTTTAATTTTAGTTGATTTGGGTAATTAGGGTTACAACGGTCCAAGGGGTCCAACCCATGCATGGGCCGAACCCAAGGAGGACCGCCGCCCGCCACGTGGCCCAGCCCAAGGTCGGCCGCCCTAGTGACTCGCGGCCTTGCTTGGCGCGCAAGGAGCAGGGGCGGATGGCTAGGGTTTCTTCCCTAGTCTCCTTCCCTTCCTTCCTTGTTTCCCAAGCATGGTTGTTTCCTTATGGATATTTCCATAAAATTGTTTCCATAATTGAAAAACTCCTTTTTCAACTATGTGCCCATGAACCCTAATTTTCAAGAACTCAGTAATTCACATCCTATGTGATTAAACTCACCAATAATAACATCTAATGTTATATTAGATCTTTTTTATATTGAATCAAATTCAATTCTGCATCTACTATGCCAATTAATTTCAGTTTTGCGTAATATGAATATAACAGTGTATAAACTGAAATCGTAACACATAAAATCATGTTATGCACTACGACCTGTGGCTCTGATACCACTGTTGGGTTTTGACATAGGTAACGCAACGGAATAACAAAAATTTAATTCCTACTCAAAGCCCACCAAGGATCACATGAAGAGACATCATAACATGATAAGGGACATAGAAGATGTGTACCTTTTTAGTTTGGGAGATCACACGAAGAATATTATTCTCGTCTCTATGGTTGATCCACGTTTAGAGGTGAGATCTATATTCTTCCTTCTCAAGCGCTAGCTTGGACCGGAGGAAGAGAGAAGAAGGAATCAAGCAACCAAGGAGGCAAAGGAGGGTTTCGGCCCTCCTTTTATGGTCGACGGGTTGGGCGGACGGGCTAGGGGCTTCGGCCTCTAGCTTTGTCTTGCACTCTCTTTTGCTCTCTCTCCCACTCACTTATGTTATGAGAATTAGTTGTGGGAAGGAATCTAGAGCATCATTTATATAGTTCAACAACTCATTGTTAACTACATAAAGGCCCTTCCTAGTTCTACATGAACTTGGATTAGTCTCCTCCTTGCAAATTAGTCCCACTAAGTTTGCAAGGTGTTGCAAAGTGATCCTTCTTATTAATTAATCATATTAATTAATCCCAAATATAGTTCTCTATTTGACGTGTGACCCCATAGGTTTCTACTTAGTTGGTAGTAACTTATTACTAACATGGAGCGGTGTCTAGCAACACATCCATGCACCAAACTAATAGAAATAAGTCAGTGATCCCGACAAACCTTTGTGCCCAATATCACATATTGGAATATCCCTTTGTCTCCATATCCGGATTGGTCACGAGACATAAATAGTCACACTCGCATATCCAATCCATAGTTCCTCGATCCTGGGAATATGCTTATGCTAGCAGATAATATCTATATCTCCATATTGATTTATCTGAGTCTGGTCAGACATTCAATAAGCCTCATCCCTCGAGTGGCCGTGGATATTTTCTCCCATTATGTGGGAGGGACAAATCATTTCTACATCACTACAATCTCTAAGCTTGCTTCCTATCATGCCCGATAACTACCTTTATAGTTACCAGTTACGGTGTAACGTTTGATAACATCAAAGCACGATATTTCAAAACTAGAGTATCTAGTGACTTCAAGTCTATGGATTGCAATTGTATTAGTACTACGAGAAGCAATTGTGACTTTAACATGATCTAATGTATCCTTCTCGTTGTGGGTCAATCCAGTATGCCATTACTCTTAATGCATACCCATGTGTTAGACTTGATATCTCTATATCAATCTACACACATACTAGTATATATTTGATCGTCTTGTTAATCAATATAATGGACTAGGGATATTTAAGATTAACAACAATTGTATCTAAGGACTTCATTATATTAAATTTCACAATAAATAATAATGAATATTCTAGCCAATAACATTGTTCATACTAAATATTAGATTGCCTCTAGGGCACCTATTCCAACACATAGAATATGAGTATGTGGAGGAACCCTCTTAGCGTAGGAACGCTGTTTGGAGCGTACCCCGTCAATGATTTGACATCGAAGGGGAACATGCTGGTCACCACGCAAGACGATGATGAACCTAGGTTATCGCCCCAGGATCCTTCATCACCTGACAAGAAGGAATTGAAAGTTAGACCCTGGATGGAAGAAACGTATCTTCATGGAGTAATGTATCTTCTCATACTATTCTGAGTACTCTCGGGTTGCGTATTCATAACACAACAGTCGATTAGTAGTGTAACGTAAATGGTTTCACAAGATATTTGATTTATCATAAGGAGATGTCCATAATTAAGGGAAATGATCGTAGAGATGATGATCACCACGAGCATGGAAGAACCCCTGAAAGACACCCGTTCCTTGGACGATAATGAGGAAATAGTTCCTCAAGAATCCTTTGGACAGTAGGAGTAACTTTCCAAGCAAGGTGCCATCCTTAGGGATGAGGACAAATGATCAGCCTCATATGCAAAGAAATTGCTCATTGGAGCATACCCCCATCGACTACATGAGATCGAAGTGATGGTCTTAAGGATCACCTTGCGTAAGTGATAGGATAGAATACTATGCCTTATCGTCCCGTAATTATGAAGAATGAAAAAGTAAGATTTACAGGAAGAGTTAAGAGTCTATAAGGGGGAAACCAATTCTGAGACTAGGTTGACTTTCCGACTGGATGCTAGACTACCGGAAATCAATGGGTTTCCAAGTTCAATCAGAAACTCAGACGGAAGTGTGGTAAGGCATATGACTTGCATGTATCAGCAATAGTTGTGATGATGGACTTAGAGCTCCATTCTCGATAAACCTGACAATTGAATTTCTCGATGGAGAAATCAGAGAGGTAACCAGTATAACTCGGCCACATGATTTCGAGACATAAGGTCAAATGCACACATGGGTGTAAACTAATTAAGTCCAAATGTGGTCTTAGCTAGTCCTCTAGACAGTAGTATTTCATTGTGGGATCGTTTAATACATGTTTACGATATCGGATGGAAACTGCTGCATATCACTCTTACTAGTAGAGAGTTGATAATCACGTCACGTGATATCGATGACACACTATTTGCCTGTGGAGCTGGAGGACTATTCGTTTCCACTAAGGAGTAGTTATCCTCTCGATTTTGACGAAGGATATTGGTAGGGCGAGAAGGCTTCTCGTTCGTTCATAAAAACTTCTTACATTGACGAAAAAGGCGCAAACCAAGAAGATGCTTGAACGATTCCATATACTGGACCCAAAGCCATAGGATACTACTGTAGCTCGTTGCAAGATTTTACGAGCCTGAACATATTCCCTAAAAAGACACCATACAAGATTGACCAGATGACCAGAGTGCCCGATACAGTGGGAGTCTTCTATACATTATGGTGTGTACTACGACCCCACAAACCTCATGTAATCGGAGGAATGTATTTCAGGAAATCCAACTTAGGACACAAGATTGCAGTCACAAGGATACTCAAATTACTCTATACGATGGATCACGTGCTACAACTATCGGAGATAGATGCTTCTACTAGTTTGCTATACATCTAACTAGGGTGAGGACCTAGAAGCACGAGAATACACTTCAGGATATCGTCCATGCTTGATACTCATCGCATGGAACAGCAGCATAAGTGTTGCACGATCGTATTAGACCGCTCCATCGACCATGGAAGCGAAGCACGATTGCCTGTTCTGCCACCGGATAGAAATGTGTTTAGAAAAGAACGTTTTCGGTAAGCTTATGAGCTGTCCATAAACCTATTACCATGAGTTACCCTAGCATATGGCTATGCACTATGGTAAAATCAAACACATAGAAAAGGGTACCATTTCACAAAAGGTGAAATGACTACCTGTAGAGTAATCTTGTAGTAGATCGACTACGGGCCAAAGTGTAGGCACCTCCCATTCCTAAACCACTTAAGAATTGTCTTTGTGGATTGCTTTAGAAAATTTGGGCTCGGTAGTCGATCACTGGAAATATGATTGATGAGGATATGATACATTGATAATTGGATTTTAATTGGATTTGTTTGATTATGCTACATGTTGTTTCGATACGTGTATGATACGTCTACATATCATGTACTAGCAAAGAACATGTCGCGCAGACACTAGGTTGACTCCCTCACACGAGCAACCGCCTCAGCAATATCCTGGATAAGTCTAGGTGAGAAGTAGATGAGACAGATTCCCGATAAGTGCTAGAAGCCTGTGATATGATACGAGACACCTATCATATGTGGAGTATGGCCCATGATATGAGCTAGAGACTTATCACTAGTGCAAGACGCCTGTCAGACGGATACATTTGTTGAAACAACCCTGAAACCTACGATTCCTTGCTTGTGCAACCAAACGGAAATCCAAGTGCATTTATTGAAATAAAACCGGAGAAATCCTCCAACAATAGTCTTGAAAGAAATAAACATATGACATTGTCTAAGTTCTCTAAATAAATACTTCCTAGATAAATGAAAATGCATCCTAGCATCCTGATCCTAGCTCCAGCTTACGTGCGCGCGTTTCCCCCACTTTATTCATAACCTGCGGGTTTTCAAATAGCAACAGCCGACCGCAGAAAACGTTTATCAGTAAAAACTGAGTAAGCATACATCACAACATGTAAAACGGAGTAGGCTAACAGTAAAAGTGATAACTCCTTAATAAGAGTTATCTTATATACACTTTATATTGTTATTTGTGTGCGTTTCGGTGCAAAGTGCCGAGATTTGAGCCAAAATAAGAAGAAAATGCACATTTGGATGTTTTTGAGCTTTAAAGTACAATCCGGGCGTTTCTTAATGGTTTTGAGTATGATTTTGAAAATTTATCACATTTGATCTTCGCGGTAGTGTTCGTGTTGTTGTTTGACAGGAATTACGCATGCGGGAATCAAGTGGAGAGAAGAAACGTGCTTCGGAATAGAAGAAAAAGGCGAATTTGGCGCATTTTGGATGTTTTCGCCAAATTTGGGCAATAATTGAGAAAAACGAGAAAATGGTCCGGAAACGAAGATTTCTATACATGGGCATATTCTACGTCGCAAAAGGAATCCAAAGGTGCAAAAATCTCATTCATCGGAGTTGGGGATCAAAATCAGAGTTCTTATTTGCTTTTCAAAAAGCTTAGTTGCCTTTCCAGGATGTTTTAGAGCAAATTAAGGATGTTTTGAGGATTTTTTGCATTCTACAATGAAGATGGAGGTGAGACCGGTGGCAATTGAAAGTAGACTCAAAGAGCTTTCTAACGGCGGGTCACGGAGCTAAAACGGAAGTCGGACGAGAAAGTTATGGCACAGAGAAAGTCGGAGAAGAAAAGATGAAGATTTTGGCTAAGGAAACAAGTCACACGACTTGTTGAAACAAGTCCCAGGACTTGTTGGACAAAAGCAGATTGCTAGAAGTCTGCCAACAAGTCACAGGACTTGTTGACAGTAAGTCACAGGACTTGTTAGATGCAGCAGAATTTTCTAAGTGTTGGGAACAAGTCACAAGACTTGTTGAAACAAGTCACAGGACTTGTTCGTAGGCAGCAGATTTTTGGAAACAATTTAGGTTTATTTTGTAATTACTTGTAACTTGTTCTAAACTCTTTGAGAACGTATTAGAGAGAGTTAGGACTGGTTTTATCGATATTCGAAGGTTAGGGAACGTGCTTGGAGCTAGGAGAGCTTGCTTGGAGCTTTTGGATCATTCGTTTGGCTTCTCAAACTCTATTTCTTCGCTAGTTTTGCTATTTTGATCATGAAACTTTGTATTGTGATCATGTTTTGGAGTAGCTAAACACTTTTCTCAGGGTATCTCGTAGGGAGCTAGGGTTTGATCATGATATTTGTGATTTATGGATTTGATTTCATGCTTGTGGCTTAATTGATGAACTTTTTATCTAGCTATGTGTATTTTATGTGTTTAATTCATCTTTGCTATCAATAGACGTATTGTTAGGATGGAGCTAGGTTATGAATGTTAGAGACATCAATATTCATTGCTCGGAAAATTGAAATACACACTAGCCGTATCTAGGGTTGAGAAATCTTGCTAGTTAGCTAGAACAAAGAGTAGACGAATTCTCGTAATGCGTGTTTAAACTCAATTAGGCTAGAGAAATCAGTTTTTAATAGTTTAATCATAGGAGTTGGTTGAGACATCTTCAACGTAAGTGTGCTCGTTTAGCTAGATAAATGTTAATCGTGTTAACAAAACATAAATCCAATATCGTGTGAAATACCTAGTGACCCGTAGAGATATCCTGACTTTTCCAAACTTTGAGAAATTTTATAATCGTTCATCTTTATTAATCGTGAAGCAATTCAATTGATTAATTGAGACATTTGTTTTTAATTTTAGTAGGATCAATAGAACAAAACAACTGCGCTTTGCCCACACAAAGAACAAATTTAATAGCTAATTTACACGAAGTCTCTTGGGTTCGACAACCCGGATTTCCGGAATATTATCACTACACCGACAACTGTGCACTTGCAGTTGGAGCGTGTCAAAAAGAATAACCACATTTTAATCGATGCTTTGGTTGAGGCGTAGCCTACGAGCCCCAACAGGTACGATGTAAACAGAGAGGTCACGATGCAATAAATCCAATAATGGGGTACATTCTTGGGTATACCAATTTCTCCCCGGACGTTAGTAGATAGCCCTTCGCTATCCCGCCCTAACCATTCTAATGAGACCTTAAGTGTCGACACCCCTATACAGTCATGACCTAAACATGCATAGGTAGTACTCATAGATTCCACGGTAAATAAAAAGGGTATGTACCCTAGGGAAATCACTCAATTGTGTTCCCGGCAGTAGCCTTCACGCACATCCTCTGTACATCATTCCCAATCCCATTATCATTCATTAATCCTTCCACATGCTTCACACGAGTACTATAAGTTTGAAATCCACATGCTTCTCAAAATAGTTTCGCAGTATTGAAGTAACTCACACAAAGCATCACACACATTTTGATAGTTGAAAGTGTTGTGCACATATACTTACTTGGATTGGAAGAGAGATCGTCACACGAAAGAAAACAATCTCCTAGTACTCGTAGTATGGATCCTCCACAAATTCACCGCCTATGAATTCGGTGTCTACATTAGCAAATATTTCCTAATTAACATTCAGTCCTCACGACAAATCCTATATGTAATGCATATAATTCCCCCTTATTAAACTCTCTAAAATTTGCTAAAGTAAACAACTACCCCTTTTTTTTAAAAAAAATATTGTTTATAACAACTAACGTTTAAAAGCATACTATACCATAATTATATAACCTTATAAGGTAATATAAAATTTATTTATAGAATAGGGAAACTAATTAACTTTAATATAAAAATAATAAAATAAATAAATAAAGAATGTGATTTGGGAATTATTTTTATATAAATTAGAAAACTAGATAATCTATTAAGAATTAATTAAACAAACTTTTTTTTAAAAAAAACTACATAATAGTAAATAGTTATATAAAACAAGCTTTTTTTAAAAAAAACATACCAAAATTATTTATTGAAACCCTTCTAAATTTAAATTATACCACAAAGAATTCATCTTCAAAACATATAACTTCATTAATTCCCAATAATATGTAATGGCAGTTTAAAACACATAAAAACAGACCCTAAAAGTACACCAGCTCCCCTTACAGTTTAATAACAGACAACCCGACCCCCACAAGTTTTGCAACATTCAAAATAACCCCCAAAAGGTTTAACACAGTTTCAATTTGTTTTTCTTCCTCCACAAAGCCACTGTAACAACTACAACTCACACACAATGGCCACGACACAACAAAATTGAACCAACAAAAAGAATTGAGTGGGAGGTTACCGAAAGAGGGACGGAAGGCGACGACGACGAGGGCGGTGGCGTCGCACGGTGGGACGAGCAGCGGCGGAGAGTTCGCCGGAGCTGGGTCGGCGCACGGCGAAACAGAGGGCGAGCTGCGGCGATTGGAGACGACGGCGTCAATTGGAGACACTGCCGCTGCTGGGAGCTCGTCGGAAAGGGGGAAACGCCGGAAAGAATGGCGGAGGCGGCGTCGGAACCGGCCGGACCTGGTTTGGCTTCGTCGGGCTTGGGTTCAGTCGGACCAAGCTGCTGGGTTTCCGGCGAAACAGGGCAGCGAGAGAGAGAGGGTGATTGAGATAGAGAGCGGAGAGATTTTGGGTGTCGATTTCTGGGTTTTCACAGGGGGGGGGTTTAAATAGGCTGTGAGAGGAGAGTTTCCGAAAGGCAGTTGGAGTTCGCCGCCGGTGATTTCGGCTTCGAATTGGGGCAAAGTTTTGGGGCGTGATTCAAATCCGAAGGATAGGCGAACTCTTCTCCTGAATTTGGATGGAATTCGGCCATGGTGGAGGTGTATGGAGGCGGTGTCGGAGAAGTAGAGTGGAAGGCGGAGATGGAGACATCGTCTCCTGGTTCGTGAAGGAAGAAGGTAGGGGATGATGTGAGAAAATCCGGTGTGGCACAGACACAAAATACCATGGTGGTTCGGTACGCGAAAGTTGATTAAAACTTGACGTTTTGGACACGTTAAAAATGTAGTACGACCCACAATTTTTAATAACTAAAATTTATATAACTTTTATAACTTTTACTAAAACAATATATAAAATAAAAAGTTCACTATATTTTTCTTAACTTATAATTATATATATATAAATCTATATAACACCTAAAAATTAAGAAAATTACTTTTTATAAATCTTATCAACAACACAAAATATTCAATAATTTCCTAAAAATACCCCAAAATTACGGGGTATTACATTACATCTCCCTTAAAACAAAGCTTCGTCCCTGAAGCTTAAACTAACTCCCCGATGCAATGTATGAAATTCTAATGTGAAAGTAATAGCAAGACATGTAATACGAAACAGGACGGTTATTGAAATGTACGGCTGTTAAATCGCATCTCCCTTAAAACGAGTGACGTTCCCGTCACTCGACGCGTACCTGGTCGAAAAGGTATGGGTAACGCTTTTGCATGTCTGCCTCGGCTTCCCACGTCGCTTCTTCAGTGAGATGGTTCGACCAAAGAACCTTAACCAACGCAGTTGACTTGGTACGGGTTTCCCTAGTCTTTCGATCTAAGATTTTGATTGGTTTCTCTTCATAAGTGAGGGATGGATCAAGTTCAACTGGTTCAGGGTCAAGGATATGGTTCGGGTCATGAAAATATGGTTTGAGTTGAGAGACATGGAAAACATTATGGACTCGTCCTAGGTTGTTAGGAAGATTAAGGCGATAGGCTACCTCTCCAATTCGATCCAAAACTTCATAGGGTCCAATGAATTTAGGACTTAGCTTTCCTTTCTGTTTAAACCGCATAACCCCCTTCGTCGGTGAGACCTTTAGGAACACTTTGTTTCCAACCTTAAATTCAAGTGGTCTTCTTTTCGTATCCGCGTAAGACTTCTGTCGATCTTGCGCCGCCTTCATCCTTTGCTGAATCATCCGAATCTGGTTCGTCGACTCCTCTATCATTTGAGGTCCTAGAATGACCGTCTCGCTAATGTCGCTCCAACACAAAGGTGTCCTACACTTCCTTCCATACAACGCCTCATAGGGTGCCATGCCTATGCTAGTATGATAGCTGTTGTTGTAAGAGAGTTCTATAAGTGGTAATTTGTCCACCCATGAACCTCCAAAGTCCAAAATGCAAGCTCTTAGCATGTCTTCCAGTGTCTGAATCGTCCTTTCGGATTGTCCATCCGTTGCTGTGTGAAAAGCTGTGCTAAATCGCAACTCAGTTCCCATAGCTTTCTGCAACTCTTTCCAAAAGTGAGACAAGAAATTCGGGTCCGTATCCAAAAAAATTGAACTCGGTACTCCATGTAACCTTAAAATGTTCTTTATGTAAGCATCCGCTCTTTTCTCCATATCCCAAGTGTCCTTCATGGGAATAAATCTAGCTGTCTTCGTCAGTCGATCGACTACCACCCAAATCTGGTTCTGACCATTTGTCGAAACGGGTAAAGCCGTAACAAAGTCCATTGAGATAGAATCCCATTTCCATACGGGTATTTCTAAAGGTTGCAACATCCCTCCTGGTCTCTTATGCTCGAATTTTACCTTTTGACAAGTCAAACAACGAGATACAAAGTCTGCTACTTCCTTCTTCATACCTTTCCACCAAAAGTTTTTCTTTAGATCTTTGTATAACTTATCTCCTCCTGGGTGTACCGAATAGGGCGTGCTATGAGCTTCCTTCATAATCTTTTCCTTCACTTCCACACATTTCATTGGTACACACCACCGTACTTTGAACTTTATGCTTCCGTCTTCTTCTACTTTGAAGTCAGTTGCTTTGCCTTTTCCGATCTTCTCCTTAATCTTTTGTAGAAAAGCATCCTCCTTTTGAGCATCCTTTATTTCCACAAAGATATCCGGTACTATTGTCAAATTGCACAACAAGTTAGAAGTGGATCCTTGTGTGCAAACCTCAATCTCCAACTTTCGAAACTCCTCGTAAAGTTTAGGTGGTAACACCCACATTGCATTTGCGGTATGATCCGTCTTCCGGCTCAACGCATCCGCCACTACATTGGCTTTTCCTTCATGGTATTGGATCTTAACATCGTAATACTTTACTAACTCTAACCACCTCCTTTGTCTCATATTCAGCTCCTTTTGCGTGAATATGTACTTCAAATTCTTGTGATCCGTGAAAATATTTCAAGTCGTACCGTAAAGGTAGTGCCTCCAAATCTTCAATGCGAACACGATATCCGCTAACTCCAAATCATGAGTGGGGCAGTTCTCTTCGTAAGGCTTCAGTTGTCTGGAAGCATAGGCAATCACTTTTCCATCTTGCATCAGAACGCTAGGCCATGCTTCGAGGCATCACTATATACCTCAAATTCTCCTCCTTTGGTAGGTAAGGTCAAGACAGGTGCTGACGTTAACCTATCCTTCAAAGTTTGGAATGCTTCCTCACACTTGCTGTCCCACACGTACTTGCTCGTCTTCTTCATTAATGTCGTCATAGGTTTGGCTATCTTAGAGAAATCCTTCACAAATCTTCGATAATAACCCGCAAATCCTAAGAAACTTCTTATCTCTGTCACGCTCTTTGGTGTGGGCCAGTCTTTTACTGCCGAAATCTTCCCTGGGTCCACTGACACACCTTCCTTGGATATAGTATGCCCTAGGAAAGGCACTCTATCCAACCAAAATTTGCACTTTGACAACTTTCCAAACAACTTTTCTTACCTTAGGGTTTCCAATACCTCTCTCAAATGTTGCTCATGTTCTTCTTTCCCTTTTGAGTAGATTAGAATGTCGTCGATGAAAACAACAACAAACTTATCCAGGTACTTCTGAAGGACTCGGTTCATCAGCTCCATAAATGCTGCTGGAGCATTGGTGAGACCGAATGGCATGACTGTAAATACATAGTGGCCATATCGACTCCGAAATGCCGTTTTAGGAATATCCTGTTTAGCTATCCTAAGCTGGTGATATCCTGACCTTAAATCGATTTTCGAAAAGGTATCGGCTCCTTGTAGTTGGTCGAACAAGTCATCGATCCTTGGAAGTGGGTATCTATTCTTAACGGTTACACCATTTAACTCACGGTAATCTATGCAAAGTCTTAAACTTCCATCCTTCTTCTTCACGAACAAAACTGGTGCTCCCCAGGGTGATACACTAGGTCTGATGAATCCTTTGTCTAATAACTCCTTAATTTGTTCTTGTAGCTCCTTGAGCTCGGCTGGTGCCATCCTATATGGTGCTTTAGATATTGGTCCAGTCCCTGGTACTAAATCAATGGCAAAGTCTACGGCTCTCTTTGGTGGCATTCCTGGCAGCTCTTCTGGAAAGACGTCCGGAAATTCTCTCACGACTGGAATATCTTCTAACTTTTCTCCTTCTTTCTCCTGATCGTGGATCGTAAAGAGGTATGCCTTATGCCCTTTCTTCACATAGGATAGGATGGATAAGGCTGACACGATTTGGATTTTGGGTCCGCTGGTTATACCCCTATAGGATAGGCGTTCACCTTTCGGGCCACATAATCTAACTTTTTGGTTGGCACATTCTATGGTTGCTTTGTATTTGCTAAGCCAGTCCATACTTAAGATGACGTCTAGATTTCCTAGATCGAAGAGGATCAGGTCAGAAGGTAGCTTGGCTCCTAAGATTTCTAGGTTGATTCCAGGATACATGGTCTTACAAGGTGTGATTTCTCCATTAGGGGTAGAGATGGTAATAGATATTGGGGTAGGAGTTGGCAAGTTTAACTTCTTAGCAAAAGTAGATGATATGAAAGAAAATGTGGCTCCAGAATCAAATAAAACTAAAGCAGGGGTGGAATGGATTAGGAATGTACCAGTCACTACATTGGCTTGCTCCGCTTGAGTCTGATTCATAACATTGATAGTTCCAGTTGCGCTACGGGTCGTGGCAGTTGGTGTTGTAGGAGCTGCTGTTGTTGCGGTCACGGATCCAGCAACACTTCCTTGTGGCCGGTTGTTATTGTTGTTTCCTCCTTGCCCATAATTTCCTTGGTTGTTCCTTCCTCCATTGTTGTAACCATTGTTGTTCCTCCAGTTGTTGCCTCCATTGTTGTATCCATTGTTGTTCCTCCAGTTGTTGCCTCCATTGTTGTAGCCATTGTTGTTCCTCCAGCTGTTGTTGCCTCCATTGTTGTAGCCTCCTTGGTTATATCCACCGTAATTGTTGTTTCCACGGTTGAATCCTCCATTTCCTCCCTGATTTCCACCGCTGTTACTTATTGCGGTTCTTACTCGGCATTCATACCTTCGATGGCCTAACTTTTCACAGTTGAGGCAAGTCACCTTCATGCCTTGGCAGTTCACCCCTGGGTGATTTCCACCGCATCTCTTGCAGTGGTAAGTCCTTACCTGGCCCTGTCCACCTTGACCTTGGTTCCCCAACTGGTTGGTGGGGGCTGGGTTGGGACGAAACCTTTTATCTCCACTATCGTTTCCTGTACCGCGATTCTGGGATCCAGATGCTGCTAGTGCCTCGGTCTTTCTCTTCTTAGTTTCCTCACTGTTCTCGTCAATCAAATTTTGCGCTTCTTGAGCTGCCCTAAAGCATCCATGAGTGTGTCGAATCGGATTGCAATCAAGGCCATTCGAAGTTGGAAGTTTAAACCTTCTATAAACTGTAGGGTTTTGGTTCATGGATGCGCAACGGAAACAATAATAAACCATGCAAAACCCTCCAAGGATCACAAGTCAAGAGACATAACGATGGTAAGGGAAGAAATCAATAACACACCTTAGGGTTTGTCCTTTGATGACTTCAAACGTGAATTGTGTCACGTCTCTACGGTTGATCCACGCCTAGAGGTGAGATCTAGATCCTTTATATCCTTGTGCTAGCTAGGAAGAATGGAGGAGGAAGAAGGAACCAAGCAACAATGTAGCACCAAGAGGTGGGGTGGCACCCTTTAGGCCGACGGGTAGGGGGCGGCAATCCCAAGGGGGTTCGGCCCCTTTTGGGACTTGCTCTCTCTCTCTCCTTTTATCTCTCACTCACTTATGTTATGAGCATTAGTGTGGGAAGGAAGGAAGGAGCATCCTTTATATAGTCCAACAACTCCTTGTTAACTACCTAAAGGCCTTATTCTAGTCCTACTAGAATTCGGATTAGTCCCCTAGTCCTAATCATGTCCATACATGGATTAGCTATTTGCCCATAAATCCTAATCATTTCTCTACATGAATTAGGCCACCTTGGCAAATCCTAATCATGTCTCTACATGAATTAGGCCAACTTGCATATTAGTCCTACTAAGTTAGCAAGTTGTTGCGATTTGATCCTTCTAATTAATTAATCATATTAATTAATTATTTCCCATGTCTAGTTCACCCCTATATGGCGTTTGACCCCATAGGCTCTATTTAGTTGGTAGTAACTATTTACTAATATGGAGCGGCCTCTAGCAAGACATCCATTCTAGCCAACAAATAGAATAGTCATCATGACAAACCTTGTGCAAGTAATTGTCTCATCCCTTTGTCCCAATACCCGGATTGGACACGAGACATACAACTCACACTCGTATATCCAATCCATAGTTTCTCGATCCTGGGAATAGCTTTATTCGTGCAAATAACATCAATATCCCATATTGATTTATTTGAGTCTGGCCAGACATTTTATAAGCACTATCCCTCGAGTGGCCTAGGATATTTTCTCCCGTTATGTGGGAGGGACAAATTCTATCTACGTCTACTACGATCTCTAAGCTTGCTTCTTATTGTATCCAGTACACGCCTTTATAGCTACCCAGTTACGGTGTAGAGTTTGACGCTACCAAAATAACAATAATCCACAACTAGAATATCTAGTGACTTCAAGTCTAAGGATGACAATATCGTTGCACCGCGAGAAGCGCTTTTGACTTAACATAACGTGTGTGTAGCCTTCTCGTAGATGGGTCAATCCAGTATGCCATTACTCCTAATGCATACCCATGTGTTGGATCATGATATCTCCATATCAATCCAACCCCATACTAGTCTATAGATGATTTTCCTATTAATCATTATAATCGACTAGGGATATTTAAGAATATAACACTTATATTCTAAGGACTTCATTCATGTTATCATATCTCTATATCGATGACATAATGAATCGTAGATCCATAAATTTCACAATTAATTGATTGCCTCTAGGGCACAATTCCAACATAAACCTCTTGATCTTCTTTGCCTCGGTCCGCACCAGTTCCCTTCCAAACCTCATCAGCTCCATGTATTTCTGATGATAATCATAAGGGCTATCACTTCCTTTTTTCAAGTTCATGAATTCTTTGAACTTCCTATCCTTGACATGGTCAGGATAGAAACGTTCTCGTAGTGCCGCTTTCAGCTGTTCCCATCCAAATCCCTGATGGGCAAGAAGTTCTTCTCCCTTGGCTGACCACCAGTCGTCAGCCTCTTTCTTGAAGAAGAAGATAACTACTCCAACACGCTGATCCTCAGGGCATCGCGTAGATACTATGACTTTACTGAAGTCCCTGATCCAGTTTTCCAAAGTAGTGGGGTCATCCGTCCCATAAAATAAGTCCGGGCGGAGTTCAGCTACCTTGCTCATCACATTTCCCCCATTGTGAACATTCTGTAGGATTTGGGTGAGAGCTAGAGTTGTCTGTCGCATCTCTTGGAATTCAACTGGGTCCACAGGTGGAACTTGTCCGCCATGCTGACCTTGTTGACCTTGTTGACCTCCTTGATTCATTGTTCCTACTTGTCTTGAACGACCTGGTATAATATTGCATTGTACCTTATAAATGAGACTTAATTTTAATACAATCCTAACGTATGGCATTCATGCACACAAAACATAGGACTTACATAATTATGCCACGCCATATGGAGAGTCTCCAGGTCTAAAGGTTGGTGGAGCGGGTGCGGGTAGGGAGGCCATATGAGAAGAGCCTAGAGAAGTCTCAAAAAGTGTTCTCTACCACGTATACACTCATAATCTCAACGGAGCTAATCTTAAAAAATATAAGATAATCAAATTACATCTATCACATATGCTGAGCAATGATCACAGTAAAATCCATAGCACACACAATCCTCAAATCCAGGAATCAGGGAAACTCAAAAGGGTAGCGAAATTACATCTAAACTATCCCATAAGCCCAGCTTGTTTAAATTTTATTGCAAATTTTAGTTATCCTATATTCATTTTAATTTTTGAAAAGTTATTAATTAGATTTTATATTTAGTGGAAGTCGTAGGGTAGCACAAGAGTCGGAATCGTCGGCTCTGATACCAACTGAAACAACTCTGGAACCTACGATTCCTTGCTAGTGCAACCAAACGGAAATCCAAGTGCATTTATTGAAATAAAACCGGAGAAATCCTCCAACAATAGTCTTGAAAGAAATAAACATATGACATTGTCTAAGTTCTCTAAATAAATACTTCCTAGATAAATGAAAATTCATCCTAGCATCCTGATCCTAGCTCCAGCTTACGTGCGCACGTTTCCCCCACTTTATTCATAACCTGCGGGTTTTCAAATAGCAACAGCCGACCGCAGAAAACGTTTATCAGTAAAAACTGAGTAAGCATACATCAAAACATGTAAAACGGAGTAGGCTAACAGTAAAAGAATAACCACATTTTAATCGATGCTTTGGTTGAGGCGTAGCCTACGAGCCCCAACAGGTACGATGTAAACAGAGAGGTCACGATGCAATAAATCCAATAATGGGGTACATTCTTGGGTATACCAATTTCTCCCCGGACGTTAGTAGATAGCCCTTCGCTATCCCGCCCTAACCATTCTAATGAGACCTTAAGTGTCGACACCCCTATACACTCATGACCTAAACATGCATATGTAGTACTCATAGATTCCACGATAAATAAAAAGGGTATGTACCCTAGGGAAATCACTCAATTGTGTTCCCGGCAGTAGCCTTCACGCACATCCTCTGTACATCATTCCCAATTCCATTATCATTCATTAATCCTTCCACATGCTTCACACGAGTACTATAAGTTTGAAATCCACATGCTTCTCAAAATAGTTTCGCAGTATTGAAGTAACTCACACAAAGCATCACACACATTTTGATAGTTGAAAGTGTTGTGCACATATACTACTTACTTGGATTGGAAGAGAGATCGTCACACGAAAGCAAACAATCTCCTAGTACTCGTAGTATGGATCCTCCACAAATCCACCGTCTATGAATTCGGTGTCTACATTATCAAATATTTCTTAATTAACATTCAGTCCTCACGACAAATCCTATATGTAATGCATATAATTCCCCCTTATTAAACTCTCTAAAATTTGCTAAAATAAACAACTACCCCTTTTTTTTTAAAAAAAAAAAATTGTTTATAACAACTAACGTTTAAAAGCATACTATACCATAATTATATAACCTTATAAGGTAACAGAAATTTTATTTATAGAATATGGAAACTAATTAACTTTATTATAAAAAGAATAAAATAAATAAAGAAAGAATGTGGTTTGGGAATTATTTTTATATAAATTAGAAAACTAGATAATCTATTAAGAATTAATTACACAAACTTTTTTAAAAAAAACTACATAATAGTAAATAGTTATATAAAACAAGCTTTTTTTTTAAACATACCAAAATTATTTATTGAAACCCTTCTAAGTTTAATTTATACCACAAAGAATTCATCTTCAAAACATATAACTTCATTAATTCCCAATTATAAGTAATGGTAGTTTAAAACACATAAAAACAGACCCTAAAAGTACACTAGCTCCCCCTTACAGTTTAATAACAGACAACCCGACCCTCACAAGTTTTGCAACATTCAAAATAACCCCCCCAAAAGGTTTACCACAGTTTCGATTTGTTTTTCTTCCTCCACAAAGCCACTGTAACAACTACAACTCACACAATGGCCACGACACAACAAAATTGAACCAACAAAAAGAATTGAGTTGGAGGTTACTGTAGGGTTTTGATTCATGGATCGCGCAAACGGAAGCATAATCAAACAAATAACCATGCAAAACCCTCCAAGGATCACAAGTCTAGATGCATAACGATAGTGAAGGTAAGAAATCATAAACACACCTTTGGGTTCTCCTTGATGACTTCAAACGCGAATAGTGTCACGTTCTCTATAGTTGATCCACGCCTAGAGTTGTTCCTAGATCTCCAATCACCTTGGTGCTAGCCCGGATTGAAAGGAGGGTGAAGAAATCACGCAAAACGAGACACCAAAAGGGGTTCGGCACCCTTTGTGGCGTCGGGGACAAGGGGCGGCGGCAATAGGGGGCGGCGTCCCTCTTTGCTTGCTCTCTCTCTCCTTTGTTCTCTCCTACTCTTGTTATGTTCTCTCTAGAGCATAAGTATATAGGGAAGGAAGGAGGAGAGTCCTTTATATAGTCCAACAACTCCTTGTTAACTACCTAAAGGACTTATTCTAGTCCTACTAGAATTCAATTTAGTCCCTTCCTTGCAAATTAGTCCCTACTAAGTTTGCAAGGGTTTGCAAAATGATCCTTCTAATTAATTAATCCAATTAATTAATTCCACAATCTAGTACAACTCTATATAGCGTGTGACCCCATAGGTTCTACCTAGTTGGTAGCAACTCTTTGCTAATATGGAGCGGTTTCTAGCAAAACATCCATTCTAGCCAACTAATAGAATAGTCATCTAGACAACCTTGTACAAGTAATTGTCTCATCCCTTTGCCTCCATATCCGAATTGGACACGAGACATACAAGTCACACTCGTATATCCAATCCCTAGTTCCTCGATCCATGGAATAGCCTTATTCGTGCAAATAACATCAATATCCCATATATTGATTTATTTGAGTCTGGCCAGACATTCTATAAGCACTATCCTCGAGTGGCCTTGGATATTTGCTCCCGTTATGTGGGAGGGGCAAATCCTCTCTACGTCCACTACGATCTCTAAGCTTGCTTCTCATTGTATCCAGTACACGCCTTTATAACTACCCAGTTACGGTGTAGCGTTTAACGCTACCAAGATCACAATGATCCACAACTAGAATATCTAGTGACTTCAAGTCTAAGGATGACAATACCATTGTACCCGAGAAGCACTTGTGACTCAACATAACGTGTATGTAACCTTCTCGGTAATGGGTCAATCCAGTGCAACATTCCGTAATGCACACCTATGTGTTGGATCGTGATATCTCCATATCAATCCAACCCCATACTAGTCTATAGATGATTGTCCCATTTAATCATTATACTTGACTAGGGATATTTAAGATAAACAACACAATTGTAAATCTAAGGACTTCATTATATTAAATATCCAATAAATAATAAATGAATTTCTAGCCAATTACAAATTCATACTAAACTAGATTGCCTCTAGGGCATCTATTCCAACAGTCTCCCACTTGCACTAGAGCCAATCTGGCGCATCTCGTATGCCCATACTCCTAGTGTGCCCTTCATGCTTCCACTGCGTGAGAGGCTTCGTAAGCGGGTCTGATAGATTATCATCTGTAGGAATCTTGCATATCCGAACGTCTCCTCTATCGATAATATCTCGAATCAGATGGAACTTCCTGAGCACGTGCTTGGACTTCTGGTGCGATCTTGGTTCCTTTGATTGCGCGATCGCCCCAGTGTTGTCACAGAACAACTCCACTGGATCCGCAATGCTAGGGACCACACCAAGTTCAGAAACAAACTTTCTGATCCAAACAGCTTCCTTTGCTGCGCCATTTGCAGCAATGTACTCAGCCTCTGTTGTAGAATCAGCTACCGTCTCTTGCTTGGAACTCTTCCAGCTCACCGCTGCTCCATTCAGGCAAAACACATATCCCGACTGTGATCTAAAGTCATCTCTATCGGTTTGGAAGCTTGCATCAGTGTAACCCCTTACACGCAACTCTTCCTCACCGCCAAACATCAAGAAAGCATCCTTAGTTCTTCTCAAGTACTTTAGGATGTTCTTGACAGCAATCCAGTGACTCTCACCCGGATTGGATTGGTATCTGCTTGTCATACTCAAGGCATATGACACATCTGGTCTAGTACATAACATGGCGTACATGATGGATCCTATGGCCGAGGCATAGGGAATCCTACTCATGCGTTCCTTCTCAATCTCATTGGAAGGACAACCACTTTTCGAAAGAGTGATTCCATGTGACATGGGCAAGAATCCCTTCTTGGAATCTTGCATGTTGAACCGTTTCAACACCTTGTCAATATATGTACTTTGACTTAGGCCTAGCAACCTCTTAGATCTATCTCTATAGATCTTTATACCGAGTATATAGGCTGCTTCCCCTAAGTCTTTCATTGAGAAACACTTTCCTAGCCAATCTTTCACAGATTGCAGCATGGGAATGTCGTTTCCAATGAGCAGTATGTCATCCACATACAAGACCAGAAAAGCTACAGAGCTCCCACTAACCTTCTTGTAGACACAAGACTCATCTTCGTTTCTGATGAAGCCAAACTCTTTGACCACTTCATCAAAACGTCGATTCCAACTCCTAGAAGCTTGCTTCAACCCATAAATGGATCGTTGCAGCTTACAGACTTTGTTGGCTTGCTTTGGATCCTCAAAACCCTCCGGCTGTATCATATACACGTCCTCGAGGAGATTCCCATAAAGGAATGCTGTTTTGACATCCATCTGCCAAATCTCATAGTCGTAGTATGCTGCAATCGCAAGTAGGATTCGGATGGATTTGGTCATAGCGACTGGTGAAAAGGTTTCATCATAGTCAATACCATGAATCTGTCTGAATCCTTTAGCCACCAATCGGCCCTTATAGGTAATCACATTACCATCCATGTCGATCTTCTTCTTGAAGACCCACTTGCACCCTATGGGTCGCGCCCCATCAGGTGGTTCCACCAAAGTCCATACTTTGTTGGTATACATGGATTCCATCTCGGATCTCATGGCCTCAAGCCACTTCTGCGAGTCTGGGCCATTCATGGCCTCCTCATAGGTAGTAGGCTCATCATTTATGAGCATCGTGTCACCGGAATCAGTTACGAGAAGTCCATACCTCTCGGGTTCCTGGCGCACTCTACTAGATCTACGAAGCTCTTGTGTTACCCGAACAGGTGGATCCACAACTGCTTGTGATTCCTGTTCATGTTCCATAATCGGTTCAGTAATTTGTGGTTCTTGAACTTCTTCAAGTTCTACATTCCTCCCACTTGCTTCTTTAGAGACAAACTCTCTTTCTAGAAACACGCCGGTCCGAGCAACAAACACTTTGTTCTCAGTTGGATTGTAGAAGTAGTATCCCTTAGTTTCCTTAGGGTACCCCACAAATTTACACTTATCCGATTTAGGCCCTAGCTTGTCTGATTGTAAACGTTTTACATAGACATCGCAGCCCCAAATCCTCATGAACGACAGTGTGGGACGCCTCCCACTCCACATCTCATATGGTGTCTTCATGACTGATTTAGATGGAACACGGTTAATGGTAAAAGCTGCACTTAATAGAGCGTAGCCCCAAAATGATAATGGAAGATCGGTTTGACACATCATAGACCGAACCATATCCAATAGGGTTCGATTCCTCCTCTCGGACACGCCATTCCATTGTGGCGTTCCGGGTGGAGTGAGTTGGGACACAATCCCACACTCTCTAAGATAGTCGTCAAACTCTTGGCTCAAGTATTCTCCTCCACGATCCGATCGTAGAGCCTTGATACTTTTGCCAAGTTGCTTCTCTACTTCATTCTTGAATTCTTTGAACACTTCAAAGGATTCGGATTTTGCCCTCATAAGGTACACAAATCCATATCTACTGTAATCATCAGTAAACGTAATGAAATAGACATAACCACCCCTGGCTGGCGTGGCAAATGGCCCACACACATCAGTATGTATGAGCGCCAATTGCTCACTAGTCCTCTCACCTTTCTTATTGAAAGGGGACTTTGTCATTTTTCCCAATAAACAAGCTTCACATGTCTCATATGATTCAAAATCAAATGAGTCTAGTAATCCATCCTTATGGAGTCTAGATACACGTTTCTCATTTATGTGGCCTAAACGACAATGCCATAAATAAGCAGGATTTAAATCATTTATTTTAATCCGCTTGGTATTAATGTTGTAGATAGGATTACTTAGATCAAGGACATAAAGTCCATTAAATAATTGCGCACTAAAATAGTGAATATTATTCAAATAAAAGGAACAACAATTGTTCTTTATTGAAATAATAAAACCTTCCTTGTCCAAACAAGAAATAGAAATAATGTTTCTGCTCATAGCAGGCACAAAATAGCAATTATTTAATTCTAAAACTAATCCTGAAGGCAGAGATAGCTCGCAAACGCCTATGGCCAACGCAGCAACCTTTGCTCCATTCCCAACGCGCAGATCTACCTCCCCTTTAGCCAATCTTTTACTTCTCTTTAGATCCTGCATATTTCGACAAATATGAGATCCACATCCAGTATCTAATACCCATGATGTAGAGACAGTTAAATTGACATCTACAACAAAAATACCTGGTGGTGGTGGAATCACTATTCCAAGCCGCTTGTCCTCCAAATATTTTGGGCAGTTCCTCTTCCAGTGTCCAGGTTGACTACAGTAGTGACATTCACCCTTAGTCACGACCTTGGCAATCCCACCAACAGGCTTAAGGGCTTGTTCCTTGGACTTAGCAACTGACTTGCCTTTGCCCTTGGAGGAAGAGGCAAACTTTTTACCCTTTCCTTTATGCACCATCATAATGGCCTTGCCCTTACCCTTGTTGATGCTCTGTTCAGCCGTCCTCAACATGTTGAGCAAATCTGGCAGTGGTTTAACGATCTCGTTCATGTTATAGTTCATAATGAACTGTCCATAACTCTCGGGCAACGATTGCAACACGAGATCCGTTGCCAACTCTTGGCCGACCGGGAACCCAAGCCGGGCGAGATTCTCCAAGTACCCGATCATTCGGAGTACATGGGGTCCCACCGGGTTCCCTTCTGCCAGATGACATTTGAACAGTGCCTTTGAGACCTCATACCTCTCTACCCTCGCCTGCTCTTGGAAGAGCTGCTTTAGATGTTCGATCATATCGACAGCATTCATGTTCTCATGTTGCTTCTGAAGCTCAGAGGTCATGGTGCAAAGCATTAGGCAGGCCGCATCATTAGCATCATCAACATGCTTTTGATACGCTTTTAAGGCAGCAGGTGTCTGATTGTCTGGACCTTCTGGAACTTGCTCCTCTATTGCGTACAGCTTCTTTTCTTGCTTGAGAACAATTCTCAAGTTTCTGTACCAATCGAGAAAGTTGGTTCCTGAGAGCTTGTCCTTCTCAAGGACAGATCGTAGGGAATGTTGTGAACTCGATGAGTTGTTTGCCATTTGGAATTCTACAAAAGGAAAATACGCAAGTTTTAGTATTTGTGAATTTTTTGACTATATTTAATAATGGCTAGTTTATTAAATATAGCTCCCACTATTTTTCTACGGATTAATAACCCTCAAGATATTAATGCGGAAAATATCCTTATATTTTCTAGTGGGCCAAGATCCATCTTTTTCATCTCCTTATGAGCTTGCTTTGGCAAGTCACCCATAATTCGATTACTTCTTAGGTAGGAACAATTCCAATTGCATCCCATATGCAACTCTTGGTTCAATCGGGCAAATAACTCCTTATTTATCCATCCACATGGATAATCCCAATTGATTGCCTCTAGGTTTCTTAATCAAATTAATAGCCTAGTTGTGTTCAACCTCTTATCTAAACAATTGCACATTGTTACGTGCCATCGCATTCCATCATTATGAACCAAGTCGCCATGCTTTGGCACGCACGAACTTGATAAATAATGATGATAATGAGTGTTTAAATAACGAGAAGGCAAGAACACAATATTTTAAAATTTGAGGGATTTTTTAATTCAATTTTTAATTGTTTTGTTGATCAATATCAACTAATCTATCTATTTGAGTTTGGGCACAACTCCAAATAATAGATCCGGGTTGTCTAATTATCTTATTATCCTAATTGCATGCATCATCCATACACCAACCACACAAATAATAAGACAATAAATAAACAACCACAAAACAGAAATTAAACGTGATGTGGATATGGCCTTTTCTAGACTAAGATAATTCCAAGCCAATGGAATTATCTATGAACCCTAAACAAACACACATCTCCATGCGTCTTGATCTTTTGGTCCATCCTTCATAGTCATGTGGAATGCTCCATGCTCCATGCTCCATCTTTTGTGGCTTCTTTGGCTTTGGGCTTCTTTTCTTCAATCTTGGCTAACAATCTACTTTATCTAGCACTAGCTAATATCTATACTAAATAAAATAAATCTCACAAGTTGAGAAAAAAAATGGCACGCAGGCCATAAAACCCTAATTAATTATTACAATTAATTGATCGGCTCGCAGGCCGTAAAACCAAACCACAAAATTAAACATCCACATCAAACCACATCCTAAGGCCATATCCAATCACCATGCGATTTGCACATAAACAGTTAAAATCCAATTTTAACGCGCTTGGTCAATTTTAATTGATTTTAGGATTTCTAGGGTTAAAACGGTCCATGGGCCCAACAATCCAATTGCCCGGGCCCAAATAAGTGAACCATAAAGCCCTAGGGCCGGCCCGGCCCAAAACCCGCAAGCTAGGCCCGCGGGTTAGGGCCGCCCGGCCCCTTAGGGCGCCAAGCTTGGGCGGCAAGCAAGGGGGCGGCTCCCTAGGGGGCCGAACCTCCTTGTGGAGGTTGTTTCCAAAACAACCTCCTTGCTTGGAGCCCAAGTTTGGTTGTTTCCTTGTTGTGGGAGAACTCCTTCTTCCCCAAGGATGCCCAAACCCTAGATCTATGATCCTAAAATTTCTCAAACTCACCAATTCATGCATCCAATGCAATAATTGGGTCTTGTTATGATTAATTCTTTGACAAATTGCATCCAATGCTTGATTTGTCTTGTTTTACGCGATAAACAACAAATTAAGGTGTAAAACAACAAGAATGTAACACATAAACTACGTTTATGCTCTATAACCAGGCTCTGATACCACTGTAGGGTTTTGATTCATGGATCGCGCAAACGGAAGCATAATCAAACAAATAACCATGCAAAACCCTCCAAGGATCACAAGTCTAGATGCATAACGATAGTGAAGGTAAGAAATCATAAACACACCTTTGGGTTCTCCTTGATGACTTCAAACGCGAATAGTGTCACGTTCTCTATAGTTGATCCACGCCTAGAGTTGTTCCTAGATCTCCAATCACCTTGGTGCTAGCCCGGATTGAAAGGAGGGTGAAGAAATCACGCAAAACGAGACACCAAAAGGGGTTCGGCACCCTTTGTGGCGTCGGGGACAAGGGGCGGCGGCAATAGGGGGCGGCGTCCCTCTTTGCTTGCTCTCTCTCTCCTTTGTTCTCTCCTACTCTTGTTATGTTCTCTCTAGAGCATAAGTATATAGGGAAGGAAGGAGGAGAGTCCTTTATATAGTCCAACAACTCCTTGTTAACTACCTAAAGGACTTATTCTAGTCCTACTAGAATTCAATTTAGTCCCTTCCTTGCAAATTAGTCCCTACTAAGTTTGCAAGGGTTTGCAAAATGATCCTTCTAATTAATTAATCCAATTAATTAATTCCACAATCTAGTACAACTCTATATAGCGTGTGACCCCATAGGTTCTACCTAGTTGGTAGCAACTCTTTGCTAATATGGAGCGGTTTCTAGCAAAACATCCATTCTAGCCAACTAATAGAATAGTCATCTAGACAACCTTGTACAAGTAATTGTCTCATCCCTTTGCCTCCATATCCGAATTGGACACGAGACATACAAGTCACACTCGTATATCCAATCCCTAGTTCCTCGATCCATGGAATAGCCTTATTCGTGCAAATAACATCAATATCCCATATATTGATTTATTTGAGTCTGGCCAGACATTCTATAAGCACTATCCTCGAGTGGCCTTGGATATTTGCTCCCGTTATGTGGGAGGGGCAAATCCTCTCTACGTCCACTACGATCTCTAAGCTTGCTTCTCATTGTATCCAGTACACGCCTTTATAACTACCCAGTTACGGTGTAGCGTTTAACGCTACCAAGATCACAATGATCCACAACTAGAATATCTAGTGACTTCAAGTCTAAGGATGACAATACCATTGTACCCGAGAAGCACTTGTGACTCAACATAACGTGTATGTAACCTTCTCGGTAATGGGTCAATCCAGTGCAACATTCCGTAATGCACACCTATGTGTTGGATCGTGATATCTCCATATCAATCCAACCCCATACTAGTCTATAGATGATTGTCCCATTTAATCATTATACTTGACTAGGGATATTTAAGATAAACAACACAATTGTAAATCTAAGGACTTCATTATATTAAATATCCAATAAATAATAAATGAATTTCTAGCCAATTACAAATTCATACTAAACTAGATTGCCTCTAGGGCATCTATTCCAACAGTCTCCCACTTGCACTAGAGCCAATCTGGCGCATCTCGTATGCCCATACTCCTAGTGTGCCCTTCATGCTTCCACTGCGTGAGAGGCTTCGTAAGCGGGTCTGATAGATTATCATCTGTAGGAATCTTGCATATCCGAACGTCTCCTCTATCGATAATATCTCGAATCAGATGGAACTTCCTGAGCACGTGCTTGGACTTCTGGTGCGATCTTGGTTCCTTTGATTGCGCGATCGCCCCAGTGTTGTCACAGAACAACTCCACTGGATCCGCAATGCTAGGGACCACACCAAGTTCAGAAACAAACTTTCTGATCCAAACAGCTTCCTTTGCTGCGCCATTTGCAGCAATGTACTCAGCCTCTGTTGTAGAATCAGCTACCGTCTCTTGCTTGGAACTCTTCCAGCTCACCGCTGCTCCATTCAGGCAAAACACATATCCCGACTGTGATCTAAAGTCATCTCTATCGGTTTGGAAGCTTGCATCAGTGTAACCCCTTACACGCAACTCTTCCTCACCGCCAAACATCAAGAAAGCATCCTTAGTTCTTCTCAAGTACTTTAGGATGTTCTTGACAGCAATCCAGTGACTCTCACCCGGATTGGATTGGTATCTGCTTGTCATACTCAAGGCATATGACACATCTGGTCTAGTACATAACATGGCGTACATGATGGATCCTATGGCCGAGGCATAGGGAATCCTACTCATGCGTTCCTTCTCAATCTCATTGGAAGGACAACCACTTTTCGAAAGAGTGATTCCATGTGACATGGGCAAGAATCCCTTCTTGGAATCTTGCATGTTGAACCGTTTCAACACCTTGTCAATATATGTACTTTGACTTAGGCCTAGCAACCTCTTAGATCTATCTCTATAGATCTTTATACCGAGTATATAGGCTGCTTCCCCTAAGTCTTTCATTGAGAAACACTTTCCTAGCCAATCTTTCACAGATTGCAGCATGGGAATGTCGTTTCCAATGAGCAGTATGTCATCCACATACAAGACCAGAAAAGCTACAGAGCTCCCACTAACCTTCTTGTAGACACAAGACTCATCTTCGTTTCTGATGAAGCCAAACTCTTTGACCACTTCATCAAAACGTCGATTCCAACTCCTAGAAGCTTGCTTCAACCCATAAATGGATCGTTGCAGCTTACAGACTTTGTTGGCTTGCTTTGGATCCTCAAAACCCTCCGGCTGTATCATATACACGTCCTCGAGGAGATTCCCATAAAGGAATGCTGTTTTGACATCCATCTGCCAAATCTCATAGTCGTAGTATGCTGCAATCGCAAGTAGGATTCGGATGGATTTGGTCATAGCGACTGGTGAAAAGGTTTCATCATAGTCAATACCATGAATCTGTCTGAATCCTTTAGCCACCAATCGGCCCTTATAGGTAATCACATTACCATCCATGTCGATCTTCTTCTTGAAGACCCACTTGCACCCTATGGGTCGCGCCCCATCAGGTGGTTCCACCAAAGTCCATACTTTGTTGGTATACATGGATTCCATCTCGGATCTCATGGCCTCAAGCCACTTCTGCGAGTCTGGGCCATTCATGGCCTCCTCATAGGTAGTAGGCTCATCATTTATGAGCATCGTGTCACCGGAATCAGTTACGAGAAGTCCATACCTCTCGGGTTCCTGGCGCACTCTACTAGATCTACGAAGCTCTTGTGTTACCCGAACAGGTGGATCCACAACTGCTTGTGATTCCTGTTCATGTTCCATAATCGGTTCAGTAATTTGTGGTTCTTGAACTTCTTCAAGTTCTACATTCCTCCCACTTGCTTCTTTAGAGACAAACTCTCTTTCTAGAAACACGCCGGTCCGAGCAACAAACACTTTGTTCTCAGTTGGATTGTAGAAGTAGTATCCCTTAGTTTCCTTAGGGTACCCCACAAATTTACACTTATCCGATTTAGGCCCTAGCTTGTCTGATTGTAAACGTTTTACATAGACATCGCAGCCCCAAATCCTCATGAACGACAGTGTGGGACGCCTCCCACTCCACATCTCATATGGTGTCTTCATGACTGATTTAGATGGAACACGGTTAATGGTAAAAGCTGCACTTAATAGAGCGTAGCCCCAAAATGATAATGGAAGATCGGTTTGACACATCATAGACCGAACCATATCCAATAGGGTTCGATTCCTCCTCTCGGACACGCCATTCCATTGTGGCGTTCCGGGTGGAGTGAGTTGGGACACAATCCCACACTCTCTAAGATAGTCGTCAAACTCTTGGCTCAAGTATTCTCCTCCACGATCCGATCGTAGAGCCTTGATACTTTTGCCAAGTTGCTTCTCTACTTCATTCTTGAATTCTTTGAACACTTCAAAGGATTCGGATTTTGCCCTCATAAGGTACACAAATCCATATCTACTGTAATCATCAGTAAACGTAATGAAATAGACATAACCACCCCTGGCTGGCGTGGCAAATGGCCCACACACATCAGTATGTATGAGCGCCAATTGCTCACTAGTCCTCTCACCTTTCTTATTGAAAGGGGACTTTGTCATTTTTCCCAATAAACAAGCTTCACATGTCTCATATGATTCAAAATCAAATGAGTCTAGTAATCCATCCTTATGGAGTCTAGATACACGTTTCTCATTTATGTGGCCTAAACGACAATGCCATAAATAAGCAGGATTTAAATCATTTATTTTAATCCGCTTGGTATTAATGTTGTAGATAGGATTACTTAGATCAAGGACATAAAGTCCATTAAATAATTGCGCACTAAAATAGTGAATATTATTCAAATAAAAGGAACAACAATTGTTCTTTATTGAAATAATAAAACCTTCCTTGTCCAAACAAGAAATAGAAATAATGTTTCTGCTCATAGCAGGCACAAAATAGCAATTATTTAATTCTAAAACTAATCCTGAAGGCAGAGATAGCTCGCAAACGCCTATGGCCAACGCAGCAACCTTTGCTCCATTCCCAACGCGCAGATCTACCTCCCCTTTAGCCAATCTTTTACTTCTCTTTAGATCCTGCATATTTCGACAAATATGAGATCCACATCCAGTATCTAATACCCATGATGTAGAGACAGTTAAATTGACATCTACAACAAAAATACCTGGTGGTGGTGGAATCACTATTCCAAGCCGCTTGTCCTCCAAATATTTTGGGCAGTTCCTCTTCCAGTGTCCAGGTTGACTACAGTAGTGACATTCACCCTTAGTCACGACCTTGGCAATCCCACCAACAGGCTTAAGGGCTTGTTCCTTGGACTTAGCAACTGACTTGCCTTTGCCCTTGGAGGAAGAGGCAAACTTTTTACCCTTTCCTTTATGCACCATCATAATGGCCTTGCCCTTACCCTTGTTGATGCTCTGTTCAGCCGTCCTCAACATGTTGAGCAAATCTGGCAGTGGTTTAACGATCTCGTTCATGTTATAGTTCATAATGAACTGTCCATAACTCTCGGGCAACGATTGCAACACGAGATCCGTTGCCAACTCTTGGCCGACCGGGAACCCAAGCCGGGCGAGATTCTCCAAGTACCCGATCATTCGGAGTACATGGGGTCCCACCGGGTTCCCTTCTGCCAGATGACATTTGAACAGTGCCTTTGAGACCTCATACCTCTCTACCCTCGCCTGCTCTTGGAAGAGCTGCTTTAGATGTTCGATCATATCGACAGCATTCATGTTCTCATGTTGCTTCTGAAGCTCAGAGGTCATGGTGCAAAGCATTAGGCAGGCCGCATCATTAGCATCATCAACATGCTTTTGATACGCTTTTAAGGCAGCAGGTGTCTGATTGTCTGGACCTTCTGGAACTTGCTCCTCTATTGCGTACAGCTTCTTTTCTTGCTTGAGAACAATTCTCAAGTTTCTGTACCAATCGAGAAAGTTGGTTCCTGAGAGCTTGTCCTTCTCAAGGACAGATCGTAGGGAATGTTGTGAACTCGATGAGTTGTTTGCCATTTGGAATTCTACAAAAGGAAAATACGCAAGTTTTAGTATTTGTGAATTTTTTGACTATATTTAATAATGGCTAGTTTATTAAATATAGCTCCCACTATTTTTCTACGGATTAATAACCCTCAAGATATTAATGCGGAAAATATCCTTATATTTTCTAGTGGGCCAAGATCCATCTTTTTCATCTCCTTATGAGCTTGCTTTGGCAAGTCACCCATAATTCGATTACTTCTTAGGTAGGAACAATTCCAATTGCATCCCATATGCAACTCTTGGTTCAATCGGGCAAATAACTCCTTATTTATCCATCCACATGGATAATCCCAATTGATTGCCTCTAGGTTTCTTAATCAAATTAATAGCCTAGTTGTGTTCAACCTCTTATCTAAACAATTGCACATTGTTACGTGCCATCGCATTCCATCATTATGAACCAAGTCGCCATGCTTTGGCACGCACGAACTTGATAAATAATGATGATAATGAGTGTTTAAATAACGAGAAGGCAAGAACACAATATTTTAAAATTTGAGGGATTTTTTAATTCAATTTTTAATTGTTTTGTTGATCAATATCAACTAATCTATCTATTTGAGTTTGGGCACAACTCCAAATAATAGATCCGGGTTGTCTAATTATCTTATTATCCTAATTGCATGCATCATCCATACACCAACCACACAAATAATAAGACAATAAATAAACAACCACAAAACAGAAATTAAACGTGATGTGGATATGGCCTTTTCTAGACTAAGATAATTCCAAGCCAATGGAATTATCTATGAACCCTAAACAAACACACATCTCCATGCGTCTTGATCTTTTGGTCCATCCTTCATAGTCATGTGGAATGCTCCATGCTCCATGCTCCATCTTTTGTGGCTTCTTTGGCTTTGGGCTTCTTTTCTTCAATCTTGGCTAACAATCTACTTTATCTAGCACTAGCTAATATCTATACTAAATAAAATAAATCTCACAAGTTGAGAAAAAAAATGGCACGCAGGCCATAAAACCCTAATTAATTATTACAATTAATTGATCGGCTCGCAGGCCGTAAAACCAAACCACAAAATTAAACATCCACATCAAACCACATCCTAAGGCCATATCCAATCACCATGCGATTTGCACATAAACAGTTAAAATCCAATTTTAACGCGCTTGGTCAATTTTAATTGATTTTAGGATTTCTAGGGTTAAAACGGTCCATGGGCCCAACAATCCAATTGCCCGGGCCCAAATAAGTGAACCATAAAGCCCTAGGGCCGGCCCGGCCCAAAACCCGCAAGCTAGGCCCGCGGGTTAGGGCCGCCCGGCCCCTTAGGGCGCCAAGCTTGGGCGGCAAGCAAGGGGGCGGCTCCCTAGGGGGCCGAACCTCCTTGTGGAGGTTGTTTCCAAAACAACCTCCTTGCTTGGAGCCCAAGTTTGGTTGTTTCCTTGTTGTGGGAGAACTCCTTCTTCCCCAAGGATGCCCAAACCCTAGATCTATGATCCTAAAATTTCTCAAACTCACCAATTCATGCATCCAATGCAATAATTGGGTCTTGTTATGATTAATTCTTTGACAAATTGCATCCAATGCTTGATTTGTCTTGTTTTACGCGATAAACAACAAATTAAGGTGTAAAACAACAAGAATGTAACACATAAACTACGTTTATGCTCTATAACCAGGCTCTGATACCACTGTAGGGTTTTGATTCATGGATCGCGCAAACGGAAGCATAATCAAACAAATAACCATGCAAAACCCTCCAAGGATCACAAGTCTAGATGCATAACGATAGTGAAGGTAAGAAATCATAAACACACCTTTGGGTTCTCCTTGATGACTTCAAACGCGAATAGTGTCACGTTCTCTATAGTTGATCCACGCCTAGAGTTGTTCCTAGATCTCCAATCACCTTGGTGCTAGCCCGGATTGAAAGGAGGGTGAAGAAATCACGCAAAACGAGACACCAAAAGGGGTTCGGCACCCTTTGTGGCGTCGGGGACAAGGGGCGGCGGCAATAGGGGGCGGCGTCCCTCTTTGCTTGCTCTCTCTCTCCTTTGTTCTCTCCTACTCTTGTTATGTTCTCTCTAGAGCATAAGTATATAGGGAAGGAAGGAGGAGAGTCCTTTATATAGTCCAACAACTCCTTGTTAACTACCTAAAGGACTTATTCTAGTCCTACTAGAATTCAATTTAGTCCCTTCCTTGCAAATTAGTCCCTACTAAGTTTGCAAGGGTTTGCAAAATGATCCTTCTAATTAATTAATCCAATTAATTAATTCCACAATCTAGTACAACTCTATATAGCGTGTGACCCCATAGGTTCTACCTAGTTGGTAGCAACTCTTTGCTAATATGGAGCGGTTTCTAGCAAAACATCCATTCTAGCCAACTAATAGAATAGTCATCTAGACAACCTTGTACAAGTAATTGTCTCATCCCTTTGCCTCCATATCCGAATTGGACACGAGACATACAAGTCACACTCGTATATCCAATCCCTAGTTCCTCGATCCATGGAATAGCCTTATTCGTGCAAATAACATCAATATCCCATATATTGATTTATTTGAGTCTGGCCAGACATTCTATAAGCACTATCCTCGAGTGGCCTTGGATATTTGCTCCCGTTATGTGGGAGGGGCAAATCCTCTCTACGTCCACTACGATCTCTAAGCTTGCTTCTCATTGTATCCAGTACACGCCTTTATAACTACCCAGTTACGGTGTAGCGTTTAACGCTACCAAGATCACAATGATCCACAACTAGAATATCTAGTGACTTCAAGTCTAAGGATGACAATACCATTGTACCCGAGAAGCACTTGTGACTCAACATAACGTGTATGTAACCTTCTCGGTAATGGGTCAATCCAGTGCAACATTCCGTAATGCACACCTATGTGTTGGATCGTGATATCTCCATATCAATCCAACCCCATACTAGTCTATAGATGATTGTCCCATTTAATCATTATACTTGACTAGGGATATTTAAGATAAACAACACAATTGTAAATCTAAGGACTTCATTATATTAAATATCCAATAAATAATAAATGAATTTCTAGCCAATTACAAATTCATACTAAACTAGATTGCCTCTAGGGCATCTATTCCAACAGTTACCGAAAGAGGGACGGAAGGCGACGACGACGAGCGCGGTGGCGTCGCACGGTGGGACGAGCAGCGGCGGAGAGTTCGCCGGAGCTGGGTCGGCGCACGGCGAAACAGAGGGCGGAGCTGTGGCGATTGGAGACGACGGCGTCAATTGGAGACACTGCCGCTACTGGGAGCTCGTCGGAAAGGGGGAAACGCCGGAAAGAATGGCGGAGGCGGCGTCGGAACCGGCCGGACCTGGTTTGGCTTCGTCGGGCTTGGGTTCGGTCGGACCAAGCTGCTGGGTTTCCGGCGAAACAGGGCAGCGAGAAGAGAGGGTGATTGAGATAGAGAGCTGAGAGATTTTGGGTGTCGATTTCTGGGTTTTCACAGGGGGGGGGGTTTAAATAGGCTGTGAGAGGAGAGTTTCCGAGAGGCAGATGGAGTTCGCCGCCGGTGATTTCGGCTTCGAATTGGGGCAAAGTTTTGGGGCGTGATTCAAATCCGAAGGATAGGCGAACTCTTCTCCTGAATTTGGATGGAATTCGGCCATGGTGGAGGTGTATGGAGGCGGTGTCGGAGAAGTAGAGTTGAAGGCGGAGATGGAGACATCGTCTCCTGGTTCGTGAAGGAAGAAGGTAGGGGATGATATGAGAAATAATCCGGTGTGGCACAGACACAAAGTACCATGGTGGTTCGGTACGTGAAAGTTGATTAATACGTGACGTTTTGGACACGTTAAAAATGTAGTACGACCCACAACTTTTAATAACTAAAACTTATATAACTTTTATAACTTTTACTAAAAAAATATATAAAATAAAAAGTTCACTATATTTTTCTTAACTTATAATTATATATATATATATATATAAATCTATATAACACCTAAAAATTAAGAAAACTACTTTTTATAAATCTTATTAACAACACAAAATATTCAATAATCTCCTAAAAATACCCCAAAATTACGGGGTATTACATTTGTCGCATTGGAATAAGTTCCAAGGTGAGATTGGTTTATGTCCATTCGAACATGGTTTTTCCCCAAGCCATGTGTAGTCTGCGTAGAGAGCCAGACGAGAGAACTGATTTCGGATTCGCATATGTGCGACATCTCTGTACTCGGGTTGGTAGTCATAAGGGCTATTGGACTTACATCTGCATAGTGGTCCTTACGAGGATAATACATGTGCTCTGATTAGAGTTCCAAACACTATGGCGCACATCTTCTCAATATGACGCGTGCTTATGAGTGACCAGAGTCGGCGAGTGGAACTAGTCTCTGAGATTCCTCGTCGTGTGGGCCTCATCGATCATATAAGATTGATTGACACTGTATACCCTTTGCACTATCATCTGTGTCATGAGGTGACGGGTTGGTGGTGCTACTTTGGCGTAACACCATACGACTATGGATGATTCAGTCTTCCGGACACTGCTAAGAAAGCAGCCGGACCGAATCTAAGTGACACGAGCATGAAAGGAAAGATTCTCATTGCATTGCTCATTCTAATTTTCATTGGGCCCACCTACGAGATCTTATGGGATCATGTAGGATATGAATATAACAAAGGATATGTAGATGTTGGAATAGAGGCCCTAGAGGCAATCTAATATTTAGTATGAACATTGTTATTGGCTAGAATATTCATTTATTATATATTGGGATATTTAATATAATGAAGTCCTTAGACACAATGTGTTGTTTATCTTAAATATCTCTAGTCCATTATATTGATTAATAGGACGATCAAATATAGACTAGTATGTGTGTAGGTTGATATGGAGATATCAAGTCTAACACATGGGTATGCATTAGGAGTAATGGCATACTGGGTTGACCCACAACGAGAAGGATACATTAGATTAGGTTAAGTCACAATCGCTTCTCGTAGTGCTAATATAATTGCAATCCTTAGACTTAAAGTCACTAGATACTCTAGTTGTGAAATAACGTGCTTTGATGTTATCAAACGTTACACCATAACTGGGTAATCATAAAGATAGCTATCGGGCATGATATGAAGCCAGCTTAGAGATCGTAGTGATGTAGAGAGGATTTGTCCGTCCCACATAATGGGAGCAAATATCCACGACCACCCGAGGGATGAGGCTTATTGAATGTCTGGCCAGACTCAGATAAATCAATATGGAGATATTGTTGTTATCTGTTTGCATAAGCATATTCCCAGGATCTGGGAACTATGAATTGGATATACGAGTGTGACTATTTATGTCTCCTGTCCAATCCGGATATGGAGACAAAGGGATAAGTGCAATATGAGATATTGGGAACAAGAGGTTTCTCGGGATCACTGACTATTTCTATTAGTTGGGTGGCATGGATGTGTTGCTAGACACCGCTCCATGTTAGTAATAAGTTACTACCAACTAAGTAGAAACCTATGGGGTCACACGTCAAATAGAGTAGAACTAGATTTGAGATTAATTAATATGATTAATTAATAAGAAAGATCATTATGCAACACCTTGCAAATTTAGTAGGACTAATATAAAAGGAAGGGACTAATCCAAGTTCATGCGGAACTAGGAAGGGCCTTTATGTAGTTAACAAGGAGTTGTTGGACTATATAAAGGATGCTCTAGCTTCCTTCCCACGAGTGTGAATGTTATTAGACATAACACAAGAGAGTGGGAGATAGCAAAAGAGAGAGATCAAGACAAGCTAGAGGCGTCCACCCCCCCCCTTCCCGTCGGCTCAAAGAGAGGGTCGAATCCCTCTCTTTGCTTTCTTTGGTTGCTTGAATCCTACTTCCCTCTTTCTCCGGTCCAATCTAGCACATGAGAAGGAAGAATCTAGATCTCACCTCTAGACGTGGATCAACCGTAGAGACGAGGACAATATTCTTCGTGTGATCTCCTAAACCATAAGGTACACAATTACTATGTCCCTGATCATGTTATGATGTCTCTTCCTGTGATCCTTGGTGGGCTTTGAGTAAGATTAAATTTTGTTATTCCGCTGTGTTACCTACGTCAAAACCCAACAGTGGTATCAGAGCCACAGGTCGTAGTGCATAACATGATTTTATGTGTTACGGTTTCAGTTTATACACCGTATTGTTATTATTACGCGAAAACTGAAATTAATTGGCATAGTAGATGCAAATTGAATTTGAATCAATATAAACAAGATCTAATTTAACATTGGATGTTAGAATTGGTAAGTTTAATCACATAGGATGTGAATTATTGGGTTCATGAAAAATTAGGGTTCATGGGCACATAGTTGAAAAGGAGTTTTCAATTACGGAAACAATTTTATGGAAACATCCATAAAGGAAACAACCAAGCTTGGGAAACAAGGAAGAAGGGAAGGAGACTAGGGCCGAAACCCTAGCCGTCCGGCCCCCTTCCTTGCGCGCCAAGCAAGGCCGCGGGTCACATAGGGCGGCCGGCCTTGGGCCGGGCCGAGTGGCGGGCGGCGGTCCTCTTTGGGGTTTGGCCTAGGCTTAGGTTGGACCCCTTGGACCGTTGTAACCCTAATTACCCAATACAATTAAAATTGAACAAGCGCGTTAAAAATTGGTTTTAACTGTATTATGTGCTTTGTTGCATGGTATATGGATATGGCCTAGTTGTGGATGTTTATTGCTTTGTGGTTTGGTTTACGGCCTGCGAGCTGATCAAATTAATGTAATAATTAATTAGGTTTTACGGCCTGCGAGTCGTCTTTTCTCCTCGACATGTGAGGCTTTTATTATTTATTTATTCTAGATGTTAGGCTAGAATTAGAAATATTTACCATGATGTGTTGAGGACGACACAAGCTAGTAATGTATGTATGTTGAAGCAAGAGGTTGGACGCAACTGGGTAAGACTCAACTGGATTGATGAGCCTAGAGGCATGACAATTAGGCGTTATCCATGGGATAAAGAATAAAGAGTTATTCACCTAATTGGACCAAGAGTTGCATTGGGATGCAATTGGAATGGTTCCTACCTAAATAACCTATTCTTGGGTGACTTGCCAAAGCAAGCTCTAGAAGAAGTGAAAAAGAGATCTTGGACCTACTAGAAAATATTATGATATTTTCCGCATTAATGGTGAGGGGAGGGCTATTAATTCGAGAAAAATAGTGGGTGCTATATTTGATGATCTAGCCATTGTTGAATATAGTTAAATTGTTCAAAATACTAAAATTGCACATTTCTCGTTTTGTAGAATTCCAAATGGCAAACAACAACGCATCGACTTCATCCCTACGATCTGTCCTTGAGAAGGATAAACTGTCTGGAACAAATTTCCTTGGCTGGTACAGAAACTGAAGGATTGTCCTTAAGCAAAAAAGAAGTTGTACGTCTTGGACACTCCAATTCAAGCCCCACCACAAGATGAGTCTGTTCTAGCGGATGTAAGGGCACGTCAGAAACATATTGATGATTGTAATGACGTGACTCGTCTCATTCTTTACACCATGACTCATGAGCTTCAGAAGCAGCACGAGAATATGGATGCCTTTGATATGATCATACACTTGAAACAATTGTTTCAGGAACAGGCAAGGCATGAGCGCTATGAGGTGTCTAACACATTGTTCAAGAGTAGTCTCGCAGAAGGGAATCCAGTAGGGCCTCATGTGTTCCGAATGATCGGGTACATTGAGAACCTTGAAAGACTGGGATTCTCGCTTGGCCAAAATTTGGCAACTGATCTTGTCTTGCAATCGTTGCTTGACAGTTATAATCAGTTCATCATGAACTATAATATGAACGAGATCAGTAAGACTCTACCAGACTTGTTGAACATGCTAAAGACAGCCGAACAGAGCGTCAACAAAGGAAAGGGCAAGGCCATAATGATGGTGCATAGGAAGAAGGTCAAAGGAGTTGCCTCTACTTTTGAAGGAAAGCGCAAGAAAGTTGCAAAATCCAAAGAAGCCCTAAAGTCTAGTGGAGGCGTGGCTAAAGGTGAATGTCACTACTGCATCCAGCCGGGTCACTGGAGGAGGAATTTCCCTAAATATCTGGAGGAAAAGAAGCTTGGAATTGATTCCACCACCACCGCGTATTTATGTCATAGACGTCAATCTTCCTATTTCTTCATCTTGGGTATTGGATACTGGATGTGGTTCTCACATTTGTCGAAATATGCAGGATTTGAAAAGAAGTAGAAGATTGGCTAAAGGGGAGATAGATCTTCGCGTCGGGAATGGAGAAAAAGTTGTTTCATTAGCTGTAGGCTTTTATGAGCTATCTTTGCCTTCTATACTTATTTTAGAATTAGACAATTGCTTTTATGTGCCTGCTATGATCAAAAACATTATTTCCGTTTCTTGTTTGGACGAGAAGGGTTTTTTTATTTCAATAAAGGACAAGTGTTGTTCCATTTATTTTGATAGTATGCACTATTGTAGTGCGCATTTGTCTAATGGATTGTATATCCTTGATCTAAATAGTCCAATCTATAACATAAATACTACAATGATTAAAACGAATTATTTAAATCCTACATATCTATGGCACTGTCGTTTAGGCCATATAAATGAGAAACGCATATCTAGACTCCATAAGGATCGACTTCAAGACTCATTTAATTTGGAATCATATGAGACATGTGAATCTTGTTTATTAGGAAAAATGACAAAGTCCCCTTTCAATAAGAAAGGTGAGAGGACTAGTGAGTTATTGGCACTCATACATACCGATGTATGCGGGCCGTTCCCCACGCCTGCCAGAGGTGGTTACACCTACTTCATTACGTTTACTGATGATTTCAGTAGACATGGATTTGTTTACCTTATGAAGGCCAAATCCGAAACCTTTGAATTGTTCAAGGAATTCAAGAATAAAGTAGAGAAGCAACTTGGTAAAAGTATTAAAGCTCTACGATCGGATCGTGGAGGAGAATACTTAAGCCAAGAGTTTGATGAGTATCTTAGAGAGTGTGGGATAGTATCCCACCTCACTCCACCCGGAATGCCACAATGGAATGGCGTGTCCGAGAGGAGGAATAGCACACTATTACATATGGTGCGATCTATGATGTCTCAAACGGATCTTCCGATATCATTTTGGGGACATGCTCTAATGACGGTAACTTTTACCATTAACCGTGTTCCATCTAAATCAGTCATGAATACACCATATGAGATATGGGCTGGGAAGCGTTCCGTAGTGTTGTTTATGAAGATTTGGGGCTGCGATGTCTATGTAAAACGTTTACAAACAGACAAGCTCGGGCCCAAAGCGGATAAGTGTAAATTTGTGAGATATTCTAAGGAAACTAAAGGATATTATTTCTAAAATCAAACTGAGAACAAAGTGTTTGTTGCTCGGACCGGCGTGTTTCTAGAAAGAGAGTTTGTCTCTAAAGAAGCAATTGGGAGGGCTGTAGAACTTGAAGAAATTCAAGAACCACAAATCACTGAACCGATGATGGAACATGAGCAGGAACCGCAAATTGTTGTGGAAGAACTTGTTAGGTAACACAGGAACTCCGTATATCAGGAAGAGTGCGTCATGAGCCAGAGAGGTACGGACTTCTCGTGAATGAGCCCGATGACGTACCGCTCATGGATGATGAGCCTGCAACCTACGTGGAGGCCATGAAAGGCCCAGACTCTAAGAAGTGGATAGAATCCATGAGATCCGAAATGGATTCCATGCACACCAACAAAGTATGGACTTTGGTGGAACCACTCGAAGGGGCTCGACCCATAGGGTGCAAGTGGGTCTTCAATAAGAAGACCGACATGGATGGCAAGGTAGTTGCCTATAAGGGGAGATTGGTAGTAAAGGGTATAAGCATATTCATGGTATTGACTATGATGAGACCTTTTCACCAGTCGCCATGACTAAATCCATTCGAATCCTACTTGATATTACAGCATACTACGACTATGAGCTTTGGCAGATGGATGTTAAAACAGCGTTCCTTTATGGGAACCTCCTCGAGGATGTGTACATGAAACAACCGGAGGATTTTGAGGATCCATAGAATGCCAATAAAGTTTGTAAGCTGCAAAGATCCAATTATGGATTGAAGCGAGCTTCTAGGAGTTGGAATCGACGTTTTGATTGTTGGAATAGATGCCCTAGAGGCAATCTAGTTTAGTATGAATTTGTATATGGCTAGAAAAATTCATTTATTATTTATTGGATATTTAATATAATGAAGTCCTTAGATTTACAATCGTGTTGTTTATCTTAAATATCCCTAGTCAAGTATAATGATTAATGGGACAATCATTTATAGACTAGTATGGGGTTGGATTGATATGGAGATATCACGATCCAACACATAGGTGTGCATTACGGAATGTTGCACTGGATTGACCCATCACCGAGAAGGCTACATACATGTTATGTTGAGTCACAAGTGCTTCTCGGGTACAATGGTATTGTCATCCTTAGACTTGAAGTCACTAGATATTCTAGTTGTGGATCATTGTGATCTTGGTAGCGTTAAACGCTACACCGTAATTGGGTAGTTATAAAGGCGTGTACTGGATACAATGAGAAGCAAGCTTAGAGATCGTAGTGGACGTAGAGAGGATTTGCCCCTCCCACATAACGGGAGCAAATATCCTAGGCCACTCGAAGGATAGTGCTTATAGAATGTCTGGCCAGACTCAAATAAATCAATATGGTATATTGATGTTATTTGCACGAATAAGGCTATTCCATGGATCGAGAAACTATGGATTGGATATACGAGTGTGACTTGTATGTCTCGTGTCCAATCCGGATATGGAGGAAAAGGGATGAGACAATTACTTGTACAAGGTTGTCTAGATGACTATTCTATTAGTTGGCTAGAATGGATGTTTTGCTAGAAACCGCTCCATATTAGCAAATAGTTGCTACCAACTAGATAGAACCTATGGGGTCACACGCTATATAGAGTTGTACTAGATTTGGGAATTAATTAATTGGATTAATTAATTAGAAGTATCACTTTGCAAACCCTTGCAAACTTAGTAGGGACTAATTTGCAAGGAAGGGACTAAATTGAATTCTAGTAGGACTAGAATAAGTCCTTTAGGTAGTTAACAAGGAGTTGTTGGAATATATAAAGGACCCTCCTTCCTTCCTTCCTCATAACTTATGCTCTAGAGAGAACATAACAAGAGTGGGAGAGAAAAAAGGAGAGAGAGCAAGCAACAAAGGAGGCCGACGCCCCCCTTGCCGCCGCCCTCGTCCCCGTCGGCCAAAAGAAGGGCCGAAACCCCTTCTTTTTGTCTCGTTTTGCGTGATTCCTTCACCCTCCTCTCATTCCGGGCTAGCACCAAGGAGATTGGAGATCTAGAAACAACTCTAGGCGTGGATCAACTATAGAGAACGTGACACTATTCGCGTTTGAAGTCATCAAGGAGAACCCAAAGGTGTGTTTATGATTTCTTACCTTCACTATCGTTATGCATCTAGACTTGTGATCCTTGGAGGGTTTTGCATGGTTGTTTGTTTGATTATGCTTCCGTTTGCGCGATCCATGAATCAAAACCCTACAGTGGTATCAGAGCCACAGGTCATAGAGCATAAACGTAGTTTATGTGTTACATTCTTGTTGTTATACACCTTAAATTGTTGTTTATCGCGTAAAACAAGACAAATCAAGCATGGGATGCAATTTGTCAATAATTAGATCATAACAAGACCCAATTTTGCATTGGATGCATGAATTGGTGAGTTTGAGAAATTTTAGGATCTAAGATCTAGGGTTTGGGCATCCTTGGGGAAGAAGGAGTTCTCCCAAAACAAGGAAACAACCAAACTTGGGCTCCAAGCAAGGAGGTTGTTTTGGAAACAACCTCCATAAGGAGGTTCGGCCCCCTAGGAGACCGCCCCCCTTGCTTGCCGCCCAAGATTGGCGCCCTAAGGGGCCGGGCGGCCCTAACCCGCGGGCCTAGCTTGTGGGTTTTGGGCCGGGCCGGCCCTAGGGCCTTATGGTTCACTTTGTTTGGGCCCGGGCAATTGGATTGTTGGGCCCATGGACCGTTTTAACCCTAGAAATCCTAAAATCAATTAAAATTGACCAAGCGCGTTAAAATTGGATTTTAACTGTTTATGTGCAAATCGCATGGTGATTGGATATGGCCTTAGGATGTGGTTTGATGTGGATGTTTAATTTTGTGGTTTGGTTTTACGGCCTGCGAGCTGATCAATTAATTGTAATAATTAATTAGGGTTTTATGGCCTGCGTGCCAATTTTTTTCTCAACTTGTGAGATTTATTTTATTTAGTATAGATATTAGCTAGTGCTAGATAAAGTAGATTGTTAGCCAAGGTTGAAGAAAAGAAGCCCAAATCCAAAGAAGCCACAAAAGATGGAGCATGGAGCATGGAGCATTCCACATGACTATGAAGGATGGACCAAAAGATCAAGACGCATGGAGATGTGTGTTTGCTTAGGGTTCATAGATAATTCCACTGGCTTGGAATTATCTTAGTCTAGAAAAGGCCATATCCACATCACGTTTAATTTCTGTTTTGTGGTTGTTTATTTATTGTCTTATTATTTGTGTGGTTGATGTATGAATGATGCATGCAATTAGGATAATAAGATAATTAGACAACCCGGATCTATTATTTGGAGTTGTGCCCAAACTCAAATAGATAGATTAGTTGATATTGATCAACAAAATAATTAAAATTGAATTGAAAAATACCTCAAAATTTAATATTGTGTTCTTGCCTTCTCGTTATTTAAACACTCATTATCATCATTATTTATCAAGTTCGTGCGTGCCAAAGCATGGCGACTTGGTTCATAATGATGGAATGCGATGGCTCGTAACAATGTGCAATTGTTTAGGTAAGAGGTTGAACACAACTAGGCTATTAATTTGATTAAGAAACCTAGAGGCAATCAATTGGGATTATCCATATGGATGGATAAATAAGGAGTTATTTGCCCGGTTGAACCAAGAGTTGCATATGGGATGCAATTGGAAATTGTTCCTACCTAGAAGTAGTCGAATTATGGGTGACTTGCCAAAGCAAGCTCATAAGGAGATGAAAAGATGGATCTTGGCCCACTAGAAAATATAAGGATATTTTCCGCATTAATATCTTGAGGGTTATTAATCCGTAGAAAAATAGTGGGAGCTATATCTAATAAACTAGCCATTATTAAATATAGTCAAAAATTCACAAATACTAAAACTTGCGTATTTTCCTTTTGTAGAATTCCAAATGGCAAACAACTCATCGAGTTCACAACATTCCCTACGATCTGTCCTTGAGAAGGACAAGCTCTCTGGAACCAACTTTCTTGATTGGTACAGAAACTTGAGAATTGTTCTCAAGCAAGAGAAGAAACTGTACGCAATAGAGGAGCATGTTCCAGAAGGTCCAGAGAACCAGACACCTGTTGCCTTAAAGGCGTATCAAAAGCGTGTTGATGACGCTAATGATGCGGCCTGCCTAATGCTTTGCACCATGACCTCTGAGCTTCAGAAGCAACATGAGAACATGAATGCTGTCGATATGATCGAACATCTAAAGCAGCTCTTCCAAGAGCAGGCGAGGGTAGAGAGGTATGAGGTCTCAAAGGCACTGTTCAAATGTCATCTGGCAGAAGGGAACCCGGTGGGACCCCATGTACTCCGAATGATCGGGTACTTGGAGAATCTCGCCCGGCTTGGGTTCCCGGTCGGCCAAGAGTTGGCAACCGATCTCGTGTTGCAATCGTTGCCCGAGAGTTATGGACAGTTCATTATGAACTATAACATGAACGAGATCGTTAAACCACTGCCAGATTTGCTCAACATGTTGAGGACGGCTGAACAGAGCATCAACAAGGGTAAGGGCAAGGCCATTATGATGGTACATAAAGGAAAGGGCAAAAGGTTTGCATATTCCTCCAAGGGCAAAGGCAAGTCACTTGCAAAGTCCAAGGAACAAACCCTTAAGCCTGTTGGTGGCATTGCCAAGGTCGTGACTAAGGGTGAATGTCACTACTGTAGTCAACCTGGACACTGGAGGAGGAACTGCCCAAAATATCTGGAGGACAAGCGGCTTGGAATAGTGATTCCACCACCACCAGGTATTTTTGTTGTAGATGTCAATTTAACTGTCTCTACATCATGGGTATTAGATACTGGATGTGGATCTCATATTTGTCGAAATATGCAGGATCTAAAGAGAAGTAAAAGATTGGCTAAAGGGGAGGTAGATCTGCGCGTTGGGAATGGAGCAAAGGTTGTTGCGTTGGCCATAGGCGTGTGCGAGCTATCTCTGCCTTCAGGATTAGTTTTAGAATTAAATAATTGCTATTTTGTGCCTGCTATGAGCAGAAACATTATTTCTATTACTTGTTTGGACAAGGAAGGTTTTATTATTTCAATAAAGAACAATTGTTGTTCCTTTTATTTGAATAATATTCACTATTTTAGTGCGCAATTATTTAATGGACTTTATGTCCTTGATCTAAGCAATCCTGTCTACAACATTAATACCAAGCGGATTAAAATAAATGACTTAAATCCTGCTTATTTATGGCATTGTCGTTTAGGCCACATAAATGAGAAACGTGTATCTAGACTCCATAAGGATGGATTACTAGACTCATTTGATTTTGAATCATATGAGACATGTGAGGCTTGTTTATTGGGAAAAATGACAAAGTTCCCTTTCAATAAGAAAGGTGGGAGGACTAGTGAGCAATTAGCACTCATACATACCGACGTGTGTGGGCCATTTGCCACGCCTGCCAGGGGTGGTTATGTCTACTTCATTACATTTACTGATGATTACAGTAGATATGGATTTGTGTACCTTATGAGGGCAAAATCCGAATCCTTTGAAGTGTTCAAAGAATTCAAGAATGAAGTAGAGAAGCAACTTGGCAAAAGTATTAAGGCTCTACGATCGGATCGTGGAGGAGAATACTTAAGCCACGAGTTTGACGACTATCTTAGAGAGTGTGGGATCGTGTCCCAACTCACTCCACCCGGAACGCCACAATGGAATGGCGTGTCCGAGAGGAGGAATCGAACCCTATTGGATATGGTTCGGTCTATGATGTGTCAAACTGATCTTCCATTATCATTTTGGGGCTACGCTCTATTAAGTGCAACTTTCACCACTAGCCGTGTTCCATCTAAATCAGTCATGAAGACACCATATGAGATGTGGAGTGGGAGGCGTCCCACACTGTCGTTCATGAGGATTTGGGGCTGCGATGTCTATGTAAAGCGTTTACAATCAGACAAGCTAGGGCCTAAATCGGATAAGTGTAAATTTGTGGGGTACCCTAAGGAAACTAAGGGATACTACTTCTACAATCCAACCGAGAACAAAGTGTTTGTTGCTCGGACCGGCGTGTTTCTAGAAAGAGAGTTTGTCTCTAAAGAAGCAAGTGGGAGGAATGTAGAACTTGAAGAAGTTCAAGAACCACAAATCACTGAACCGATTATGGAACATGAACAGGAATCACAAGCAGTTGTGGATCCACCTGTTCAGGTAACACAAGAGCTTCGTAGATCTAGTAGAGTGCGCCAGGAACCCGAGAGGTACGGACTTCTCGTAACTGATTCCGGTGACACGATGCTCATAGATGATGAGCCTACTACCTATGAGGAGGCCATGAGTGGCCCAGACTCACAGAAGTGGCTTGAAGCCATGAGATCCGAGATGGAATCCATGTATACCAACAAAGTATGGACTTTGGTGGAACCACCTGATGGGGCGCGGCCCATAGGGTGCAAGTGGGTCTTCAAGAAGAAGATCGACATGGATGGTAATGTGATTACCTATAAGGGCCGATTGGTGGCTAAAGGATTCAGACAGATTCATGGTATTGACTATGATGAAACCTTTTCACCAGTCGCTATGACCAAATCCATCCGAATCCTACTTGCGATTGCAGCATACTACGACTATGAGATTTGGCAGATGGATGTCAAAACAGCATTCCTTTATGGGAATCTCCTCGAGGACGTGTATATGATACAGCCGGAGGGTTTTGAGGATCCAAAGCAAGCCAACAAAGTCTGTAAGCTGCAACGATCCATTTATGGATTGAAGCAAGCTTCTAGGAGTTGGAATCGACGTTTTGATGAAGTGGTCAAAGAGTTTGGCTTCATCAGAAACGAAGATGAGTCTTGTGTTTACAAGAAGGTTAGTGGGAGCTCTGTAGCTTTTCTGGTCTTGTATGTGGATGACATACTACTCATTGGAAACAACATTCCCATGCTGCAATCTGTGAAAGATTGGCTAGGAAAGTGTTTCTCAATGAAGGACTTAGGGGAAGCAGCCTATATACTCGGTATAAAGATCTATAGAGATAGATCTAAAAGGTTTCTAGGCCTAAGTCAAAGTACATATATTGACAAGGTGTTGAAACGGTTCAACATGCAAGATTCCAAGAAGGGATTCTTGCCCATGTCACATGGAATCACTCTTTCGAAGAGTGGTTGTCCTTCCAATGAGATTGAGAAGGAACGCATGAGTAGGATTCCCTATGCCTCGGCCATAGGATCTATCATGTACGCCATGTTATGTACTAGACCAGATGTGTCATATGCCTTGAGTATGACAAGCAGATACCAATCCAATCCGGGTGAGAGTCACTGGATTGCTGTCAAGAACATCCTAAAGTACTTGAGAAGAACTAAGGATGCTTTCTTGATGTTTGGCGGTGAGGAAGAGTTGCGTGTAAGGGGTTACACTGATGCAAGCTTCCAAACCGATAGAGATGACTTTAGATCACAGTCGGGATATGTGTTTTGCCTGAATGGAGCAGCGGTGAGCTGGAAGAGTTCCAAGCAAGAGACGGTGGCTGTTTCTACAACAGAGGCTGAGTACATTGCTGCAAATGGCGCAGCAAAGGAGGCTGTTTGGATCAGAAAGTTTGTTTCTGAACTTGGTGTGGTCCCTAGCATTGCGGATCCAGTGGAGTTGTTTTGTGACAACACTGGGGCGATCGCGCAATCAAAGGAACCCAGATCGCACCAGAAGTCCAAGCATGTGCTCAGGAAGTTTCATCTGATTCGAGATATTATCGATAGAGGAGACGTTCGGATATGCAAGATTCCTACAGATGATTATCTGTCAGACTCGCTAACGAAGCCTCTCACGCAGTGGAAGCATGAAGGGCACACTAGGAGTATGGGCATACGAGATGCGCCAGATTGGCTCTAGTGCAAGTGGGAGACTGTTGGAATAGATGCCCTAGAGGCAATCTAGTTTAGTATGAATTTGTATATGGCTAGAAAAATTCATTTATTATTTATTGGATATTTAATATAATGAAGTCCTTAGATTTACAATCGTGTTGTTTATCTTAAATATCCCTAGTCAAGTATAATGATTAATGGGAAAATCATTTATAGACTAGTATGGGGTTGGATTGATATGGAGATATCACGATCCAACACATAGGTGTGCATTACGGAATGTTGCACTGGATTGACCCATCACCGAGAAGGCTACATACATGTTATGTTGAGTCACAAGTGCTTCTCGGGTACAATGGTATTGTCATCCTTAGACTTGAAGTCACTAGATATTCTAGTTCTGGATCATTGTGATCTTGGTAGCGTTAAACGCTACACCGTAACTGGGTAGTTATAAAGGCGTGTACTGGATACAATGAGAAGCAAGCTTAGAGATCGTAGTGGACGTAGAGAGGATTTTCCCCTCCCACATAACGAGAGCAAATATCATAGGCCACTCGAAGGATAGTGCTTATAGAATGTCTGGCCAGACTCAAATAAATCAATATGGGATATTGATGTTATTTGCACGAATAGGGCTATTCCATGGATCGAGAAACTATGGATTGGATATACGAGTGTGACTTGTATGTCTCGTGTCCAATCCGGATATGGAGGCAAAGGGATGAGACAATTACTTGTACAAGGTTGTCTAGATGACTATTCTATTAGTTGGCTAGAATGGATGTTTTGCTAGAAACCGCTCCATATTAGCAAATAGTTGCTACCAACTAGATATAACCTATGGGGTCACACGCTATATAGAGTTGTACTAGATTTGGGAATTAATTAATTGGATTAATTAATTAGAAGGATCACTTTGCAAACCCTTGCAAACTTAGTAGGGACTAATTTGCAAGGAAGGGACTAAATTGAATTCTAGTAGGACTAGAATAAGTCCTTTAGGTAGTTAACAAGGAGTTGTTGGACTATATAAAGGACCCTCCTTCCTTCCTTCCTCATAACTTATGCTCTAGAGAGAACATAACAAGAGTGGGAGAGAACAAAGGAGAGAGAGCAAGCAACAAAGGAGGCCGACGCCCCCCTTGCCGCCGCCCTCGTCCCCGTCGGCCAAAAGAAGGGCCGAAACCCCTTCTTTTTTTCTCGTTTTGCGTGATTCCTTCACCCTCCTCTCATTTCGGGCTAGCACCAAGGAGATTGGAGATCTAGAAACAACTCTAGGCGTGGATCAACTATAGAGAACGTGACACTATTCGCGTTTGAAGTCATCAAGGAGAACCCAAAGGTGTGTTTATGATTTCTTACCTTCACTATCGTTATGCATCTAGACTTGTGATCCTTGGAGGGTTTTGCATGGTTGTTTGTTTGATTATGCTTCCGTTTGCGCGATCCATGAATCAAAACCCTACATTGATGACGCAGTCAAAGAGTTTGGCTTCATCAAGAACGAAGATTAGTCTTGTGTTTACAAGAAGGTTAGTGGGAGCTCTGTAGTATTTCTGGTCTTGTATGTGGATGACATACTAATCATTGAAAACGACATTCCTACTTTGCAATCTGTTAAAGATTGCTTAGGAAAGTATTTTGAAATGAATGACTTAGGAGATGCAGCATATATACTAGGTATAAAGATCTATAGAGATAGATCTAAGAAGCTGCTCGGCCTAAGTCAGAGTACATATATAGACAAGGTGTTGAAGAGGTTCAACATGCAAGATTCCAAGAAGGGATTCTCGCCCATGTCGCATGGAGTCACTCTCTTCAAGAATGACTGTCCTTCCAATGAAATTGAGAAGGACCGCATGAGTAGGATACCCTATTCTTCGGCCATAGGATCCATTATGTACGCCATGTCGTGTACTAGACTAGACGTATCATACACATTAAGTATGGTAACCAGATATCAGTCCAATCCGGGTGAGAGTCACTGGATTGCTGTCAAGAACATCCTAAAAGAACTTGAGAAGAACTAAAGATGCGTTCTTGATATTTGGAGGTAAGGAAGAGCTAAGTGTAATGGGTTACACTTATGTGAGCTTCCAAACCGACAAAGATGACTACATATCGCAGTCTAGATACGTGTTTTGCCTGAATGGAGGAGCTGTAAGCTGGAAGAGTTTCAAGCAAGGGACAGTTGCTGATTCTACAACAGAAGATGAGTTCATTGCTGCTGCGGAAGCAGCAAAAGAGGCAGTTTGGATAAAGATGTTTATCACGAAGCTCGGTGTGGTCCCTAACATCGTGCATCCCATAGAGTTGTACTGTCACAACTCCGGGGCGATCGCACAAGCCAAGGAACCGAGATGACACCAGAAAACAAGCATGTACTTAGGAGATTCCATCTTATTCGTGATATGATTGATCGAGGAGATGTGATGTGCAAGATTCCAACGGATGACAATCTTTCGGATCCGCTGACAAAACCTCTTGCGCAGCGAAAGCATGAAGGGCACGCCAGATCTATAGGCATACGAGATGCACCAGATTGGCTCTACTGCAAGTGGGAGACTGTTGGAATAGATGCCCTAGAGGAAATCTAATATTTAGTATGAACATTGTTATTGGCTAGAATATTCATTTATTATATATTGTGATATTTAATATAATGAAGTCCTTAGATACAATGTGTTGTTTATCTTAAATATCTCTAGTCCACTATATTGATTAATAGGACAACCAAATATAGACTAGTATGTGTGTAGGTTGATATGGAGATATCAAGTCTAACACATGGGTATGCATTGAGAGCAATGGCATACTGGATTGACCCACAACGAGAATGATACATTAGATTATGTTAAGTCGCAATCGCTTCTCGTAGTGCTAATATAATTGCAATCCTTAGACTTGAAGTCACTAGATACTCTAGTTGTGAAATATCGTGCTTTGATGTTATCAAACGTTACACCGTAACTGAGTAACCATAAAGATAGCTATCGGGCATGATAGGAAGCAAGCTTAGAGATCGTAGTGATGTAGAGAGGATTTGTCCCTCCCACATAATGGGAGAAAATATCCACGGCCACTCGAGGGATGAGGCTTATTGAATGTCTGGCCAGACTCAGATAAATCAATATGGAGATATTGATGTTATCTGTTTGCATAAGCATATTCCCAGGATTGAGGAACTATGGATTGGATATACGAGTGTGACTATTTATGTTTCGTGTCCAATCCGGATATGGAGAAAAACGGATAAGTGCAATATGAGATATTAGGCACAAGAGGTTTGTCGGGATCACCAACTATTTCTATTAGTTGGGTGGCATGGATGTGTTGCTAGACACCGCTCCATGTTAGTAATAAGTTACTACCAATTAAGTGGAAACCTATGGCGTCACACTTGAATTAGAGTAGAACTAGATTTGGGATTAATTAGTATGATTAATTAATAAGAATGATCATTATGCAACACCTTGCAAACTTAGTAGGACTAATATGCAAGGAAGGGACTAATCCAAGTTCATGTGGAACTAGGAAGGGCCTTTATGTAGTTAACAAGGAGTTGTTGGACTATATAAAGGATGCTCTAGCTTCCTTCCCACAAGTCTAAATATTATTAGACATAACACAAGAGAGTGGGAGAGAGCAAAAGAGAGAGAGCAAGACAAGCTAGAGGCGTTCGCCCCTAGTCGTCCCACCCCCCCGTCCCGTCGGCTCAAAGAGAGGGCCGAATCCCTCTCTTTGCTTCCTTTGGTTGCTTGATTCCTTCTTCCCTCTTCCTCCGGTCCAAGCTAGCACTTGAGAAGGAAGAATCTAGATCTCACCTCCAGTCGTGGATCAACCGTAGAGACGAGGACAATATTCTTCGTGTGATCTCCTAAACCAAAAGGTACACAATTACTATGCCCCTTATCATGTTATGATGTCTCTTCCTATGATCCTTGGTGGGCTTTGAGTAGGATTAAATTTTGTTATTCCGCTGCGTTACCTACGTCAAAACCCAACAGTAGATTCATTGGTGCACGATTTACGGGACGAGGTAGTGCTCATGATCTACGAGATGACAATGGAGTGAATCTGGGGGATACGAGAGTTATGGAGTGCATTATTACTGTTAGTAGTTTAAGGGTGCCTTCATGCGCTGGCTATACCAGTTTGGTGTACGGATCTCCCGAAATGCAGGTACACTCATCGGTCACACGCCACAGCCACAATGATACTTCTTATAGGTGATTAGAGTTTGAGATTGAAGGAAGACTAGATGAACTGTACTTGTGCAACCCCATTGTGCGAGTGGGAGATGTTAGCATATGGTGCACCCATGTGGGGTGCTCATTGCAATTATCTATAACTTTATGGAGTTAGTTGTAACATGCTCAAACCTTATGGGGTTAGTAGCAAAGGCATAAATCCTAGGGGGTTATATTGCAAACAAGGAATAAGTATGTCTATATAAGGAGACAGCCTCCTACATATTTTTTGTACTACTGTGTAGAGATAATGTGCTGATCAAAGACAGTTCTAGGAACCCTAGCCTCCCTCTCTAACTTTTGCATCAAGAAGGTGGTACGTGGGGTGGATCATAGTGTTTGTCCTCGAGATTCACACTAGATCGGTGGGAGCAAGAAGCATGTGAAAGCAAGCAACAACAAGATCACAGTCCGCTGCGCTAGGAGCTAAGGAGAAGAGGTAACACATAAATCTTACGGTTCATTATGTGTTTAGATCTATACATGTTTAGATCAGACCTGTCCTTCACTCAATTTATTGAAACTGTTAAAGTACAAACACCTATTCTTAAATTGCATAATCCCATGCTTCCGTTTGCAAATTGACTTGCAAAGTGCAAATAAAAATAATTTCCATCACCAGATTAAGAGAGTACGGAGGCATTTTTGTTAAGTACAAATCATATATGATCCAAATGCATCACATTACATGGGAGAATGTTCTCAGGAACTGCTAAGTTGGAGATGCAATTTTGTTGCTATTTTCACATTACAAGTCCATTTGCAAACCGAGTGGTGTAGTCAGAGAGTTCTAAAAATGAGAGTTGTCACCAGGAAGAGTATGCAATATGTGTAATCATCTCCAGTAGCACTAGCTAAAAGTTATTTATAATTTGATGAAAATTGAACATTTTTATTTTAGATATTGTAAAATTTTAGTTAGTGCTCCAATAGTGTTAGTTAAATGATTAGCTAAATAACACGTGACACATTCTCAATATTTCTTGTAAAAGAATTTTAAGAAATTCAGACATAACCGCTAAGAACATGGTTGGAAAAAATATAAAGTTATTGATAACCGGCTCGTTAAATGTAGAGAACATGATTACTATCCGCTAAAATAATGAGCGGAGTAGAGAGCCTATTTGAACCAATATTTTTCTCATATTATTTATATTTTAAAAGTAACTGCTATATAAATGACTTATTGGAGATGCTCTAAGCAGTTTTAGTAAATAGAGCTAGCCCATTAGCCATCCATTTGAGTTTGTTGCCTATGATCCAGTTGGCCACCATGCTCCTCCGGTGTTATTAATTTCAGTACTAGTATTACATTTAGTTACAACTTAAAATATGTGCAAAGAAACAATATATCAAACGTGTTTCTGATTAAAACTAGAGCATGAGCCCGTGCCAGTGTTATTAAGTCTGTGCCATGCGTGAAACTTCTCGATGGGATGAACTGGTCAGAAGAACCCTACCACCAGGTAAAAAGCCAACTTCATATTATAAGTCTTTGGGAAAATGTACTTGGGCATTCCAACAATGTAACATGTGCATGGCAGGGGTAGTTACTTGCTCAACTAACAAAAATTAAATACACAAACCATTACTATAACAAGAAAGAATAACCTACTTGTGTGCTCGACTTGTTTCACTATTATTAGCTAGTCATATGCCATGATACTAGTTTCATCATTCATGACATATCCCTTTCGCAAAGCCTATGTTACTCTATTTAAGTTCAAACTTAAAGGAATAATGAGGTTTTAGAAAACTCTACTCATCAAACTGGCGGATAAAAAAAAAAGTATGTATCTAACTACGCTACAACTAATTCTAACGTCAGCTATAACGAAAATAGTGTCAAATACGTTCTTATCTCACGATCCCAAATTCCCAATATACCAAGAAGATTTCATACTTCCCGTCACACTTGTCCTTAATTCTTACACATCTTTGACCAATATATATATACAAGATAATTTGGTTATGTAAAATAGTATAAAAATTTGCTTGAGCAGAAAAACCAACTTACAACTACTACTTGATACGTGAGAACTAAATTGCTGTCCACCAACAACAACCGAGATATATGTTCATCTTTAGGCTTCATTTGCAGTATCAAACTTCGTCTTCTACAACCGAACGATGTCAATCCAACAAATAAATTATTTTATCAATTGTTTATTCATAAGTCTCATATTATGAATTTATTGTTCAAACAAAAGGACACCAAACAAGACGGCTAGTTGAGGTTGACTTGTTCATCTCACGCAGCTTAGATAAACGAGCATATCTTCATTTTGTTTACGCATCCTCTCAAAACTATGGTTTCATATTCAGAAATAATAAAAAACAATGACAAATGACACTAAATATACATGCAGTTTGGCACTTGTGACACTAAATCTCCAGCACTTTTAATTTCATAGAAAAATCTCCTTGCATTTTTTATTATGAGACAAATTGCTTCCAATTGTTAACAAGGTTAGATTAAATTACAGACCATCATAGAAATTCACGTGATGAGTATTACAATCTTAAAAGTGTAGGGGGATTTTTTGTGAAACTGAAAATGCTAGAAACTTAATCACAAGTGTCATATTGTATATAAGTTTAGCTGTCATTCGTCCTTAAAACAAATGAAAACAATGTTAACTTTGAGGGCATTCCCATTGTCTTCGTACACATATCTCTCAAGATACTCTTGTTTGAGTCTTGTTTTCTTTGCACCGAGAGGTTCTAACTTCTAATTTCCAACATTGGTTTTATAATCTATGTTTCTTTACTCGCCTGTTTTTTTTATTACAAAAATATTGTTTAAAATCAACAACTTGTAGAAGAATAGTAAATCAAATGCGTTAGTCTAAACTGCTGCTTTTCAGAATGTCTTTGGGTGTGGGATTGTTAGAGAAAATTTCCCCATGGACTTGCCCCTCCCCCTTCCCCTACATGAAGTGGTTAATTAATTTAATATTTAACAATATTAATTACACTCCATAATATTTTCTGATTATATTATGCATTTTATTATGATTAATAAATGTATTTTTTTTTATTTATAAAAATTAATAATGTATTCTCGATTGTTGAAAAATATATTTACAAAAAGTCATCGTTATTTTATTTTGTGAAGAATTTAATAAATTTTTATTTTATACAATTAACAATTAAAATTATTAAATAATTCAAAACGCGGTAAAAACTTCAAATTTATTGAATCATAACGATACAATATATAGTATTTGGATGCTCAACAAATCAAATACATACACTTATTTTGTATTTACTTTTTTACTATTAAAATTTTATTTATAAATAATTAATACATATTGAAAATCAATTTTGTTGAGTGAAGGAAATGAATTGGTTGGAGATGAGTAGTACTACTAGTTTGGAAGAGGGGGAGGGGTAGGGGAAACGGGAAAATGGGGGGGGGAGAAAATTACACGGGTTGGAGATGTCCTTAATGTCCATGATGATCGAACTTAATTGAGACAAGATATTGGCCCCAAGGGAGAGTATAATGAAATAATCATTAAGAACTTGGTTTTTATTTCTATTGAAATTATAAAATTAAAATTAAAATAGGACTTTAGGTTTTAGTAACCAAAATATTAAGGGGGAAGTAGAAGGTAGGAAGAAACAAACTACAAAAAGATTGTTTTTTTCGCCATATACATAGAGCAACATATAGATCATATATTGATTTACATTATATTAGTTTAGGTGAGGCTCAAACTCGAGACCTCGATGAGATTTCAATTCCTAACCACTAAATTTAAAAAATAAATAAAAAATGAACTTTATATTTTTACAACTTGCTAGGAGAAGATGAAGATGAAATTGACTTCTTATCAGATAGTCATGGGTTGACTATGAAACAATGCAACAAATAAGATTAAGTCAGCTTCCTGTTGACTCTTAAGCACACCTCCTTAGTCAGTCTGGCTTTATCACTTTCACCTTGCATCATACACATCCAAAAGTCTTATAATCCAAGGAGAAATAAATTCAACAGTGTCAATCTGAATCTGGTTCTGAATTCGGAGTCCCCCATATGAGTAGAATATGATTCCTGAACAAAAAAATCAGTTAGAAGTGGAAGCACTAAGTTCTAAACTGTAACCCTAAACCCTAAAAAAATAGAAGAAAAAAAATCAATTAAAAGTAGAAGCATTAATTTCTAAATTGTAAAGTTTTCTTCAAGACAAATCAAAATATATCTAGCTGCTTCATCATCCATGCTCCCTCAATTCCTTGTTTGAATAAATTTCATTGCAAAAATTTAATTTCCAGTATTTTTTGTTTCAGAAGCTTCATTTCGTAGTAATGTAATCCCATTGGATTGCGGAAAATAGGCGCCTACACACATACGTGAGAAAATACTCTTCATACTCGTGATCAATGAGTTCTTCATGCCTCAACTGAGCTCGCCAAAGTAATAAATTTTATTCTATCATAACAGTGAAGTGAACCTTAAACATAATATACGTTTTCACGCTTGCTCTAGTGATCTTCAAATTTTGGAGGATTAGTCGCTTGCTGTCGTAGCCTCCACCAGTCCCTACTTAGAGCACGTCCACCGGTCTCTGCACCAGGCATGTGCTCGGGACTTGGGAACAAATTTATTACTGCTCGCGTCATGTTAGTTTTTTCTTTAATCGTCTGAGTTTCTGGGACTTAACATAATATTTTGAAGTTATGATTCGTGTTATCCTCCAAATAAATGGCTGATAATAATTAATTTTGGGTGTTAATTCCTCGGCGACACGTAGGATTATGGGATGGGCTTGATACTATGGTGCCAATGAGCAATTCTTACCGATGCGTAAATGATTGATAGACATGCGAATACCTTTCGTACACAATTTCGCATTAGACTAACGTGACAACCATAATACACTAACACTGGTGGACATAATCTTAAATCTGTCTCCGCTCTGCTACTTGAAGACGCACAATTCACATGCAAAAAGTGCACCCTGACCCTCTCCCTCCCCATTAATCCGCTCCGCCCACAATTTTTTTTTTTTTTTTTTGAAACAATAAATTTTCTTAATGGCAGGTGCAGGTAAAGGAATTTTTTTCTTTTTTTTCTGTTACTGTGTACCAAGTCTCCTTCCCAAGATAGTCAGCAAGTTGGCAACCTCATGTACATGCTTCCATGCACTACTCTGAAATCTCAACCACCTCCCACTCTTCCATCATCATCATCATCATCATCATCTTCTACTACTAGTCTACTACTACTTCATCTTCTTCTATATATATGTAAATGCACCTCTATTCATCTTCTTCTATATCTGCCTCCATCTTCCACACTCAACAAAAAAAGAGCCCTTGCTAGCTATTCAATCACAGCACTACTACTCCAGAAAGATGTTATTCAAACAACTATCATTCATCCAAATCCTCCAACTCTCATTCTTGGCTCTCTTGTCATTCACAATCCTCCTCCATGCAACTATCTCCTCCTCCTCTTACTACACCCACCTCATCTCCTCTCCGATCACTCTATCGTGTGCGTTCTGCGCATTTTTATATGTGATATACTTCTTTTGCACCGGTCACAGACCAGTACTGCTTCTTAACTATTCATGCTACAAACCCCCGCCTCATCAAAAGTCTACTTATGAGGTGTCAGAAAGATTTGTTCTGGAGAGCCAGCTTTTCACTCCCAAGAGCATCGACTTCATGCGTAATATTTACCTGAAGTCGGGCCTTGGGAATGAAACCTACGCTCCCCCTTTCATTTTCGATTCCAAATCACCTATTCCCACGTTGGAATACGCTCTAAAGGAGGCAAGAGAAGGTATCTTCTCTGCCGTTGATTCCCTATTTGGGAAAACGTTTCCCGAGATAGATCGCGACGCGATTGACGTTGTGATCGTGACATGTGGCAGCTTCACCTCCGTCCCTTCTCTTTCCTCGGAGATCGTGAACCGTTACAAATTCCGGCACGACGTGAAGACGTATAATCTCACCGGCATGGGCTGCAGCGCCGGCGTGCTCTCCATCGACATGGCTTCTCGAATCCTCCGGACGAGTGGAAAAGTCCAGAATGCCCTCGTCGTCATTTCGGAGAACACCAGCTCCAACTGGTACTTCGGCGACAACAGATCTATGCTCGTCACCAATTGCATCTTCCGGGTCGGCTGCGCCGCCGCGATCCTCACCAACGACCCATCGCGGCGGCGCTCCGCAAAGATGGAACTCGTGCATTCCCTCCGGACCCACCACGGATCCGACAACGCCGCCTACCGCGCCGCCTTCCAGGAGGAGGACGAGAACGGGTTCACCGGAATCGCCCTCACCAAGGACCTCATCAGGGTCGCCGGCGTCAATCTCCGGCACCACATCAAAATCCTCGCACCCCGAGTTCTCCCGCTGAGTCAACTCGTCCAGTATGGGTACTCGGTGATTTTGGCGGCGGTTTCACGGTGCGATTCGAAGCCGTTCGTGCCGGATTTCTCGACAGCGTTCGAGCATATGTGTATACACACCGGAGGGAAGGCGGTGATCGAGCAGGTGGCGAGGGTTCTGCGACTCGGCGACGAGGTGACTGAGCCGGCTCGGATGAGTCTGCACCGATTTGGGAACACGTCGAGTAGTCTGGTGTTCTACGAGTTGGCGTATTTCGAAGCAAAGGAGAGGGTGAAGAGAAATGATCGGATGTGGATGCTCGCATTTGGGACTGGTTTCAAAGTTGGGAGCTTGGTGTGGAAGTGCTTGAAAGATTCATCAACCAATAAAGATTGTGATAATCCATGGAGTGATTGCATTGATCAATACCCAGTTAAGTCATGGTGAGAAAATTGAGTGTTCTGACCTAATATGCCCCTGAAGTTGGGACAATTGGGATAGTAACACTAAGAATTTCAGGGTTATAGTTGGATAAAGGAATTTCAGGGTTATAGTTGGGAAGCAGCTGTGAAATTGTTGTTAACTTCACAAGTTGGATGGGTTACTTTATTATGAATAATCACTTGGCAGTAATTGTAACATAATATTAGCGAGTTTTACGGGATTTGTAGGACAAAAGTTGTAATATTAAAGAAGGTAATAATTTAATAAGATATGTTTTTATGTGCAAACATGTTCGTTTGGATTTAGTTATAGTTGACCATTAATACAGCTGATTATCTCAAGTATATTTCTCTCAACTCAGCTATAGAACTAGCAAGTCTTAACGCTGTTACTTCAACCATTATAGCTAAAGGATACATTACTCGCCGCTCTAAGAGTTTCTACTATTCACGTCTTTCCAATTCCTTGGCTCCATTTCGATGCGCAATGACTTTGGTCATGCATTTGGATTTGTTTTGCTTTACGATCTTCATTTTCATCACATGAAAAATCTTATTGGAGCCATTAAAACTTTCTTATTATACAGCTCATTAATTATTCACTACAGATTCTCCCAAATTTAGATCAATTATGTGCACACAATCCATGCTTTGAACCCAAATACAAATTCAAATCCTATATTCAAATGCAACCTTAGTGTATCACACCTCAATTCCTTAATGTTGGTCTGATTTCTTACAGCAAGTTGATTTTCCGGGTCTAGTTTCAAGTTTTCTCTATATAAACATTGAGTTGAAGCGACTATGATCATATCGTAGAGACTGTTTCATTTCGTTAAGATGGAGTTTACAGAGTAGCAATGAGAATGTCATAATAAATCTATTAACATCACTTGGAAGTTGTATCAAATATCAACCTGGCCTGCTCTTGAGCTCCCTCAAAGCGTAGCAGCATTCTAATCTGTAGAAGTGTGGTGCAGAGAAGATGCCTTTTTCCATGACAGAGTTCCCATTCATCGCCATATCCCACTCTGCCAACACAAAATAAATGTTAGACATAGAAGAAAGTGGTGACAAATCCAAGTGAGATATTACAGACATTCACGTGCTGTTTATCTGTAAAGCAGCAATAAGGAAAATAATCTTCACTGAAATTAAAATCACATGATTAGTACTACTTCAGAGTACAAGAACCAAAATACAGCTCCACATCAGAGGCAATAAGGGAATCGAAATTCACCAAGGACCACAATAAAGCTCGAATCAGGACCATGTGCTTACTTAGACCATCTTTTGGTTTTTTAATCTTCTCTGTTAACTGCCCTTCTCCTCTTCGTATCAGGACCATGGCCATAACCATACCTCTCTCTCTCTCTCTCTCTCTCTCTCTCTCTCTCTCTCTCTCTCTCTCTCTCTCTCTCTCTCTCTCTCCCTCCCTCCCTCCCTCCCTCTCTCTCTCTCTCTCCCTCTCTCTCTCCCTCTCTCTCTCTCTCCCTCCCTCCCTCCCTCCCTCTCTCCCTCCCTCTCCCTCTCCCTCTCTCTCTCTCTCTCTCTCTCCTCCCTCCCTCCCTCCCCTCTCTCTCTCTCTCTCTCTCTCTCTCTCTCTCTCTCTCTCTCTCTCTCTCTCTCTCTCTCTCTCTCTCTCTCTCTCTCTCTCTCCCTCCCTCTCCTCCCTCCCTCCCTCCCTCCCTCTCTCCCTCGCTCTCTCTCCCTCTCCTCCCTCCCTCTCCTCCCTCCTCCCTCTCCCTCCCTCCCTCCCTCCCTCCCCTCCCTCTCTCTCTCTCTCCCTCTCTCTCTCTCCCTCTCTCTCTCTCTCTCTCCCTCTCTCGCTCTCTCTCCCTCCCTCCTCTCCCTCCCTCCCTCCTCCCTCCCTCCCTCCCTCCCTCTCTCTCTCTCTCTCTCTCTCTCTCTCTCTCTCTCTCTCTCTCTCTCTCTCTCTCTCTCTCTCTCTCTCTCTCTCTCTCTCTCTCTATAATGGAAGCTTAAATTGGATAGATGAAGAAGGAAAGGAAGCTGGTAGAGGAGAGGGATTTATGTAGGATGGTGGTCTCTTTGCACTCTCATGGTTTAGGGGGAAAAATATGGAAGTACCAGTAGTTTGATGCTACGGCTTAGTATTATTCATGGAGAAACAACTGATAAATTTGATTAGATGGTGGAACCATCATCAAAGATGTAATTCTCGCAATTGCCTGAAATTATAAAATTTTATAAATGGCAAATGTGACCTAGCAAGTTAACAACTTCCAAGAAACTAAAGAATGTTATCATTCTATACATTCAGGTTCAAACACAGAGTTCAATCTAAAAAATCATCAACAACAGTCATTTACGCCTAATTTTTAACCATACTACCAAAGATCACTACACGGTTCCATCGAACATACATGGCTCAACTATTTATTGATACTCCAAAAGCATCATAAACCATCATTGAACATGTTGAAACTTGACATGGAAAGGTTGTTTACTAAGATTTCGTCACCCATTCAGAGAATAAGTATTGAAGAGTATCGTTCATACCATATATACAACATAAATGTAGTTATTATCTACAGTAAGAGGCAAAGTAACACCTTGATTGATTAAAATAGAAGCATAATTTGGCAAACATTTGTATCTTTGATATGCATTGTGTATCATAATATTTAGCAACACTGGTCAAAACCACTGAGGATGCCTATATAATCATGCCATAGTGGAATCTACTGATCATATAATCTAAGCTAAAGACAATAAGCATTCTAAGTTAAGTCTGGTTACAACTAATAAGAGGGGAAAAGACTCAAAGGTTCAAAGTAAAACACAACCAATGAACCCAACTCCTAGGCAGTTTCTAATTTTCTTCACTAAAAAAGTTTTCTTACTAAGCACCCCCTCCTAGACATTATGCTAGTTGGCTTTTCACATTGCTGATATACTAACTTCATTACTGATGGAGTAACTTTGAGTGTTGAAACATTTAGACACTTGGTTAAACCCAATGCATAAGGCTGATTACTAAGAAACAGATCCCAAGATTATAACAGTTGGTTGCATTTTGATAACTCTTGTGGGGAAACAAAACAACCATTGGATCTGAAATTAAGGAAAACAATAAGAAAAACTAATGGTGAGAGACCTGATATTGAGAATGTTCACACCAGAACAAGGGAAATAGAATATCCTGAATGGCAAAAAGAAACTGATGCGATAGATTGAAGGTATAAGTGAAGCACGTAAAATTCGTTAAAATGCAAAGATTCCCAATTTTTGGGTTGACCTGTTGCAGGAGAGCGATAGAGAGTGGATGTATACCTAGTTGTCACAGCAGCGATGAGGGGAGGAGGCAGATCTCCAAACACGAATCGGAGATGTGGAGAGAAGGAAGATGAAAGAGAATGATCTCTCTCAAATGCAGAGAGAAAAGGATCTGTTGCCAGAACGAAACTTTGGATTTTTATTTTTTTTTAATAGTTCAAAACCAAAAAATTTACAGGTACTATTAACTATGTAAATGCATCAACAGGGACAACATAGCATCCAGTTACAAAATCCTTATGTTAGTTTTGACGCTGTGGTGGTCCCACAGGCGAAGGGTCTGATCTGGCCCAGCCGATACCACAGTCAATCCATCCGGCCCCTATGAGGCTATGACCATCGATTCATTCAGCTCAATGACGATAGCAAAAATAATAGAGCACTAATGGCTAGAAGTTAGTTGCACATTACATGCGAAAGCTGGAGAACCCTAGACATGTACTGGCATTTGAAGGCAGTGATTTTAGACATTGCTGGATACTTACACAAGCATAGCTGATTCTGCTGCTGTTGGCTTGTACCGAAACTGTGCCCGCCTACCAGCTCTATATGATGCATGTTCCATTCGAATCCACATATCTGTTCAAAACACAAACCCAACCATCAGTTTTAGCTGCTTTGGGCATCAACAAACACACTGTTGAGGTGCTGATTGTTGGAGAAGCTCCCATGACATCAAGATTGAACATAAGGAAAAGACATCGAATCAAAATAAAAATCTTAAAGACAATCAAAAATGAACACAAGAATAAGCAAAAAAATTGTACTAAAACCTTCCCCTAAATGCTTCTGTGTTTTATAACCTTGCCCCAATTCAAAATTGGACATCTACCCTCCGTTTGTGAGAGGCAAACTAGACTTAATAGAGTCAAAATCTCACAAACCCAATACACAAACATGAAAAAAGATTAGGGTTAAGAGAAGAGGATTGAAAAATTACCAATCATGGCAATGGATTCTTAACCCAACAGAAGTTACCCCTAATTTGCGGAGGTCCGAATCATCTCTGGGGTTGGTCTAGCTTCCTGAGAGGTTCTCTGGCCACGAGAACAGACATAAAGTCTGAAGCAGAGTTAGCGACGGAAAAATGGCAGGTAGGCTTCTCCAAGGTGCCATTGTAGATGAAGTTCCGGCTCTGAGGCGCCTCGCTACAGGCGGTCCAGAGAAAGAATTGTGAGACAGAAGCGTTGTCATGACCCAAGCAAGGGTCAGAGTGACAATAAGTCAAACTTTTGGGGTTCGTTGTAATCTAGAAGTTAAGCGCAGTGATAATTCCGTTATTAGTTATAATTGTAACAGTTGCACTACAACTAGACCTGAACTGTATCAAAAACGCATGGATGAATACAATCTGAAACTTCTTCTTCTCTGAGACTCTCTCTAAATTTCTCCTCTCATCTTCTCATTCTCAATTCTTCTCTGTTTCTCATTTGTTCTTCAGTTTTCGACTGAAATAGACACGGTCCATAGCTTGGATCCTGTCAAGTGGTATCGGAGCCAGGTTTCGAACTGATTTAGGGCTTTTTCGCTGAAGAAGATGACCGAAAAGGTGTGATTCCCTTCGATCGGCCGAAAATCTAGAGCGCTATCGACCGCAGAGGAAGACGACCGGGTCTGTAAGACTCAATTCATATGCAGAAACGTTGTAGAGCCTCAAAAGCAAGTCGTTTGATTTTGGCACACTTCTAGATTCATAATTCGCTGAAGTTAGGAAGACGATGAACGACTGTTTCGACAGATTCGACGAGAATCTCGATTACTGGGAGGTACAAGTGGATCGGATGGTCGAGTGGTTCACCAATATGAGAGCTCTTCCACCGGAGGAGAGGAGTCCATTTGAATTGTTGTCGTTTGTCGAACCTGAGATTGACGAGTCTACAAAATGCACAAAGAGTGATACAACTGAAGAATTGGCCGTCCGGAGAGGTGATTTAGTTCAAGCGAGTGATGAATTGAACATGCCTCCAAGGTGTTCGACAAAAGTCCTCAATTAAGAGACAAGTAAATTTGGCATGCCTGCTAAGTCTTCGTCGAAATTCCCAACAGAAGCCAAAGAATCGAGCACTCTACCACTTCAGACAATCCAAGATGCAAGGTATGGTATCACCAGTAAAGTTTATTTACATCATAATAGTAATGAAATGTCTGAAGTCATCAATCATATAAAATATGACACTTATGCGTATGATTCTGATGGAACTGAGGAAAAAGTAAATGAAGATTTCCAACTGCACCTAGATATTGATAAAACTGATGTGTTTAATTGGA